>CM053594.1:308631578-308660756 GCA_028646575.1 Pseudocheirus occidentalis
GTTAAGTGACTTGCCCAAGGTCACACGGCTAGTTTTTTTTGTGTTAAGTGTCTGAGGCTGGATTTGAACTCAGGTACTCCTGACTCCAGGGCCGGTGCTCTATTCACTGTGCCACCTAGCCGCCCCTATATAATCTTCTAATGCAGAAATCCAGTCCCCCCAACTAGCCTTCACTCTTATGGGTAGGGTGGCTGACCCACAACCTAAACACGGGAATTTCTCTGAGACAGCGGACCCAGAAACATGTGGGGTCCAATGAAAGCAGTCTTAACCTTATTTGGCATATCTTCTGCTCAGTTGCTCTGGGGGAGGGTCTCCATTGCCCTAAACGCCAGATCGCTTGAAGGTCAGGTGACCTAACCCTAGACCTAGTGAATACTGAAGCCATTCTAGATTTGATTTTTCATAATGGGGAAACTTCACTATAAATTATCCCTCACAGTCATGAAGTCAGACATGACTGAAATGACTGAACAGCAACACTCTTAATAGACAGACGTCTCTCTGCCAGCTTGTAGACAACAGTGGGAATTAGATTTGTGCCTGATTTAGTGATTAATTGATCTGCTGACACATAATACAGTAGAAAGAGCACTGACTCTGGAGTCTAAAGGATTTGAGTTCAAATCTCACCTTGGTTACCACCTTTTTGATCCTGAGAGCCAGCAATTATCTCATCTGTAAAATAGTGGGGCTGGACGTGATCATCTCTGAAGTCTCTGATAGTTTTATAATGGTAATTTATTGTGAATGCTTAGCTTTTTTTTTTTTGCAAGGCACTGAGTTATAGGTGCCACGGGACTAAGACACTATCCTTGCTGTCAGGGAGTTTAAAGTTAGTCAAGAGGGAGTTTGGGCATGTGATCAACATTTTTTTCTTTATAAGTAAAATAATCTTACAGGACAAAGTTTGAACTGTGGGAGGGATGATATGGGAGCTGGAATACTACTGCCTCATCAGAATGATGTGCTAAAAATATATTTTAATATTAAAACCCAGTTTATCCTCTGATATATGTACAAATTAAGGGGATGATGTGAGTGGGGTGGGGAGCTACTTAAGGGATACAGGTCTCACATTTTATTTCCTGACTCTCTAGGCTCAAGCACTGGGTATATTCCAGACTTCACACAATGGAACCTCTTCCAAAGTTGCCAAGGATGCCACACACTCCCAGGTTTAGAGACACCAGGTAGTTTTATAGAAGAGAGGAACAATTAAATTCTCCTGCTTTTCCATAACAAACTTTCCTCTGTGTGTGTGTGTGTGCGCGCGTGTGTGTGTGTACTTGCACACAGAATGGAGTACGACACACGCATACTTTACATGTCATTGTATATTCTTTTCACAGCTTTTCTCAACCTCATCTTCGCAATTGACATCTGCAGGGGAAAGCACTCTGAATTTGAATAGCAAAGGTAGGTTTCCTGACACAGCAGCAGAGTCCCCCAGTTCTCAGGTCTCACAAGGACGTGACTTCCAGTGCCTCAATGTGCTGCTAGCACATTCTTAGCCAGGAGCACCTCTCAGCCTTCAGTCTATTATTGCACTGTCAGATGGCTCAGGATTTCACAGGCTCCCTTCAGCCCAGGCGTATTCAAGGCCTTGGCAGATAATGGCCTTGCCAAGGAAGCCCCAGACCAAAACAAAAGCCTCCCACTGTGGAGTGGCTGAGGAGAAACCAATTGGAACACGATGAGATCATGTGTGCCTCTCATTCAAATCAAGCCTCTCATTCCCATTGCCCCGTTCTCATGGCATTGAAATTTCCCAGCCTCGGGTTTTTGAAAGTAAAGCAAGGAATTCCTTACAGAGTCTTGAACTGGGTGACTTATCTGCTATCGGACAATGTTTTGATTTATAATGAATATAAAGCTGATCTGAGGATAGACAGTAAAGTATTTGAAATGCCACCAATTCTCCTTTTCTTTTTCCCCTATTTTTTGAGTGATGATTACAAGAAGGAATATTATTGTGAGGCTCTCTGGTTGTGGTACAGGGAATCTCTGGCGAGAGAATCTAGGGGGTTAATCTTAATATCTTTTTCCTGGCAGACAAATATTCTCCCATGAACTTTGAAGAGGGGCCCTCACAAAGCCAGAAATACTGCCCGTGTAAGATCTTTCATGATAAGACTAATAGATAAAGCTCCAAGTACTCTGAATTTCTGGATGAAATTTCAAGTCAGGGAGCTGGGATAGAGGTAAAGATTTTGAATGAGCCATAGGATATAGATAGAAGAGACTTGGGAAGTCATTTTTCTAGTCCAGGGATAGGGAACCTGTGGCCTTGTTCTGTGGAGTCTGAATTCAGTCTAAGGGCCACACCTGAGGACCTAGAGGGCCACATGTGGCCTCAAGGCTGCAGGTTCCCCAACCCCTGATCTAGTCCAACCTTCTCACTTTACTGATGAGGGAATTGAGGCCGGAGGAAGTTTACTAACTGGTGATTTTTCTAAAGTCAAACAGGTAATAACTGCCTGAGGCAGAGTCTGAAATAAGGTCTACAAGAAGTCTGCATACTTATGTATAGTAAATGACTTTGTTATTGTTGTTCAGTCACTGGTGTCCAACTGTTCTCAACTCCATTTAGGGTTTTCTTGGCAAAGATACCGAAACGGTTTGCCATTTCTTCCTCCAGCTCATTTTATGAATGAGGAAATTGAGGTTTACAGGGTTAAGTGACTTGCCCAGGGTCACATGGCTAGTGTCTGAGGCCAGATTCAAACTCATAAAGAAGAGTCTTCCTGACTCAGGCCTGATAGTAAATTACTATTGCAAGACAGTTTTGGGAGGAATTCTATTGAACAAAAACCAGATACTTTCTGTTGAGATGTGTTTAATCTTTATTATTATTATTTCTTGTCCCTGATATCTCTCTCTAAATTATAGTATATTTGATGTTCTTAGGGTCCCTTAGGAAATGACACACTGTATCATAACTCCCCTACTGAGTTTTACTAATCTATGAGCTTTTCATACCACTGAGATATGTTTGTGGAAGCTTATAGATAAATGAGCTGCCTGTCCAAAATTATACAGTGGTACCCTGACATACAAGTGTACCAACTTAAGAGATTTCTGAGATACAAGTTGTCATTCGGTCGATTTTTTGGTACCGCTGTATAGTGATTGCATAGAAAACTAAGGTATACCCAAAATGACTGAGCCAATGACTCAAGGCTTTTTAATTTAAATAAAATACACATTTTATTGAAATTCAATAGACCTAGATTTGTTATAACACAAGTCCTTGCAAACCTCTTTGAAGGGTGAGGTGTGGAGGAAAAGGGACAATGGAAAATTGTGCTAGGGAGGTATAGGATGAGGAATAGTTACAAATACAAGGACAATGTATAAAATACTATAAAACATCTGTCAGAATAAGCCCTTCCCATCTCCCTCTCCCACCCCCCTTAAACAGTGTGCATATTTCAGAGCATATTTTAAAACCATGAAGATATACAGACTAGATCTGCTGTCTGGCCATTACTAGTTTCTTAACTTATGCTAAATTTGCATACGAAATTCAAATACAGCAGATTACAGTGTCTTAGACAAAGAAAGGACAAAGCTTGGCTGGCACTAGATAGCACTGTGAAAAATCTTATTGGAACGGTCCTGTAAATGGTATGTGGGCCTCAGAAATATTTGGGAAGGGAGACTGTAAGTAGGGCTGCTCAAGCCTCTTGCTGCCATCTCAAATTCACTACATCACAACTTGGTTGGGTTTTTACACTTCTTTCTTCCACCTAAGCCTAAACCTAAATTAAGACAAAAGAAGTTAGCTCTTTCTTCCTCCTCAAGCTCAGAAATAATTTTAAAAAATTCATTGCATCTCCTGCATCTTTCTGATTCATTCATACCCACAACAAATGTCAACATTTGATATTTTCCATGATACTACTCTCCTGGATGAAATTGCCTGATAATATTGGACACTGAGAAAGAAGTCAAAACTGACTAATAACTCTTTGTCAGGGGACAAAGATGTACCTTCTCAAATAAAAAAAACATTTCTTGAGATACCTGAATATGACATGTAAATGATTTTTCTTCTTGGTAGCTATCAGAATCAAAAGTAGGGCAAGGAGACTGGACTTTGTCCCTTTATGCTAAAATTTTTTGTTTGTTTTTCACTTTTTTTTGGACGTGGTAAGGTAGGGCAGTTGGGGTTAAGTGACTTGCCCAATGTCACATGGCTAGTTTTTGTGTTAAGTGTCTGAGGTTGCATTTGAAGTCAGGTCCTCCTGACTCCAGGGCCCATGCTCTATTCACTGAGCCACCGGGCCACACCAGAAATAATCTTTTTTTTTTTTGAGTCTGCATGCTAAAATTTATAGGGAATTGGGAGCATTTGCATGGTCCATTAGTAGCTAGAAAAAAAATCAAAACAAGCATGCCACCTAGTTAACAAAAATAATTAGTCTGAATAGGAAGTTATCATATGACAAGCAGTTGAAAACTTCCTAAATATGTGCCTTCCTCCTTTTAGAACGTGAGTTCCATCAGAGAGGGGATATCTTGCTTTTTTTTTTCTATTTGTATCTCCAGTGCTTAACACATAGTAAGCACCTAATAAATACTTTTCATGGCATTTCTTTCTCCCCTACATGACCTCCTCCCATACTTACTATTGGTTTTCTAAGAACACTTTGCATTTTATGTTTTGTGCCACTTGAGCAGGGCACGAAGATTCCTAGTTATGGCTCTGAAGCCATATAGATTCCAGAAAGCTATGATTTTATTGGACTGTGTCACATTGCACAGGTATATTTTCAGTCTCTTCTTTTTCTTCTTAAGTGCAGAATTTTTAATAATACGAAGTTAAGGTCCTAACCTGGGGACTATGGAACTTGAGCTCTTTATTCTGGCAATGTGTCCCCCATGCACAATATTATCAGTATTGTACAATATAATTAAATCTTAAGTGTCTTTAAAATTTATGGTACAAGGAAGGAATTGAAAAGCAAATCACAAATGAAGCTAAGGCAACCAGGTAAATAAAAACACTAGCAACATTTTAAAATGAAATGTTCTGTTAGTCAATCTGCGCATACAACTTCTAATATGTTTACTCCTTTAAATGCATATATATGTATGTATATACACATATGTATATATGATCCACATACACAAACACATACATACCTATATATACACACATAATGTGTGGCTAAACAGACTATATGGAAATCTTTTTAGGAATCTGCTTTGGGTGTTTCTCTACTTAATTTTTAGTCATACTTCCAAGCATAATCAATGAATTCATGTTGTTTAGGTAACTGCCATATTGTAAGGTAAATCAAAAGACTGGTGAAGTTTGAGATCATATGCAAAGTTAGCAAAGAAACTTTTTTTATTTTTTGTATTTAAATATGAAAACTTCATACTTAATTGCTACTGGGTTTATTTGCTTTAAAAGCAGATAGAGCTGGCCTTGAAGTCAAGAAGATCTGTGTTGTTACTGTCTCACCTCTGAATGTATGTATACATGTGTGTGTGTATGTGTGTGTACTGGGCAAGTTACTAAAACTCTTGATGCTCTAAGCAATTCTCTTAAGACCCTAAGTTCCAGAAAAGGTGCTGCCTGCTGTCCTGCATTGGTAGGGGGTTTTCTTACCTAGCAATTCTCTCTACCAATGAAATCACAGGACTAGCTTCTAGTCCTATCCTATATGTAATAAAGCTTTAATGAAGTGACATGGGAAAAGGGAAATTCCTATTAATATACAGATGTTTTGTTTCCACCCCTATGGTTGAAAATAGGGTTGCAATGATTTCTGGGTAGAAAGATCAGGTAATCACATACTCTGTATGACTTGAGGGGCACTAGGAAGTTGCTTAGATCCTAAATATTTCTCTTACTATTTTCCACTTTATTTGAAATTCTGTCATTGAAACCTTCTTCCATTGGATCAATAAGCATTCTCTTTTAAAACACAAACATTCTATGGGAAAACTGAAGCATCACCTTAGTGTGAATTAGGATTGTAGATATAGTGCTAGACCTTTGAAGTCTTCTAGTCTCACCACCTCATTTCATAATTGAGG
Source organism: Pseudocheirus occidentalis (assembly GCA_028646575.1). NCBI lineage: Eukaryota > Metazoa > Chordata > Mammalia > Diprotodontia > Pseudocheiridae > Pseudocheirus > Pseudocheirus occidentalis. The sequence goes on from CM053594.1 coordinate 308,637,633, forward strand.
AAACTGAGGCTGAGAGGTTAATTATCCCAGTTAATTAATTAATTAAACACTCATTGACTTGACTCCCTTGCTTTTTGGAACATCGATGCTGTGATGCCTGCCAAACCTGTCTAGGATTCTGACTCCCAGATTTCTGTTGTTCTCATTTTGGAACAAAGTAAGATTTCTGCCTAAGAACCAGCTGGGATAAGAACACTGAGGTAATATTAATTTTGACAAGCAAGGAGCATCAAAAGGAAGTGGTAATCTTGGTGTAAAAGATTGGCACGGGAAGGGAATGTCAAAGAGGTGATTTGGGAGCACGTATCAGGTACCATGAAAGGACTGTGCCTATGGGCAACAGGAGTGACAAGGTGGGCAGTAAGTGCATAAAGGGAGAGAAAGGGAAGATGGGAGGGCATGATTAATCTTGCTATTACTATACTACAGTAAAATCACTACACTATAGTATAGGTATAGATATGGAAATGTTAGAAAACTGGGCTGACTTTGAATGAGAACAACCGAAGTTGGGGCTTTGAAGTCATATCTGCTATTGACTTGTGTTTTTATTATTTACTTTCTTTTTCCCTAGAAATAACGATAGAAAAATTCTGATTAACAAAAGCTCTTCTTTACTAGGTTCTGGTCAATTGAGTTTTTACTACAGTAAAGCATACTAGATAGGATGTGGTATCAATTGCAAAGCTGTTTTAAAATTTGATGGTACTTTACAGCAGTAGTTCATGCATAAAGGTAGCTCTGATCAGGTCACCTCCTTATTCAATAAACACCAGTGCTCCTCATCTCCAGAATCACATAGAGCAGGATCCTTGATGTTCAGAGACCTTCCCATCCTGGCCTCCTACCTTCCCAGTCTTTTTACACCTTAGTCCTCCCTCCTTCCCACATACTCTGTGATCCAGTGACAACAGCCTCCTTGCTGTTCCTGCACAAGACATTCCATCTCTAGACTCTGGGTATTGTCCCATGCTTGAAATATTCACCCTTCTTAGCTCCACTTCCTGGTTTCCTTCAAGTTCCAACTAAAATCGCATTTTCTTGGAGAAACCTCTCCTGATCCTTCTTAATACTGTTGCCTTCTCTCTGCTCATTCTTCCCCATTTATCCTGTAATGTATCTTCTCATACATAGTTGCTTTCATATTATTTCCCTTACTAGACTGTGAGCCCCTTGATGGCTAGAGCAATCTTTTTCCTTCCTTTGTATCCTTAGCACTTAGCTCAGTGTCTGGCAGATAGCAGGCACTTACTAAATATTTATTGACTGACAGAACTACTGTACACTCATTAATTTGGTGTTACTGCCACAGAAAATAAAAGGATTGTACATGGCAGTTTGTATTCTAGTTAACTTTTTTTTTTTTTTTTTGCTTTTTGGAGGGCAATTAAGTGATTTGCCCAAAGTCATATGGCTAGTTTTTGTGTCAAGTGTCTGAGGCTGGACATTTGAACTCAGATCCTCCTAACTCCAGGACCAGTGTTCTATTTACTGAGCCACCTAGCCACCCCTATTCTGGTTAACTCTCAATCTTCCTTAGGAAAATTACTTGAAAAGAAAAGATAAACATGGAGCAGTGACTTCTTGTTGTTGCCAGCTTTCAAACACAAAATGCTTTAAATATATTTCTAGTGATCTTTTTAATATATATGTACATATACATATATACATATATTTATGCTCATGCACTGGAAACACTTTTTGGTGAAGTCTTATTCTAAAATGGAATTTTGTCTTTTACAGAATAAAAGAAATCAACTTGAAAAAAATAACCCTCAAGAAACAATATAAAAAACACAAAATAAAATTAAATTAAAACCCTGTCTTAGTTTTTGGATTGGACCAGCCCTGTACCAAGGACCCTCAAAGAACTCCTTCTTTGGGCTGCCTTAGAAAATGGGAGTTCTGGTTCCCTCAGAACTCCAAGTTGATCCACAGAGGTGCAATAGGAACTTTATAGTCATTTACCAACCACATCCCATTTTTAGAAACTCATTTCAGCAAATCTCTCATACTGCATTCTTTGGGAATAATTACATCACATTTTTAAAGGTACACATAAAATTAAAAATTGTTTTAAAGTGTTTTTTCGCTACCATGAAGTTTTACATAGATTCTGAAAGCTCAAAAATGCAAGTTCAGTGTGCCCTGTAAAAGCTTAGAAACCCAGCCATTCAGTGTGCTTATTTTCTAGCAGTGCTTCATTCCCAACCTGGGATGGAATTTCAGCCGGAGAGACCTTGCTTTCTAGACACCCTGGGAAATGAACTTTTCCATGCACAGAAATTGACCCAAAGGCTACCTGCTGTATGACCCTGTTTCATTGTACGTTTTGTCTCCCCTGTGTCACGAGTCCATGTTACAGAACGTCCTCTCCCTCGAGATCAGTTGTGCATGATGGGAAATGAGCATAGCAAGCAAGCCCTTTCCTGGCATGTACATGCATGTTCAAACTCTGAAAGTCTAGATTTCCACTGGGGTCAGAGAAAGAAAGCCTAACTTGTATTCTTCTGGAGGAAAAAACATAACAAAACAAAACAAAACAAAACATGTTTCCATGAACCTGACATCTTTTCCTTCATTCCTGAAGCACATTTGAATAGGTTGTCCTTCCTATTCAAAACACTTTGTAATCATAAATTCAATTACTCAGCAAAAATGAGTAATTGTTTTCAAATATTTCCTGATATTTTGCGAATATAAATTTCGGATTGTCTTTTGGGATCATTCTTGATCCATTTTTTTTCCCCCCTGGGTGAGTAATTCCTTGATAGAACAAAGGTATGTGACCTTGTAGCTGATAATTACAGTTAGATTTTTTTCTGGTCACAAATTTGAAGCAAGCCTGAGGACAGATCATTGAACAATCGCTATTTTTTCCCTCTGGCATGGAATTTCATTTTTCCATCTTCTTCTTTAGTGGCCTTTTGAAGAATCCAATCTGTGAAAAAAATATAAATATAATTTGGTATCAAGATTTGGGAAGTAAATGCTAATAAAAATATTAAAATAATAATTGACTACATGATTATAATTGATAACGTTATGATTATAATGTGTTGTTAGCATTATCGTTAATAAGGCAGAATGGTATACTGAATAGAGAACTAAAAAACAGCCACATTTCAAAAAAAAGGAAAAATCTGATAAATGATACCCCTTGGCTATGATACTCAGGGTAGCCCTAGGCCTTTGTTGATTAAATCAACAAACTCTTTCAGACACTTTGAAAGGTGTGTTTGTCTCAGAGTAGTTCTTGGCCCCAACCCAGAAAAGATTCTGAGATGGTAGGTGGGGTTTTTTTTGGTGGATGGAGAGTGGAAGTTTATAAATCCTTACAAAGGTGATAGAAAACAGCTCTAGAATGTTCTATGTACCATAAATCTCCTCTGACAAGTCCCTCCTCTCACACTTACCATCTGTGTCATCCTGGGCAGGTCACTCAACCTCTTAGTGTCCTACGCAACTTTTTAAGACTATAAATAAAGCAAATTGGGCAGCTATGTAGCACAGTGGATAGAGTGCCCAGCCTGGAGTCTGAAAGACTGACTCCCCTTCCTGAGCTCAAATCTGGCCTCAGATACTATTTGTGGGACCCTGGGCAAGTCATTTAACTCAGTTTACCTCAGTTTCCTCATCTGTAAAATGAGCTGGAGAAAGAAAAAGCAAATCACTCTAGAAACTTTGCCAAAAAATCCCCAAATAGGGTCATGAAGAGGCCGAAATGACTTAATAACAACAAGCAAAGCAAATGCTGACCAGCATTCATAGATGGCTTTTCTTAACAGGGAGCTCCTCACACTAATGAGATCACAGGTGAAGCCTGAAATTTTAACTTTAGTCATTTATTAGAAATTTTTGGTATAATAATTCACCAAAGGTTAATTATCACTTTTACTACATGCCAATGTCCTTGCAACATCCATCAAATTACTGCCATTCTTGGAAAAATTTGGTTGGTCAGACATTTCTTTCCTAGCAAAATGACAAAATAAACCTTGTACTAACACGGATAAGTGTTTTATGAGGCACACCCCATAACTGTTGGTTTCTCCTCCCTTTCCATTATTCTTTTTCTCAAAGTGGAAGATAAATTCCCCAGCAACTATCTGATGGGCATAAGACAAGGTTAGCTAAGGATATGCTAGCCAGCTCTAGCAACAACCAGGGTGGGTAGAACTTGCTAAGCACCTGGACCAATTTTTCTAGCGTCAGATTTTCCTTAGTTACACAGCAGCAAGCAGATAGAGTGCTAGTCTGGAAGTTAAGACCCAAGAGTGAATCCTGCCTCAGATACTTAACCAATAACATGACCCTGGATAAGTCACCTTCCTCAGACTCAGTTTCCTCAGTTTACATATCTTACAGGGTTGTTATGAGGAGATAACATATATAAATATATGCTATAAAATACTAGAAATTATTATAACCTCTTTACATATTCCTAAATCCAAGGGTTTAGGACTGGGCAGTTTCAAGAGGTTCAATCCATCCTGTAGTTGCTGACTTATGGAGTTTTCTCCAGACCTGAGTCAACTATAGAGGCTTGGGTGTGCTCTGGGCTGCTAGGAGGGTACCAGAATCCCCTGGAGAGAAAAGGTAATAATCTATAGAGGCTTATGGGACATGGAAAAATTCTGAAATAGTTTTTACCATCTTTATAAGGATATTTAGATTTTCCTTAACTCCTCTCCAAACTCCACACGCCATCTTGGAGTCATCTGGGCAGTGGGGGCCAGAATGAACCCATCTGCTCTAAGGGAGACATGCCTTTCAAACTGTGTGACATTCTTAAAGCCTTTGGTGATTTAATCAACAGCATAATCTAGCTACCTGGGTATCACAGACACAGCGTTTCCATTTGTCAAACATTTTCCCTCTTTGAAATGTGATTTTTTGTTAGAAACATAACTAGAAAATCACTGTTCAAAGCTCTCCTACCAATCACTATGTTTCAAGTAGAGCTGGACAGGCGCCAATTTCCATTTTATTGGATCTATCAATTTCTCAACAAGCATTTTTTAAGCTACATGAACCTGACTCAGTTGTAACCAGTGAGGGGCACAAAGGACTGTGCCCTAGAGTGGCAGCAGCATCCTGAGGGAGGGTGGCATACTTCCAGTTTAAGTGGTACACTTTTCCTGGCAGCTGCCATTCCCAGATCCTTCTTTTTAGACCTTTGCCTAGCTGTTTTCAATTCGATTGCATGTAGGTACATGCCAACATGCCTGATGCCTTTGCAGTCTAACATCTTCATCTGGCTTTGAGAAGAATTTCTGGGATGTGTAGTTATAGCTAACTTGAAAGGGATGATTAGTATCATTTTTTTCCCCTAAATGTTTGTCCTAGAGTCACGGTGAAATCCATCTCCACTTCTCCACACCTATCGCCAGCAGCTGTATTCTAGCAGGGGACTCTTAGGCCTACTAAGCTCCATGATGAGACACATAAGTGTGTACTTTTCTCTATCAATTAAAAGTCTGAGTCTCATAACAACCTTTACAGAAAGGGGTTTGTTTGTTGGTAAATTTTTTAACAACTTTCTCTGTGAAAAAAAAAATCCACAACATATTTGTAATTTGAAGTTTACATTATCACACTTTCTTAAGTCTAGAAAAATCAGTAAAATAATAAATCATGCAGGTCCTGATTTGTAGCATTTGCCAACTTTTGAAGAGTAATCAATCTCAGACTGAAAATTTGATATCCTCCTTCTAGGCTGAGGGGGCTTCCAGCACTCCCCTATCTACATACAACATACACAGCTGTGCTACATGGTCCAATATGACAGTGTTTGTATCTTGACCTCAGAGAAGTCAGAAGGGAAAGAGTCTTCATTTTGTTCTTTACTTTCTCAGATAGACTGGACAGTGGTATAGCTGAAAAGATAGACACCTGGGTTCAAATGCTGTCTACATTACGTAGTGTCTCTGAGACTTGGTTTCCTTGACTATAAAATAAAGGAATTGAGCTAGATGACCTTGAACGCCCCTTTTAACTCTAAGTCCCAAGATCCTATGGACTCTAGGCAAGGTTGTGAATCGGACTTTCCCTAGGTCCTTAGCCAGACTTTGCCTTGCTCATTCTCTCACTGTCTCAACTCCTCTCCCAGGTGACTTGAAGTTCTGTCCCTCTGTCCCTCTGTCAAAACTTATTTTCAGAAATGAAATCATTCATGGAAAGATGTAAATGACTGATGAGGTTATAGGCATAATAATACCCTCTTAAGAGGATCTGCATGTTAATAGAGAGCACAGTATTAAGTAAAAGGAACGTATAATCAATCAGTGGTGGATTTCAATAATAATTATTATTGAAATAATAAAATTACTGAAATAATCAAAAAAATGCTGTCGGGGTAACTACGTGGCTCAGTGAATGGAGCAGCAGCCCTGGAGTCAGGAGGACCCGAGTTCAAGTTTGACCACACATACTTGACATTTACTAGCTGTGTGACCTTGAACAAGTCACTTAACCCCGATTGCCCTGCCTTACCCCCTTTTAAAAAAATATTATTATTGTTATTCTTGAAGTAGTTCAAAGAAAAGATTTTTGAGGGAGGTCAAAGGGTCTTTTGGGGTGTGGGGCACCCTGATTGAGCTTGTCCCTCAGTATGCATTAATATCCATGGTAATTTTATTCTGGAGGGAAACTTGCTAGAACAATATAACTCCATGAATGCTTTATCAACCAATCTCTGCAAGACTTTTAGAAACTGCTTATAATCACAGGAGAATTACTACTAGTCTGTCTGAATTTCTGCTTTAGGGAAATTTAGGGAATCAGGGAGTCAAAGGCTGGTTCTGAAAGACATGTTCTCATCCTGGATAAATTTTAAGGGCTATCTTGGCCATAGATCAGTACAGATGACCTGTGCTTACTCCAGACTAATTCCATAAGTCAATGAGGCCCCAAGGTTCAGCTAGTACCTTCCTTGAGTGTAGTTCAGTGTCTACCTGGCAGGAAGACTAAGAATAAGGTTCTCTATGTTTAGGTTCTCTATTTTATCAGACCATTTCCCTTTTGAACACAGTCAAATTCTTACTCAAGATGAAAGGCAGTGATCTGGAAAGGACCTTTAAATTCATCTAGTTCAACACTTATTTTTCAGATGAGGAAGCTGTGACTAGGGAGATACTAATAGTAAGTGCTAGACCCTAGATATAAACTCAGTTTCCCTGGGTCCAAATATGGCTTTCCCTACCCTGTGCCATACTCTGTATCTCTGGTATGTTAACCTTCCCCTTATGGAGGGCAGTCAGGAAACATCTGAATAACTCATCATATGTATTCAACAGGATATCCTATAAGGGACTGAGTATTCTTAGCTATACATAGTATTCTAGTAGCCTGGTAACATAAAGTGGGGGATGGAACTGTGGGAGCAAAATGGTTTTTGGTACTTGTTTACAACCTCCACTACAGACTCCAAGAAGTCACAGCAAGGAACCTCTCATAGTTTATCCACATTTCAGCTCCAGTATACTCTTTATCTTTTTAAAGTGGCATTCTTAGTAAGAGGCAGTGAAGGCCAAGGAATCATTTTAACTCATGAATAGCAGATTATGTTACGAATTTCACACAGCAATAAATAAACAGTGGCCACCACCTAAGGTGAAGACCTCTTGAAACTGGGTACAAGATTAGCTTGAAATTAAGCCCCATCACACTAACAGTAAACCAGGATTTGTGCGCCACGCTGTGGCAGAGAGAGGTATTACAGAGAAAGTGCTATTGAGGCAAAGTAATAATTCTGGTAAGAAGGGGTGAAAAAAACTTATTCCCTAAGGTTTGTTGGAGAAAGACCAGAGATCATATCTACTTGCTAACTAAGATTTGGATGGTTTTGGAGATCCTTTTTCTCCTTCCCTACCACTCCCAAAAGGGAAGCCGTGCACCACATGGAAAATAATTTGAATTAGAAAGGACAGAGAAAGAATGACATTCTTTTATAGAAACAGTAGCACACCACAGACTTCCAGAATGTCAGAATGAGAATGGACTTCAAAGATCCTTTCACGACTGAAGGTTCTTAACATAGGATACATGAATTTTGATTTTAAAAAGCATATATTTGGTAACTCTCAACATAATTGGTTTCTTTTTTTTTTTAACATTATTCTGAGAAAGATTCCATAGTTTTCACTTAGTGGTGTCAAACTCAGAAACTGGAGCCACTAAACTGTGCATAAGGATCCCTGTGGTAGCATACTGACTTAGAAAACCACATATTGTTAATTAATTTTTACTTATTTTGTTAAATATGTCTGAATTCTATTTTAATCTGCTTCAGGTCCCACTTGGGAGTGTCACAGGCTGCAAATGCTGCCTATTTGATACCTCTGGTCTTCTCCAGGTGACCAAAGGGGTTCACCCCCCCAACAAAGATGAAAAATACATTACTAACATTAACTTTGGGGGCTACCATCTCAAACTGTTGATTCCTAGTGAGCTTGATATATCCTAAAGACCTAATATCCTTTTAATCAGTTTTATTGCAATTAAATATGGTGACATCTTCTTGGGAATGTGTACTAGGGTAAAAAGAGGATATAGTTGGTTTAATTATTGGTAAAGTGACAAATTAACAAGTACCAGCGATTCATATTTTAATGCATTCGGATTAATTTTTTGTTGTTGTGTTTTCATTATTTTAGGAGGTAAAAAAGGAGGTAACAAACTTGATACAGAGAAACCCCAGAGAGCCAATAGAACCTGAATTCAAGTCCTGCCAGAGACCTGGCTGTGACTCAGGCTGAGCAGTTATTTAGGCAACTCTCTTAGATGATCAGTTACAGAGGTGATGAGTTGCGTTGGTAAAAAGAGTTTCATTTGGGAATTCTCTCTACCAGTGAAATCACTGATCTCTGTTCCCATCCATTTCTCCATGTTCTATGTGTTGTTGTTCCGTCATTTCTGTTTTGTCTGACTTCATCTGGGGTTTTCTTGGCAAATACACTACAGTAGTTTTCCATTTCCTTTTTCAACTCATTTTACAGATGAGGAAACTGAGGTAAATAGGGTTAAGTGACTTTCTGAGGGTCACACAGCTAGTAAGTGTCTGAGGCTGGATTTGAACTCAGAAAGAGTAGTCTTCTTGACTCTGGGCCCAGTGCTCTATACACAATGCCTCCTATCTGCCCCTTAATGTTCTATACAATAGATTTCTACTCACTCTTCATTTACTAAACACAATAGTGTTCATTATTCTTTATTATGCTAGTGGTATGACTCGAAGAATTGTGCAAAATATTCCCCTATACTTTCACTGTGCACAGTGAATAGAGCACTGGCCCTGTAGTCAGGAGGACCTGAGTTCAAATCCGGTCTCAGATGCTTAACACTTACTAGCCATGTGACCTTGGGCAAGTCACTTAGCCCCAATTGCCCTGTCCCCCCCTCCAAAAAAGCAAAACAAACTAAAATGTAATTTTCTGTGAATTAAAATGAGACAGAATTAAATCTTGTGAAATAAGAGATCTCCTTGGTTCTTGGTTCATTCACAAAAGTTCTACTTACAAACAACTTTTCAGGCACATGTTTCTTCTGACTAAGGTAAGTTATAGATACCTATGTGTGCATTTGCACATATACACATATATATGTACACATATATGCTCAGACAGAAGCAAAAAAAAAGTACCTTATTTTGAAGGTACATACAACACCCAATTAATGCAGGACATTTCCTAACCATGTATGTGTCGGTGATGATTTCTTCAACTACTATAGAAAAATAAGTGGAAATAGTGCTTACCTTCCATAGTGCTAATATAAGGAGCATCAGTAGCAGAAATCCTGCAAAAGCACTCAGAAGGATCACCCATAAGGGCACTCGGCCAGGTAGAAGATCTTTTGATATTTGAATAGCCAGCTGAAAATAATGAAGGCAGACAGTCAAAAGCATGAAATGTCATTTCAAGCCATCAAAACAGAGCAATTATGATATTATTATTATAGCAGGTATTACAGTTCCTAATTAACAATGTAATTCTTCTAAAGAGAGTATTTCAAGTGTATATTATAAAGTTAAATATATTTCCATATTCCGAAATTTATATCATATAAAATCTACTCTTAATGAAAATGTATTTGTAGCATACTTATAGGGCTGGATTTAGAGTCAGGAAGACCTGGATTCAAATCCTGCCTCTAACACTGACTGTGTAACCTTGAACAACTCACTTAACCTCTCTGAGCCCTTACTTGCTCATCTACAAAATGGGAATGATATATGTATTATCTTATTTGTATCACCGATACAGATAATATCTAGCAGTATCTAGATATTATTACTGTGTCAGAGGTTAACTGTGGGGATCAAACGGCACAATGTATGAAAAGCATTTTGCAAATTTTAAGCACTCTGTGTATGGGCTTGGAATCAGGAAGACTCATCTTCCTTAGTTCAATCTGGCCTCAGACACATACTAGCTGTGTGACCTTGGATAAGTCACTTCACCCTGTTTGCCTCAGTTTTTTCATCTTTAAAAATGAGCTGGAGAAGGAAATGGCAAACCACTCCAGCATCTTTTCCAAGAAAACCCCCAAAACGGGTCATGAGGAATCGGACATGACTGAAATGACTGAATAATTATGACAATATTTACAATCTCATCCTCCATAGTATTAATATGTAGCAAAACTTCAAGTAACTAATATGTGAGGGGTATTTCAGTTAATTGACTTTCTGGTTGACTCAGCACTAGCCAGGATTTTATCATTAAAAATCAAGAATAGAGGATGTAAACTAATAGGTTATTAAGTGTGGAAGGAACCATAGAGATGTAATGCTTTTAATGTGCAGGTCAGCAAATTCAGAGATTTTAGCTTGTTTTTACTTGTCACATACATAGCTCAGAAGATACAAAGTCGGGACTAGAATTTATCTCTTTATTTCCAATCCAAAGTTTTTTTGTTTTGTTTTGTTTTTCTTTTTGGAGGGGGAAGACAGGGCAATTGGGGTTAAGTGACTTGCCCAAGGTCATACAGCTAGTAAGAGTTAATTGTCTGAGACCGGATTTGAACTCAGGTCCTTCTGACTCCAGGTCTGGTGCTCTATTCACAGCACTACCTAGTTGCCCCCCAAAGTTTTTTTTTGTTTTTTGTTTTTTGTTTTTTTACAATTTTCCATTCTACTACATGATTCTCCTCCGTATTGCATGTTGAACATGGCAGCGTTATTCTTTGGCAATCAGTGCTCCATTAGGTCAGAGTTAACCCTCCAAGACCATGAAGTGACCAGAGTTGGCTTTTTCCTTTCCCTTTCTTCTCTGATGTCAGGTCACTTCCCAGCTCTCAGGGACTTCCTTCTGTGGGGGATGGAATCAGAGATCCTTGCCTCCCATTTCCCATGACATCATTCTTTCCCTCTTATCACCAAGGGGCTTTCCTGTGCCTCCCGTTTTAGAGCCTCTGAGATAACTGAAGTTGGAGGCAATGTGGTCATTCTAGTGGAATGAGCACTGATTGAACATCAGAGAATGCCGGTGCAAATTTGACTTGTGGCACTTTGAATCTGTGACAGAAGTAAATTCAGTTCACTTCTCAGGGCCTCAGCTTCCTAAATTGTGAACTGAGTGGGCAGGACCAGAGGGGCATGATCCTAAGTTACTGTTTTACAGTAAAATGAGCTGTGGATGTAAAACATCCACAATTACTGTTAACGACTTGTTGTTGTTCTGTCATTTTCAGTTGTGTCCCACTCTTCATGATCCCGTTTGGGGTTTTCTTGGGCAAAGATAATGGACTAGTTTGCTGTTTCCTTCTGCAGCTCTTTTTCAAAGATGAGGAAACTAAGGTGACTAGATGGCACAGAGGATAGAGCACCAGCCCTGGAGTCAGGAGGACCTGAGTTCAAATCCAGCCTCAGACGCTTAACACTTACTAGCTGGGTGACCTTGGGCAAGTCACTTCACCTCAATTGCCCTGCTTTCCCCCCTCCAAAAAAGCAAAACAAACAAACAAAAATGAGGAAACTGAGGCAAACAGGGTTAAGTGACTTGCGCAGGATCACACAGATAGAAAGCTTCTGAGGAAGGATTTGAATCTCTGTCTTACTGATACCAAGCCCAGTTTGCTAGATATGTAGGGAGATCCTAAGGAGGAGGGCATGGTGAGGAGCAAACGAACATTTACTGAGGGGGTGTTTATTATATTCCAGGCACTGTGCATTAGAAGACAAAAGCTTGCACTCATACTTCAGCATAAACAAAATAACTACAAGGTATATTGGGAAAAGGCACTAGGAGCTGAGAGAACTGCTATTGTCATTGCTGTAAAGTCATTTCTCAGTTGTGTCTGATCCTTTGTGACCCCACTTACGGTTTTTCTTGGCAACAATGCTGGAGTAGTTTGTCATTTCCTTCTCCAGCTCATTTTACAGGTAAGGAACTGAGACAAAAAGGGTGAAGTGACTGGCTCAGGGTCACACAGCTAGTAAGTATTTGAGGTCAGATTTGAACTCAAAAAGTTAAGACCTCCTGATTCCAAGTCTGGTACTCTACCCACTGAGCCACCCAGCTGCCCTTGTTTATAACTGGTAATAACTTAACATTGCTTCTCCTTCGATTATATTTTGATGAGAGGTTTCATTTTTCTGATTCAAAGGGAGAGCTAATGGTGAACATTCTAGACTTATGTCAGGTTAGTAGGGGGACACACACTTATGTAGACGACACTGATCAGTGCCTCTCTACTTGCAGTATGTAGGTCAGTTATGTCAAACTGAAATAGAAATTGGGGCCACTGAGACATGGATAAGTAAGGGCCACACAGTGATTTAAAAAAACCACATATTAACATCATCTGTATTCTATTGCATTTTAATTTATTTTGTTAGATATTTCCCAATAATATTTTAATCTGATTCAGTTTGGGTGTGTTGCAACAGGGAGTTTGATACCTCTGATGCAGATTACTGCCTATATGATACCATAATATTGATCAAAGTAATACACTGTATAAGCAGATTCTGTAGGCAGAATCATATGACCTTAGATAATTCAACACCTTAATTTTACAGGTGAGGAAATTTAGGCTGAGATAAAGGAAGCGAGTGACTTGTTGGGAGCTACCTTAGAGTTCATCTTATTCCAGGCTCCTCATTTCCCAGATGAAAAAACAAGGCCTTGAGAGTTTAAATCATTTGCTTGAGATTACGCTGGTAGCAAGTGGCCAGGCAGTGATTCCAACCTGGGCTTTGGTTTCAGCCTTCTCCAACTACAAACTTAAGCCATGTTTCCATTGGACCATACTGCCACCCATGGTCATGCAACTATTAAGTATTATTATTAATAATAATTGATTAATAATTAATAAAATTAGTAATATGTTATTAGAATAATCCAAGTTTCCTGACTGTACCCCGAATATGTTATAAATCCTCTAAGCAATATTTATTTTCTTTGCAGTGGTCACTTAACTTCCCTTTGAAGATCTCCAAGGATGGGGAACTCAGTGTTCCTGAAGTAGCCCATTCAACATTTGGAAAACATTAATTGTTAGGGAGTTTTTTCTTAGGGTGTATTAAAATCTGCCTTCCTTTGGCCCTGCACTCCAGGGCAAAAACTAACAAATCGAATCTCTTTTCCTCAAGGCAAATCTTTAAATATAAACTATTTGTGTCAGTGTTGTTAGTTCTGGAAATGATTCTCTTTAAGATCAAATGAGTCAAACCTGGGTTCAGATCCACCACTGATGCTTACTGCCTATTTGATCTTGGCAAGTCAACCTTCTGGAACTCAATTTTCTTATAAACCATATGCATATCTGCGCAATACTCAAACATTTCTAAACAACATGCTTTTCAAGGATATTTTTCAGATGTCAGTTGCAGTTCCATACGTCTCTTTTAAGAATGGGTAATTCTAAATGTATCCTTGAAGATCAATGTGGATAGTAAAAACATGAGTTTATTGCAATGGTTAGAAGCTATAAAGACAAATAGTATGCACAGTATATTGATAGATTTACTAGGATTGTGACTCAGAAAGCTAACTTGCTTAAGGTCAAAGGTTAATAGGTAAATTGCATGGTTGTGCCAGTTTACCTCAGAATTGGACTAAAGTCATATGCTAGGCTAATGAGTTCCAGTTTTAAGAAGGGGAGAAAAGTGCCTGACACTTAAATCTGAAGCAGTATCTTTCTTCTACTGTTTTAGGTGGGATGTACAATTATTAAGCTCACACCATAAAATGCAGAGTGAAACTTAGAAAGTTTTCAGAATTAATATCTCCTTACCTCTCTTTTCTGATTCCCACTACTTAACACCAGTGATGAGTTTTCACTACGAAGTTCTGCCGTTATAGTAAGGTTTAAACTGGAAAAACTGCCCTGCAAAGACAACAGGTGGGATTTCTGTTAGCATTTATTGCAACTAAACTAAACCCAAGTCATTTTTAAGTTGTAGCCTTTATATGTAAATGTGTGAGTTTTCATTCCCTTGGCTTTTCCTCCATTGAGTTACTGATATTTCTTTCACTCTTCTTAAGAAAACAGAACTTGAAAAGAAATAAAGAAAAACATTAGAAAATAAGCCTGATTAGAATTATCTTTGGGAAAAAATAAACCAACAGTTTTTCAGAAATTAATAGAATTCGTTAGGGTAAAAACTATACCTAATAAAGTGGAGACATTTATCGAGATCCTTGCAGTCTGAGACCAGACATTTCGATTTTGCATTTGTATCTCCAGTACTTAATGAAGTGACTGGTGTTTAATAAATGCCTATTGACTGATTAATAGTAGAACCTGTTATCATACAAATCTGGCTGCAACAGGTGTCAAATCATATCCACTAAAATAGACACTGAAAATCTGATATTTCATAGGGGTAATATGGGTATTAGTCTCTGCTCCCCTCCCCCAAGATAATAGAGGTTAATTAACTTGCCCAAAGTCACACAGCTAATAAATGTCAAGTGTGTAAAGTTGATTTGAACTCAGGCTCTCCTGACTCTAGGGGTGATGCTTTATCCACTGTGCCACCCAGCTGCCCCAGGTACTAGTCTTAATAATATTAGCAATTTTAGTACTTCAAGGATATGTTGTTTCACCTCTCCGGATGGTCCTTTCATTGATGCAGATAGTAACCTCTTCTGACCTTAGTATATGGTCTTTGTAAGTTTCTGTATTGGGGAAAATTATTGGATAGTGTCCAAATTTTACTGCTGATGTTCCTTTCTGAATTTAGCTAGACTGATTCTTGAATAACAGGCATGCAAACTTGCCCTGGAATCTCTTCAAGCTTGAAAGAAATTGCGAAAGCATGTAGGTTACTGGAATAACCTTCAAAATCCCAGGATTGCCTCCGTGCTTGTGGGAAGGGGATTTTGGCAGAGATGTCCACTGATATGAGGACTGGATAGGAATTTCACCATGTATCAATTGTTTATTTTTGATGTGGGTTTCTAAACCTTGTGATATTATTGAACTAGAATGGATTCTTATTTTTCAAAGACAGAAAAGAAAACAAACAACCTGTGGGTGGTCACTGTGTTACCCCTGTAAAAATGAAAATTGTGGGTAATAATATAAATACAAAACTTTTTAAAGAAAAAAAGTCATCTATATGACATTAACAAATACACAGAAGAAAAAAAAGAAATTCAGCAGGGGATATAAATGAGTAAAAAGTTGTTACTAACTTATTAAAATGTATATACACTTAAAAACTATCTATAGTGTGAGTCCACAGTTTCATATATAGCCTTCTTTTTGTTCTTTTCTGTATATTCAAATGTTTGCATTTCTAGATGACTAAGTTCACAATAAGGAAGAAAATTTTAAAAATAAAATGAGAGGTTAGGACAGGGTGATTTCTGAAACACCTTCCAGCTATTGTAGTCTCTGATTCTAACAAAGAAATCTGACAGTTTGTAATGATAACCCCCATTATTATGTAGCTCTTTCCAGTTTACAAAGCATTTCCCTTTAGACAATGTCACATGGGAAGCAGAGTACCTGTGATTTCATAGGTCCAGCAGCTCCTTGGTAAGAAAACTCTCTCTACCAATGCAGATGGGTAACTTGTTCAACTTGTAGTTTTAATAAGTTATCTGAGGAACTGAAAAGTTAAGTGCCTTGCCCAGCTAGAATCTCTCAGAGGTGGGATTTGAATATAAGTTTGTCTGGAGGCCAAACATCTATCCCTTATTCTCCCCATTTTACAGATGAGGAAACTGAATCTCAGAAAGAATGCTCAAAAGTCACACAGCTATTTAGCAGTAGAGCTGGCAACAGAGCTCAAGTCTTCTTAGTGTTTTTTTTAATGTTTGATAAAAACTACTTTGAACAACTAAAGTAATTTTAATTATTATATTTCATTTAATTAATTATATTTTATTTATTACTATATTTTTAATTATTATAAATACCCAAACTAACTGTAAAGGCCATATGAAGGAAAATGTTATTTGCATCTAGAAAAAGAACAGATAAATAGAATTATGTATAGAATGATTTTGCATCTGTCTATCTGTCTATCCATCCCTCTGTCCACATATTTGCATCTCATGGTAGCCATCTCTAGGGCAAGGGGGAGGAGCAAAGAAAAAAGAAGCTTAAATGGTAAATCTGTTCTATTCTATTCTATTTTGTTCCTTTCCGTTTGGTTCCATTCAGTTCTGTTAGGTTCCCTTCCATTCCATTTGGTTCCGTTCGGTTCCTTTCCACTCCACTCCACTCCACTCCACTCCACTCCACTCCTCTCCACTCCACTCCTCTCCACTCCACCCTATCCTATTACATTATACTACACTACTACACTATACTACATTATATTATGTTATATTGCATTAATCATATCCTATCATTTATTATACATGATCATATATTATAGACTATATTTATGCTATGTAATATAATATATTTATACACATTTTTATTATATAATATGTTTTGTAAAAGAATAGTAAGTTCCACATAACAGAGTTGTAGTTTCCTGTACAATCATCTTTTTATTATTCTATATTATGAAAATACTATTTTATTTCATAAATTAAAAATGAAAAAATGATTGTGGATTTTCAATATTCCCCATAATTTCTACTACTGTGAAGTTAATGAGCAAAGGAAATGACAGAATCTTTGCAAACGGTAAAGCACTATGTGAATGTAAGTATTATTATTACCATCGCTGTGCATTTGTTGATTTACTTTGCATTATTGACTAAGTTGGGAAGATTACTTACTTTTATAAATGTTGATTTCCACAAGAGGAATGTAACATTTACTTGACTTACATCAGAAGGGATCAGATTACACATAATTGTTGCAAATTTGCAGGTATTGCAGTTCTGTTTGAGAGTGGAAAAAATCGATTAGCAATCACTGTTACTTTAAGTCAGATGCTGGAACAAGAACAGTTCACTTTAGTTTGATGCTGAATTTATTCCCTTGGGATATGGAAATTGACAAGACTGAACAGAAAACATGCAATATAAAATAATGACTTATCAAAATAAGCACTTTTCTCTTAGTTGTTGAAATTTACCAAAATGGTGCCTCGCTTGAGTTCTCCAGATTTTGGTACCATTTTCTTTCCAAAGTTTATTTCAAAGGGATCTTGAAGGCTAGTTGGTCTGCAGTTTACATTCTGTTAAGACACAAAAATGTTGCTTTATCAAACATTGGGATCGTGTTCCCCATCCTGCCACCAAGTGAAAACCAAAAAAAAAAAAAAAGAAAGAAAGAAAAGAAAAGAAAAGAAAGGAAAAGGTCATCTAGAAAGGCACTAATTGTGAACACTGGTTTTGGCCAAATATTAGTTTCATTGTGTAGCATCCTTAGCTATAGCCATACCTATGTGGATGTAATAATCATTGTCCATGATGGCATCTGTTAATTGTTAAGTGTGATCACAATGTTTGGAGGGGGATGCTAAATATCACCATGCACAATATCAACTTGAGTTTATGCTCATGAGCTTTTTGACTTAAGATTTACAAAACAGGACAGTGTAAGATAAGAAGTACATACTTTTTTAAATTCCCAGGATACTGAAAGATAAATGGAAAATGTAAAGTTCCTTCAAAAGTAGAATGTTTAACAACAATTTAATTTTTAAATAGTGGCTCAAAAATAGATTGCTAATAGAAAAACCCACTAAGAATTTAGAAGTAAGGGATTTCAGTGTTGGATGCCAAGATCACAAGATGTGCAAACTGCCAACTGTCCCTCACAGTGCCTCTTTAGCTTCTTGTCTTTAATCAAAGGGCATGAGATTGTGGGCAGACAAATCTGAAACATAACAAATTACAACAGAATCCTCAGCACCTTCTGGAGCTCTACTCCATTCTCCATGTGACTGGCAAAGTGAATTTCTTAGTGTTTGTTTGATAGTGTCGCACAAGCCCCATCCCAACTCCTCCCCCCCCACTCTCCCACCCCATAGACTGTAGTGGTTCCTAATTACCTGGATTGCTGGGAGAGGCAAACTACAGGATGGGGCTGGCCCACAGATTATTTTTGTATGGCCTGAATGCTAAATGTAAAAACCATTCTTAGGTACAAAAGCAGGCAACAGGACAGACTTGGTCTCCCAGCCATAGTTTGCTGAAGAGGATCACATACAAATCCCCCTTTTTGTCATTTAAAACTCTTCACAACCTAGTTTCCTCCTACTTTTTTGGTCTCATTCAACATCATTCTACAATCTAGCTGGTCTGGCCATCTGGTTCCTCAAACATGAAACATCATTTCTCTGTACTGTGTATTTGCATTGGCTGTGCCTTATGCCTGGACAGCATCCATATTCACCTGCATTGGTTGGATTTTTCTGAACTCAAATACCAACTTCTGCATGAGACCTTTTCTGGTCCCCACAGTAACTAGTTTCTCTTCTAGGTTTACCTTTTGTGTTTTTGTTTTTGCAAATACCTACATATGTACATGTTAGACCATATATTAGATTGTAGGTTGTGTATGGACAAAGGTTACTTCACTTTTGTCTCTGAATTTCCAAAGCTAGGGTAGTCCAGCACCTGGCACATAATAGGAACTTAATAAATGCTTATTGATTGATTGATTTAATATCCCTCCCTAATTACCTCCCTGCTTATCCTCTGAGGTCCTAGTGTTGCACAAATTTGTTTTCTGGGACTAAGGGAAACTGTTCAAAGTCTGTTTTGTGACACACTCAGCAGCTGAATCACATATTTCTCCCCAAGTGATAGAGGCAGAAAGTGTTTGAAGGGGTCTCAGCTACTTCTGCCTCTCCTCTGTTCTAGCTCCCGCTTTCTGATAAAAGGTATTTTATACAAGTGTTATGAATGAAGACATTATAGAGGTCTAAAGTAACAGGGACAGGGTAAAAAGGGAGGATGAGAAAGAAAACAGGGAGTAAAAATAAGATGGAGGGAAATTCACAAATAATAATTACAACTTTGTGAACAGGATGTTTATAGCATCTCTCTTTATGGTGAACTGAAGAATTGAAAATTGTAGGGATCCCATCTATTGAGAAATGACTGAACAAGTTGCGGTGTGTAGTTGTGATGGAATGCTACTGTTCTATAAGAAATGATGATCTCAATGATCGTAGAAAAAGATGAAAAGAAAAAAGAAAAATGAAAAATGAAGTGAGCAAAACCAAGAGAACATTGCTTACAGCAACAGCAATATTGTTCTACACACCCCCCCACACACCCCCCACACACATATACATATACACACACATACTACATATACATATGTATGCCTATTTGTGTCTAGTGGGGGCCATCTCTAGGGTAAGGGGAGACGAAGAGAGGGGGGGAAGGGAAAAAAGAAATTTACGTCATGACTTAGTTGTATATTTGGAAGTTGTATATGGCAGATTTGCAGTTTCAAGTGCAATCACCTTTTTATTGTACAATGTCATGGAAATGCTTGTTTTGTTCCATGAACTGAAAATAAGTTAAAAAAATGAAAATAGGATAAAAAAGAGGCAAGTATAGAGAGGAAAAGAGTTTCATCCCTTTAAAATGTCTCTGGAAACAGATCAGATTGTAAAAGGCTAAATAAATAAAAACTGGGATACAAACACATTAAATATCTGCATGAAGGGTCTTAGAGGGAGTGAGAGACACTTTGGATGGGTCAAGTCCCTCCATCTGGGAGACGTTTTTGTCGATCCACAGGATCTGTCACAAAACAGATGGGGCTTAAGTACTCAGAACAAGCTTTTGCTTGGGGGAGTGAAAAGTGAGATTAGAGTGAAAGAGACATTATTGGGTCGGGAAATATGAAAAACAAAAAACCTTGGACAACACTTGAGTAAGATTAAATCAGAGTTTAGTCAGCATTATTTTGTAATGGTTTGTTGTTGTTCAGTCACATCTGACTTTCCATGACCCTATTTTGGGTTTTCTTGGCAAAGATACAAGAGTGGTTTGCGTTTCCTTCTGTATCTCATTTTACAGGTGAGGAAACTGAGGCAGACAGGGTTAAGTGACTTGGCCAGCGTCACACGACTAATAAGTATCCAAAGCCAGACTTAAAACTGAGGAAGATGAGTCTTCCTGACTCCAGGCTGAGCACTCTATCCACTGCATCACATAGCTGCCCTACCTGTTTAGTTACAATATTCATGGTGCCACTAGGTGTTCAGACTGGCCATATTTGGAGGCAGGAAGACCTGAGTTCAAATCCAGGCTCAGACATTTACTAGCTATGTGATTCTGGTCAAAATATTTAATTTCTCTGTGCCTCAGTTTCCTCATGTGAAAAATAGCGATAATAATGGCACCCATCTCGCAGGGTGGCTGTGGGGATGAGATAATATTTGTCAAAGGTTTTTGCAAACCTTAAAGACCTATAAATGTGCTAGCAACGATCACGTCTGGATGCTTATTTTGTTTCAAGCTTTGCTCTAACCTGCGTGTCATCTTATTTTTTAAAATAAAAACAAGAGAAAAATAAATATATTAATTATCACATCTGTGGAGGGTCTTTTAAAAAATAATTCTGTTGTTTTCCACAATAAAATATAAAAATGAAGAGAATATATTTTGTACACCTACTTTTTTGAGTATGGCATTAATTACGGATCACTTTACTGTGAGGCCTACACAACATCTACCCCAAGTTCCCAGGAGAAACCATGTAACTGCAAACCTTATAACTGCAAAACCTATTCACTTATTCAGTTTAGAACTTTAGTGAACTGTGATGTCAGTGGGCCTTAGTTCCCTCACTGATACAGAGCATAATTCCTTTATGACTGAGTCAAATGTCTTTTGAGAAGTTCTGTGGCAAAAAATAAATCATCTCCCTGTAATTACTTGGTGAGGAACCTCTCCAAATGCTGCCAGATGGATCCTGGAAAATGAAACATATAAACTACCCTCAGACCAAACCGAAAGCCCGTCTAGTTCGGTATAACTTGTCACAGCTTGTGCACTCCTGGCAGAGCCTTTGAGAATCCAAGGTCACCTCTGAAGCAGGACCAGCCAGTAGAGCAGGACTTTAATAGATGAAACTTAGCTAACTGACAATTGGTGTGGTATGCATAATAGTAATTATTATTTGTTTTAATTTAATTTTTTGCTACTAAACTAATAAACAGTTTATTTTTTTTAATTGGGAGGACTTCTTTTATTTTGGCTGAGTCATTTCAGTCATGGCTGACTCTCTGTGACACCATTTTGGGGTTTTCTTGATAAAGACACTAGAGTGGTTTGCTATTTTCTTCTTCAGCTCATTTTACTGATGGGGAAACTGAGGCAAACAAGAGGGTAAGTGACTTGCTAGGTTCACACAACTAAGTGAGTATCTGAGACTGGATTTGAGGTCATGAAAGATGAGTCTCCCTGGTTGCAAGCTAGTGCTCTATCCTGTGTACCACCTTACTGCCCTATGTTTCTATTATTTGCTTTGCCATTAATGCTTTGGCAAAGCACTTGACAAGCAAAGCAAAGGATGCTGTTTGTTTCAGCACCAATTTTCTCATGTAAAATAAAACCAAACAGTAGTAAGAGTATTAAAAAATATATTATGAATCTCTGGGGCAGGGAGGTGGCCCAGTAGATAGAGCACCAGCCCTAGAGTAAAGAGGACCTGAGTTCAGATTTGACCTCAGATACTTACTAGCTATGTGACCCTGGGCAAGTCACTTGACCCCAATTGCCTCCAAAATAAATAAAAGAATGGATAAATAAATATTATGGAGCTCTTTTGCTTATTTAAATCACATTCATTTCTGAAAATATTTTTCTCCTTTCTCAACCCACTGTCATCCCTTGTAACAAAAACAAAAAAAGGTCAGCAAAACCAACTAACACATCTACAGAGTTTAACAGTTCATGCAAACTTAATAATAGCCTTAAAGTAAGGGAAAGATGATAACTTACATCAGAAGATGACCATCCAATCAGGTAGAGTACAGGGTATTCATCTGATGTTAAGTTGGGGAATGAAATATTCAGTTTAAGTTCTGGTATGGGGATGTGTCCACTTTTCCGGATCTGTACAAAATAAAAGAAAAGCATGATCAGGCACATGGTACTTATTTCATATTTGCTATTTCTGATCTTGGATGTCCTTACCTACATTCATGTTCTTGTTCTGGTCATCGCCTCTTAATATTCACAGCGAGAAAAATTTCCTGCTCAAGAAAATTAGAAGCAGGTATATACTTCCAGTGGAATCTTAGAACTGAAAGGGGTCGTGGTCCTTATTTAAGGACAACACTGACTGAGGCAATCTAGACTCATCTAGTATGGAGTGTGGCTGTCATGAAAGAATGAATGATAAGAGGAAAGGAAGAATGAATTTATTTGACCAAGGATATCTGTCTAGCCAGAAGTGGCCCATATAAAAGTGAAATTATCTAGTGGTAAACCAAAGTCCCTCTCTACTTACCTTTACCTTATCACTTTAGGTATTATCTGCAGACCCAAGACCAATTTCTAGGAACTTTGTGTATTTCTTTGAGGTTATGTGAATTCTAAGTGAGGTATTTTCTTTTGTAGTTCTGATTCACTTGAGAGTTTACCGAGAGATCTGGGCTGTCTCCACTTGGGTGCTCTGAAATAGATCTACCAGGCTAGGCCTTCTAGAAGGACTTCTCAGCACATCTGGAGCCAACTTCTGGTGGTTTCAGATTAGGTCAGGGTTTCTAGTTCTAAAAGCCTAGAATCACCT
>CM053594.1:308661256-308689022 GCA_028646575.1 Pseudocheirus occidentalis
TGATTTCTCATAAAGGCATTTGCTTCCATTTCTTCCACTCTAATTCTGAAGGAATTATTCTCTTCAGAAAGCTTTTGAGATTCTTTTTCCATCTGGCAAATTTTACTTTTTAAGGCATTCTTCTCCTCATTGGCTTTTTGGGCCTCTTTTGCCATTTGAGTTAATTTATTCTTTAAAGTGTTGTTTTCTTCAGTCAGGTTGTTGACTCTCTTTTCATGGTTTTCTTGCATCATTCTCATTCCTCTTCCCAATTTTTCCTCCACTTCTCTTATTTGGTTTTCAAAATCCTTCTTAGTTGCTCTATTTCTTGTAACCAGTCTACATGTTTTTTGGAAGCTTTTGGTGTGGGAGTTCTGATTGTGTTGTCTTCCTCCCATTCCATGCTTTGATCCTTTTTGTCCCCAAAGAAGGAATAATCTATAGTTGCATTGCTGGGCTTGCTTTGCTTCCTTTGCCTGCTCATGTTGTCAGTCAATTACTTGACTTTTATGTTCAGTAGAGCTCTGCTTTCAGAGGGGAGAGCTCTGTCCTAAATTGCTGGGGTTTCTGCAGTGCTGGAGCTTTTCAGAGGCCACAGTTTCTGTACCCCACCAGCTTTGGTTCACTGAAAATGCACCTCAGGACCGCCATCCAAGACCATGATGCCGATCCAGGCAGCTCAAAGCAAAAGCACTTAGCATCTGAATGATGGCTTGGCCCCCCTGCAATCTGTAGGCCATGAGCTCTGAAGCAGCCACATGGAGGCAGCTGCAGGGCTACTGCTTCAACCACTTTTAGCCCTGGGCAGTCGCCAGACCCTCTCTCCCGAATTTACCCAAGGTCCACTGACCTTTCATGTAGTCTTTGTTTCTTATGGTTTGGTAATTCTGGAAAACTCCACAGCTGCCAGTGATTTGCACTCCAGCCATGGCTTGTTCTGGTGGCCCTAGGACTCTAGCCCCAGGTTTATGCAGTGCAGATTTGGGCTCCCAGAAAGCTGAGATGAAACCCTTCCTGTATGCCTGCTAGGCTGCCTTCACTTTGGAGCTTTGCCACTCTGCCACTTTGTGAGTTCTAAAGCTTTAAAATTTATTTAGAGTCATATTTTATAGGTATTTGAGGTGGTTATGGTGAGAGCAGTGGAGTTTTGCTGCTTCTACACCACCATCTTCATGACCATTTCTTTTGTGTTAATACTCAGCCCTAAAGAAAACTTATTCAATCCAAATTACAATGTCTTTTCATAGTGATAGTTAAATTATAGCAATAATTGAGAAATTATTAACTTCCTGAAGTTTTTAATATTTTATTCAATTTGGATTTGGGGATAGGTATCAAAGAAAACAGAGTTGACTCGGTTATGTGGTCCACTTATGCTCTAATCCTAGTAGCATCACATAGAAAGAGATAATTTCTTGAATTCTAACCAAGAATAACAATAACAACTATTACTTATCTCTTGTAGAAGCCTTTCAATGTATTCCTCATAAGAGGATTTACTGGGGAGCAATCAAAATGGTGGAATAAAAGCAGGGAGTTGCTTGAGATCTCCCTCAAACCTTCCAAATATCTGTAAAAAATAACTCTAATCAAATTATAGAGTTACAGAACCCACAAAATGACAGGGTAAAATATATCTCCAGCCCAAGACAGCCTGGAAGGTCAACAGGAAGGGTTTATCACACTGGGTTGGGAGCAGAGTGCAGTCTGAGAACTACACCATCACAGACAGAGCTGGAGCAGGTCTCAGGGGACTGAATCACTGGCAGCTCTGGCAGTTTCAAGACTTTCCAGACTTGTCAACACACAAACACCAAAGATAACATAGAAGGTCAGTGGAAAAACTCTGTGGGACCTGAGTGAAAGAGGTGCATGATCTGGCTGGGGTCTGGCCCCAGGCCTAGGGCAGAGGAGATGGTGACTTCATAGCAGCAGCAGCAGCAACAACAGCTGCTTCTGGAGCTCTGGGCCCACAGATGGTGGGGGATTGAGCAGCTGATACAAAACCCCTGAAGTATGGGACAGTACACTCACCTCCACCCCTACCCCCTACTGGAATCACAGTTCTAACTTGACAAAGAATTCAGAAGTCAAGTATTCAGCTGGGAAGATGAGCAAACAGCAAAAAAACCCAAAAACCTCAGACTATAGAATTTTACTTTGATGACAAAGAAGATCAAAATATACAACCAGAAGAAGACAATGAAGTTAAAGCTCCTACATCAAAAGTCTCCAAAAAAACCATGAATTGATCTCAAGGAATGGAAAAAGCTCAAAAAGGATTTTGAAAATCAAGTAATAGAAACAGAGGAAAAACTGGGAATAGAAATGATAGTGATGTGAGGAACTCATGAAAAACAAATCAACGCTTATGAAAAATATTGCAAGCAACCAGAAAGAAACAATTAGAAGTACTGTGGAAACACAATCAGGATAGGACAAAATCTAGCTGCTTCTACATTAAGGGACTGAAGGGCTTAGAATATGGTATTCTGGAAGTGAGAGGAGGTAGAATTAAAACCAAGAATCACCTACCAGCAAAACAATTACTTCAGGGGGGAAAATGAACATTCAATGAAATAGAGGACTTTCAAGTATTCTTGATGAAAAGACCAGAGCTGAAGAGAAAATTTGACTTTCAAATACAAGAATCAAGAGAAGCATTAAAAAGTAAACAGGAAAGAGAAATCCTAAGGGATTTATTAAAGTGGAACGTGGAAAGATGATATTTGTAACTCATGAGACCTTTCTTGGTATTCGAGTAGTTGGAGGAAATAGATAGATAGATAGATAGATAGATAGATAGATAGATAGATAGATAGATAGACAGATAAATAGATAGATGGCACAGGGTAAGTTGAATATGAAAGGATGACACCTAAAAGATAAAATTAAGGGGTAAGAGAGGAACATATTGGGAAGAGAAAGGGAAAGATAGAATGGAGGTAAATTATCTGACATAAAAGAGGCAAGAAAAGGTTTCACAAAGGAGGGGAAGAAGGGGGAAGTAAGAGGGAAGGAGTGAACCTTACTCTCATTAGATTTGGCTTAAGGAGGGAATAACATATACACTCAACTGGGTATCTTACCCTACCGGAAAGTGAGGGGGAAGGGCATAAGAGGGGGAGATGATAGAAGGGAGGGCAGATTGATGGAGGAGGTAGTCAGAAGCAAACATTTTTTGAAAAGTGACAGGGTCAAAGGAGAAAACAGATTAAGTAGGGGATGAGATAGATGGAGGGAAATATAGTTAGTCTTTCATAACATGACCATTATGGAAGTGTTTTGGATAACTATACATGTATAACCTATATTAAATTGCTTCCCTTCTCAATAAGGGTGGGTGGGGAGATAAAAAAGGAGAGAATTTGTAACTCAAAGTTTTAAAAACAAATGTTAAAAATAGTTTTTACATGGAACTGGGAAATAAGATATACAGGCAGTGGGGTATAGAAATCTATCTTGCCCTATAAGAAAATAAGGGGGAAGGTTTGATAAGGAGGGGTGTGAATAAGAAGGGAGGGCAGACTGGGAAAGGGGTAATCAGAATGTATGCCATCTCTCAGTGTGGGGAGGAGAGAGAGATAGGGAGAAGATTAGGAACTCAAAATCTTTTGGAAATGAATGTTGAAAATTAAAAACAAATTAATTAATTAATAAAAAAATTAAAAAGTGAAAAAAAGAGTATCCCTTAATAAATTTCTTTTGGACAGGTCAAAAAACGAGGATTTACCTAATGGTTCCACAAAACAATATTATAATAAATTCAAAAGATCAGAGGAAAATGTAAAATATCTACTATAAAAACAATTGATCTGGAAAGCAGATTGAGGAGAAATAAGTTAAGAATCATCTGCCTCCATGAATGTCATAATTAAAAAATACACCCGAATATCACATTTTTAAAAGCCAGAAATAAAAACTTCTCCAAACTGCCAAAACCCTTGATCAAAATCAAAATGGAAAGAATCTGCAGTCAACTCTGGTGGGGGGAGGGGAGGAGTGGAGAAAACCATAGGAAAAAAATCTTGAGGTCCCAAATCAAAGAAAAACACTGCAAATAGCCAGAAAGAAAAATTCAAGAACCCAAAGAATTACAACCAGGATCACATAAGTTCACCCTTTGACCCAATATACCAGTCTTGGATATATAATCCAAATAGATAAAACAAAGAATGAAAAGATCAATAAAAATAAAATGTTTATATCAACATTTTGTTGTTATTGTTATTGTAGCAAAGAACTGGGAACTAAGTGAGTACCCATCAATTTGGGAATGGTTGAACAAATCACATTATATAAAGGGAAACGGAATGTTACTGTACTCAGAAATGACACAAAGAATGGATTCAAATAAACTCAGGAAGACTTATATGACTGATGGAGAGTCAAATGAGCAGAAGCAACAGAACAATCTCTATAATGGCTGCAGAAATGCAAAGAAAAATAATTTTAAAAGACTTAAAATTTTGATCGATGCAAAGACTACCCATGACTCAGATGGATGACCAGTGATTAAGCACTCTGCCCACCTCTCATCAGAAAGGTGACAGACTAGAGGAACAGTCCTGAAAAATACATCTTATCAGAATCCTCTGCCACTGAGGTCCCTTCCTCCTGGGGAACTCTTCTTAGAGCTTCCATTTAAAGAGGGTCCTAGGCCAGTAATCTCTTCATTTACCACCTGCTTGGTTATGTGCCTCTGGACTTTTCCAACATGCCCCACCTGGCACAGTGGGCACCTTCTCTTCCCCCCACTTCTGTATAAGCTCCTTAAAGGCAGAGTCTGTCTTTCTCTTTTGCACTTGTATTTCCAGAATAGTGCCTAGCACAAATGTTTTTTCATTGACTGAGCGCTGGATAAAAGAAAGGAAGGAAGGGAGGGAGGGAGGGAGGAATAAAAGAAGCAGTTCATAAATGTGTCAGGCAATATGCTAAGCATTGAGGATACAAGTAAAAATCAGGACAGTCTCTGTTGGTTAGTTTTGCTGATATTTTTCTTCTTTGTTATAAGGAAAAACAAGGAAATATACACTGGGAAATAATAGTGTTACAAAAACAACCAATCTTAACAAAAAATTTATTAAAAAAATTAAAATTAAATAAAAAAGAAAATGTGTTACAGCAACACTTCTACAGTGATTAACAGTAGAATATAATATTACAAAAGCTGAAGGAGTAAGAGATCCGGATGGAAACTGGGCAGAGGGAACCTATGCATTAACCAATTTTCAGACATCTTGAACTGGGTGTCAAGTTAACATTTAAACTCAACATACCCAAAACGGAACTAATTATCTTTACCACTAAACCCTCCCTACCTGCTACCTTCCCTGTTACTGTAGAGCAGTGGTTCTCAACTTTCCTAATGCTGCAACCCTTTAATACAGTTCCTCATGTTGTGGTGACTCCCAACCATAAAATTATTTTTGTTGCTACTTCATAACTGTAATTTTGCTACTGTTATGAATCGTAATGTAAATATCTGATATGCAGGATGTATTTTCATTGTTACAAATTGAACATAACCCACAGGTGGAAAACCACTGTTGTAGAAGGAAATACCATCTTCCCAGTCCCTGGGGCTTACAACCTAGGAGTAGTCCTGGATTCCTCACTATCTCTCATCCCTCATATCCAACGGTTGCCAAAACTTCTGCAACATCTCTCAAATACACCCCCTCCTCTTCTTTAACACTATCACCACTCCAGTGAAGGACCACATCACTTCATGTCTGGGCTATAGCAACAGCCTGCTGGGGGGTCTGCCAGCATTGTCTCTCCCCGATCTAATTCATTCTCCTCCATCAAGCAACCAAAGTCATTTTCCTAAAGCAAAGATCCAATCATGTTAACCCTGCTATTCATTAAATTCCAATGGGTCCCTTTTGTTTATGGGTCAAATAAAAAATGTTCTATTTGCTATTCAAAGCCCTTTATAAACAACCTCACCCTCCCCTACCTTCCCAGTTTTCTTACACCTTATTCCCTTACATGTATTCCTCAATCCAGTGACACTGGCTTCCTGGCTGTTCCATGAACATGATATTCCATCACTTGACTCTGGACATTTTCCCCTGTGGTTTCCCATGTCTCTTTCACCCTACCGGACTCTCCCATTTTCTTTAAATTCCAACTAAAATCCTTTCTTCTAATGGAAATTTTCTCCAACCCCTCTTAATTCAAGTGACTTTCCTCTGTTAATTATTTCCAATTGATATTGCATATTGCTCACTTGGTATATATTTGTTTGAATCTTGTCTCCTTCATTATATTGTAAGCTCCTTGAGGGCAAGGACTCTTTTGTTCTTTTTGTATCCTCAGCACTTAGCAAAGTTCCTCGAATATAGTAGGTGCTTAATAAATATTTACTGATTCATTGATTGATCAAGGCAAAAGAAAGAAAACAAAATTAGTAGGTGAATAAAGTAGATAAAGAAGGGGAGGAAGAGAAGAATTACATCAGTTGCTAATGAACAGAAAAAGAAACAATTTTAAAAAGTAATGTCTAAAAGGAAAAAAGGTCAACATTCCATTTTTATTCCTAGAATTTGTAATAGAAAACTATGAAACAACCATTGTGTGCTCAGATAGAAGTTAATAAGTATCTCAAGGATGGTTAATGTTCACAGAGTCCTTCCCCATACCAACTACTTCCCTAGATAACATGAGCATGAAAGGACCATAAACGAGGAGTGAAGGATGGTCCAGTGCCAGCAAGCAAAACAAATGGTCTTATATTTCAGAGTTTGTGGTGGTTTTCCTTCAGTATCAACATTATGAAGACTGCTTCTCTTAATTCCAGGCCATTAATGCTTTAATAATAAATTCCGTTGACACATAATTATTTTTAAACAACAACAAAAAAGCCTCTTTGGTAATTAGGGGATTTTCTGATACAATGAATCCTCAATGAATCAACAGTTGAGTGTTTTGCACATAGAAGGCACCTAATTAGATATTCATTAGAATTTGTCGAATTATAGCACTTGGAAAATTAGTTTTTTCGGTGAACCTTTTAGGTGTCACAGTCATTTTAAATCAAACTTTGCATATACAAAAAAACCTTTCTATAGTATATTGATTCCTTTTTAGCCATAGCAAGCACAGAATAATAACACAGTTGATCTATAAGATGATCCTTATTCAGGTACAGCTTGGCCTAGATGTCTTCTCAAGTCCTCTTTAACTAGTATTCTACATGAGGCCTTCAGCACCTGCATCAGGGGACTAGCAGGATGAGAGGAAATAAAAGGACAGACCAAGGAGGCAGAACTGGAGGCAGATCTGACAAAATTTGGTAACTGATTGGATATGGGATTGAAATGGAAAAAGGAAGAGTCAGAGATAACTCTCAGGTTGTAAACCAAATGACTGGATGACAGTGCTCTTCACAAAAATAGAGATGTCTGGAGGATGAGAAAGTATGTGGGGAAAGAAAATTATTTCCATTTTAGACATTTTAAAATTGAGATGCATATGGGACTTCCAGGTAGACATCTGGATTTATCTAGATTTAATAAATAGTTTCTGATCAACTGTTTAATTGAAAGCATAATACAAGCAAAGAATAATGAGAAAGGTTTAGAAGGTAACTATAAAGTTTGGCATATAATTTAGGTTTTCCACTTAAATAGTATGAAAATCCATCTGATGTTCAGAGAGTATTTAGGAGTTTAAAGGTGTATTAATACCTCAATTAATGAAAAAGATACATTTCAACAGTATGCTTTGTCAGAAGCATCATAACCATAGGTAGAAACTACATAGCAGGAATATTTTGTCGAGTACCTTGGAAAAGAATAGTTATATGTGAAAAAAAAAGCATCAAATTCTAAGTAAAATAAGGTCAAATGAAAATAAAGTGTTAATTTGGGAGTCTTAATGGAGAATAGGAAATGACTGACCTTGGGACAGAAAAAGATTGGCATGTACATTGGCGTTTGAGGAGCTAATTTCACACCTTATAAATACACCCTTTCTTTGCAAAGATAACTATGCATATCTAACTGCATATACTATCAGACTTGGTCAATGAGTAGGTCAGTTTTGGTGCACTGCTTTTTGACAGTAATGAAGATTTGTTTTGCCCACAGAACTGTGGTTGAGGGCACAAGGAGTTCCAAGTCCTAAAAAATATTTCTTAACTGTTCCTAAACCAGTAGTGGGGAAAACTTCACAGAACAAATCCAAGGCCATACTTGAGGACTGTTCTGTGAAGTCTGGATTCAGCCAAAGGGACACACTTGAGGACCTAGAGGGCCATATGTGACCTTGAAGCCACAGGTTCTCCATTCCTGTTGTAGACTATCCTAAAAACCTAAGTTACAATATTAATCTCCTTCTCCTCAAAAGAAAACACACTGTAAGGATCATTAGCCATCTTTTTTTTGCCCTATTCTCCTCCGGGCCACCTTAAAAGATATAATTCAGGTTTACGTTTCAGGTCAGACTAGCAGGCTAATGATGCCTTAAAAAAAAGTCTTCCTACTTGCTTACAAATGGTTTAAATTCCTTAAATAATGGAAAAAATCATTTCATTTCACAATCAGATAAAAGGTGTGACATTTAAATGCATAATTTAGGTAGCAATGATTTGACTGAGGCTCAATGAAAGTAGTGAGTCAAATTAGGGTTAGTGGTACCAGGTGTCTTCCAGTTTTGATAAAGTAGAGAAGAAGGAAGACAACAAGAGGGTGCTGAATGCAAAAAGAATGGGGGGAAGGGAGGAGTATAAAGAAAGGAGCCTAAGGAGGAAAAAGATTCTTTGGTTTTGGTTGTTGTTTTCAGTTTACTTTCAACTAGGAACAGGACAACTAGA
Source organism: Pseudocheirus occidentalis (assembly GCA_028646575.1). NCBI lineage: Eukaryota > Metazoa > Chordata > Mammalia > Diprotodontia > Pseudocheiridae > Pseudocheirus > Pseudocheirus occidentalis. The sequence goes on from CM053594.1 coordinate 308,670,057, forward strand.
AGGTGTTTGGTTATATTCTTGTGCAGTTGCAAATATAGGCAAGTCAGTTCTATATGATGTATAAAGTGTTGGGTTTTTTCCCTTTATTGCAATCAACTTTGAATAAAGGAGCTTACTTTTTTAGTGTACGTACTATCCACTAGCACACAAATATATTTACCTGTTGCCTAAGTGGGGGTGAAGCAGCTATTGTCATCTCCAGTGGAGAAAGTTACGGGATAGGAAGAAAAGGACATTTTGGAAACATTTGGTATAGTATTCATACATACAAGTAAATATTTTGTCAGTTAATTTCATATCTTAGAAACAGAAAAAATCCTTTGCTAAGATGGTAAACTCTGAGTGTGAACATAGTATGTAACATCAGATCTGTTTGATGGGTTGTTTTAGTTTTGGTTAAATTCTTGTTCTTTCTTCTTTTTAATTCTTTATTAAAAGGAATAGCTTATTGGGAAGGAGAAGGATATATTCAGGAATAAAAGTTACATAAAAACAAAACAAAATATGTTTTTAAATTAAAAAAAACAACACAGGAAAAACTCAATATTCAAAATCCAGTCACCTAAAGTTAAAATGATAGTATTAAAGTCCTAGAACAATGACAAAACATTCTTCTTGTCTTTCTATTATCATTTACTCCAGTTATTATATTTTCAAAAGGATCTTTCAATATCAGTTCTTTTTCAACTGTGTGAAACAGACCTGTGTCACTATATTATCAAAGACATAGGGTGAATGAATAGGTACAAAAGTTTATTTTGAAGCAGAGAGTCAATTATATTTAGTCAAGATACAAGACTGCTAAGACCAGGGAACAGAATCCCACTTACTAAACTTGGAAAGGAGTTGGGATTGTGCATTTCCCTATCAGATTGCTATGTGTTTCCAGTGTGATTCCAGAGGACTCATTAGGAAACCTCTTATCCGCTTCCAGAAAGAGAGGTGATCAACTCAGAATAAAGACAGCAACAGCAAACTTTCAGAGGAAGCAGATCCTCATGAATGCATTTCTATATATGACATCCATCTCTCATCTTGGTGCCTGTTCACCATGTTTACCTCTGCCTTGCAGAAATCCTAGCTTTCCTTAAGACTCAATCCATGTGACACCTCCAGAAGGACTATCCTGACCTCCCCAAGAAATTACTTTGAATTTACCTGGTATCTTTTTTTAATCAAAATATGAACTTGAGGATATTATGTCTTAAGTCTATGTATTAACATACATCTTTTCTCCTCCTCTAGAATGTAAGTACCTTGAGGACACGGGGCTCTTTTTGCCTCTCCAGAGTTTAGCACAATACCTAGAACACAGTGATTAATTAACACATGTTGACTGATATTCAACCATGAAAACCCCATCGTGTTTTAGAATATGCCCCATTCTCTGCTCCAATAATGTCATGTAATTTTACAAAGAGCTTTCCCCTTAATGGGTTACTCATCATATTTTACATTTATTCTTATGTTTTATATAACATTTATTCTCAAATATATCCTTCCTCCAGTGGAAAAGGCACTGGATCTACCTATAGTTAAAGATCTTGAGTTCATATCTCAACTGTGACACCAACTGGCTGTGTGACCTGAAGGAAGTTACCTAACCTATCTGGCCTCAGTTTCCTAATCTGTAAAATAAGGGAGTTGAACTAGATAGCTTCTGAGTCCCTTCTAGACAGAACAAAAAAATCCAGTACTCCTTCAACTATACCATTCTTCTTCCTCTACTCTTTGTCAGGGGATCAAGGACAGCCTCTGCTATCTCATTTCCACTATCAATTTGCTTAGCAAACTCTCTTCTTGTTTATAACACAAAGGCACCTTTCAGCAAAGCGCTGGCCAAATGAGTCCAAAGTTCCAAAAATAAAGTTTTACTATAATAAGATCCTTGTTAGTGAAAAAGGCCATTGGTCTTCAAGGTAAATTGGATTCCAAGCTTGATTATTTGAGGGATTTTCATAAATAAGGCTTGATAAGAAAGGTCACTTCTATAGTAAGTAATCCAGGTTTTATATGTTTTACAAGTTGAGGCAACAGTATTAATTAACCCACACTTCTTAGTACTGTCTTGGATTTTAGCAACCATATGCAAGTGTGATTGTTTTACTTCTAATCCTAAAGCTAGACCTTCCCAAGGCAAGATATAAACGTTCAAGAATGTTGAGAAGGCAATGTCATTGTAATTGAACTGGCGTTACAGTCAAAGAGTCCACTATTTAAAGCAGAGTAAACTTCAACAAGTAAATGATCCTTTCAATACTATTCCCTAACCACACTATTTGGGCATCTACTTTCCATTTCAAATCAGCAGGTTCAATGGAAATCTCACATGATGGCTTTCAGGATTTTTTAAATGGAAAATATAAGTCACAAAATGGTGCTATGTATTTCCACCTATACAGGACTCTCAATACTCAAATGAATCTGTGATGTATTTAATTTGGGAGTGCTCTTCAATGAGGCAGACTGCCAACTCATTCCTGACCACCTATCCTGTGCATCTCATCCATCATTTCCCAGTTCATCAAAGGGGATCCAACCATTTACTGGCCTTCCTTTATTCTTCGTGACCTCAAGAGGGTACCAGCAGAGTTCTCCAGCCATTCACTTATCATCTTCTCTTTTTGTCTCACAGTTCCTTGACAACACCCTTTTCTCCTGCTCTTCAGGGTTACTTGTTGGCTTTAATGTGTTATCACTGTTCATATCCACCACACAGCTTTCTATTATCCTATATACTCATTTTTAATTCCTCACTGACATACAGCGACATGCACCTGTAAAATGTTTGTATTAAAAAAAGATGGACTTTGGCTGTTAGGAGAAGCTTGGGGAGGGGGGGGTAATTAAAAGTGCTTTATAATTTCCCAAAAGCAATTCTAGCCATTCTCCTCCTTCTCCACTCTTGACCAGGCTCATTATCCACCTCTAATCTGTCCAAGACATATATCTCATAAATATAGATGTATAGTTGTTGAAAAAGCTCTACAGAGTATTTAGATGAATCTTGAAAGCTCAGCAACAGACATTCTTCATCCATTTAGCACTTACTGTGTGTATGTCAGGCCAAACTCCTCTGGAAGATGACAGATCTATCCTAGATGGCTCTGTATTGTTCTGGGGCTTGATGAAATCAACAAAATGTCCCCTGAAAACAGAAGCATCTGGAGGATTTCACCATCTACCTGGAGTTGCTCCTCTCCTCACCCTGGCCTTTACGCTCATTCTCGTAAACACTTGGTGAGTGTGTCATTTTTGTTGTTTAGTGGTTCAGTACTGTCTGACTCTTTGTGACCCCATTTGGGCTTTTCTTTGCAAAGATATTGGAGTGGTTTGCCATTTTCTTCTCCAGCTCATTTTACAGATGAGGAAAGAGATGCAAAAAGGGTTAAGTGACTTGCTCAGGGTCACATAGAAAGTGTATGAGGTTCGATTTGAACTGACTCCTGATTCCAGGACCAGTGCTGTATTTACTATGCCACTCATTTGCCCCTTTGGCGAGTGTATATGTCCCTGTTTTATGCCTTTCCTGATTCTTCTTAACAAGGAGAATTCTAAATAGGGTTATTTCTTCTGTTACATATTCTAAGGAATGCTGAATGATCTTAATAGATGGGTGGGAGATACCTTGCAAAAAAAACCTATAAGGTAGTATTTTGTTCTTCCAATTAAAATGATTTTTCACACCCAACAAACAATCATTGTAATGGTATCTTATATTCTCTAAAGGGCAGAGGGATAAAAGACTCCCTGTCTTTTCCCATTAAATTTCTTGCTATAAAAAGGAGAGAGACTCTTGTTTTCTTTATATAATCCTCACCCAAAGAAACTCCCACATATTTGGAGCACAGGAAGAAACTATGAGCTTCACTGGAAGGTGGGGCCTCTTTACAATATTTTGCATGGGTACACTAGAACTTAGATGTTTACCACTGAGCTTTGCCATTCACCCCAAAATTATGATTGAGAAAAGTACAGTGTGAATAAAGGTAGTAAATGGGGAACATATGTTAAGTCTAGCCAGAGGGAATCTGAAGAGAAAAGGGGAAAGAAATGAGTATTTATATGGTACCTCCTATGTGCCAGGCACTGTGCTAAGCATTTTTTTTTACAAATACTATCTCATTTGATTCTTATAACAATCCTGTGAGGTAAGTACTGCTAACTCCAATTTACAGTTGAGGAAACTTAGGGAAGCAGAGGTTAAGTGACTTGACCAGAGTCACGCAGCTACTAAGTGTCTAAGACCATATTTGAACACAAGTCTTCCTGACTCTAGACCCACCACTCTATCTGCTGCACCACTAGTTGCCTTCTACCAGTTAGTATTCTAGCACATATAAAAGGACCAACTGGACTCAGCATTCCAGGAGTTCTACCTCTCAACACCTTCTTTTCAATGGTCAGACAAAAAAAAAATCTTAAGATGTCATTAGAACATCAATCATCAGAAGAAGAAATAGGAAACATTGTAATACACACGTTATCCCAACCCTTCAAGTGGTGAAATGTTTCAATTATTACAAACTTAATATTGTAATCATTAGATGATTCTTCTTTAAAAAGATGTTAATAGCATCACACTGCCTCCTTACTTTGATATCAAACATTAAATGGCTCATATTTACAAAGGCCTTAATATTTGTAAAGCACTTTACATACTTTATCCAATTTGATAAGTCAACATTTAAACTTTCCTGTTAACTTTTTTTAACCCACAAAAGAAATTATAGTGTGGTTGTTCAAAATTTATATCACATATGTTTACCAAAATGAGTCAACGATTTAAGTAAAACAGAAATGGAAGGATAACAGTCTTAACCAACTGTATGAATAAGAACTTCTCTGTATTTTTTTAGCTGCAATCACAAAATAATTAAAATTTTCTTACCAATTGCCGTTGGTATTTACAAACTGTTGTACTGCATATCCAAATTGCTCAGTTGAAGGACCATCAAATATTTTTGCTTCCAGGAGACCAATGTTGTATGCAGCACAATAATTTAGAAGGGCTATTAGGAGGAAGAAAAAGATATTGCTATAATTGCAGATATAAGTAGAATTTTGTGGCAGAATTTTTTTCAAAATGTACAACTATAAAAGTTAATGAGAAAAACATAATTTCTTCCTCACTAGTATTCACTACCTTAAGTGAATAACCTCAAAAAGCAATCCTTCTTTATCCTCCAAAGGGTCAGCCATTGCATATTCAGGTTTTTGTTTGTTTGTTCGGGGGGAGGGAGAGCATTCCAGGCTTATGATTCATCAATGTGGGGAACTATCTGGCGGGGAACCTGTTAACCATGCACATCAGCAATTCATCTAAAACTTATGCTTTCACGTAGTTGCCTGGGGTCACTGAGAAGCAGTAACATAACTTGCCCACGGTCACATATTTTCTATGTCAAAGGCAAGATCTGAACCCAAGCCTTAAGGACTTCAGGCTGGAAGCTGTCTACCCACTGCATTAAACTGCCTCTGATTCTTTTTTGCTTTTTAGCATTGAGCCTCTGATTTACTTGCTACCAGACAGTCTCAGAGAGCTGCCTGAGCTGTCTGCTATACAAAGTGAGGAAGGATGTAAAGAAAGCTTGATATAATGATGTGACAAACTCTAGGGGTAACCTTCTACAAGATAGTCAGGAAGAGTCAAGAATGCTCATCAAAGCAATAAGATATCCAGACTCCAAAAGACAGATGATGAAGCATTTTCTGCCATCTCCTGATGCAGGGCTGATGTAAGATCATGTACACTTTAAGCATAGAATGAGATATACATTTTCAGACACAACCAATACAACTCAGATTTGTTTTGCTTAACTGTACTTATTTGTTGAAATGGCTTTTTATTTGTGTGAAGAAAAATTGGGGTGGGGAGGTAAGGAGGTAGTGATAATTAGGCAAAAGAGAGGAAAAGAAAAATGTCAATGAAGCATTTATAAACTACAGAGAAGGCAGATGAAAATTCAATAGTGGTTTCAGAGAAACAGAAATTTTAATACTATGATGTTAAATATATACCTCTAGAAATAATTTATTTGTATATATATATTTATACTTTATATCTAATGTGCATATATATACATATATGTATATACATATATACATACATGCACACACACACACATATATATTTGTAAATGTACAAATTTAATGTAAAGGGAAGTCCGGTGGAATAGTGAATAGAGTGCCAGGCCTGAAGTCTACCACAACAAAGGTATTATCCGTAACTCTGAAGAAAAACACTTTCAAGTTAAGTGGTAAAGTTGAAAGTCAGATTAGAAGGGACTAAGAAATGAATGAGAGGGGAGGAAGTATAGATAGGTTTTTCTAAAGTTTTAATAGGTTAAGTTCAATTAAAAAAAAGACATAAAAGATCCCACTGGCTGCCTTGTGAATCAATCTATTTGTGATTAAATGCAAGTGAAGAGCTAGCTGTAAAGAGCTTTGCAAAGATCAACAAACCACACAGCATTTGTGTGTGTGTGTGCACTGCTTCTTAAACATAACAAGGCCAAAGTACTCCTGTAGATTTCAATATAACTTGCTGTTCCCAAAAATTGAAAAAATGATCATTTTCTTTAATCAATGACTTCAGGAGTACAGACTTTGGTTTTGTTTTATTTAAATAACAAAAACAGTAGTATATAATTCTCTTGATTAGAACATTAGCCTATTTCCATCTTGAATTTCAAAGAAAGTTTCCTAGAAAGCAAAACACAAAGTAATTGTAATGAATATTTTTTTTCTTCATTCTAAACTTGAACTATACTTAAATTACTTCCAGTCCTGATGACACTTAGTTTCTCTTCAAGGTGTCAAAGAGGTCAGGCTGCCAGCTTCAAAGGCTTTGGGAAATTTAGAGATTTTAAGTTTCTATTTATAGAATTAATTCTATACTATATTGAAAACAATTTCTGAGATAGCTCTAAAGGGAAAACATCTTGGCACTAGGGTTGTGAGAAAGGTAGGACTTTGCTGGTTTCATTTAATTGTCCAAATTGAATGAAAACAGAAGAAAGGAAATATGGGGGAGGAACCCCATATAACCCCTACCTATAAATGGATAACATAAGAACATGAATTTTTCCATACTGGGTCATTCCAGTGGTTTAATTTATTTGACACCAAAGAAACTAAGGATATTGATTAATGTGTGTCCTTCAAAGGTTAAGAACAGACACTTTAATGTTACTTCTAATAAGAGTTTACGGGTAGATCGATTCAAGTTAAGTGAGAAGAATTAGGAGAACAATTTATATCATAATAATAATATTGTAAAGATAATGAAGTCTGAAAGACCTGGTAATTCTGATCAACACAATGATCTACCACAACTCCAAAAAGCTCATGATGAAACATGCAACCTACCTCCAGATAGAAAATTGATAGACTCAGAGTACAAATTAAAGGGTTTTTTTCTTTTTTTTTCTTTTTTGTGTGTGTAGGGGGAGGACATGACTAATGCAAGAATTTGTTTTGCATGACTTCATCTTTACAATTTTGTTTTTTCTAATCTGTTTTTCTGGCTTTCTCACAGGGTAGGGGAGGCAGAAGAAGGAAGGAAAGTATTCAGAACTGAAAATAAAATTTAATTTAAAAATATTAGGAAGGTTGATAAACTTTACATGTACTTACAGAACTTAGAGAGTAAAGAAGCTACTTGATATTATTATTGGCATAAATCTCAAGATATCTAACATTAGACCTTAGATCAGCGGTTCTCAACCTGTAGGTCGTGACCCCCTAAGACTGTCGGAAAACACATATTTCCGACGGTATTAGAAACCAAGACACCACTCTTCTATCTGTCTCCAGGGGGGTCCACCCACATACAGATACACCCACATACAAGTATTAAAGGGCTGCTACATTAGGAAGGTTGAGAACCACTGCCTAAGATGGAAACCCATGTACTGAATTCACAGAAGGTACTTAGGGGGATCATTTGATCCAGTCTTCTCATGTTGTAGATCAAGAAATGAAGGCAGTAAGAAATTCAGAGATTTTGTAACTTTATTCAGCTTGCTGGGCTAAGGCCACAAGGACATAGTCCTCACTTAGGCAGATGGTTTTAAAGGCCTTATAAGGCTTTAAGTTCTTATCCACAATATCTTATGTACATCAGGCCCCCAGAAGTGTGTTCACACCTGCCTTTCCCCTCTCTCTCTCTCTCTCTCTCTCTCTCTCTCTCTCTCTCTCTCTCTCTCTCTCTCTCTCGCTCTCAAATTCCCACAACTGGCTTGAATTTTGTTAAGTACTCATCCATTTTTATTTGCTATGTTTATTACCAGATCTTTATTTTCCCCTCAAAAATCAGATGAAAGAAAAAATTCTCCGTACTTAGAAGTGGAAGTTCCTGTAGGTATCAAACATGCAACCCTACAACACTCCCAAGTGCCCCTGAACTAGATTAAAAAGCAATTGGGAAATATTTGACAAAATAAGTAAAGAATACAATAAAATGTAGATATTTTTAATACGTGGTTTTCTAAGTCAAGATGAAGGCTACAAGGATCCTTATGGCTACTGTTTCAATTTGTGTTCATGGTCACTGCCTCAGAAGATAGAGCTGCTGGTGCTTAGGCAAAGGCAGAACCACAGCACTCTGCACTCTGCACTCTGCACAGCACTTCCTAAAGGAAGTTGGGGTTGGCCACAGGTAGTCCCCAAGAACCTGCCAGGTGCCGGCTCTGTGAGCTTTGAGCCTCCCTTACCACCAGATGCTCTTCTTCCACAGCACGTCTCAATAGAAAAAAACACAGAGTGGTCACACGCTTGCCAATGGCTGATTAGATGAAATATCTTCTTTCCAACTCTTGGGGCTGGACTGAAAATGCACTGATAAATAGTCTCAGTCTCTGCTTTCTTAGGAGCTTCAATTTAATAAAGGCATGATTCAAACTAGAATATGATAGCAAGGTAAGTGCTCAGGGAAGGGAGGCTCCCTTCCTAAAATAGGCAACAATTTTATCTGGGCCTGAAAGAACAGGTAGGCATTTCATAGGTGAAGCTACCATTTTTGACAGAGGGAACAGTATGAGTGAACCACTGAGGTGGGAAAAATACAACTAGTGCTCTAAGAATGGCACTGGACACATCTGGAGAATGATGAATAATAGTCCATTTCAGCTGGAACATAAGGTACGTAAGGAATACTGGGAGAGAAGACCAAAAAGCTAAGTCAAGCATAAGTTAAGGAATCTTAGCACTACCCAACTCTATCATGTCCACTACAAAAGCTCAAAACACCCACTATAATTGTTTCTTAAATCCATTTATTATGACAAGTATTTCCCAAAAATTCAATGATTTTGTTGTCCTTAAAGATTCTAAAAATTGAACTGCCATTTGGCAGCTTGTTAGTCTCCAAATGACTGCAGGAGACAGTGAAATATGGCAGAAGGAATTTTGGAAAAGGACTCAAAAGCTCAACTCTTACTGGAAGAAATACAGAAAAACACCATCTCATGGATTCACTTTCTATTTTTCCATTTTTCTTTCTTTCCTAAATTCCTTCTACATGAAAAAGAGAAATCCAGCTCTTTCAAAATAGCACATTTGTGTAGTTAACTAGTAATCTGTGTGTACCACTCCACTGATTAATCTCTTTAACAATATATTTCTCACAGTAAATTCATAGAAGCTGGAAGAACAAATGGAAATTAACTGACTTAATATTTTTTCCATAAGATCTCAGGATTTCCAGAGCAGTCTTCTACTAAGTTTTAGTAGACTTTTTTTCTAAGCACTTTAGGCCCCCACTAATCTCCCTCTTCTCTAATCTCTAATAATTCTTATTGTTTTCAATACTCATTTTGTCACTATGCTATTGACACATACCATTTCACGTGTTTATCTTTTTTCTCCAATTATTTATATTCCTCTTATGCCCCAACCAAGCACAGCACAACTCTAATGTAAAATAAGAGCTCAGTTAATGCCTTCTAAAATTAATGAGTGAATGAATTGGATGGATGGATGGATGGATGGATGGATGGATAGGTGGGCGGATGAGAGGATGGGTGGTTGAGTGGATGGGTGGTTGAGTGGATGGGTGGATGAGTGTGTGGGTGTGTGGGTGGATGGATGGATGGATGGATGGATGGATGGATGGATGGACAGATAGTTACTCTGACTATGGAGAGGTAGAAGTTTCCCAGAAACCTAGCATAATATTTTAAAATTATTTAAGAACTAGCTTAAAAAACAAAAACAAAATGGACCTACTCTATCATTAAGGGGAGCCCCTCAATATTCACAGCCTCTTTCAGTAAATCAATCAGTCAACAAATATTTATTGAGCATTTTCTATGTGTCAGGAACTTTGCTAAGCATTGGAGACACAAAGAAAAGGAAAAACAGTCCTTGCCCTTAAAGAACTCATGTTCTAATAGGGAAAATACCATGTAAACATAAGGTATTTAGAGAATAGAGAGAAGAAAATCTCAGAGGGTAGGGGTAGAGGAGGTCTCTTTCAATAAGTGGGTGGAGAGTCAAGGAGATTGACCAGAAGGCTACTGCAAGCATTCAGGTGTGGTGTGAAGAGAACCTGAACCAGGATACTGGCTATGTGAACTGGATAGATGTTGTGAAGGTAGAAACACCAAGACTTGGCAGCAAAATGGACATGTGTAAGGAAGTGCAAAAGCGGAATCAAAGATAGCACCAAGGTCAAGGGCCTAGGTAATTGAAAGTAGCATTTCAATAGAAAGTAGCGTTTACATTTACATTCCTTTGTACCTTTCTAGGTAATGCTCACTACAATCCAGTATTTCTGTGCCAATCAAATGAGACACTAAATTGTTGGTCAAAATTATTGTTGATTTAATGCTTACCCTGAAACAGACCTCCTCCATGCAGGCCCACTTGTTCCATTGGTGAGTTCCTTCTAAAGCATCTGCTTTTGGGAATGGCCCAAGCTAATGATGGTTCATTCCCCTCCCATGTGTGCTTCTTGCTCTCTCTAGACTTGGGCACCACTCCCCTTCCTCTACTTTCTCTTTACTTCTCCTTCTTAGTTCTCTTTTTACATGTCATCTTTTCCCATTAGAATGTAAGCTCCTTGAGGGCATGAACTATCTTTCTTTTTTCTTGTATTTTCATCCCCTCTCCATAGATAGTGCCTGGCATATAGTTTATTAATGCTCCAATATTTCATAAATACACATTGCCTTGCCTTTCCTTATTCATAGTAATTTTTTCTTGTAGAAGAAAAGAACTAGAAACAGAGATTATCGTCCATTGGTGAATTCGTTAAATGAGTTGTGGCACAGGAATATACTTTTCTGTCAGAAACAATGAATTTGATGGATACAGAGAAGCATATAAAGACTTATATGAACTGATACAAACAACATACATAAAGACTATAACAATGTAAATGGGAACAATACTGTTTTTGTTGCTTAGTCATTTCAGTCATGTTCAACTATCTGTGACTCCATTTGAGATTTTTTATTGCATGGATACTGACGTGGTTTGCCACTTCCTTCTCTGGGCTGGTTTTACAGATGAGGAAACTGAAACAGAGTTGACTGACTTGCCCAGGGTCACAAAACTAGTAAGTGTCTGAGGCCAGATTTGAACTCAGAAAGATGCGTCTTCGTGACTTCCACTCTGGTACTCTATCCGCTGTGTCACCTAGCTTCCCCATGAAAACAGTAACAGTAATCAAAACTGAATATTGCAAAATGATAATGACCACGATTTGTTCCAAAAAAAAGATATGAGAAGGTACCTCTCCCTCCTCCTTAGGAGAGATGGAGAACTATGGTTATGAACCATTGTCAGAATTTTTGGCACATTTATTAGTTTTGATGAGCTGTTTCCCACACTATTTTATTTTTTATTAGAAGAGATGGCTCTAAGAGTGGGAGAGGGGCATTCCTGAGAAAGAGAGCACTATTTTTATGCCAAGATTGCCTTTCTAATTACTGAAAGGAAACCAGCAGATCACAGAAACCTACCTTACCACCCTGAACTGGCCAATTTTAGGTACCAAAGAACTGGGTACCCTTCTCTACATCCATTAAAGGATGACTAGGAAGGAATAATTCTTGGTTTCTTATTCAAGGCTTTTAAAGGAGCCTTGAGACCTTTCATTTCCCTCTGGTGGTAATCAGAGCCTTCAAAAGATGGCTGTTACTTACATAGGCCAACCTACGACATCATAGAACTAACTTCCTTCCAATCACCAGGAGTGATTGATATCAAGCGTACTTACGATAAATTCTTGTTCCTGATTTTACCTTATACCTTAACAGCTTTAACAAACAGATAAATCTTAATGAGTAAAATTTTCTTTTGATGTTTCTGAGTAGAAAGTCCTTAGTAGAACTCTATATTTTAATGACATTTCACTGACCCTTGTCAAAGGTCTATTTCTTTGAAGGATTTAACTGAATTTTTACCAATGAAGTTTTATGTCTGAAATATTGCTAGTCCATCTGTACTGAAAAAGTATGTATTGTTTGGGGCTAGTCACATGGCAAGAGCAAAGGACAACCAAGAGATAGGCAATGTGTTCCATGTGTATCCTGACCAGGAGAGAGTGCATACAAGGAAGGTGGATACCTTGGGTAGACATCCTATGGCAAACTTAAAAGAGAAAACAAGAATGACAGAGGATGGGGAGGCATGGATAAGTTGTATCTGCATCCATAGCTGGAGGAAATACCCACACCGCGGGAATGACAGATCCATGGACTATTGGAGATGTAAGACATTTGGCTACTACTCAATGAAGCATATTCTGTTTTCAAATATTTCTACTGAAATCATAGAATGCAAGTGAAATCATAGGAGGTCTTGTGATAGATGAGAATCCAATCATACAAGGTATGAAACGGGTTTCCTCTCCACTACTGATCTAAATAACTTGCTTACAAAAGACTGGACACACTGGTTACTTCTATTACAACAAGAATAAACATTCTCCTTTACCTTCATGACACCACACTGTCTTTGCCCAGGAACAATTTTATGAATCTGATGGGTCTTAAAGGTTTATTATTATATTCAATAAACGTTTACAATATAAATTATATCTTCTAATAATTTATTCAGCTCGCTTTAGGGGTATTTTGCTACTGACATCTTCACTGGCCCATAAGGATATAATAAAATGCAAATCAAATTCCTATTCAGTTGTCTGACCCCCAGCAACCAAAGAAAGCAATGACTGTGCAGTCAGCCAGGGGAAAAAAAGAAGCAACTGTATTTGAGAACAGTAAAATCATCCTTTCCCAGGCATGTTAAATACAGACTGACAAAGTTATCAGTAGGTAGGACCTCCTAAGAAGATTCACAAACAGGAAGCACAATCACTCTGCTGCTGACTCTGATAGTAAGTAAAAGAAACCTCAAACCATGAAAGTTTCTTCAAATAGACATTTGTCTTTGTATATGCTGTAGTATACGCGTAATGATCTGGAAAGAGGCATAGGTCATATCAAGATCTTTTGAAACCATTCATAACCACAGGAAGTATTAATTTCAACATCATTGTCTTCAAGTTGCAAGACCAATGACAGCTTTAAAAAAAGGTTAGAAAAATAGCATGTTATAGTTTTAAGTTATATGTACTTTAAGCAATTGATTTTTTAGAACTATTTAACTTCTATGATATATACTTTTGTTGTTATGCTTTTTAGAAAAGTCCAAAATGAGAAGCACAAGAATGATTACACCTGTTGTACATCAGACTTTATCTCAAAAAGATAATTTAAAATAGAAATGAGGTGGGGAAGGACTTAGCTGTGAAAAAAATATGACTTTTCTATTGATGATAGCAAAAACAACTGAATACGACCTATGTGTCCCAAAACTGGAGGGTTGCTGAATAAGTTATGCAATAGTAAAAATAATAAACATATACAAGATAATTACAAAACTAAATCAGAACCAGGATTGCATATATGGACTGGGACAGAAAAAGAGGGGCAACAAATCATAGGTATTTCAGCCAAATCTGAAAGTGAACCAGAATCAAAAGTGTTTTCTTTGTATATTTACTGTCTATTAATCCATTTGATTCTACCTTATTGGAAACTAAGAATTTTGTGTAGGATGTTGCCCCCTGTCTGTGATATATTTATCTATGTAATTGTTTTTGTTGACAATAAACATTTGTAATAAATCTGGTTTTTTGCTTCCAAAATGATTCCTATACTCCCCCCCCCCACCCATGTAAAGCAGAACAATATCCCTTTTTACCTAATCAACTGATTAACAAGTATTTATTAAGTAAGACTAGAAAGGAATAGGTATACTGGTAGAAAAAGAACAAAGAGAGAACAATGTCATGAATGAATGAGTGAAAAGCAGTTAAACATTTTATTGTAGGTTAATCACAAAAAGAGAAAGCATATGAGAAGAGACAATGTTCAACAGCAATAAAGTTGAAGAAAGGCAAAGATAGATAAAAATCGAAAAAAGGCCATCAGATTTCCCAATTAAATCATTGGAAAGATTGAAGGGAATCGTTTCATTTTAATGGAAACTAGATTACAAAGGGTTGAAAAGTGAAGGAGAGAAGAGAAAGCAGAAGCAATGATGATCTTCCCCTGCTATGTATCCCTTAGTTAAGAGTTTGTCTGTGAAAGAGAGATGCCATATAGCACCACAGCTTGGTGCTATATGGTCAAATGAGAGTTTGTTTTTCAGGACAGAGGAGACTCAGACACATTTGCAAGCTACAGACAATGGGAAAGGAAATAATAGAGAGAAGCTAAAGATTGGAGAAGGTAAATGTTTGTAGGGAAAAACTTCTGGAAGAAACAGAAGGGGGTGAGATCAAAGTTGCATCTAGAGCAGTGGTTCTCAACATTCCTAATGCCGTGACCCTTTAATACAGTTCCTCATGTTGTGGTGACCCCCCCAACCATAAAATTATTTTTGTTGCTACTTCATAACTGTAATTTTGCTACTGTTATGAATTGTAATGTAAATATCTGATATGCAGGATGCACATTCATTGTTACAAATTGAACCTAACTCACAGGTTGAGAACCGCTGACCTAGAGGGACTGGCCTTGTTGAAGAGTCAGCTCTTGATCAAAATGACTAGAGTAAAGGAATGGAAAAAATGGCAGGGGTTGATTACTGCGGTGGGTGGGTGGGGATGAGAAAGGGAGAAAAGGAAGCTCACACTAAACAGTCTTGATTTTGTAAAAAAAAAAAAAAAAATGAATCGAGGTCGCCAGCTGAAGAGCAAGGGAAGAGGTGGTGTTTGAAATTACAGTCGTGGGACAGGGAAGGGTTGGAACGGCCTATTTGGAGATTGCAATACAGGATCAACTAAGGAGAAATGAAAGTACTGCCTTGTTGAAGTGAGTATCCAGTTTAGATTAGCTAGCCTAAATCTGTAGTGATTTCTTCCAGCTCCATTGAGTAGCAGGTAAGTGATGAAAGATACAAGAGATCTGGAGAAAGTCTGATATAAAAACAGAAGATAGCATGTGAAAATGCAAAGAGAATAGGAAGAGAACAGAAAGTAGAGTCTAGTTTGGTTGAAAGTAAATAAATGACGAAGAAATTGGCTAAAACGTTCATATCCTTTGACCCAGAGATTCCACTGCATTGTCTAAACCCCAAGGAGATCAAGGTGTATATATACACCAAATACTTGCAGTAGCACACTCTTTATGGTAGCAAAAGAGTAGATATCCATCAACTGGAGACTGGTTAAGGCAATTATAGTAAATGAAAGTATGAGAATGTTACTGCGTTGTAAGAAGTGCGAAGCATCATGAATGGAAAGAGATAGAATTGATGTGGAGTATAGCCAGAAAAGCAATATGCACGATGGCTATAGCAATATAAATTGAACGAACAACAACAAAACAATTGCTACTTAATGTTGCAAAATTATAATAACCAAGGTTGGCTACAAAGAAAAGTAATGAGAAGATATCTCCTTCCTACTCTTTTTCAGAAGTGGGGATTTATTAAGTGTAGAATACTTCTTATAACTTTAAAATCTGGGGATATATTGATTAGTTTTGTTGAATATTTTTCTTTCCTTTTTATTTTAAGGGATGCTTCTCCCAGGCTGGGACTGAGGGGTCAGGAGAAGAATACAATGGGAAAAGTAAATGAGCTAAAAAAAAAAATAAAAGCAATAAAAACAGAAAGTGAGTGAAGAACGTAATGTAGAATAAAACTGATTAACTAGGCTAAAGACAAACTACAGGTCCAAAGCACCAAGCAAAAGTATTTGTGTTTTAATATATAGGCAATAGGGAGTTATTGAAGGTTTTGGATTGGATTATTTTGGTAACTGTGTGAAGGATGAAAAGAAGAAGGAAGACACTCGTGGCAGGGAGACCTATTGCAAAAGATAAAGAGTAGGGGTGGAAAAGAGGTTATTAGAGAGGTAGAATCCGTAGGGCCATAATGAACAAAGGGTCAACAATAAATGAAGTTTCAAGTCTGGATGACTGGAAAGACAGAAATCATCATGATCCTTCAACAGATGGAAATCAAGAGGGAAAATATCTGTTTTTGAAAGGGTTGTAAGAATGAGGAATGATAATTCACTTTGGGGCATGTTGTGTTTGAGTTGCCAGGACAGCCAGGCAGAGATATCCAATAGGCAGCTGGGAATTGATAACCAGAGCTGAGAGAAGTCAGGACTGCCAATCAAATTTTGGACATCCTTTACATATAGGTGACAACTGGAGTCACTGGAGTGGATAAGGTCAGCAAGCTTCGAAGCCCTTCAAAGTCACCTGGAGAAAATTTGAAAAAATAAGCAGAAACATACACTGGTGATGGAATTAGACTAAGCATACTGGGGGATAAGAAAGAACAAGGTAAAGTCAATTTTCTCAGGGACAAGGATGGTTTTAAATGTAACAACAACTGGACAGAACTATTCCAATTCTCTCAAAAACTCATTTTTTTCTTTTCCTTTGGCAGTAGTTCAGAAATCTGTCATTTTATTTATCTGCATTATTACTTGGATGACTATAAAAGTACTTAATCAATAGGGTCTCTACTATATATATGAATAAACCACTGTTATATTAAACCCAGATTAACCCGAGCAATAATTTCCTATTTTTTTTTCATGATTGGAAAGGCAAAAATGGGTGGTCCAGATCTATGATTTCATGGATTAAAGTAATTTTTTTTTTCTTTTTGGAAGTAGGAAAGGCAAGTCAATTGGGGTTAAGTGACTTGCCCAAGGCCCCCAGCTAGTAAGTTTTAAGTGTCTGAGGCCAGAGTCGAACTCAGGTCCTCCTGATTCCAGGGTCAGTTCTCTATTCACTGTGCCCCCTGGCTGCCCCCAGGTAATTCTTTATGTGGAAAATCTAAGCACCCATGCAGATCTATACTAAACTACAACTTCAGGGTTTGGGAATATACTTCCTGCCACTAATCTCTTCCCTCTCCTGTGCATCCTTCACATACTTAGCAAAATGATCCAATCCAAAATCTTCAGCATTTCCCTATTACCCATAAGTTAAAATATATATTGCCGGACGTGTTAGGCTACCCAAAGTTTGTTTTCAACCTAGCTGATCAGTCTTATTCTTTTTAAAAGAAGAACACTTTTTAAAGAATAGACACTGTTTTGTTTTTGTATACTCAGCACCTAGCACAGAGCCAGAGACGGAGCAGTTCCTTAATGAATGTCTACTGATTGATTACAGAGTTGCCTGAGGCTTGCCCTTAGTCACCCAACTCTTACTTGTCGGGATCAGGTCTTCCTAATTGAGAGCCTGGCAATCTATCTGCTAAGGATGTTATCTCTGCCCCCACCCCCAAATAACACCATAATAATACAACAAAAAGAACTTGAATATTCAAGAATTGTAGTGTGTCACCTTTCAATTTGGGCTACTAAGATTTTATTTAGAAAGAACATTTAATTCCATAAATTTAGTTAGCCAGTGTTTTGATTCATGGATCATAAACAAAGTTTGCTATTTTTATTTTTTTCTTGAAAAAAAAATCTTTGGCTATGTGACTTCCACTTCTGCCTCCTTCCCTCTTTCTTTTCTTTCTCATCTACCCTCAAACAAAATTCCATAGATAAATATCTTTAAATGCCTATATATTGCAGCACGCTATTTCCATTGGGGGTTTTGCCAGAAAAGTATCTTCAAAATCCTGACTGGGGACGGAAGACTTGAATAATCCCATACTAAAAACTGCAGAGCTAAAATCCCACAAATAAACATACGCTAGGCTTAAAGGGTGTGTTACAAGTTAGGACCCAAAGATAAATGGAAAACGTTGAGATGATGTAGCCTGAACTGTTCTGAAATGAGTCCAGCTTGTGTTCTGTCTGCATTTCTATAAAGTAACCATGGAAATGAGATCAAGCCTGAACAAAGAAAAACAAAGGCTACCTTTAAATGAGTAACTGAAAATGACAACTAGGGGAATGTGGGACTTCTGCCAGCCAGAATGGCTTTGTTTGGGCAAAATGCAATGAAATTGTCCTTCTAAAACTGATAAATAACTGAACCTCTTTTCCATTGGGATAAGTAGATGATGCATCACACCTAATGTATTTTCTGTAAAAAACAAGCTGCCTAATCATTTCAAACTTCTAAAAGTAAAAATTGCATTTTTTGTTACAAAGTAGCATAGGAGACTAAGTGGTACAGAGGAATGCTGCTAGACTCAGGGTTAGGATGACCTGAATTCAAATCCAGCCTCTGATCCTACTAGCTATGTGACCCTAAGCAAGTCATTCAACCTCTCTGTACTTCAGTTCCCTCTTCTGTGCAATGTGGATAAATAAAAGCACAGGGGTTTTTTTTTGCGAGAATCAAGTCAAATAATACATATAAGGCATTTTGCAAACCTTAAAGTGCTACATAAATTCTAGCTATTATTATTATGGTTGTTGCTATGTCATCTTCTAGCGCAGGAAATATTTTAATAACATGGAGAAACATAATAGTAAATACTTTGTAAAACACTATATCTATTTATAACATTAGCACT
>CM053594.1:308696438-308713117 GCA_028646575.1 Pseudocheirus occidentalis
CAGATCCAGGCCGCTCAACGCAAGAGCCCTTGGCCTCGATGGGTCGCGTCAGCCCCCCTGCTATCTGCAGGCTGAGGGCTCTGAAGCAGCCCAGTGGGGGCCGCTGCGGCTCTCAGCCGTTCGTGCTGCAACAGCTGCTTCCCGCTGCCTCCTTGCCCTGGGAGCAGTTTGGCCGGACCCGCTCTTCTCCTCCCCAGTTAGCAAAATCCACTGACCTTTCTCTTAGCCTTTTTTTCTTCTCCAGACAGGCTTTCTTGAAATGAAAATGGATTGTTCCTTGTTTTGAATCCTCTCTTGTGTTCTGTGATGCACGTGATATGCTATTTTCTTTCTAACTTTGGATTTAAGTTCCAATATTTAAGTTTATGATGTGTTTTCGTTTTCATTTTCTTTGTTCTTATTTGTATTCTGGTGTTTGAGTCTAAAATACAATTTTGAGGAAAAAATAAAGACTTCATTGAGATTGTGTGAGGAAATCTCTATAATCCCAGCTTTAGAATGTTTAGATAGGTAAGCTAAAAGATGACAAAGGATGATCATAATAGCATTTATTTAGTACTTTAAAGTTATAAAACACCTTATAAATAGAATTTCCTTTCATCCTCACAACAATCCTGAAAAGGAGGCATATTATTATCTTTACTTAACAGATGAGGAAACAGGTTAGATGACTTGCCCAGGGTCACACAGTTAGTCAGTGTCTAAGGCTGGATTTGAATTTAAATCTTCTTGAATCCAGGTCTGGCATTCTGTCTGTTGCACAACCCAACAACTGTGTTAGATTGAAAAATCATCACTTCCTCCCCCCAAAAAAGCGACACTCAGTAATAATTTAGGATTCCAATCCTGCCAAGTATGTTATTTTCTTATGATCTGGCCCATTAAATGACTTTTCATTATTTAGGTCACCAGGGAGCAGCTAACAGTTTAATCTGCAATTAATATTATAACACTCCCCTGGGATTCAGCCAAGTGCTGACTGCTTGTTTATACCTATGTGAATGAAGTAGGTGCTCAAATGTGCTTGATGATGGTGAGAATACTTTTCAAGCCTCCAGCCATTGTTTCAGATTGTATGAGTTGGCTTTGTTTCCACATGGGCAAGATGAAGAATGTACAAAGTGAACTGACTGGTTTGGCCTAAAATATCACAGAATTGAAAGTTGGTCACAGTATTGGGTCTTGACTGTCTTGGTTCCACTTTTCAGTCGTTCAGCCAAGAGCTGACATTTTTCAAGATGTTTGGATGTGTCTGTCAGTCCTCACTGCATAATATCCCCTATAGTGTTTTAACATTTGAAATATAAAAAAGCAACACTCTCTGATAAAGTAATCATGACTGACAACACTGGCAACTTTACACTCTAATAAGCCCTGTTTATTAATAGAATGGAAAAATGTGTATATTAGCCTCAGTAAGCTGGAAGTAACATTTTCCTCTGCGTTTGACTCAAAATATCTTTCCTTTTAGTATTGCCTTTATTTGCATTATTTTAGTCTTTTTATATAATGTCCATTTAGTTCTTTAGCAAAGAGTTTTTTAATGGTACTGTTTGTAAAAGAACTTCAAAGAGGAATCAGACATCAATAAGTGAATGGGAAAAAATGTGCTTACTTTGTGCCAAGTATTATGCTGAATATTTTGGCTACAAATAGAAAATGGAGTCCTTCCTCTCAAGGAACTCACATTCCATAAGGGAGACAACGTATATAGGAAGTTTCAGCTGCAAGCAGATGGAAAGGTCCAGTGGTCCTTAGGGTGTGGTAGCAATGATATTTATTTAATATCATTTCCATTGGTAGAACCTTATCACTCAAAGATGTTGAACCTTTTGACAGTACCAACTTTGGTGGTAACAACTTTTTTTCCCCGAGCCTTTAGTAGCGGTGGCCTCTGAAAGTAGTATGCAGCAACACCAGGATAGGCAATTGCCATCTGGCATCTCCCCAAAAGTTGCTCCCCTGGATCATGACTAAAGGGACAGGGCTGAAAACAGGAGTCTGGGGGTCCCTGCTATTCAAAGAGATCTTCACCTAAGTGGTGGTATTGCTGGTAATTGGTACTGATGGAGCTTAGGAGGGTGGGCACCTTCTCTGTAGCTTTTAAGGGTCAGGCCAGAAGCAGATCTAGTAATCTAGTTGCTGTTGCTGTTGTTATTGAGTTGTTTTAATCATGTCTGACTCCATTTGGGGTTTTCTTGGCAAAGATAATGGAGTAGTTTGCCATTTCCTTTTCTAGCTCATTTTACAGATGAGGAACTGAGGCAAATAGGGTTGAGTGACTTGCCTAGGATCACACAGCTAGTAAATATCTTAGACCACATTTGAATTCAGGAACATGAGTCTTCCTGACTTTAGGCTTGGCACTCTACCTACTGTACCACCCCTAGTTGTTATTCTCACTGTTATTCTCAAATCTATTCCCACACGGTCAGGTATCACAGCATCTTACTGTCAAAAATGATTTGAAAAGTCATCTAGGACAAACTAACTGAACAGGTATGTCTTCTGTGATATGTCCTTAATGAGTGGTCAGCTAACATGGTTGGGAACTCCTTGCCTCCTGAGGCAATTCATTTGATTTTCAGATTACTTTAATTATTAGAATTTTTTTCATGTGTATCAGAAATCTGCGTTTCTTCACTGTCTTTTTTTTTTAGCATGTAAATGCCTTTCACATAGGGGATACCCCTCTATTGCCATATTCCACCCAGGAGTTTTAGCCTACCAAATGTTAGATATATTTATAAAGTGAAGCTTTTATCTTCTTAAACTTAGATGTCCAGTTTCCTCTGTCTTTATTGATATCTGAGGTCATGGGTATTTACTGCTGTCCTTCTTTTTGAATTATTATTATTTTTTTTTGCTTTTTGGAGGGCAGTTGGGGTAAGTGACTAGCCTAAAGTCACATGGCTAGTAAGTGTGTCAATTGTCTGAGGCCATATTTGAACTCAGGTCCTCCTGACTCCAGGACCTGTGCTCTATTCACTGTGCCACCTAGCCACACCCTGTCCTTCTTTTTGGATGTTGCCTTCTGTAAATTACTGGACTTTTCCATATTATTTTCCCCTTTTTTGTATCTGCTATTCTTTATTGTATCTAGGTTGCATAGTGAATAAAGTGTTGGTTTTGGACTCACAAAGACTTGAATTCTAATCCTGTCTTAGATATTTACTTGTTATGAGTTCCTGGTCAAATCATTTTACTTCTCAAATGCTCCATTTCCCCATCTATATTATCCCCATATTATAGGATAGTAATAAAGGTACTTTCACAAGATTTCTGTGAAAATCAAATAATATAATTCATGGAAAGTACTTTGAAATTCTTTTAAAAATGTCAGCTATCATTAATATCTGGCTTTAAGGTCATATGTGGGTAACCTCTCCATTTAAAGCCCTCAAAGTATCAAGAGGCATCACATAAACATACATGTATATATTTTATGTATGCATCTATTTATATGTATATACACATACATATGTGTACATTTTATGTGTATGCATATGTAGGTGTATGGGAGATATACATATATGTACGCATACATCTATACCCACATATACATACATATCTTTAGCTCTGGAACACAAATCTGCAGCCCATTTTCTGATACCATCATCTTAATCAATTGTTTACTTCTCCGCCCTAGAGATACTTAGATGTAGTCTAGTGGGAAAGATTAAGGTATGAATTGATAAGTGTATTTGGGAGCTCAGAGGAAGGGTGTTACTTTTAGGGTAGTTTTGAGGAGAGCATTGTGAGTCAAGAAAACAGTGGGAGCAGCAACACAGAGGCAGAACACAGGGTACTTTGAAGACAGATAAATAGTCCATTTTGGCTGTCACATAAAGTTCGTGAATGAGAGTCATAAGACTGGAGAAGGATTTGGGGCCAGATTGTGAGATGCTTTACTACCATACTTAGGAGTACCATGTTTGTTTGTTGGGCAATGGAATGCTATGGACGTTTTCTTAATAGAGTCATGATATGATCAGAATTGTGCTTTAGGAAAATGATCTGGCAACAGTATCTATGGTGAATTAGAGGCAGTTACTGTGGAGACAGGTGTGTTTCTCTGAACTGGAATTCTTAGGGTTAAGGAGTAATATTGGAGAAAAAAGAAACAGATGTGAAAAAAAACTGTAGAAATCTATAATCATCAGAACTTTGAATTGGCTGTAGGGTGTGAGGGAGAAGGAAGGAAGAACAACAAAAAAATTATTCCAAGCTTTCTAGCCTGAATTGACTGGGAGAGTTAGGAACAGAGAGAGAGAGAGAGAGAGAGAGAGAGAGAGAGAGAGAGAGAGAGAGAGAGAGAGAGAGAGAGAGAGAGAGAGAGAGAGAGAGAGAGGGAGGGAGAGAGAGAGAGAGAGAGAGTTGGGGGTTGGGTGGGATGAGGGAAGGAAGATAATTAAGTTCATTTTTGGACCTGGCCTACATCTAGCCTGTTTGTTGTATGTGTGGTACTGAATCTGGTGCTACAAATTACCATTGTAGCCTATCTGGGAGTCAGGCAGTGGTGTTGGATGTGTTTTCTAAATGACTTTAACAAAACTGATGGAAACGTAATGGTCTCTGTTAATTTTTCCTTTTAACAGCTGTAACGAGCATTCCAAATGTTACTGAGATAAAAACAAATATGAGCCTTGGCTTGACACTTACACGAAACTTGGGAACTGGAGGGTTTCTGGTAAGTTTAACTTTTTATTTCCTTGTCCATTTTTTAAAAAAAGGAATGATTTAGTAAGTTTTCCTATTGATCAAATTCAAGGCCTCAAACACCCAAGGGTCTCCCTTTTTAAAAAAATTTTACAATGTTATTAGTGTTTCAAGTGTTAAATGGAATATAGCTATGCTCAATGTTCAAACATTTCAGGACATTTAGACAAACTGATTACAAAACTTAACCCCAGCTTGTGTAGAGAGAAGGAAAAATGAAGTAATATTCCCTCCTAGCACTCAGATTGAGCTCAAGGATTTGAGGGGAATGATAGCATCCCTTCTCCTACTCCTCACCACCTTGGGTCCCAGGGACCCTTGATTGTATAAGACTTTTGGAAGTCAATGCTGTTCTTTTTGAAATCATATTCCAAGATTCTTCATTTTATCTGCTTTGTATTGTCTGACATAATCTAATTTAAAATTGGTTGGTGAGAGCATTTTTCATGGTTTTGTCCATGACTGTGGTTAAAGTATTTATTCTACTGTTTTAAAAATGGCTATGAGGAATACTGACCAATCTAAACCATCTTATGTTATTAGATAAGAGCAGACTTCTTACTGGCAGAGACCCTCTGTACTCCCAATTTAAGTTAGAGTAAGAATGACCTCTCATATTCATATACAATAACTGTTTAGAGTTGCTACGCATGAAGACTGCTGCACACAATCAAACCCTTAGTACTAAACAAAGGAAAATAGACAGATTTTCATCTTTTTGAGTCCATGAAGAGTAAAAAGAAATAAAAGATAACAACAGTAGGTTGAATGATGGCTAGAGGATATAACTACTAACATTTTGGGAAAACAGGAAAAGATTTAAAGAAATGCTAAGGGAGAGTCATCCCCTACTCCTAGCTAAAATGATGTAAGGTTTGAATGAAAAGAGTGAAAGAATTAAATGTAAAATGTAAAAGGGAGGGAAGGAGGGAGAAAGGAAGAAAGAAAGATATACCAGAGAGGGAATGAGAGCATTTGAGAGAGAAATATGTGACTGAAAAGGAGGAAGAGAGGAGTGTGGTCAAGCTGGACACAAAAGCTGTTGAGATCATTGTATTCCTTTGGAAACCAGACACTGCCTAAGACACTTTTGAAGAAGCAAAGAGTTTCGTAATGTGATAGTAAGACTCTCTTCACTGGTTTCAATCCAGTCATTTTCCCTCAGATGTTACTGTGAAGTCTTCTTGTGTCATGATTTTATAGGTCAGAGGCCTTTTACCCCACGCAGAGAAGAGAGCTTGCACAGGATTGGCTCCCTGAATTGGCAGGTTGCTATAGCTTAATGGAAGATGTAGACAATATTACTTAAGAGTCTATGTGAACAGTTGTGATGCACAATTTAAATCTGGAGAATAGGCCATTTTCTCCCTAAAAATGTTTGGACTTGGGGCGGCTAGGTGGTGCAGTAAATAGAGCACTGGCCCTGAAGTCAGGAGGACCTGAGTTCAAATCCAGCCTCAGACACTTGATGCTAGCTGTGTGACCTTGGGCAAGTCACATAACCCCAATTGCCCTGCCTTCTCCTCTCCAAAAAGCAAAACAAAACAAAACAAAAAAAACAAAAACAAAAAACAACCCCAAAGTTTGGACTTGCTAGAATATGAATGTTATTAAATTTAAAAAAAATAGTAATTAGCATCAGTTTATTTCTGTGTCTTGTCAGTGAGTGTCCTAGAAAGATAAGTGAACAGTAGGAGATAATTCCCAAGGTTTCTTTTGTCAATCTTGAGAATAAGTTAGAAAGAAATACTTCTCATTTAATATAGCAACCATATTGAATTAGTTTTACTTGTGTACCTACAGTATTACATATTTAATACTTTACAGAATAGGCTATAGAGAAATTATATAAGTGATAAGTGGGAAAATAACATGGAAATGAAATTAATTTGAGTAACAGATCCGCATGCAAAAATGAGGTCAGCTCATGAGTATTACTGGTCTGTAAATCAAATTCTGTTTTCCAGAGTATTGTTTTCATTTGAAGCTTTGGCAGCCTTTTCATTTCTAAAGTGGAATATTCAGCTCTGTTACTATCCAAGTTCAAATATTTTGGTTTAAAATTACTGAGTATATCTTTCTGTGTTTAAATGATATTCTGCAACACTTGCTGTGACACGTGCACTTGAGTAATTTTCAATTTGTGATCTTTGGTTGGTTTTGTTACCCTTAGTAGATTAAAAAAATGTTTGTTTTTTTTTTAATTCTGTTCTTAAGGAAAGAAGAGAGGAGGCATGGTTTAGTAGGGGGAAAAAATACCCTGAGCACAATTAGGAGTCTTAGATTTTCCTCCTGCTTCTGTGTGACCTAGGGAAAGCTGCTTGATCTTCCAGGATTTCAGCTTCTTCACCTATAAAATTAGTGAGTCAGATCAGATGATCTCAGATTCCTTCCAGTTCTAACATACTCTGACTCTAAGATTGGGGTGAAGTGGGATCAAGTTCTTTATACTATCTTAAGGCAGCTAGGTTATTCAGAGGATAGAGTGCTTTGCCAAGGGTCAGAAAGACCTCTGGCCTCAAATTCTTTTTTATTTGTTTGTTTATTTATTTTTGCAGGGGGAAGGGCAGGGTAATTGAGGTTAGGTGACTTGCCCAAGGTCACACAGCTAGTAAGTGTTAAGTGCCTGAGGTCAGATTTGAACTCAGGTCCTCCAGATTCCAGGGCTGGTACTTTTTTTCACTGTACTGCCTAGCCACCCCATGGCCTCAAATTCTTAATGAGCTGTGTGACCTTGCCTCAGTTTCCTCAAGTATAAAATATGAATTGTTACAATACTTACCTCACAGGGTAAAAGTGCTTTATACCATGTCTTACATACAGTAGGCACTTAATAAAGCTTCTTTCCTTCCTTGATACCCAAGTGACAAATATTGTCACTTAGCCTTGCCCTTGACAATTCACTTTCTACAAATTTTTATTGGAAATTCCCTTAGTTTCATGTGCAATAGATCATGAGCTTTGTGATCAGGAACATTACCTGAGAGTATTTTACATTTGTTGAGATCGGTGTGTTTTGTGACTTTGGGGCTCAAATTGTAGCTTTGATTGTAGCTATACTTTGGATAGAGCCAAAATAATTGTTTGGCACTACCTCCTAATTACCACTGAGTAAAGATAAAAAATATATTTTCTAAAATGTGATTTCCTATTCCGTATTTTCTCCCTCCCTTTATCCCTTCTACTCATTGAGAAAGCAAGAAATAGAATACCTATTATACATAGGTGGTCATGCAAAACATATTTCTTCATTAGTCGTGCTGGGGGGGGGGAGCAGGGAAAGAAAAAAAATAAAGAAAGGAAAAAATATGTTTCAATCTTATTCTGAGACCACCATTTTTTGGAGTTTTGTAAATTTATTTTATTTTGAAAATTTTTAATTTTTGCAATATTAAAATCTATTGGAAGATGGATTGCATTTTATATCATGAATTAGGGTATAAAATATGAACTCGGTAAAGGTGAGTGATGTCTTTGTTTACAAATACCTGGAGGGTATGCTTCAGTAATTTTTGTGGCTTCTGGTATTTTGGAGTCTTCATTACCTTCACCACTGTTCTAGGAATGAATGTGTTCATAAATAGGTGTGCATTAGAATTTAAAGTATTTTAATTCCACTTTCATTCTGTGGAACTAAGTTTTGCCTCTCAGATTTGTATGTGTAATTTGTACTTCCTTGTAAGGAACTATGGCTATTAGATTTGAATTGAATAGCTAGAAAAATAGGGAGCAAATAAAATGCCACGTTAAAGAGTCTGTGCAGAAACCATTTCCTTAAATACTTAAGAAGTTATGATCTTTAAAGCATTCTTAAGATTTATGTGGAAAAAACTGCTAGTCATCAGATTTGCAGATTTGACTTTAAGTTCCAATGTTAAAGTAAGGGTAATATTTTTGTTATTCTCAATTGGCATCTCCCAATTTCAGCTATTTAATGCTGTTTTTCATTTCTTCGAAGAAGAAATAATATTCTCTAATAATTCTTTATATATTTAATCCACTAAGAAGTCCGTCATTTCTTTTTTTTTTTTTTTTTTGGTCAGAGAATTCTGAAAAACTCAAACAACTTTGGAGGGATATAGGAAGAAGTATTATTAGCAACTTTAGAAACCATTTAAAGGTTTTGAAAACGAATGCTTTCCCAATGTACTTGGCCTGGTAAGCCAATTTTAAAGAGGAAAAGTGTATCTCGTACATGGAGCATGAAATGTGAAGACAGCTGTTTCCTCTTCTTTTTCATTGGTCATCCTTTGGCTACCAACAGGAAGGCTGGTTCCAATGATTCCACTTTACCCCATCTCACTGTTCATACGAATCCAAAATCTTTTTGCCAAATTTTATTTAATGTGCCAACCTACACCTTTACATTAAGCTTAAGAGTCTTCTCATAGAATTTTTTTTTGTCTTTGCTTGTTTTCCCTTTGAAGCCTATTTTCTGAATTTTTTTTTGTGGGTGTGAAGGTGTGGGGGGACAGTTCAAATCTATTAATTCATTGGTATAGGAAATTCTCAACGAGAAAATTCTTTCAACCAGTGAAGATCAGGAACTATTTTACAATTTAATCTTGCAGAGTAACCTTAGGGCTCTGAGAAGTGGCAGTGCCCAGAGTTACATAGTCAGGTCAGAGGTAAGGCTCTCTCTCTGTTATGCTCTGCTTTTTCAAACATAACCAAATACGTTAGGCTTTTCCTGAGTTGTAGCATATACATTTTGGGATTTGATCATGATTTAGTCAGGTATCCTTGGAATCCAAGTACCTCACAGGACATGGGATTAGGAGCTGGGTCAGGGTAGAGACCTAGGTGGTAATAAATGTAGTAAATAGGATAAGAGAGAAGGAATAAGAGAGAATGGTAATTTGGGGCAGATTTGAAGAGACTGTTAAACTGTATAAAATGACAGAGACCAAACAATAAATATATGGGCCTGGAAAATGGAGGTAATGGACTTGTTTGCATAAAGTTCAGTAGCCAATAAGTTGATAGGGTGTATATATATATATATGTCAGCCTGGTATAGTAGAGTGCTCTACTGGACTTGGAGTCAGAGGACCTGGATTTATCCCTTTCTATATGTGTTAATTTGACCAAGTCACTTAACCTATATGGACTTTAGTTTTTTTTTTCATTTTAAAATAAAGTACTTCCACTAGATGATCTGTAAAGTCTTTTTGTTGGTTTTTTTTTTTTTGCTTTTTGGAGGGCAATTGGGGTTAAGTGACTTGCCCAAGGTCACACAGCTAGTTTTTGTGTTAAGCATCTGAGGCTGGATTTGAACTCAGGACCTCCTGACTTCAGGGCTGGTGCTCTATTCACTGAGCCACCTAGCTGCCCCTATAAGGTCTTTTTTAGCTTGCACTCAAGGGGTTTTAACCCTGGGACTACAGATTACCCCTCCCCCCAAATTGTCTATGGATAATCTCTCCATATATTCATTCACATAATTATTATGAACTTGAATGGGAAAAAAATTCCATCTATATTTTCACAAACCTCTAGCTGAAATTTATCATTTCCTTTAATTATTTAAAAACATTATTCTGAGAAGTCTATGGGTTGTACCATACTGAGAAGGGTCCATCATATAAATAATAATAATAGCTTAAAGCCCATGCTCTAACTCTGTGATTCTGCCATCTTTAAAGTGAAAAGTTCTCAGCATAACTAGGAATTAGGTATATTGAAATACCTACATATTGCTTCTCATCACCCAAGGAAGCTTGGGTGTCAAAGGTGTCAAAGCCCAGGAATGAAAGAATGGGCTTGTACTTGCTTCTGCTCCATGGGCCACTAAAAGTCCCACAGTTGCTATCCCTTTGGTTTCCAATCCAGTTCAATAAATCCAATCCAATAATCGTTTATTAATCACTTAAGATGTACCAGGGACTGTACAAATTGCTAGAAACACAATTAATAGAAAGACAGTCCCTGCTCTCAAGGAGTTTACAATCTAATGGGGAGGAGGGAAGAGAGTATACAAGAAGACATAGGAAAGGTAGGGGAGACACCAGGAGGTACCCAGAATGGAGAGGCCTCTTTATTCTGTGAAGTCAAAACTAAGCAGAATAGAATACAAAGTGGAATGAATAAGAGTCCAGTTTCTGCCCTCCATAAAGGAAGGCACTGGAAGGAGTGTGGTACTCTGTCCTAGAACCCTCCAGACAGAGAGCAGAGGAGGATAAGGGAGGTGGTATCAATCAAGATTTGAGTTAGCAGCATGGTGGTGAGTTTTAAAGAGATGAGCTTATCCTGAGAGGGGCTACTTGTTCCAGGTAGAGCAGTAGATGAAAAGTAGAGCTCTATCATACTCCTTGGCTCCTGGATTTCCTTGGTCAGCTCAGCGCCCCAGGCTGGTAACCCTAACTCTCAAACACATTCCCTGTGCTGATGGAAGGATTGTAGGGAGGGCAGGTAAATCTTTAGTTACCTCTTTCCTCACACACCTTTTCCCTATCTTCCTACTTAGTTGGAATGTCTTATTTGCTACACCGAAGATTTTTAATGTTCTAGCTACCTGATCCCTGGGCTTGTGGCATTTCATGAATAGAAGTGATTTTTGTGCTGAGAGGAAAGAAATGATATATTTTTCAGTGCTTTTAATAATGATATATTTCTCATTTCTTTGAAGACATGTGGACCCCTGTGGGCCCAGCAGTGTGGAAGTCAATATTATGCAACTGGCATCTGTTCTGACGTTAGTCCCAGTTTCCAGCTCCTCAACAGTTTTTCACCTGCAGTTCAGAGTAAGGCATTCAAGTACAACTATTGTGGATGATGAATTAAATTTGAGGGAGGGCATAGTAAAATTGATTTAAGATCTATCCTTCTCCTTTTTTAAGTGTAATATCTTTGTGGACCCCAAGACTTGCCCCAGCTCTGTCAACCTCTGTCCCATCAAACTGACTCTTTTCCTTTCCTGTTTTAGCCTGCCCATCTTTCATTGATGTTGTGGTTGTATGTGACGAATCAAACAGCATTTATCCCTGGAGTGCAGTGAAGAATTTTTTGGTCAAATTTGTGCAAGGCCTGGATATAGGTCCTGCCAAGACTCAGGTAAGGGCACTAATAATAAAAATGTGAATCTTCTGGGCTGAATAGGTCTCCTGGGGTCACAGCCTCAGTCAAGCCTTTCCCAGCTATTAAACTGATTGACCCGATACAGTACATCATGCTGCCTCGCAAGAGAGTCACTGTGGAAAATCAACTCTTTGTGATCCCAATTGGGGTTTTTTTTGGCAAAGGTACTGTAGAAGTTTGCTATTTTCTTCTCCAGTTCATTTTACAGATGAGGAAACAGGCAAACAGGGTTAAGTGACTTGCCCAGGGTCACACAGCTACTAAGTGTCTGAGACTGGATTTAAACTTGGGTCTTCCTGATTCTATCCACTGTGTCACCTAGCTGCCCAACACTAGTAGATGTGTCTATTACCATTTCCCTTAACTATTTCTACTATTAGCCTCCTAATAGGTCTTCCTAACTTCACTCTCTCCCACTATAAACTGTTACTAAGTTACTGTAGTCTTTCAAGTAAATAGTTTGTTCTCTTAACCCTGGCATTCAAAATGTTCCCTTTCCAGCTTTCTCTCATACTCCTCTCTTCTATCCATTCTAAGCTCTATCCAGACTCAATTACTTGTCAAACCCTACTCTTTCCTATGAGTCTATCCTCTCAATATATCCTGTTGAAATTCTCTTAACTGTCCTTTAAGACCAAAATCAAGTGCCTGTCACCTTCCATGTAAGATTTTCTGATTCTTCCACAGTTAGAAATGACTTTCGTTTTCATCATCAAAAATGAGATAACATTTGTAAAGCACTTATCACCATGCCTGCCACATAATAGGCAGTCAATAAATGTTTATTCCCCTAATATGCCTCACAAAGAAAATTTTGTTTATACCTTTTCCAATGTACTTAACAAGTAACAGTTTGTATAACATACATACATACATACATACACACATATGTAATAGCAAATATATATTACATATATATGTAATATCTGTGTGTGATATCTCCCTAAGTATCTTTTCTTGAGGGTGGATAGTGTATCATATCTAAATTTTTTATCCTTCTGTCATGCCCCTCTTCTACTATACCTCTCACATAATGTTCTTTAAATGATGTGTATTTTTGAATTTGAATTGGGTAACTCTTAATAGGAAACTAGGTGGCACAGTGGATAGAGTGCCAGGCCTGGAGTCAGGAAGACCTGAGTTAAAGCTCTTGATAGAAAATCTTGTTTTTTGGCTTTTGGAGGGGGGAAAGCAGGGCAATTGGGGTTAAGTGACTTACCCAAGGTCACACAGCTAGTAGGTGTTAAGTGTCTGAGGCCGGATTTGAACTCAGGTCCTCCTGACTTCCCAGTGCTCTGTTCACTGTACCACCTAGCTGCCACTTGATAGGAAATCTTAATTATTGAGTCTTCTGTACTTCATTATCCATCATTTGGGATAATATAGCAACGTTCTTTAATTTTTCATAAAACCTAACACTGAAATTTTGAAAGGAAGCTTTTCTTTTTAGTGTTCTGTGACCTGATGAACAGGTCTCTGTACTTCATATCCATGAGTTTTATGATATATAGACTATTATCTATATCTATAAGTATGTGTATATATACATAGATATCCACTTGGATTTCTTGTATCCGTAATGAAAAGGGATCTCTCTTTATGAGTCAATTTCCCATGTTCACAATCGTTTTAGAAGTCTTTTTTCTTCACTGTCTCTACTTCTATTATATATAATCAAAGTGTGTCACTTTCTCAGGTCAAACACTGCTTCAGTGAACTGACAGACTCTGAGGGAAACCTTTGCTTAAAATAAAAGAAATATTGGTTTAAGAATAGAATGACTGATAATTTAGAGAGTATGGTATAATAGATAGAGACGTGGCTTTGAAATAAAGAAGGCTCAGATTCAAATTCCACCCTGACCTATACTAGCTGGGTGACCCTAGGTTAGACACTTAATTTTTCAAGGTTCTAGGCAGTTATCTAAGACCTTAAGTTGTAGAGAAGGTAATCATCTACATTAATGGAAGGAGTTTCCTCACCTGAAAGTTTCCTATGCCAATAAAAGCATCCCTAAAATGCCATTGAGTGCCTTTTGTGTTTAACAGGAGTAATAATTTAGCAAAAGACTTCCATTTTTCTCTTCTTTTAATATACTTTCTATTTTTTTCAAGGTGGGGTTAATTCAGTATGGAAATTATCCACGAGTTGTATTCAACATGAGTACTTTTAAGACAAAAGAAGAAATGGTTAAAGCAACATCCCAGACAACCCAGCATGGTGGAGATCTCACTAACACTTTCAAAGCAATTCAGTTTGCCAGGTAAGAGTCATCCTGAATTCCTCAGCATCTCTTACCCTCTGACATCTGAGTTGTTGACAAGGTCTATGATTTTACCTTTGCAACATCTTTGGAATATGCTTTCTCTTCTTCTCTGATACTGCCACCACACTAGTAAAGGCCCTCATCACCTTATCCCTTGATTATTTCAGTAGCCTAATGGAGGATCTGCTTGCCTCAAGTCTCTCCCCACTCCAATCTATTTTTCATTTGACCACTAAAGTGATTTTCCTAAAACACTGATCTGATCGTGTCAACCCCCCTACTCAGTAAACTCCTTTGTTCCCTCCCACAGTAAATATAAAGTGCTCCGTTTGGCATTTATGGGCTAATCCTCTTCCACCTTTCCAGTCTTCTTACACCTGACTCCCTTCCACATACTCTTCCATCCAGTGATTCTAGCCTCCTGAGGATTCTATAAACAAGATGTCCCATCTCTCAGTTCTAAGTATTTTCTCTGGCTTGTCTCTCATGCCTGCAACATTTTCCGTCCTCCACTCTAACTACTGACTGTTGCTTCCTTTGAGTCTCAGT
Organism: Pseudocheirus occidentalis; assembly: GCA_028646575.1. Lineage (NCBI taxonomy): Eukaryota > Metazoa > Chordata > Mammalia > Diprotodontia > Pseudocheiridae > Pseudocheirus > Pseudocheirus occidentalis. The sequence continues at coordinate 308,711,050 of CM053594.1, forward strand.
GAAAATCCTACCTTCTACAGGAAGCCTTCCCTAACCCCTCTTAATTCCAGTGCTTTTCTATTTATCCTACATATGACTTGCCTGTATATATTTGTTTGCATGTTGACTCCCCCATTAGATTGCAAGCTCCTTGATAACGAGAATTTTTTTAATCTCTTTTTATATCCATGTTCAGCACCTTCTTTTGGTATTAGAATTAGTAGTGCCTGGGATATAGTAGGTGTTTATTAAATGTTTATTGATTGATATTCAGAGCCTAATTCTTGGACAAGGCAAAAAAATCAAAGGGATCAAAGAAATAGAAAAATATTAAAGGAAAACTAGAACATAAGTTCTCAATACATTGAAGTAGACATACAGGGGAGAATGTAAGTCCACAGTATGAGAAACTAGTTGTTTTTTATTACATTTAGAGGATTTACTGGGTTTTTAAAAAAATGTCTACCCTAGGGGCTTATTAAAATTAAAAGGGCTATGAATAGTATAATTAAAACTATAGAGGAAAAGCTAACTTGTAATTAGATGTTTTCCTTAATCTGATTAAAAATAGAATAGGTGCTATTGTTCAGTGATACAAAGAGTTAATTTATCAGGCTCACTGTTATGATTCTACTGTCAACTCAAGGTTTTTGTTTTAACTAAAATCTGCTAATTTACTGCTCTTGGGGGTTATCATTTTTGTTGCTTGTTGCCAAGTGCTCTAGAATTCATCAAATATGTATAAATTGCGCAAGTTTTCATTAATACCTATATATAAAGCCTTCCTAATACCCCAGATCAACAGGTTCCTTGATCTTTTTAGGTCCAATGGCCATCCATCTTCAATATCTTGGACTTAAGAAATTTCATACTCTGACAGCCTTGTGTCTTTCCACCTTCATCTGGTGTTCTTTAGCCACATCAGGAAATCTACTTTTCCCTCCCCCCTTCCTATTCAGCTCCCTTCCCTTGGTTCATTTTCGTCTTAGCTTCATTTGCTTCTCTATCCTTTTTGGATTCTTATTATCTGTCATTTCAGTGATACTGTCAATCACCCCTAAAAGTCATTCATTCACTCCTTATAGCCAGTCCTAATGTTCCTTAATCAATTATCCTTGCATTCTTCTCCTCTGTTTCTTTTTCAGTCACTTTCAGTCATGTCCACCTCTTTGTGGCCCCATTTTGGGTTTTCTTGGCAAAGACACTGGAGGGGTTTGCCATTTCTTTACCCAGCTCGTTTTACAGATGAGGAAACTGAGGCAAACAGGGTTAAAATATTTGCCCAGAGTCACACAGCTGGTAATGTCTGAGGTCAGATTTGAACTCAGGTCTTCCTGACTACAGGTCCTGCTCTTTGTCCATTGTATCTCATAGCTGCCCAGTATCTAGTCCATAAGGTCATTAATAAATGTTTGTTCCCTTCTCTTTCCTTCCTTTACAGCCTGGCCCCTCTTATACCTCACTCCCTGCTGCGTACCCTGTGATCCAGAGACACTGGAGTCCTTGTTGTTCCTTGAACAACACCCTCCATCTCTAGACTGTAGGCTTTTCACTGGCTTTTCCCCCTGTCTAGAATGCCTGTGCTCATATCTGCCTCTGATTTTCCTAGCTTCCTTCGTGGTCCCATTAATATTGCGTCTCCTAGGAGAAGCCATTCTGATCCCTGTTAAGGCTAATGCCTTTGCTCTGTTGATTATCTACATTTTTCTCCCGTATTTATTTTGTTTGTATGCAGTTCTTTTCATATTGTCTCTCCCATGAGACTGTGAACTTCTTTACAGAAGTTCTTCCTTTGTATCTTGATGATTTAGCACAGTTCCTGGCACACAGACATTTCATAAATATTTATTGACTGACTATCATTAGCTTCTCAGTCCTACTCATCATCAAATTAGAGTATATTCTACTATGTCTGGTAATCATCTGACTTTACCTTCATCTCCCTTTCCTCCTTTTGTCTGTATATTTAGGATATCTAATACAATTGCATGGAGATAGAACCAGGCTTATGGTAAAGAAAACATGTGTTCAAGTCTTCGTTTAGCTTAGATTTAAGTGGGTGACCCTACACAAGTTTCTTTTTTTTTTT
>CM053594.1:308713217-308724845 GCA_028646575.1 Pseudocheirus occidentalis
ATTCACTGCACCAACTAGCCGCCCCCTGCACAAGTTTCTTAACCTCTCAGACCTTTCTCTAAGACCTAAAACTTAATGGATAGCCATAGATAAGCATTGACAGGGGCATGGGGGAGGGGGGAAGGGGAATTTCCACAGCAGGGAATTGCCCACAAGCTGAAATCACAAATCTAGACAAAATAAACGACGTTGCAGAGTCATGCTTTGTGAGGCAGCACAGCCGTTCATTCAGTCCTTTATTTAAAAAAAATACTTCTCGAGCCTCTCCTATTTACGATTTTGCTATGCTCAGTAAGGAACATAAATATGCATAAGATATAGCCCCCATTTTCAAGAAGCTTACAATTCAACTATTTCCATTTTTTAAAAAAATATTAATCAACCCATCAGTAAGTATTCATTACACACTTATTATGTGCCAGACACTATGCTAAGCAGTAGGAATATAAAGAAAAAGCAGTAACAGTCTCAGCCCTAAAGGATCTTGCATTTTTGTGGGGGAGAGACCATATACATAAATTGCTACAAATATAGAGTAAATACAAAGTTACTGTTGAGGGGAAGGCACTTACAGTGGTGGGGGGGGAGGAGGGGAAGAGAAGGAGGGAGGGCAGGAGAGGACCAGAAAGGCCTCCTGGAATAGGTAAGTGGTTGAACTGAATTTTAAGGAAGCCAAGAATTCTAAAAACTGGATTTATTTAGCCACTGTGGTCCTAGTCAAATTACTTATCTTCTGCATTCCTCTGGTACCTCTCTGTGACTCTGAGCCGCAGAGGAATTGAATGGTGAAAAGAGATCCTCCATGTGGAGTTTCCCATGCTAATGAGAACAGATCCACCCCAAATTAAAACCCTGCAATGTGTAAAGCACCGTACGAGGAGAGATGAGACATTGGTCCCTGTTATAAAGGGGCTTGTGTTTCAGAAGGAAGTAATAAAATATATAAGATATATCTCAGAGTAAAAATTATTTGCCAATTTTGTAAATAAAAGTTTTGGAGAGTGATAGTATGCTATTAAACTATTTCTTGAAGATATTAATCGTTTTAGAAAATAGTTGTAACATATCATTGAATATTTGTGGAATTTTTTTCCTTGGGTAGCCAACTTCTTTTCTAAGGAAGGCTATTTTTAATAAGATGAGGCCCTGTTTAGAAGGATGACTAAAATTAGTTTGATGCAGTTCTAGATTTCACTAACTTGCTTTTTCTCTGTACTCATTGGTAAAAGTCAGCCTTATCTAGGATCAAATAGTAGTAATGGTGCTTAACTGATTCTTACTTTCTTTATAACTGAATTTCTTCCCATGAGTTTGTCTTGTTCCCTTTGTTCAAAGTAGTTTTATGTTAGAGAAGGAAAGTCATATCTAATGTTGAACTGACTTTACTAAACTTGTTTTTATCCGTTTTATGTTAGTGACAAGTTCTGTATCTGAGATCCATAGAGACCTTTCTTCTTTATCTTTTAAATTAATTTAGTAACAGGCAGACAAAGAGCTTTACATAAGGCTGAGAATTTGTCATATTCCTGTGGAATTCCTGTTTTGTTGAATATTTGTCTGTTCCAGGATGTAATTATCAAGGTCATTTCTAACATTTGTTATCAGAAGCATGATTTTTCTCACCAAGGAGATAAAATATAAAATAATCTCTGTAAAATCTTTAATATGTGTTGCTTTTAAATAGTTGAGTGTAAAATAAGTAATTTTTTTTATTTTTAAAATTAATACCACTTCTAAGAAGATAATTCTAAGGAATCTCTTGTGAAAATTTGTCTTTTTAACTTATCACATGTGTAAATTATTGGCATTTATCAAAGATTTTTATGATTATAAAATGATATTAGCATTTAAATAAATTTGTGAGTTTAATGATAACTCACACTTATGTAACACTGTAAAGATCACAAAGTACTTAAAACAGCTCCTTGAGATAGTCAGTACAAGTGTTATGTTCATTTTATAGATGTGGAAACTGAGGCTTTAAGTAATTTGTTCATTCTCAAACAGCTAATGTCAAACCCAGATCTCCTGACTACTAGGCCAGTGTTCTTTCCATTGTACCATCCTGTCCAGGAAAAGCAATAACTTACAAAAATAATCTACTTTTTCACTTTTCTACATACACTAATAGAAAACACATGGGTATACAGTAATGCTCTTAGGAAGAAAAAGTTATCATGCTTTAAGATGCTTGTGTGGTAAGAATCCATTAAGACATTCATACTTTCAACATAGTTTTGTAATCAACAATAGGTCTACTTATTAGACCTCTTTTTGCCTAACTTTTTTCATGTTTTGGTGGTTCCAGAGAATTTGCTTATTCTGAAGCCTCTGGTGGACGACCTAGTGCTACCAAAGTTATGGTGGTTGTGACAGATGGTGAATCTCATGATGGCTCAATGTTGAAAAAAGTTATTAGTCAATGCAATGAAGACAACATACTTAGATTTGGCATAGCAGTAAGTAACTTTTTAAAAATGCCCTCTTAAACTCTGAAATTATATGATTTTTCCTTTAATTTTGCAGAATTGTTTATCATTGTAGTTGATTCTTAATTCCTTTTAGAAAAATCATCAGTATTTCAACATGCATGTTTATAGGATCAACAAAGTTGCATTGAAAAGCCTTTCTATGCCAGTAGCATTGAATAAACATTAAAACCTCTTTAGTCCCTTCTGCTCATCGATGTTTTTCCAACATCATTGGGTAGAATTAGACCTTCTTCACATTCTGCCTTAAAAAAAAAATAATGCTGCTTAGTTGTGAACTGACCCAAACATTCTGGAGAGCGATTTGGAACTATGCCCAAAGGGCTATAAAACTGTACATACCCTTTGCTTCAGCAATGACTTTGCTAGGTCTATATCCCAAAGACATAAAAAAGGGAAAAGGACCTATTTGTACAAAAATATTTATAACATCTCTTTTTATGGCTAGGAATTGGAAATTGAAGGGATGCCTATCAATTGGGGCAATGACTAAACAAGCTGTTGTATATGATTGTGATGGAATATCATTGTACTATAAAAATGGCAAACAGGATGATTTCAGAAAAACCTGGAAAGACTTACAGGAACTGATACAAAGTGAATGTGAACAGAAACAGGAGAATGTTGTACACAGTAACAGCAAGAACTATGAATGAGGGGACGGCTAGACGGCTCAGGGAATAGAGCACTGGCCCTGGAGTCAGGAGAACCTGAGTTCAAATCCGGCCTCAGACACTTAATACTTACTATCTGCGTGACCTTGGGCAAGTCACTTAACTGCAGTTGCCCTTCAAAAAAAAGGGCAAAAACCCCCAACTAATAATGGCTTAGTTATTATTAGAAATACAACGATCCAAGACAATCTCAAAGGACTAATGATAAAGCATACTATCCATCTCCAGAGAAAGAACTGATATTAACTGATATTAAAGGACTTGAGCATGCTATTTTTCCTTTCTTTCTTCCTTTTCACTTGAATCTTCTTGTACAAAATTACTAACATGAAAAAGTTTTACATGATTACATATGTATAACCTATATCAGATTGCTTGCTGTCTCAGGGAGGGGGGAGGAGAGAGATGGAAAGGCAATTTGGAACTCAAAACTTTTTTTTTAAAAGTTGTTTTAACATGTAATTGGGGGAAACATAAAATATTATATTTAAATTTTTAAAAAATGCTCCTTAACGAAGACTGCTATAGGCAACCATGAAGTCATTCATGATGGTAGTCATGCAGGTTGATTATTTGTAGCCTGGAATATATTTTTCTTTAGAAATGATGTTAGTATAGGAGTGTGTATTCTCAGACCAGGTCACAAAACCCTAGTTATCCATAATACAATGGAAATTAAATAGTAAGAGAACCAACCTGCATCTTTTAATATTGTTTCTATAAGAATATATGTATTTGGGCTTCCTTTGGTGTTCTCCCTTCTAATAGGAGAGCTCCAGTGAGGGCATGGGGAGGCTACCTAGGTTTTACAGGGTGAGTACAAGGAAGGGGTTTGGTGAGGGCTGTAGCAACTGGAAATGGGCACAGGCTCTAGTCATTTTTAAGTCAGGTATTTGAAGTAAGGGACAGCACAGATATTCAGTCAATCTCTCAGTCAATAACATAAAATAATTGTAAGGTGAAGGTGATATTGTTCAGTCATGTCCAACTCTTCATGACCCCGTTTAGGCCTTCTTGGCAAAGATACTGGAGTGGTTTGATATTTCCTTCTCCATCTCATTTTATAGATAAGGAAAATGAGGCAAAGAGGGTTAAGTGACTTGCCCAGGGTCACACAACTGAAAAGTATCTAAAGTTACATTTCAATTCATGAAGAGTCTTCCTGACTCCAGGTCTAGCATTCTATCCCCTATAACGCCTAGCTGCCTTGTAATTAAAATGTAGTAAATACAAAAGAGTTGAGTATGTAGAACACTAATAGTTTTAGGGACCAGGAAAAGGTATTTTGTGGAAAATAGTCCTTCACCCAAGTCCTGAAGGCAGACAGGGTTCTATGGGGCAAAAAGATAATGAAAGAGTACATCATAGCCATGGGAGACAGCTATTTCAAAGGCATAGAGATAGAAGGTGGAGTGCCACGTGTTTATATTGCTTAGAAACCTCTTTGGAAGAATTTGGAGTAAGGGAAAAGGGGACAGGACACTCTTGGCTTTATGTTTGTTTATGTGCATGTGGGTATGGAGGCTAGCTATGCCAAGTTAAGCTCATCTTTTCATTTCATTCAGCATCATATGGTTCATCCTTCTACCCTAGTTCTGCCTTATGTTTTCATATTCGGTAATTACATAAGTGCTTTGAATATCTTAATGTTCATTTTGGTAAAGAACCACGAGACTTTACTTACTTTAAAAGCATCCATTTATTTGGTTTATTGATTGTGTACTAATAAACAGTCTTCTCTTTGGCTTGTTTTCCAAATTTGCAGAGGGGGTAATAATTCTTGCCTTTCACTTACTATTTCCCTTTTGAAAACTAATGTATGTAAAGTACTTTAAGCCTTTCAAGTAAAGAAGCAGCCTTAGTTACTTACTAAACATAGAACTGCTCTATTCATTCTGTAGTGTGAGAATCAAGAGCTCTCTTGTTTAACATTGGAAAGCCCAGACAGTAAGACCAAAGAGCAGGTCACTCATCTGCCCAAATGCTGTGATGAGATATTTCTGCTTAGATATTCCTAAGTTTCCTTACTGTCAAGGGGGCAGAGGGTGGGGAAAAGCTAGAGATGTGCTTTGATGCACTTGTCTGTTGAGGGATGTCAAAAAATTTTACAAGGTTGGTCTGAATGTTTGTAGAGGACAGTTGGAATTCAGAGATCACAACTTTTTGTTTTTCCCTCAAACTCTTATCTAGGTGCTTGGATACTTAAATAGAAATGCACTCGACACAAAAAATTTAATAAAAGAAATCAAAGCAATTGCTAGTACTCCAACAGAGAGGTATTTTTTTAATGTTTCTAATGAAGATGCACTCTTGGAAAAAGCTGGGACATTGGGAGAGCGTATTTTCAGCATTGAAGGTATGGTGATTCTTCCAAATAGATTCTCAGTACAGTTTCACGGTCAAGCATATCCATTCTGTTATCCATTGTTTCAGGAAATTAAGACATTGAAATAAGTCATAATTAGAGTATGGCACTAAGCTTCTTTTCAGGTGTTTATTTCTGAGACCCCTAGAATGTACATCGGGGGAAAGAGGGGGCAAATGAAATCCAGATAATTCCCTACAATCAACTCTTGATTTCATATTTATCCATAGCAAATTCTAATTTATTTAGTTTAGTTTAGACATTTTTCAGCTATGTCCAATGCTTTGTGATCTCACTTGAGGTTTTCTTTGCAAAGATACTAGAATGGTCTGACATTTCCTTGTCCGGTTCATTTTAATGGTGAGAAAACTGAGGCAAACAGGGTTAAGTAGCTTGCCCAGAGTCATACAGCTAGTAAGTGTCTAAAGTTGGATTTGAACTCAGGTCTTCCTGATTCCAGGTCTAGCCCTCTCTTCACTCAGCCACACAGCTGCCAAATTCTAAATATGAGATTATCGATGAAAATAGTAATAGCTAACGTTTATAGGGCACAAAGCATATATACATAATATCTCACCTGACCCCCCCAAAAAATAAACAAACAAATAAACCAGGTGCTGTTATTATTCCTATTTTAAACATTAAGAAAATGAGACTCACTTGCCCGGGGTCAGATAGCTGACCTGAATCCCAGTCTACCTCTCTAACCATTAGGCAACTGATCTTTGTGTAAAAAGGTACCTTTCCTCTCTCTCCCAAAACATTTCTGAGTTGCTTTTCCTTTACCTCGAGCTGATGCATGATGTTAATATTAATTAAGCCAGCGTTAAATCTTTTAAGATGATGGAGATGACAATCGTAAGATGAATTCCAAAGACACAGAAAAATGATTTAGGCGTTATTTGCATTTGTGGGCTTTCTGTGGCACTGTTCCCTACCATTTCCCACAAATTTACACAATCAAGGATTGATTAGATTCATACTATAGAAATTGCTGCCTATTCTAGACAGTGTATTTTATTATGGAATTTGACACGCTTTAGATAAAAACACTTTACTATATGATAGATTGCAGTAAGGTATAAGACAACAGCAAGTTGAGTGTTTTAGGATGGGACTCGAAGATTTTTTTTCAAAGGCCACTTTCTCATCTCTATGAAATCTTTATGAGACTGATCTTACCCAGTATATTTTATGAACATATGAGAATAGGAAGATTTTTACATAATTTCTTACAGCAGATCACATCTTTATCTTTACCATCGTACAGTTGTCTAAAGGATGTAAACAATATTAAGATTCTGCTATTTTTTTGTTCATTGATTATAACAAAGCATTTGGCTTGGTAGGGCACAATACATTGTTTGAGGCTCTCCTTATAAGTGTCTCCCCTGTATATGTTAAGATCATACAAGATTCTGTAGCACTACAAACCACAGAGGCAATGCAGTGATGTGCACTGCACTTCATGGAGTGATGCTCTGATTATCATCATCAACTGAGGCATAAAACAAAGGAGACAGGGCGCCTAGGTGTCATAGTAAATAAAGCACTGGCCCTAGAGTCAGGAGGACCTGAGTTCAAATCCAGCCTCAGACGCTTAACTCTTAACTAGCCATGTGACCTTGGGCAAGTCACTTAACCGCAATTGCCCCATCCTCCCCTCCAAAAAAAAGCAAAACAAACAAACAAACAAAAAACAAAGAAGACATCTTTGCCTCAGAAAGGGTACTGAGTAGAGTCTAGAGGAAAGAGGGATGCTACTTAAAGGCATTTCTTCATGTGTTCCTGTTTCCAGAAGTTATACTGACCATATCAAGTCCCAAAATACTACACAACTTCCTTAACAAGCTTGAAAACAACTTACAAGAGGTGGCCAGCAGCCCACATAGGGGAAACTAAATGCATAAAGAATGACTTTTGTTCAGTTTATAAGGTACAGGTAGACAGTCCTCTCACTAAGTCTATCAGAACGTAGATCTTATTTCCAAGCCTTGCAGACTGACAGTAAACTGAGCCCAGAACTGAAGACGCTGGATAACATTTGGGGTCCAAGTTGACATTTTCAGGTATCCCAAGTCCCTCCCTAAAACAGACATCCATGTTTTAGGCACTAGTATTCTTCCAGTGATGCTATATCAATGTGAATTTTATTGAATATGCCAAAGAATTCTAATACTGAATACTCCAAAGAATCTAAATTGTAGATGACCCAAAGATTAATGAAGAAATATATGATAGATACAACGAGTACAAGAGTAATGACTTGTGTACAATAAGTGACCTAAAGTTAACTTCCAGGAAATATATGGTGATAAGAGGAGGTGGGTCAACTACATAGTGAGATTAAGGGATGACATACAGAGGGCCTGGATGTTGTATTGATGCCCACAGGAGATAGAGACGTCCTCTAGCGTACTGACTTGATTGAATATGGACAGAGGTGGCAAAGAATGAAAATGTGTAGGTGTAGAGCGAGTACTCACATAAATGAGTTTATGGATCCACTTAAGTCTATTTCCAAAGCTTATAGGAACAGTTATTGATCATGATGCATGAAGAACGAGCACTGATGTGGTATTGAATTGCTAATGATACCTTTTGGATAGCATTGAGATATTTCTGAATTGATGAGATTGGCATGAATTTGAATCCCAGTTTCTAATGTTTAACCCCAAGCACCTCTTAGCAGTTTATAGAACTGCAAATAAAGATACTAGCTCCCCAAACCCATATAAAGGATCACTCAAAATTCAATGCAGTTTTAAGCTTTAATAACTTATTAAATGTATTAATATTTACCACTATTTTAAGTGGGCAGCAAGGTAGCATCATAGTGCGCAGGGGGAGACAGGAAGATTCATCTCCATGAGTTCAAATCTGGCCTCAGACATTTACTAACAGTGTGACCCTGAGCAAGTCACTTAACCCTGTTGGCCTCAGTTTCCTCATCTGTAAAATGAGTTGGAGAAGGAGATGGCAAACCGCTCCAGCATCTTTTCCAAAAAGACCCCAGATGGGGTCATGAAGAGTCAGACAGGATTAAATAGCAACTAAACAAACGATATTCTACAACTCAAAATTTGGATCTTTCCCACCCAGGTACTAACGTGCTGAATGACAAAAATCAGGACTTTGCTTTTCATCATTCTTTAAATTTTTTAAGTTCTCCTTGAAACCAATGAGAACTTCATTCTTGATCCTAAAAAATTTAGCGATGCTAAATCAATATCCTTGAATCTCCAAAAACACTTCAGATTTCAGGGATCTTTTTTTTCTTTCTTCTCTTCTAATAGAGAATTTCAGTTACCTTAACTGATTCAAAAATCTAGAAATTTCTCATGTTTTTGGTGAATATAAAACTTGAGCAAGGTAATATGGCTTAATGAAGAGGGAAGAGTCAGACCTTGGAGTCAGGAAGCCCTGGGCTTGAGTCCTGCCTCTGACACAAATTTGTTGTGTGATCATGGGCAAATTGCTCATTCTCTCAGTACTCCAGGCAACAGACCAGCTGCTAATTTTCTCTGATGGACAGAATTGTTATACCTTAAGTTCTTTACCCTGATGAAATTACTGGTTCTCTTTTCCCCTCTCCCCCATTATAAGTTATGCTCCAAATTGGTGACATAAATGTCATTTAAAAAAACCTCCTAATTTCTCAGGTACTGTTCAAGGAGGTGATAACTTTCAGATGGAAATGTCACAAGTGGGGTTCAGTGCAGATTACTCTCCTCAAAATGTAAGTATATTCAAAGACCTCTATCATCAAACTCTTCTGTTTTGCATGTTTTGGGTTAAAAATTGATAGTCAACTTTATCACTGTGATAATGACTGCACCAATCCATAGTGAAGGAAGTTTTGGGACAGGGATGCTGATTTCTAGATACAGGCTCTTTAATCAGCTTGCTCTGTTGCCACCTATTAAATGTGGTATATGACGATGGCTTTCTTCCTCCCCCTTCACAAGGACTTTCTGTGGAAAAAAATGATTATGTATGTGAAAATATCTTAAGTATGTTAGAGCATACATATCATTTTCATTTGAATAAAAGTAATTATTACTGTGATATTGTAATTGTAATATCCTGTGAAATAGAAATTGGGATGACCTGATAAATCATTGGGAAAATGTTTTAAAAACATAAAGTCCAGCTGTCCCTGTCATCAAGTTCTGAGTCTCTAATGTTTTTCTAAGGCATAAAGTAGAAATTATATTGAAAAGGTCAAGAGTTAAAAACAAATTGAAGCCTTCTCAGGCTAGCAATGTTGATTTTAGAACCCAGGGCACTTTAGTTGTTCCTTTCTCTTTGCTCAGCTCTGCCTCAATATTTCATTCTCATCAGTATGTGAGGCCCTTCCTTAGATAAACCTTTGAAAAAGTTCAGTAAGATAGACATCACTGTCCCTATTTAACTCTTGGGCACTGCAGTATTTGGCCTAGGAAACTGTTTCTATATAATTAGCTTATTCACATCCTATCTGTTCCAGTTAGATGGAGCTGGGAGGAGGGGAAGTGAGGAAGGAGAAAATAACAGGAATCACTTCGTGATGTCTATGGCAGGAAGCACCCACAAGGAGCCCATCATCAGGACAAAACAACAGTTCTTTCTGAAAGAAGCATGGGCCAGCAGGTCTTTAAACCGGTCCTACCATCTTCTTACTAGCTTACTCCCTTAGAATGGTACTACTGTGTTTCCTAGTTATCCCTTTGAGTTAACCTGAATTTGGGGATCAAAATAATATACTTCTAGATTTTGTTTATTTTAAGGTTAAAATGAGAGATGCTTAAGCTTTAAAATACAACACATAAAGGCTTCCCCTATTTAATGATTATGAATTCATGGTTTGGAATATTGGCAGTGTGTATGTGACAACCTAAGGCCTCTCTTTATGACCCAAGATACTCTACTGGTATATTTAGTAGACAGAGTATCACAGCCAGAGGTGTCTTTGGTAGCTTCATTTAGTAAAAGTCTGCTGGGAAGGAAAAAGTATTGGCTTGGTCAAATACAATTAAGTTATCCACTCAGGAGATAGGTGAGTTAGTAAGACCATCATACCTTTGTCCTCTTTGCCATCTACCGTTTAATTTGTGAGGTGGTTTTACTACATGATTTTTGTTTGTTTTGAGTATGTGATATCTAGGACTTGATATCTAGCCTTCCTACCCACCTTGTTCATGGGAATTTTATAGCTGGTGAATTATGTTTTCCTGGGGAATGTTGGAACAAGCCTTAGTCAATAGAGGGAGTGTCCTATTAGCAAACACCTCATTATTGTGAACATACTTATATAATAGATCTGACTGTTCTCTAAAACTTGTTCATGTGTACTAAAAGTTTCATTTAACTTGGCTTACCTTTAACAAGAATGTTTAGGCTTGTTTTCCAACACAAATGTTATAAAAGGATTCCACTGACTATGCAACCATGACCTTATGTGGGATATTCTTATGTTAACCATTCTCTATTGAAGTCAGATACAGTTTAGCTTAATGATTCACCTAACCTGTGTTTCATAAGTGAACTTTATTATTAATCTTCATTTTCTAATAATTTAAAGGGTGTTCTGTCACTCGGTGCAGTTGGGGCATATGCCTGGAGTGGAACAGTTGTCCAGCAGACACCCCATGGATATTCCATCTTGCCCAGACAAGCCTTTGAAAAAGTTTTGCAAGACAGAAATCACAGTTCATATTTAGGTAAGATATAACATTATTTGGTCCCAGGAAATCTGAAGGTTCGTGAAATTGTTTTCTTGTTACTCCTTACCTTAACTAACTCACCTGCTAACTCTTCCACCATTTTGACTTACTCTTTCATGAAACTTTGCCTAAATTAACTCATTGGTCCACATAATAATAGTCTCCAAAGATGTGTCGACTTTACTTTTAGATCACTCTATTTATCTGTGTACTTTTAATCTAGCGGTTTGGCTTTATACATTAGATTATAAATAATTTGAAGGAATGGAGTATATTGTTGGGGAGGTAGTTAGTCCATTTGGAAGTCTAGTGAGGAGACTCCCTCCACAAATGCAGACTGACAGCTATTCTGCCACTTACAAGCCAAAACATTTGCCCAGTGTGCCAAGAGCAGT
>CM053594.1:308725345-308749718 GCA_028646575.1 Pseudocheirus occidentalis
CTCCGTGTCTCCGTTTCCGTCTCCGTCTCTGTGTCTCCGTCTCCGTCTCCGTCTCTGTCTCCGTCTCCGTCTCCGTGTCTCCGTGTCTCCGTCTCCGTGTCCGTGTCTCTGTCTCTGTCTCTGTCTCTGTCTCTCTGTCTCTGTCTCTGTCTCTGTCTCTGTCTCTGTGTCTCCGTCTCTGTCTCCGTCTCTGTGTCTCCGTCTCCATCTCCGTCTCTGTCTCCGTCTCCGTCTCCGTGTCTCCGTGTCTCCGTCTCCGTCTCCGTCTCTGTGTCTCCGTCTCCGTCTCCGTCTCTGTGTCTCCGTCTCCGTCTCCCTTTCTCATTTATGTCACGATGCATGGAGGTCATATACTATTTGCTTTTCTCTCAGACATCTGACACAATTCTAAGAGTGTTTAATTATTTGTTGCAAAATCATAAACTTTTGGTCATGTGGGAATTAAAGTCAAAGTGTCATTTGTGGGAATTACATCATGTTCATTTTAATGAAAAACTTTGAAAATCTCTAGTAATTGCCAGTTTGTTTCTAACCTAATTCCTTACTTTTAGTAGAACGAGCTCCTGGCACAGGTCACAGAATCTATCTGCACAGATACCATTCTAAGCAGATGAATCCAAACTCTTCTGTGTCTGTACCACTACTCTTCCTCTCCTGCCACCAACAACCTTTTCTAGAGTCTCACAGTTTTGGGGGGAATTTGTTTTAAGTCCATTCAATCCGGCCTCAGGCCCTTTTGCTTCGGGTTAAGTCAATTTCATAGACTGCTAAGAATGGAAGAAATTTCTGGAAGTCGTTACTTGTTAGTTTTGCTTTAAAACCACCTGTGTGCCAGCGATAATGCATCCATTATGCAAACAAGGCATATTAATGAACTTATAGGGATATATAGCAAGCCTATAAGTGCAAGCTCAGGGAAAGGAGGAACATACTTTACAATTAGCTGTAAATAATGTGAGAGAGGGTAGAGTTTATCAGGAAAGGAACCAGTTTTCCCCAAGATTAAAGACCTGGAATTTTGTAAAGATGAGAGAATATTTTCCAGGTTGGGGGATAGCATGCTGAAAAGTTGGAGTCAATTCTGTCTGGCCCAAATATGGATGTCTGGTTTATTAGGCATAGATAGTTCTCACTGGGAAGTTCTTCCAGTCGGATAATAAATGAACTTCAAGTTGACCTAGAAAATGTAAAAGCAAACTTTCCATCTACAATAAAGTCAAGACCCTTGGTAACCATGTGTTATAACTAAATATTGTTCAATTTTGAGAAATTAATTTAAATGATTGATCAAAAACTTGACACCTGATGGTTTGTTTCATCATTGTCTCAACATGCATTATCTGATAAAACATTCTGCAATCAACAAATGTATCTATTTACTACTTCTAGCTGGCTCACATTTATATAATGTTTACTGTTTGCTAAGTGCTGTATAATTATTATTGCATTTTTCTGGGAGGTAGATGGTATTATTATTCCCATTTAACAGATGAGGAAACTGAAACAGGCAGAGCGAATGCCTTGCGCAGCCAGGGTCAAAAAACTGCTTAGTCTCTGAGACTGGATTTGAACACAGGTCCACCTGACTCCAGTTCCAACACTATCTACTATACAACTTTGTAGGTTCCTGTACGTTAGATACTGTGCTATCTGCTAGAGATACAAAAACAGGCAAAATAACATGTATGCATATAAGTAAATATACATAATGAAATCACATTAATATAAATATTATTATACTGTTAACCTCATTTACAAATTTTATTAGTATAAATAAAACAATAAAATGCATACAAAGTTAATCACAAGATCTTATGTTTAGAGCTGGAAAGGATCTCAGAGGCTGGTCGTCTAGGCCAATGCCCTCCTTTGTTGCTGGATTTACTGAGTATTTGCCCTGTCTTTTTCTTTTTTTTTCCTAGGATATTCTGTTGCCGTTATTTCTACTGGTAACACTGTTCATTTTATTGCCGGTGCTCCCCGGGCGGGTTATACTGGCCAAGTAGTAATGTATAGTGTTAATGCTGATGGTAATGCCACAATCATTCAGTCTCACAGAGGTGACCAGGTAAGGCCTATTGTTTTGATTGGCGGCATAAGTCTGTGATGCTTTGGCTTCGCAGATTCATGCTTACATATGAGTTGTGTGACAGCAGCAGACACACTACTCATATCCCTGGTTGAGGGAGGGCTTTGTCAGGTCATGGGATCATAGATTTCATACCTTCTTATGGGTCACTAATTCCAAACTCCTCAAAATCCTCTGGATTAGGAAAACAAACACAGAGAGGTTAAGGAACTTGCCCACAGTCACACAGCTAGTTAATGTCTGAGGTGACGTTAGAAATCGGGTCTTCCCAACTTCTAGCACAGTTTTCTAGCCACTATATAACAATGCATCTCAGGAGATTAAAATGAGAAGAGAAAAGGGACAAAAGCATTTTTTTGCAAAGTATATGTCTTCTGTAATTATAAGGATAGGGTTAGGGGTTTGTTGTTGTTGTTTTGTTAACGCCCAGCCAAAAATATTCCACTTTTGTATATAGGGATTCGGGTACGAGCATTCATACTTCCAGCTAGGAATGGAAATACGGCAAAGTTGGATATACTAGAAATGATGGTATAGCGATACCTTTTAGACAAGGCATCACCTTTTCAGCAGCCTGGTGCTGGGATATAGTGCATGCATGGCCCAAAACTAAAGGTGCTAAGATGAGGAGGTATCTTAAACAGTAGCTGAATAAAAGTCAGAATATTAATTTCAATGTGTTTCATTCCAGATTGGCTCCTACTTTGGCAGTGTGGTGTGTTCAGTTGATGTAAATAGAGATACTATTACAGATGTGCTTTTGGTGGGGGCACCAATGTTCATGAATGACCTCAAAAAAGAGGAAGGAAAGGTCTATCTCTTCACTATCACAAAGGTAAAGCCATAGAAAAAAATAATTAGATTTAATTCCATACAGCAACATTCAGAGAAAAATGCATCGGTGCTGGAAAAGATCTTCAGCTACTAAATGGTCATTGCTTTCCTGATATTTTATTCACTCATTATCATGGTGTGCAGACAGATTTTTAAAACTCACACAATTTCGTTTTTCTCTTGGTGTTATAGATGGCACCTAACTTAGTACCATTTCCCTAAAAGGGGGGTAGACTTGCATGCAAGCATTGCAGCAGCAACAGTGATGTGATTTGCTTTTCCTTAATTCTTGCTTTCCCATTATCATCATTTCACACTGAGGAATAGTTGCATCAGGCACTTTGGAAATTTTTATATTAACCCAGATGTATTCTGCATTAGTTTTTTCAGGAAATTCCATTTCTTGGTGTAAGAGTTAGTTATATGTCCAGCTTGTGGGGCTTCCAGTCCTTCCACATAAAATGTGGTAGTGTGTGCTAGCTCCCTGAAAACCATGGACGTCATATTCCAGGCCTGCATTCAGTGAATGCATATGTGTGATGATCCCTGATGGACTAAAGCAGTGGATGGGTGTTAAGTATAGTCAAAGAAGAAAATAAAAATGAAGGAAAACAAGTCCATTGGTAACCTAGAAAAATAATTGGGTGTAGAAGGGAAAGGGAGGGACTGGTGGTAGAAAGAGAATCTGAAATGTGTTTAGTGAAGGATGTAGTTAATTTTTTGTGAGTCCGTGCCAATTTCACTGACTTGTAGAGCTGGCAGAAATAGCTGATAATGTTACCCTAAGTAGCTGATTAAAATTAACAGGAGTGTCTGTATTTGCACTGAAATTATTTACACAACTCTGAGGACTCTACACAGTCTGAAATAGTGTAGCAAGTGAGATAGAGAGCAATGGCTCTTTGGAATTGTCACAAAAATACCAGAATTTCAGGAAGTATAATTCTGTGTCAAAAATTCTATATTCTTGTTTGCCAACATGTCAGAGTGGAAAGTATCATTTGATACTTGACCAAAGGCTAATAATGAATTAATTCCCATGGCTTCAGCAGGGGATTACAGGAGGGGGCGGGGAGAGAGAAAGACGGAGAGAGAGAAAGATGGAGAGGGAAAGAGACGGAGAGGGAAAGAAAGAGACAGAGACAGAGAGGGAAAGAGAGAGACAGAGATAGAGAGAGAGAGAAATATCAACCTTGCCAATCTTTAAGGGTAAAGAGAGTTTTAGGAGTTTGGGGTTTTTTCTGTTTGTTTGTTTTGCTTTTTCACTACTATGAAGTCTTGAACCATTTTTCAAACTTGTCACAAAATAAGAAGACAAACGATGTCTTTCATAAGATATTCCTCTCTCTGGACAGTTTAATTCAACAAACAAATAAATGACTATGTTTATGAAAAGCAGCAAGGTATAGTGAGTAAAAGGCTAGTCTTGCAGTCAAGGAGAGCTGGGCATAAGCCCTGCTTCTGATATATACTGCTTGTGTGACCACTGGGAATATTTCTTAACTTCTCAGTGCTCAAGGTACTTCTTTAGGATTGTAAATGCTGATCTGCTTTTGGAGTGAATTTCCATGTGAGAAGTTCCCTCTATTCCACTTGTCCTTTACCTTCTCCTTCCAGTACCTTCTCCCTGGCCCCCCACAAATGTACACACTAATGAAATCACAGGTTTGGAATATTTAAAAAAAGAAAGAAAGTACTAGGCACTCAGGTTTGCAAAGATGAAATAAGAGCCAGTCCTACTTTTTAAAAGATGGTACGATCTGATTGACAGAAATTGTCAACTTTATGTTCTCTATATGTGCTTCACTTTAACAAAAAAAAATAAGTTTTAGTAATGCCTTTTGTTTTTTATATCACATTTATTTCTCCATATATTTCCCCAATCCCATTGAACCCTAACCGTCTCACACCACACACACAGACACAGACACACACAGACACACACAGACACACAGACACACACAGACACACACACACACACACCCCAGAGTACATGAATTCCACAACTGGAGTCTCTCACTACGCTACTAAGAGGAGCTGAGGGTAACTATTGGCCTGGGATCCAGATCTGCCATTTTAATTAATTTGAGTTCTTGTGGTGTTGCTTTCATGTATGAAATTATATTATAATCAGCTTTTAGTTAGGTGTATTTTTTGAGGCAGTTAAGTGGTGTAGTGGACAGAGTGCCCGGCCTGGAGTCAGGAAGAGTCATCTTCCTAAGTTCAAATCTGGCCTCAGATACTTACTTGCTATATGACCCTGGGAAAGTCATTTAACCCTATTTGCTCATCTGTAAAATCTAGTTTCCTCATTTGTCAAATGAGATGGGAAAGGATATGACAAATCACTCTAGTATCTTTGCCAAGAAAACCCCCCAAAACTGTCACAGAGTCAGATATGACTGAAAAATGATTGAACAGCAAAATTGTATTTATTATGTTAGTATATAACAAGAAGACCTGGTACAAAACAAAGCCCCCCAAAGTCAATGACACTTCCAAAACAGGAAAATGAACTCGGGCTTAGAGAGCATGTATGGCAGAACTAAGCACTCCTCAAAGTCCTTTTGTCCAGATTCCTCAAGACGTCCCCTTAGGTACAGTGGAGATTTTCTATGGGCTTTAAGTTGCCTTTCCTCAGTGTGGCTAGTCTGATCTTAGATCCTGAGGCAGACCATGCATCGGCTAGTCTGGAGATACTATGTGTGAGGACTGAGAGGTTAAAGCAGTGGTTCTCAACCTTCCTAATGCCGGGACCCTTTAATACTCGTATGTGGACATGTCTGCATGTGGGCAAACCCACCTGGAGACGGATAGAGGAGGTTCCTAAGACCATCAGAAATATGTGTTTTCCGATGATCTTAGGCGACCCCTGTGACCCCTGTGAAAGGGTTGTTCTACCCCAGAGGGGTCGCAACCCACAGGTTGAGAACAGCTGGGTTAAAAGGACATCCCAAACCCTCTGCCTCTCTGCCGTTCACCCAGGCTTCCTGCAGTTGGGTAGGGGAAAGGGAAGGTGATAACTTTTCTATCTTTTCCCCTCCCCAAGTGATTCCTTTTTACAAACTTGGCTGGAACTGCTTTCTCATTTTTACTCAGTAAAATACTAGATTTAAGATGAACAAATTGTTTTTAATACAAACCCAGTAAGGCATGACTAAATGTCTCTATCAATCTGAGCAGACATCCTAGTGCATACAGTTGTAATCTTGGCAAATATACTGGAGCTGCAACGCTCTGTCCACTACTCCCTCTAACCGCCTTCAATCCGTTGATTCAGTAGAGGTCCCCAGCCCTGTCTTCACCTAGTTCACACCGCTGATTGATGAATTGTAATTTCCTGACAAAGGTATCAGGAAGTAACATTACCTTTATCTTAGGTGGGTTGGATAATTGATTTTACTGAATCAGTCCCTATCCTTATACAGATACGTCAAATCCTCCAGTAGAAGATAAAAACCTGGAAATGCGGGTAGAGATAACTCTCATTTCAGTCTCTGTATCCCTGGTACATAGCACAGTGCCTTGCAAATAGTAGATATTTAATTTGAGTTTGAAATGTTTAGCCTTGCAATTGGCAGAAGCTATAATTCAGGGCAGAAAAAAAGTTGTCCTAGAACTGCATGGTTATAAAATAGAAATGAGGGCAAAGAAAGACTTCATTTTTTCTTTAACCAACTCTTTTGTTGTTCAGTCATTTCTTCACATCTGACTCTTCATGACCCCATTTGGGATTTTCTTGACAAAGATACTGTAGTGGTTTGCCATTTCCTTCTCCAGCTCATTTGACAGATGAGGAAATTGGGACAAACAGGGTTAAATGACTTTCCCAAGGCCACACAGCTAATAAACATCTGAGGCAGGTTTGAAATCAGGTCTTCCAGACTCCAGGCCCATAGCTCTCTACTATACCACCTAGCAGGCCCCTCATCAGCTCCAATTATGTTGTCTATTAGTTCAGCGTAATAGGTCAGGGGTGGGGATAAGGACTGCATGTGTGATTTCATTGGTATAGAGAATTTCCAGATGCAGAAACTCTCTACCAGTTCAGGTCATCACCTTCACTCCAGCTTCCAGATTTGCAGAGTTAGCCAGAGAACTGAGAACTTAAATAACTTAACCATAGTGACATAGCCAGATATGTGTCTGAGGTGAGAGATGACAGATCTTCCTCACCATTCTTAGAACCAGAAACATTTCAAATATAAATTCCCTGAATTGAAAACAGAAGAGGCAAAGGATCTCATTTCTAGGGTTTTGAAGCATAATGCTTCCCAAAGGCTGTCACCAAAGGAACTCTTTAACACTCCTGGATCGTAGCAAATTCTTCAAAACCCCCAAGCAGCCCTAAAAGCAAAGAATCTGTACAGCCTTAAGGTTCTTGCCTTACAGGAGATTTTGAGCAAGGTTATTCTGTAATCCAGAAAGAAATAATACTGTAGAGATGGATGTAGTTTTCAGAAATGTTCTCTGCCTGAGCTGCTGTTGGAGAGGGGAAAAAAATAACTCATATGGTCAATACCTTAACCTGCCCTACTTCCTATTTTCCAGTTCTATAAGTCAGAATACTTAACCATACTTATGTCTTATTGCAAAGTAAGATGGTTCCGTGGGCAGCTGGGTGACACAGTGGATAGAGCAATGGGCTTGGAATTAGAAACAAGACTCATCTTCTTAAGTTCAAATCTGGCCTCAATATGTATTAGCTGTATGACCCTGAGCAAGTCACTTACCTCTGTTTGCTTCAGTTTCCTCATCCATAAATTGAAAAGGAAATGGCAAACCATTCCTATATATGTATGTGCGTGTGAGAGTGTGTGTGTGTGTGTGTGTGTGTGTATACAAATTTTCTTTTTGCTTTTTGGAGGAGTGAAGGCAGGGCAGTTGGGGTTAAGTGACTTGCCCAAGGTCACACAGCTAGTAAGTGTAAAGTGTCTGAGACCAGATTTGAACTCAGGACATCCTGACTCCAAGGCGCCCCACACTGATATTTTTGCTAAGAAAAAAATCAAATGGGGTCAGACACAACTGAAAATGATCAAACAACAAATATAATTCAAGGAATAAAACTGAACCCGAGTTCCTGTTGCCTGTTGGCTCAATACCCCTAGTACAGTGTATTACAGAGGGGCAACCGAAAAGCCTGTGTACTTCAGAAGATACATAATGTTAAATTTGCTGAAAAAGCTGGGCTACAGTTGTCCTTAACTTGATATTTTTTAAAGGACACACAATAACTTTCTAGTAGGTATAAATGTTCCATGCTAAGCTCTCTAATACACTAAGAAAACAAGGTTTAGTTTATGAACACATAAATGAGTTATATCTTTACTTGAAGGAAATTCTAGTACTTAAAAGTGTATTTTTGTCACCAACGTTTTAATGATGTTTTAAATTGTTATGTATTAGAACTTGCTTTGCAAGTCATTACCAATAGATTTTTAAACACATGGCAAGCAGGATTTATTTTAAACAACTATCCTCTCCTCTTCCCCAAAGGGAATTTTGAATCAGCATCAATTCCTTGAAGGCCCCCTAGGTTTGGAAAATGCCCGATTTGGCTCAGCAATTGCCGCTCTATCAGACATTAATTTGGATGGTTTTAATGATGTTATAGTGGGCTCACCCCTCGAAAATGAGAACTCTGGAGCTGTTTACGTTTACAATGGACATGAGGGGACTATACGAACAAAATACTCCCAGGTAAATCTTGTCATGATGACATCCTTGTATATTTAAAATTTATGAGTTAATGTTAATATGTACATTGATTTTTTTTAGTGGAAAGCTAGTTTTTTGTTCTCCTTTCCTTTTCCTTCCTTTCTTTCTTCTTTCCTTCCATCCCTTTCTCTCTCATTTCTTCCTTCCTTCCTCTTTCTCCCTTTTTCCTTCTTTCTCTCTTTCTTTTTTCCTTTCTTTCATTGTCTCCCTTGTCTTCACACATACCCTCTTCCTATTTGGAAGAAATAAAGCAAAGCATAACCCTTGTAATAAATATGAATAATCAAGCCCAAAAATGCTCATATGGGCATTGTCCCCAAAAATTTATGTTGTGTTCTATATCCTGAATCTCTCACTTCTCTTTGTGAAGATGTGGGCAGGATGGAAGTTCTCTCTTTTCTTCTCAGTGACAGACACAGCTGGTTTCCACAGAATGCAAATATAGTAATAGATAGCACTATATATGTGTGTGTGTGTGTATGTGTATGGATGTGTGTGTGTGTATATGAAAGGCTTTAAGCTTTGCAATGTACTTTACAAATATCATCTTCTAATATCAAATATGTTAATTTCTAGAAAATCTTAGGGTCAGATCCTGCCTTTAGGAATCAGCTCCAGTATTTTGGAAGAGCATTAGATGGCTATGAAGACCTGAATGGAGATTCAATCACCGACATATCCATTGGTGCCTTTGGTAAAGTGGTTCAACTCTGGTGAGTCAGTGAAAATTTTCAGCTGCTATCAGACCCGGGACTGACCCTTTTCCCTTTCCCCCAGGTGAAAATAATTTTAACAAGCAGATTAAAATATGAACTCCTTGAGGGTGGGTACTGTTTTATTTGTCTTTGTGTCTCTAATGTCATGTATAGAGACCTGGCCTCAGAACCAGGACCATCTGGGTTCAAATACCACCTCTGATACATACTGTGTGACCCTGAGCAAATTACTAATCCTCTCAGTGCTCTCTGTAAGGCTATAAATTATAGAGAAGGTGCTGATACCCCTCAGTAAAGGGAGTTATCTCACTAGAAAATCCCTAAACCAGGGAAATCAGGGGTCCAGTCTCTATCTTAATAAATGCTTAGAGATGGCTTAATTATAGTAGGGGATTCTGTGATCAATTGTTGGTTTCAGAGGTTTATGCAAGAATAGAAAACATGATGTGAGATAGACCTCACTTTTACAAGGTGGGAATAGGAAAATATAGCACCCATATAGCAAAAATCAGAGCTTGCATTTGGTTATTTCTCGGTGAATAAAAACAGGCCTGAGAAGTGTAAGTTCTCTGAATTGAAAAGTCAAGTGAATATTGAATTGCAAGTGTTAAAACTGGACTATTATATAGAGTTGGGTTTTCAACAAACAGTATTCCAAGTTACCTCTGAGTGTTGCCTTATCCTCTACCTCACTGAATGGAAGTTTCCTTATTAATAATAATGGCTCATGATCGTACAGCAGTATATGGTTTATGAAGCCTTTAGTGGCAAAGTGGACAGTACAGGTATATGACTAGAGTCAAAAAGATGAGCTCAAATCCTCCTGGCCCTTATTGGCCACATGACCTAGTAACAACTGCTCAGCCTCAGAGTAATAATAGCCCTTACCTTAGAGAGTTGTTGTGAAGATCCCACAAAGGGACATTTGTAAAACATTTTTCCCAAACTAAATGTACTTTATAAATGATAGCTGTTTTTATAATTATAAATAGTCATGAGAGGTAGGTAGTGCCAGCACAGGTAGCTTCATTTTGCAGGTGAAGAAGCTGAGCCTTCAGTGATGAGCCTTACCCAAGGTCACAAAGCTGGTACTTGGCAGGGCCAGGATTTGAATGTAAATTCAATGCTCTTTCCATTCTACCATGCAGTAAGATGTTTTACACTGAGAATATGGAAAATCTGAGTAGATTTTATCTTCCACTGGAGTGATGAGGGTATTCTTATTTCAACTTTTTATGTACAAATGACTTTTGTTTCATTTGGTTTGACCTCACAAATGGCCTCTGCAGCAGTTGTGGAACTGGAGAACAATAGGAGGAATTCAAGGGCCATATGATTCAGAAGCCAGAAATACACACTGGATTAGATTGTCCCCATAAGGCAAATGAGGGAATAAATGAAGTCAGAAGCAGAGAGCTGGAAGAAACAAAGTCCCAAGAAGAATCTGGCTCAATCTTTCTATTTGTCACAGTTGAAAAAGACATTGTAAATGATGACGAGTCCAAAAAGCTTAAACGCTGGAAAATGTTATGCCACTGGTACCATATATAACATTAGTTTCAGTGCCTGACATTACTAATGCTATTTTACTTCAGGTTTGAGAATTAAATGGGTTTTGAAAATTAGGGATCAAATTCATCTCTTTATAGAAATTGTTCTTGGATAGCATTCAGTGATTTTTAAAACAGTGACGGTTTGGTGGGTTACATTGATGGGAAGATGTCGCATTCTTCTGAAAGGTCGCAGGTACAGAAAATCAATGTTTTGTTTTATTTTTAAACAAACACAACAGTGCCTTTACAGCCAAGTAAATGCTAAGAACTCATTTCATTGCTCAAGAATATTTGTGAGATCCTCTTTGGAATGGTTTTTAATGCCTGAGGCTCATCCTTTTGGATATCCCCAGTAGTCAACATTTAGCCTTTATGGTTGACTTTGACTTTTTCTTACCTTATTCTCATGTATGGGATGTGATTAAACTGAGTGATAACATTTTTTTAAATAAAAAATGAGTTGTGTCTGCATTTCTTATGTGACTCATAAACTGGCCCTTGATCACAGAATGTTTGAGTTGAAAGCCTGACACTTCAGTTTTACAGATTTAGAAATTGAAGTGCAGCCCAGTGGTTGAAGGCGTTGCCTACTGTCATACAGCTAGTAAGAGACAAAGCCAGGATTTCAGTCCAGATCTCCTTATTCCAATGCCATTGTTTTTATAGGATTCTTCTCTACCCCAAGCCAGGTTCCCTGTCCCCATACCATGATGCTTTAGTGACACCCATTCATTCACAAATAGGAACTCCTAAAAATTTTTGGCCTTTGACAATATTGTGGGAATATGTGTGGCAACTCCCCATGTGATACTGAAAGGGACTATCATTTGGATAATCAAATTGGTAGGAATGGATGGCATTAGTACTTTATAGTATCAACCAAAGAGCAGTCACATTGGTTGGTACGGGGGATTGAGTCTGATTTACACGCACAGATGTGCACACAGTACCCATGCCACCTAATCTGTGGCATTTTGTATATTTTATGCAGTAGGTTTCCTATGTCACATATTGCTAATGAGGAGATGGGGTATGTTGTGGCAGGTTATAAAGAGCTTTTACCAATCTCTTTTACCAGTAAGGGTTACTATGCATGCCCATTTTGTTAATGAGGAAGCTGAGGCTCCAAGAGGTAGAGTGACTTGCCCAAGGCCACCAGGCTTATGCATGACAGTAGCAGAGCTTGAACCTAGGTTGTCTGACTCTCAAGACTGATGTTCTTTTTGCTCTATCAGTAATAACATTAATCCAGGTTTGTTTATATATTTCAGGTCACAGAGTATTGCTGACGTGTCCATAGAAGCTTCATTTACCCCTGATAAGATCAATTTGTTAAACAAGAATGCTGAAATAACCCTCAGAGTGTGCTTCAGTGCAAAATTCAGACCTACCACACAAAACAATCAAGTGGGTAAGCAGATTTCAAATGATCTTTTCAAAAATACATTAGCATAAATTTACTAACAATAAATTGAGTAACATATTTTGGATTAAAGACCAAAAGAAAAAGACCTGGGTGTTGGTGTATTTTTTTTGGAGGGGGGGAAGGCAAGGAAATTGAGGTTAAGTAACTTGCCCAAAGTCACAAACTAGTAAGTGTGTCAAGTGTCTGAGCCTGGATTTGAACTCAGGTCCTCCTGACTCCAGGGCCAATGCTCTATTCACTGCACCACCTAGCTGTCCCCCCTTAATCCCTATTATTACATTTTCCCCACTATTTTCTTTTGTCTAGACAATTAACAAAACAACAAATCAAGGCATGATTATGGCATTTGTTGATTTCCAAGACTGTAAATGTTTTACACTGAAATTTTAACAATTGGCTAGTGAAAGTCAGCATCTATTGGCACCAGTGCACCCCTGCTGCTCTGGTCTATTCCCTTAACCTTTTAATCCCCAAGGCAGCTCTTTAAGACTTGCAGAACAGGTACCAGTCTGTATAGGTAGAGCTAGTTTCCTCAGCAGCAAAAACATCACAGGTCTAGACCAGAATAGAATAAAATCGTGCACTGAAGGAGCTCTAAGATTACAGAAAAGAGAGAGATTCCTAGCTCATCTAGAGTAGCTTAACATGCTATCGTGTACAAAGCCTGTGTTGAGGGGGCAGTAGGTGGCGTATAGCCCAGTCACGTTCCAGTAAAGGGTGCTCACCCTTCTTCTACCGACCCTAAGCCTCCCAGTGCTTCAAGGAGAGGAATTGTCATGTAATGGAAAGAACACTGGATAAAGTGTTCTCAAAGCCAAGTTTGAACCTCAGTTCTGTCATGCCCAAAGAGAGGACTTTAGGGAGCTACCGGTATTTGTTGAATAGTAGAAGACATAGACTTGGTTTGGTTTTTTGGTTTGTTTGTTTGTTTTTTGTTTTTGTTTTTTTGTTTTTGTTTTTGTTTTTGTTAGGAAAATCATTTAGGTAGGAGCAGAATGTATTCTTATAAAGAAAGAAACTGCTCTGGATATGTTAACATCTTACCCAAGTTCTTATAAAAAATACAGCAGTTAGAACTCCAAACCAGGCACAAACCTCATAACTGTGCTTTCCCTATTTTTTAACTTTTCATATCTGTCTAGAATGTTTTTCTTTGTTTTTTTCCAAGATTATCCCAACTTTGTTTAGTACTTTTCACAGACTTGCCTTTACAATGCATAATAATCATAGAGATAGTTCATTGCCTTATGATTCTTAATAGCTCAGTCTGCTTAAATGATTCAGTGGAAAAATATATTCATTGGCAAACCATGGCTCACTGTCTGGTCAGAGTTCTGCCCTGGAAACATCTCATCTCATATATCTTCTCCTTTTCAAATGGAATTCATCCCTCCTGCCCTTAATGTACTCCAAACTAACTCTCGCCATTACGTTTCTTTTCCAATCACCATCTTTCTTTCAAGGTTTCCTGAGTTGCTCTTATTTGGTATCTGTCCCTTTTACCTTTGTCCTTGTCTGGGTATAGACAGATCAATGATGATCAGTTGTTAATTAACTATATTATTTTTATACCATATTAATTTGCAGTATTCTGTTGTTGTAAAGCCAATCGTGAGTAGGAGAGCCGCTCGTGATTGGCTTTGCAGTTGTACCCAATGTTCCCTTTGCATGAGATGCGGGTCTCATTTTTCAAACCACCGGAATAATTAATTTTGATAATGTTGTCTCTATTATTTCTGTCATCAGATATCTATCATAACTTGGGCAAATCACTTAAAATTCTAGGACTGCATTTTCTTTGGCTATAAAATGAAAGGGATGGACTAGATACCTCTGAGGTCCTTTCTGTTCCTAGATATAGATATAGGTGACCTTGATGTTTAAGCATCAAAAAATGAAAAATGGCCACCTCTCCTATAAGACTATAGACAACATTGACAAGGCTATTGTGTCCTTGTACAAGTACTGTTTTCAGTAGATTAGCATACTCCTGGGTTCAGAAGTACGGCAAGTACTAAAATAAAAGAGATGAGAATCTTGGAAAGAGTAGAAAGTACTATTAATAACACGTATTTTCCGTGAAGAGATGGCCAGGGCTTTTCTCTACATTTTTTTCCAAATTGGGCCAACCTTTATTCTCTTAAAAAAATTTTTTGAAAGTTGATTTATTTACTTTTGCTTTACAAGATTCAGTTCCAGAATCCCTTGAGTTTTAAATTTTCTCCCCTCCCTCACCCCCCAACCATGGCGGCATGCAGTCAAGTATAGGATCTGCAAATACGTTCACATCAGACATTAGTCTGGTTGTACAGACATTAGTCTGGAGTGGACGGTGGGAAAAAGGAAACAAAACCAAACGTGAAAAAGAACAAGAGCATGTAGATTGCTTCAGTCTCCATTTAAACTCTGTTCTTTCTAGATCTTCCTCTGAATGTAGGTCTCTCCTTCCATCCTGAGACTTGTAGAGTTGTCTTATAGCTGTAAGTTGCTGTTTTCTCTACATTTTGGACATGAAATGACAGAAGGTCTGAATTAGCCTCTATAGTTCTACTTTTCAAAGAAACTGGTTAGTTTATATCAGTTCTTCATCCCCAATACCCTCTTTCATCTAACTTGTCCTAGATGCGGGTTTGTTCTTCAGTCACGTCCAACTCTTTGTGATCCCATTTGGTGTTTCCTCGGCAAAGATACTGGATTGGTTTACCATTTTCTTCTCTGGCTCATTTTACAGATGAGGAAACTGAGGCAAACTGGGTTGAGTGACTTGTACAGGATCACACAGCCAGAGGCCAGATTTAAACTCACAAAGATGAGTCTTCCTGACTCCAGGCCTGGCACTTTATCTACTGTACCCCCTAACTTCCCCAGATCAGTGTTAAGGATGCTTTAATTTTTAAATTATGGTTCACTTTTTCCACTTATATTGAGAACAGGTGTGGGGAGGGGAATAGAAGTTCAACAAAGGGACTGGACAAGCCAACCCCTTCTCTGCCTCTTTATTTTCGACCAGATCCTATTTTTCTTTTAAAATTATTTGAACAGCATGTAAACAGAATGTGCTATTCATATAAAATAATTCTTTCCCTGTCAATGCACTCTTTACAATACATTGTTCTAAGAATCTACTAACATGACAATAGGCTTATTTAGCACTTTTTTATTTTCAAAACCTTTCACATTCATGATCTTGGCTAATCCTTGCAGCAAATCTGTGAGGAAAGTCATGTCTTAGCTCCATTTTGCAGATGAGGAAGCTGAAGCTTAACAAAGTGGCTTGCCACATTAGCTCATCTAACTTATAATTGGCAGAACCACGACTCAGATACAGGTTTTTTGACTATATAGCTAATGTTTCTTTTCCACACATTGTACCACCTCTGATGTGATTGCACTCTAAAAAGTATGAGCATAGGAATACTGGTCAATAATCATTTTTATATTATATGTGAAACAGTCTGAGATATGGCAAAGAGAGGGGAAAAATGGTAGCCCAAGTGGTCCAAGCAAGAGATCAGAAGCTGAAAAGTCTTTTCATCAACACGTTTCATTCACTTCTATTTGGGAAAGTTTTATTCTGGCTAGATATCACTTCCTTTTCTTCTTATACTCTGTGTCTTTGCGATCTTGCCCTATGAGACAAAACAAATCTTTTATTGTTCTTTCTCTAATTTTGTAATTAGAAACACATTTGATGTTCTTTCTTCTTGTTTGTGTGAGCTAGGTAGCATGGTGTATAGACTGCTGGTCCTGGAGACAGGAAGACTTCAAGACCAACCTCAGACTCTTAATATCTGTGTGACCCTGGGCAAGTCACTCAATCCCTATCTGCCTCAGTTTCCTCAATTGCAAAATGGGTATAATAATATCTGCCTCCCAGGGTTGTTGTGTGAATTAAATGAGATAATATTTGTAAAGATCTTAGCACAGTGCTGGGTACGTTATAGACACTTAAGAAATGCTCATTTTGTTCCCTCCTAAACAGATATCATCTACAATATAACACTTGATGCTGATCGATTTTCCTCTAGAATAACTTCTAGGGGATTGTTTAAAGAAAACAATGAACGGTACATTAAGAAAAACATGGTGGTATATCGTGCACAGACTTGTTCAGAGCATATCATCAACATCCAGGTAAGGACTCATAATTGTTTCTTTTTCCCACCACTTAATTTCTGATAATCATCAAATAATTGAGAACTTGACACATTCCTCCCTTCAAGTACATTATTGTACTTGTGCCTGTTGGGTAAATAAGGAAAGCAAATGTCATTCTATGTATGATAATATTTGTGATTTCTTCATCTTTCATTGAGCATAGTAAAGTTTTTCTATTGGGAGTGGAGATTATTTCCCTTTTTAGCCTTTATATTCCTGTTTACCACCTACTGTTGCCTGGCTTACAATAGGTATTTATGTAATGAATATTCATTTTTGATTTATACTTAGGTTCACAACTTAAGTGAGCTATTGTTCAGTTGTTCCAGTCTTGTCTGACTCTTCATGACACCATTTGGGGTTTTCTTGGCAAAATACTGGAATGTGGTTTGCCATTTTCTTCTCCAGCTCATTTTACAGACAAGGAAACTGAGGCAAATAGGGTGGAGTGATTTGCCCAGGGTCACACAGCTAGTAAGGATCTGAGTCACATTTAAACTTATTTATTGTTATGCTAGTAAGAAGATCACCTATGGGGCCGCTAGATGGAGCAGTGAATAGAGCACTGGCCCTGGAGTCAAGAGGACCTAAGTTCAAATCCTGCCTCAGACACTTAACACAAAAAACTAGTTGTGTGACCTTGGGCAAGTCACTTAACCCCAATTGCTCTTGGAAAAAAAAGGTTAAAAAAAGATCATCTCCACTATTAAATTAATGTCTTGGATTTAACTTGGGATGGATAGGAGAGAATAGATGATAGCAAAGTTAAAGTTATTTAGTCTACTTTGTGTTTTGATTTGATTTCTGAAAAACAAATATTATTGCTTTGGGTGGGAAAACTGCCAACAGTAAAATTAAATTGTAGATGATTTACATATTTGTTGTTGGAAACCACAAATGGGATTTGAAAGTATTTTATCAATCAATAAGCATTTATTAAACACCTATTAATTTCTAGGTTTGTGCTCAAAGTCATTACTGACTCTGCCAGATCTGGTGGTATAGTTAATTAATCAAAGGCAAAAATAAAAATTCTTGCCCTCAAGGAGCTTACATGCAGTTGAAGGAGACAATATGCCCATTGTAAAATTTAAATGATACTCACATATTTTTTGAGAATATGGGATTGTTACCATTTGAATAGCCCTTTCTGACATTTGTGTGTAAATACATTTAGAGGGAACTGGCTGAAAATAATTTTTTACATTTTTACTAAGTACACTTAACCTTTATAATTTCTAGTTTATAATATTTTAACTGAAAATTGTGAGATGCCATTGTTTATGTAATACTTCAGTTTGTTCTTGTGCCACTTAGGAGCCTAATTTCCTAACTTTGTACTCAGTAGCGAGGAGAATGGAGGTCATTGTTGCCTTCATTTTTATATATGAGAGTAGAGACAAGCACTTGTTGTGCCAATGCAATATTTACAGTGCTGATGGCAACTGTAAATAAGCTGGCATAGTACTCAATTGCAAAATACAACAGACTCTCCATATAGAAGACAGAAGCAAACCATTTAGTCAGACACAAGAAAACTGAATCCCCAAACCAGAAAGCCAGATCCATCATAGTAGCAAAGAAGTTAACACACCAAAACATCACAGACAGGCATATCATCCTTTAGCCTTCTCATAAAACAATGCTCAAAGCTTAGCTATCTCCCTGGGTACATCCTCTCTCTCTCTCTCTCTCCCCCTCCCTCTCTCCCTCTCCCCTTTTCTTCCCCATCATCTACCTGCTCTGACTCTCAGCTTCCAGTGGCCTCTGCTCCACTCTTCAGCAAACTATTCCCACCACAGGCTTCATATGGTTACATTCAGTATATTAGGGGGCAGGGAAGATCTTCAAATCAGGGACTGTCTTCAAATTCCCTTAGACTTATTAAGGGCCAGAATAGATCTTCAAATTACCATTATCATTACAGCACTGTCATTGAGCTTATGAATCACAACCCTAGAACTACCCCCTAGGGCCTTCTTTTTCACTGCTCTAATTGCCAAACTCTGAGGGGCTTCCTCTCCTAGATTTTTTTTTTAATTTGACTAGGTAAAAGAGGCCATTCTTTGTCTCATTTCTTACCCAGCATCAATCACTGAACGGACATTGCCTCAGTCAAACTGAGACCTGGGAAAGACCTTAGCTTGAAAAGGCCAAGGTCTCCCGCTGCATCCAGGACATCTCCAGTCATCCTGATCTGTATCTTGTCACTGGACCCACATAGCTCTGGAAGAGAAAGTGAGACTAGTGACTTTGCACAGCACTCCCTCACTTAAATCCAATTCATTTGCAAGTCATGGCATCACTTTCCTGATGCCACAGTCCTCTTTGAGAATGAAATACAAAAGGGAAGAAGCACCACACCGTGCATGCTCTTTCCTTTCTATCCAGGGCTTTTTCTAGGGCAGCAGCCACCACTGCCGAGATGCTGGTGCCCAAGAAGAACCAAATTGCCATCTATGAACTCCTTTTTAAGGAGGGAGTAATGGTTTCCAAGATGGATGATCACATGCCAAAGCACACTGAGCTGGCAGACAAGAATGTGCCCAGGCTCCATGTCATGAAGGCCATGCAGTCTCTAAAGTCTCATGGCTATGTTAAGGAGCAGTTCACATGAAGGCATTTCTACTGGTACCTCACCAATGAGGGCATTCACTACTTCTGGGATTACCTTCACCTTCCCCCTGAGATTGTGTCTGCCATGCTCTGCAGAAGTCATCCTGAGACAGGAAGGCCAAGGCCCAAAAGTCTAGAGGGTGAGCGACCTGCCCGACTTACTTGGGGTAAAGCTGACAGGGACACATACAGATGAAGTACTGCTCCTGGTGCTGACAAGAAGGCTGAGGCTGAGGCTGGGGCTGGGTCAACCATAACAGCAACAGAATTCCGATTAGAGGTGGACTTGGTCGTGGACGTGGTCAGCCTCCTCAATAAAAACTGTAGAATTATGTTTGATATTGAATAAAACTTGGGAAAAAAATAAAAAAAAGAATAAACAACAATTGACAAACCAAATTTCTTTCTAGACCACAATCCAAAATTATGTGGTCAGCGGCTTTGGCCAGAAAGCTACTGGTTCTTGAAAATTAAGCTTTTTTGATAGAAAATTAGAGAAATAATCATGAACCAAAAGACTGGATTAAAGTGACAGGCAGTGGAAGATGGGGGGAAAGAAATTTCTGAGAGTTCTTTTTTTTCTGATTATTGTAACTGAATCAATCACTGACTTTTATTACCATTTACTGTTTTATCTATGCTACACTAAAGCCCTGCTCTGGTTGCTTATTATAGCGTAGGGGTCCCCTGAGTTCTTTAAGACTATGCCAGCACAATGCAAGACCTGGAAGAGGCCACCAAACAAAAGGCTGCCCTATATGGACCCATCAGCAGACTATGCTTGTCTTCTCTCAAATCTAGCTCAGTTTGGGGAGGTTCCCCAAATGATAGGGTTTAGCCACTGTTACTTAGAGACCATTGAGGGGATGAAGAGAGTTTGATTTCATTAGACAAAGGGAAAATATATACTTATGGAATCCCACAAGTTTAAGGAAATGAGTATCCGTGTTTAACAAAATCTTCTGATTTTGTGAGCCAAGATAAATGCCACACTTTTTACTGAGTTGAGTTTCATTTTATTTGAACATTTAGATGAAAATGCTAAAAATCAGCAACATGTCTAAGGAGCTAGAATATCACAGCTTCAAGGATGTGTGGTTTCATTCATCCTCAATGTGGGTCCTGAATGAACCCCTCAGCATCCTGTCTCTGTCTCTGTCTCTTGCTACCCATATTCATGATTGAGAGTTGACTATATTTATAATAGTGAAATCATTCTGTAGCTTCTTTTTTATAAGGCCATTTGCTTTAATTTGCTCAAATTGAAAGGGAAGCTTTGTTTCTCAGGAACCTTCTGATGTTCTCAACTCCTTAAATGTCCGGGTGGACATCAGTTTGGCAAAGCCTGGTACGAGTCCTGCTCTTGAAGAGTACTCTGAGACTTCAAAGGACTTCAGTGTAAGTAGAGGATTTGCCTCCTTCACAATGCTAATAATAACACAATTCTCAAGTTGTTTCCCTTAAAAGTATGTGTGGGGAAAATGACATTTTTCACTTTCTTTAGATACCTTTTTTAAAAGACTGTGGGGATGATGGAGTCTGTATCTCTGACCTTGTCCTTGAAGTTCAACAGAAAACAGATACTCAGTAAGTTTCACTTTGAAGCTCTGTGTGTGTGTGCATATGTGTGTGTGTGTGTGTGTGTGTGTGTAAGAGAGATAGAGACAGACAGAGAGAAGAGAAATAATATATAATATATGCTGGAGAAGATTTTGTTCAGTGACTTTTTTTTTGCTTTCTGGAGGGCAGTTGGGGTTAAGTAACCTGCCCAAAGTCTGGTGAGTGTGTCAAGTGTCTGAGGCCAGATTTGAACTCAGATCCTCTTCACTCCAGGGCTGGTGCTCTACTCACTGTGCCACCTAGCTGCCCCTCAGTGACTCTTTATAAATAAATTATTTATTATGTGGGGAACATGTGCCATGAACAAATACCTATACAATTAGAATTTCTGTTGCTTGCATTAATATAGAAGAGAATCACTTGGTGATATGCTTTTTTGTATTTTAAAGTGACAATTAGGAAAATATAGTAACATTTCATCACTTTACTTTCATTCTCATCTAAAGTAGCCCTAATTCAGTTGATTGCTCAGCAATATTTCATTCCCAGTACTTCAGTCTCATATAAAACATTGTTGTAATTCTGTGTGTGGAAAGTCTTTAAATATCCAAGGTTGACTGATTTGGAGACAAATTGTGCCATTTGCTCTAGCTTCTTTGCTTTTATTATTAACAGAAAACAGCCATATATTGTCAGCAGCCAAAACAGAAGGTTAACATTTGCAGTGATGGTGAAAAACAAAGGCGAAAGTGCTTATAACACCAGGATTGTGACGGCCTTTTCAGAAAACTTGTTTTTTGCCTCGTCCTCTGCATCGGTATGTGACAGTATACAATGACTGACCTAACTTTTCTTCCTGCTTATAGTATTTGTTCATTTGTGCCTATAAATGGGGAGCTCTTTGTTTCCTCTTGTCTGGTACTGAAGCCATCCTTCTCAAGTGTCCTTGAGGCTGCTCATCTCCTCTTCCTCATTGAAAGCAACATTTCCACCCTAATAATAAAAACATCCTAATTTTATAACTTCTTACTAAGGCAGGTTGGTCTATAAACTGGCAGTATATCTAGACAGATTTTGGCTTCACTGGACAAATTATCTTTTCCTTTCCTCTGAGACTTGGCACAAGAAATTATACACTCCCCTAATTCCCAGTAGCACATAAGTCTGGTGCTACTGCTGTGTCTGCCCCCCACATGCCTCAGCCTGAACTTGCTAAATCAAAGGGCTGATATGCACAGAGCTTAGACTCATTCTTTGTAGCTTTGTAACTTTGGAACCGCAGGCCTTTCTGTGGTCAAGGTTTTTGTATTGGAGCCAAACCCTCTAATCAAATAGAGATGAACACTGTGCCAGAAACACACTTGAATGCTGATATTTTCCCTAAGGGATAAAGGAAAATAAAGCAAAAGCTATAATTTGCGATGCTTTTTTTTAACAGACACTCTTAAGGATAGGATAAAAAGATTTTTATTTAGTTTCTTATTTAAATTTGTTGTGCTTAGTTTTGAGTCTGCCCTGACCTTTTCAGTATATTTTTGGGGGGAAAGGGAGCTAAAAATACAACTTTCTATTTTAAAGGAAAAAATTCTAAAAAAGATTTAAATAATTAAGTCTAAAAGTTTGATAGCAGAGTCCAGTGTCTTTTAGTATTGTTTTATATAGTCATTGTATAGATTGCTCCCTTGATTCTGTTTCCTTTGCTTTACATCACTTCTTCAAGTTTTCCCCCCAGTTCAATCCCTCTTTCACTCAGTTGTCAAGTTTCTCTTCCTAAATCAGAGATCTGCCTGTGTCACCCCCTTATTCAGCAACCTCCAGTGACTCCCTGTCATGTTCAGGATCAAGTACAAAATCCCCTGTTCGGCTTTTAAAGACAGCCATAACTTGGCTATCCCCTTCCTACTTGACCAGTCATTTTACACCTTAATTCTCCCCAATGTATTCCGTGATCCAGTTAACACTTGCCTTCCTGCTTTTCCTCACTTTAGAATTTTATTAAAAGGATTTGTTCTGTAAAATTTGGGTTCAATCAAAAGACCACACTTAAGGATGTAGAAGGCCATGTGTGACCTCACGGCCACGGGTTTCCCACCCCTGTGAATCTATGCATTCCATTTCCCAATGCTGGATGCTTTCACTAGCTGTCCTCCATGCTGGAACTCTCATTTCTCACTCCCACTTTCTGGCTTCAAGACTCTGCTAAAGCCCCACATTCTGCAAAAAGGCCTTTTCCAGTACTCCTTACTCTTAATGATCTCTCTCTAGTGTTGTTTTTGATATGGTATGGTATGGTATGGTATGGTATGGTATGGTATGGTATGGTATGGTATGGTATGGTATGATATGACCAAGCATGGCATGGTGTGGCATTATGGTATATCATACACACAGTACATATTTACATGCATGTATATGTACACGTCTGTATTGTGCCTTTGCACACATAAATATGTGTATATATACACACATGAATATATATGTGAGTGTGCATGTGCATATTTGTGCATTGTGCACATGCATATGTACACACATGCACACACACACATACACACATGCACACATATGCACACACATGCATACATTCCCTGGTCATTCTGTAGATAGTTGTCCACACGGCGTATTCTCCATTAGATTGTGGAGATCTGGGACTGTCATTTGCCTTTCTTTGTTTCCCCAGTGCTTAGCACAATGCCTGACACATAATAGATGCTTAAGAAAGTTTGTTGACTTGTCATTATTCCTGTGTTTCTCTAAATCCCCACAATCTTTCTAGTCATCTTATCTTATAGCATAATAATAGCCTAGCACATTCATATACCACCATTTGTTTCCCAGTCAGTGAGTTTCTAGATTTTTTGCCTGGAACAAAAACTTAGCTCCTCGCTTTTGTTTTTGTTGTTGCTCATGAATTCTTTCTTTTATCACCCCTCTTCTCCCATTGGGGAGAAAAAAAAGATAGAAAAATCCTTGTAAGAAATATGCATAGAAGATGGCAGCGTAGAAGCAGCAAAACGCCACAGCTCCCACACAAACACGCTAAAAAACTCATAAAATGGGACTCTAAACAGATTTTCAAGCTCCAAAATTCTCCAAAAGACAGAAAGCACATCTGTTGCTACAGGCAGCTCAGCAGGTGGGATCTGGGAGCCCGGCCAAAAACAGGCCGGCTCAGGCCCTGGGGCATCGGTCAGGGAGCCGCGTCTGTAGGAGAGCAGATCTGCTGCACTGGAGGCACAGTAACCACATTTATCAGGCCAGAAGACAAAAAGGCTAAGAGAAAGGTCAGTGGATTTTGCTAACTCGGGAGGAGAAGAGCGGGTCCGGCCAAACTGGTCCCAGAGCAAGGAAGCAGTGGGAGGCGGCTGCAGCAGCAGGAACGTCTGAGAGCCACAGCGGCTTCCACTGGGCTGCTTCAGAGGCTTCGGCCTGCAGATAGCAGGGGGGCTGACACAATCCATCGGGGCCAAGGGCTCTTGCGTTGAGTGGCCTGGATCTGGATCGTGGTCTTGAGTGGTGGTCCTGGGGTGCGCTTTCAGTGAGCCAAGGCTGGGAGGTGGGGCTGCAGCACCCCACTAAGAGCTCCGGCAGCTGAGAGGGCCTCAGCGATTTGGGACAGAGCTTTCCCCCTCCAGGAAGCAGAGTTCCACAGAGCTAAAAAAAACCAAGCAATTAATAGACTGGCCAACATGAGAAAAAGGAA
>CM053594.1:308750218-308768623 GCA_028646575.1 Pseudocheirus occidentalis
AGTTGAAGGGAAGGGAGGAAGGAAGGAAGGAAGGAAGGAAGGAAGGAAGGAAGGAAGGAAGGAAAGAAGGAAGGAAGGAAGGAAGGAAGGAAAGAAGGAAGGAAGGAAAGAAGGAAGGAAGGAAGGAAGGAAAGAAGGAAGGAAGGAAAGAAGGAAGGAAGGAAAGAAGGAAGGAAGGAAAGAAGGAAGGAAGGAAGGAAGGAAGGAAAGAAGGAAGGAAGGAAAGAAGAAAGGAAGGAGGGAAGGAGGGAAGGAAGGAAGGAAGGAAGACAGCAGTGATGAGAGCCTGAAGCCAGGGAAGGAAGTCACCCCACACAGGGGCAACTTTTGGAGAGGCCTACTGACTGCCAGGAAGGAGGGAGTCAGCAGCAGTCAGCTCTGGCATGATCTGCAAAGTAGGTTCTAGGATCTAGCTGGAGCATTGGAGGAAGAATGAGGGAAAGGTTCCTGGGCCAAAGGATGAAGGGAAGAGTAGAGAGGGACTGAGTTGGAGGAGGCTCTCTGGGGGACTGTTCCTTGGGGGTAATGCTATTTGAGGGAGTTGTGTTTAGGGGAATGCTGTTTGGGAGGAAATGGGGAATGACCTTACTGTTCCCAATAGCCACAAACAGAGCAGCCCAGTGGAGAGATATTTGAGACACTGGATATGACAACAGGACAGTTCTGGTCCCTTTAGAGGATGCCTTGATGACCCCATGGTGGGCAGGTCATTCTCTGGTCCAAGTCCAATGGAATGGTTTCTTTGTCATGACCTCTTCACATCTGTGCCAGTTCATAGTCAAGCAATCCCCTGTTTGATTTCAAATTGTCCATCTATGATAAAAGTGCTGGCCCTGGAGTCAAGAAGACTCTTCTTGAGTTCAAACTGAACTCAGATACTCACTAGCTGAGTCACTCTGGGCAAGTCACTTAACCTTGTTTGTCTTAGTTTCCTCATCTGTAAAATGAGCTGGAGAAGAAATTTGCAACCACTGCAGTATTTTTGCCAAGAAAACCCCAAATGGGATCAAGAAGAGTTAGACATGACTGAAATGGCTAAAAAAAACCCTATATATTGTTTTTAAAAAGGGGTCCCTAACCTTTTTACTATCATTTACCCACTTTGACAGTCTGGTAAAAGTCTGCAGATTCCTCCTCATAATCATGTTTTTAAATGCATAAAATAAAATGTGTAGGATCACAAAGGAAACAAATTCTACTGAAATATAGTTATTAAAATATTAAAGTCCCTGCTCTGAAGTATTTCAAATGCTGCCTCCAAAAAGCCTCCATGAAGCTTTCCCTGATGACTGAAAATGGAAATGACCTTCTAACCCCAGGATCTAGTTAATAGTGTTTGCACTTCTCTTATAGTTTCATCCGGTGTTATTTGTTATTGATATTTGCATAACATCCTTGTACTCTCCACAAGAGCACAGACTTTGTATCATCAAAGCCCCACACTTGCCCCAGCACAGTCTTCAATGCACAGTCCTCATATGTGTCCTTAATGCATTGGTTTATACTCTACATGCCTCACAGCCAATCATCAGTCCTGCTCTATTTCCCCAAGGTACGGATTAAACTATACGCTATTTTGTTCAAATTAATTCTCCCGATAATATTGCTTACTAAATGTATATTTAAATAAATAGACTTTTGCCAAAATTCCTCACATTATAACGAAGAGAGGAAATCTTTGAAGAGTCATTCAGTTAGTCAGTAATCATTTATGAAGTGCCTACCAGGGGCCAGGCACCCTGCTAAGAATACAAAAAGAGGCAAAAGACAGCCCCTGCCCTCAAGGAACTTACAGTCTAATGGGGGAGACAGAAAGCAAACAAAGTTGTGTAAACAATCTATATATAGGATAAATAAGAACTAATTAACACAGAGAAGGTATTAGGATTAAGAGGACTAGAACAGCTTTCTTTTAGAAGGTGAAATTTTACCAGGGAGGCCAGGAAGCAGAGACAAGGAGGAAAAGTGTTACAGGTACAGGGACAGAGGTGAGAGACCGAGGGCCTTGTTTGTGGATCAGCCAGGAGGCCAGTGTCACTGGACTGAAGAGTAACATGGCATGAGAGAGCTAGCAAGTATACTCGTGTGGGTACATTACGAAGGGCTTTGAATGAAAAAACAATTCATTACAGTTATCCATTTTTATTTTCAGTTAAGTAAAATGTATTTATTTAGCAATTCTTCTCTCTTGCCTTCCAAGAGAACCGAGGAACTGGTAGAAGTCTTTGCCTTCCCATCACTAATGGATCAGTCACCTCTCTGGTTTCCTGACCTCCCGTTTCTCTTCACCTTTAGTGGTGTACTGAATAGAGCACTGGTACCAGAGTCAGGAAGACCTGAATTCAAATCCAGCCTTAGATATCAGATGTGCAACACCTGGGAAAAACACTGGGAAAATTACCCACTGTCTGCCTCAGTTTCCTGTATTGTCCAGTAAAATGAGGCTAATACTAGCACCTACCTCAGAGGGCTGTTGTGCAGACCAAATAAGGTAATAATATTGGTAAAGCATTTAGCACAAGGTCTGGCACATTGTAGACATCTCATAAATGCTTGTTTCCTTCTTCTTCCCCTCCCTACCTGCTGCCTCTGTGATACTACTGTCATCCCTACTAAAAAGGGAAGTCAAGGTCAGGTATAGGCTGGACTAGACGACCTCTGAGTGCTCTGAAACTCTGAGATTCCATGATTTCTCAAAATCAGAATTCTGATCCCTTCTCCTTATCATTCCTGCTTCACTAGAATCCTTACACTCTCCTTAGCCTTTCATTCAAGATGCTCCTTATTATGGTTCCAGACCACTTTTATGGACTCATCTCTACCTTACAGTGATGCCAAACTAACTTGCAGGCCATCCTCCAAGCACTATACTTATTTTTCATACATGGAGCCTAGCTCCATGCTTTTTCTTATTCTGTGTTCATACTACTCCCTTTTATATCAGTTAAAAACTCTATCTACCCTTCAGTGTCTAACTCAAATGATACCCCTTTTAGAAGCATCTTCTGAAGTTTCAGGCCTTCTCACATCCCCACCAACCAAAAATACTCTCCCTCCTCTCTGTTCTTATGGTACTTTGTGTCTCTGCTACAGAACTTAAACATTCTGCCTTCTGTTTTATTTTATTTTCTCAAGTACACATCTTCCTCTCATACCTGACCATAAGTCCCTTTAAGAGGAGGATTGTTTTTTTTTTTTTCACTGTTGTATGCCCCATAATGTTGTGCCTAGAATAAGTAAATTGCTCATGCACTAAGTATTGAATCCAAATTCCCTTACAATCAGCCTTTTAAAAATCTGTAACAAATCATTTTTTCAGGCTAAGCCCATAAATACTTAATTGAATGCCACATCCACATTTTCTCTTGGCTATATTTATGATTTTCCAAGTCTCAGGCCCTGAAGGCAGGAGCTAGTACTTCTGTGAGGATGCTAATCCAGAAGTAGACAGGGTCCCTCCATCTGAGCCCACACAAAATACCATTTTTACTTTCAGGCAAAGGTGATAGTAACATTGCTACACACTCTTTTTCAGGTCACTCCTAGTATCTCTGTATCT
Organism: Pseudocheirus occidentalis; assembly: GCA_028646575.1. Classification (NCBI taxonomy): domain Eukaryota; kingdom Metazoa; phylum Chordata; class Mammalia; order Diprotodontia; family Pseudocheiridae; genus Pseudocheirus; species Pseudocheirus occidentalis. The sequence goes on from CM053594.1 coordinate 308,753,778, forward strand.
GTGGGTGCCACAGATTTTCCATCAACTCTGAATAGACCCTGAGGCAGCTGACTGACATCATTATGGTTAAGCTGACCTCTGGATGACCATGTGCAGTATTATCTCCCAGACTCTGACAAAAGACTCAAAAGGAAAGTGCACAATGCATAGTGTTAGCAGATTTGCTTGGTAGAGAGTTGTTTTTTGTTGCTGGGGTTTTTTTCCCCATATGCTACCTGTTATTCTATTTAGTTTCAGGATATGGACATGATAAATTATGCCAGATTCTGAAATAAGAGATGCCTTTATTTCTGTTAATAGTATATCTCTATAAAGAAGCTTTAATCAGAATCATTATTTTTCTTTTTTCTTGAATAAAAACCTTGTAAATTGACATTTCAAAGCACACTGTCACTGTACTCCTTAAAACAAATGCTATCTACAATCATTTTTTTTCTAAAATTCTTCAATTACTAAGGGTACTTAACACTACTTTGGGTAAGAGTAAAGTGTTTTACAGCATGTTGATTATTTAATGACAAGATTTAAACCAACTATGACCTAAGATCTTGTATCTTTTATGTGGCCATAGAGTGAAAAGAAAGTTCAGACATATAAGAGCAGTTATAGAAACCGTATAAGATGATATGAGGATTGTAGACAGTCATTATTCTCCGTTCTTTCTCCTGCTGCTGCAAAATGTTTTTCCATATGTTTGGCCAACATGTGGGAAAACGAGATCAACCATATTGTGTATGATATACTGTATTTCATCACTTAATCAGTAATGATGCTGACAATAACCAAAACAACAATAAATATTAATGCATTATGACATGCTGTGCTTCACAACTGCAAAGGTCCTTTAAAGTAAAATAACTTTGCCCATACCAAGAATCCACATTTCCCTTTGAATACTGGAAAGGAACCAGCTTGTAATGTAAGTCATTATAATAACATCTGTTTCAGTTGAAGATTCAATGAACTCACCATAACAGTGTTTTCTTCAATTATATACATTTGTGGGTCAATTGTATTCACTTCTGCAGTTCCTACCAGCTGAATTGTCTGGAAAGGTGACTGTAATATAAATACAAATGAGAATAAATTAGAATAATAACTTACATTTATTGTTTATGTGTTTTAAAGTCCTTCCAGATGCACGATCTCATTTGTCCTTCAAACGGATAATGTATTTTTATCCCCATTTCATAGGTATAGCTACTAATGATGATCAGTGAGGTAACTTAACCAAAACCACATACCAGTTATTACCATCAAAAGAGCTTTGAAGAATTGAGCACCAACACTTTATTTGTCCTTTGGGAAATTATAGGAGCAAAAACTGATCACAAAAGTTCTTAATATTTTTGAAATGCAAGATTGTTGAGAAAATTGAAATAATGAAAAAATAAATTTTTCACATAATAGAAAGTAGTCTTCCATCAAAGCCTTACTCTAATGCAGTGTTTTTCAACCTTCCTAATGCTGTGACCCTTTAATACAGTTCTTCGTGTTGTGGTGACCCCCAACCATAAAATTATTTTTGTTGCTACTTCATAACTGTAATTTTGCTACTGTTATGAATCGTAATGTAAATATCTGATATGCAGGATGTATTTTCATTGTTACAAATTGAACATAACCCACAGGTTGAGAACTGCTGCTCTAATGACTCATCATGATGCAAAGGTGACCCTGGGCTCTTGAGGCTATGTCCCAAGATGCACAAGCTCTAGCAGTCCTCCCACTGAGCTGGCGAGGGTACTGTCCAAGGACAATGCAGTTGAGTTTGCAGAGATCAAAGAGAGGGAATTAGGAGGCCCACTTTCTACTACCAGCTCTGTTACTTATTAGCTATGTGACTTATATGAAATGAGGTTGTGCTCATGTTTAGTGGAGGGATCTGAAACCTATGAAATCAAGAATGTTTGAAGTTTTGAAAAAGAAAGCAAACAAAAATTAAAAAGAAAATAACAGAAAATAACTAAAAAGAAAATAACTTTGATTTGTTTTTTAATTGTTTATACAGTCTCCCGGAGTAGGTAGAAAGGAGGTTTTCTGGAACTCAAAGGCAAAATACTATGAACCACACCTGAATAAGAATCTGTTCTACCCCTGGTGGTGTACTGTCACTTTATATACTCTGCCCATCCTTCTCCCATTCTTGGGCAGTATTCTCTTCCTAAATCTTCTTGCATTAGGATCTACAGCTCACCTTGTTTGTTAGCTATACTCTGTCCATTTGTGTATAAAAATGGGTGGTCCTGGGCTTTATTGCTGGTTCCATTCTTGGATTTAATTTCCTGTTAATTTCTGAGCATCTACTCGGTAGTTCTTTTTGCTATGTGGCTTGCTAGAGTTTTATGGGAAATTTGCTCACTTCTTCATTATCAGTTCAAAACCTTTTGATTTAAGACTTTTTCAGGTTAAAGCCCAGGAGACAATAAGCTTCTTGAGGACAGACTACATTTTTCTAATCTTTGTATCTTCATTGCCTAGGAAAGTTCCTCATATTTTGTAGGTGCTCAATAAATGATTATCGAATGGTTTCGGATTAGATTATACTTGAAAGATTCTACGTCAGAAGTTCTCGACCTTCCTAATGCCACGACCCTTTAATACTCATATGTGGGCATATCTGCATGTGGGCAGCCCTGCCTGGAGATGGATAGGAGTGGTGTCTTGGTTCCTAAGACCATAGGAAATATGTGTTTTCCGATGGTCTTGGGCAACCCCTGTGAAAGGGTCGTTCAACCCCCAAAGGGGTCACGACCCACAGATTGAGAACTGCTGCTCTAAGTAAACACATTCATACATGTTAGATGTACTTCATCCCTGGTCAAGAGCCCATCTTTCCTACTTAGGGCTACGGTTCAGAAAGTTTTTCTTTCTTTTTTTTTCCAAATCAATGACTTGTCAAAAAGCTGTTTATTGCCCAAACCTGCCTCTCTTTTTCTTAAGCCTTTGATTGTCAGCAGCAAAGAAAACATCACTTATGTCCCCAAGGTCTTTACATTTTTGCACAAGACTTCACAACCTTTTCCAGATTACTCCTGCTTGTGTCATTTATGACCAAGGGAATCAACAGAAATTCAAGGAATCATGTTTGAAAATTCATAGCATAGAACCCTGTGATGCCTAGGACTAGGTACATCCCTAGGAGGACAACAGAGCTCTGTTGTTAATGTCAGGTAGAAAAACAAATCAAAGAGAAATCAGGCAGATCAATAATAGACATGGTGATATACATGTTAGTCCTCAGCACTATTGTATCATTTCTAATAATCTCAGTTTTCCAAAGCAGAACACTTAGGTCATGAACCTTTTGGTTCTAAAGTGGTTTGAGGTAGTGATGGTGGGGTATTCAAGGAAGTAGAGAAATGGGACAATTTTATTTTATAAAATGCATTCTGGAAAGCTCCTCTTCCAAAATAAATTTTAGAAAGAAAGAGGAGGGACTTTTGAAGAAGGAAAAATCATTTGTAAATGAAGCACCATTTGCATGTACTGGAACATTTTACTTTTTCCCTTTAGTACTTTACAGAACCCAGCCATGAAAGAGAATAAATTGCTCATTTTGGGGAGGTACATTTGCTCTCTTTGGCAATTAGGACTCACTTTTTTCTGGTTACTAGGGCACCATCTGATATACCAAATGAGGTAATCTGCTAAACAGTCTCTAGTAGCCAGAAACAGTGAATGTGCTTCCAAAAAGTGAGCAATTTATTTCTTTCTCACTGACTGCATCAAGCCTGTACTCTAATTAATCTTGGTAAGACTGAGATATAGGATTGCATCATGCATTAATCCTATGAATTATAGTCTTATTCTTATGGTCATTTACCCAAGTAGCATGAGAAGCATTAAATGGTGATAGGGAAGAATTCTAAAATCATGTGATGATATCATTTGCAAAAGTAGGCAAAGTCAGTGTTGTCTTTGCAGGCTTAAAAAAAAGTACGTGAAGACTTTACTCAGTTTTTTCTTCCTACCTCACTTGAAAGACAAGCATCTCTCTCTCTAGGTGTGGGCCTTTTTTCTAGAACAGAACATCAGAGCAGACAACACACAGTGCTTCATGTCTCTGATGGTGAATCGACACTGAGCATTTTCCAAAGAATTTCTTTCCAACTGGAAAACAATAGTGTCACTGTAGAGGGCAGTTTGCTTTATAATAATTGAACTGTTATGAAAAGCTGTCTCTATCATTAAATTCTATCAGAGAAAAGGTGATAAGAGAAAAGCAAAAGAGTCAACTACCTCTCATACTGAAGTGCGATCCCTATTTGGTCCTGATTTACCAGGAGCTTTACGGTTGACCACTTCCCTGACAAAGTAGCTACAAACAGTGGTAACACGCAAATATTAACTTTAAATTTTCAGGAAGGAGATAAGTAACCCAGTTGAATGGAATACTCAAGCAGGAGGTACCTTGACAACAAAAAAGAAAACATTACTGAATCATGGAGGGCTAGTCTTCTCAAACTCATCTCCATAAACTTCTGAAATGAATATTAAACGTTTTTTAGAATTATATCTCAATATATAAAGTGTGTGTGTGTATATGTGTGTGTGTGAAAGAATACTGTACTAGGTACTGTGGGAGATACCAAGTCATATGTAAGTATACATATATATGTATATGTGTGTGTATGTATGTATATAAACACACGTATACATATCAGATCCTGACTCCAGGCCCAGTACTTTATCCACTGAGCTAAACTCTGACTTAGAGCTTGTCACACCCTGATAAATAGTCCCATTACCTTCTTGTTTAAAGGATTCTACTTGTCTTATATGCTTTAGTTCATATGTTATTTTGGTTTTAAAATAAGAACAAGATAGACTTTAGGGAGAAAAACAGTGAAAAATCTCCAACTGAGTTAGAATCAATGGAAGAAACTACTGAGGTTATCTAGCTCACCTTCTTAAAAGGCAGTATGGTATAAAGACCTGGATTCAAATCCTGCTTCAGACATTTACTCACTGTGTGATCTTGGACAAGTCACTTAAACTTCTTTGTGCCTCAGTTCCCTCATCGGTAAAATGGGAGGATTGTGCTCAATGGCCTCTAGGATCCTGACAAAATATGAAAACAATCTCCCTGCACAATAGCCTAAAGATCTCCAGGTTTGGGGAACTCTCCTCCTGCTGAAATAGTACATTCCACATTTGTTGTCCATTTGCTCAATTATGTCTGATTCTTCCTGACCCCACAGACCATAGCATGGTAAGTCCATCTATCCTTAACTATCTATTCCACATTTGGAAAGCACTAATTATTATGAAGTTTTTCTTCTAATGAGCTGAAATATGCCTCTCTGCAACTTTCATCACTCCTAATTATGCCTTCTAGGCAAAACAGAATCCATCTTTCATATACCAGCCTTTTAAAAACTTGAAAATAAATATTGTCATCCCTCTCCCCCACTTACACACACCAATACATCTTCTTCAAGATAAATATTCTCAGTTCTTTTCATGATGTGGCATCATCTGAATACCTTTACTATTTTTAATGCATTACCCTTCCATGTGCCAGGATATCAATAGCCTTTCTTTCTCTCATGGTGGTATGACCAGGGTCAACTACAGTGAGCCCATCACTTCTCTGATTCCAGACACTGGGTAACATTTTATTGCTGCAGCCTAAAATTACAACTAGAAACCACCCATGAGAATTCCCTTCAATAATTGTAGCATACATACATGTTGCAACTTATGACTTACAAAGCAGTTTTTCTCCCCATCACCCAGTAAACCAAGTAATTTCGTGATTCTCTTGGCTACTGCGTGTCCTTGGATCTAACCTCTTTGGGCCTCAGTTAGACTTAGTCAGGGGGTTAGCTTCTTTGAGGTTCCTTTAAGTGCTAGCCTCTCTTATTTCCTCTGGGACAATGTCTCTTCACTAGTTACTTTCTGGCTATAGACAAAGCACAAATGAAATGGAACCTAGACATGTTCTTAATTTCATTAGTACTGTCAGGCAAATCCAGGAATTTTGAGCCCCAAATGCATTTTCCACTACAGCTGTCTGGTTTGGCTATCCATATAGATTAAATTGGATAAATAACTATTCAAAGGTTTCCTTCCTATTTTGCCATGTTGAGGCCCCCTCGACTTCTAAGGCTCATCTAAACCTTTTGTCTGCACTGGTGCCCCCTTCTTCTTCCCAGTTACAAAAAGCTGTTCCCTTAGAGTACCCCTTTCTTCTTCTACATGAACCACAAGCCTAAAACTTTCCCTTCTTTTGACCATGTTCTCCCATTACACTTTAAGATAATTGATTCTGGGTGACTTTCAGTGAAAGTCCATGCAGCCTTTTATGAACAAACCACATGACCTAAGTTCACTATTTCATATGTAATCTTCCTTTTTGTTCTTTGCATATTGAAAACTAACAAGCTCATAAGAGGAATAGGGACTGGTCCAGGGCCGGGAGCCTCTGACTGTCTAGGTCCTTAAGTGTGGCCCTTTGATGAAATTCAAATTTCACAGAACAAAGGATTTGATTCAGTCAACAAAGGACAGAGGCCCTTAAGGACCTACATGGCCATATATGGCCTTGAAGCCACAGGTTTCCCACCCTTGGTAGGCCCATGATTTAAGTGGTATGTAAAACTCTGGCAAGGAAACTCCCCCTATTAATATGAGCCAGGGCCTTCTTAGCAACTTATGCTCTTAGAAAGATGCCTAGAGCACTGGGTGGTTAAATGACTTGCCCAGGGTCACACAGGCAATGTGTTGTCAGTGGTGAGGTTTAAACCTATGTCTTCTTGACTGGAGTCCAACTCTCTGTTAAGTATACCAAGCTACCTAAGTACAAAATAAAAAAGAAATTTGGAGGAAAAAGACTCTATGTAGTCATGGATTAATTAAACGTAAACTAGTTTTTAATAGAATTTGATTGGAATCTAACCCTTCCATTACACTGTAGTCCTATTCAAAAGATGAGCAGGGTATACAAGGTCTCCCATATCCCTTTATTCTTTTCATTCTATATAAATGGAAAATCAGTGGCATCCAGACTCTGAATTACCCACAATACTATGGTCACTGTTTATACTAGCAGCAATGCTTTTCACTCCCAATGGGGAACGCTTTGACACTGACTTTTCTGTCTTTGCATATTTCGATCTTGCTATTTATGCCAAATAAACACTGTTGCTACTCACCGCTGCAAAAGTCCCATTCCAGATCCTGGTAGACACATTCACAAAGTATTCTTCTTTCATTCTGAGTTCACTCAGCTGGCAGGTAACTTTACTACACGATGCAGTTTTGCAATTCTTTGAGATGGAAGGGGTTCATATGAAAGAAAACAGGTTTAGTACGACTTCTGAAAATAATTACTGAAAAGTAAAATTATTTTTTGAATACATCCTGATACTTTTTAATCTAAATTTATGTTTGAATATTTATATATACAATTACATAATATTCTAATTTGGAGTGGTCTAAACATAAGCTACCTACCCAATGTAGTCCATACTTTTAAAATAAGGCATTATTGAAATGAAAATATGTAGAATGATAGTCAGTGAAAAATGCAGACTGAATTCATGCTTTATACAAACTAAATTTCTAAAGGAAATGTGATCTATATTCACATAACATTTTTTTTTAAGTATGATGTTTAGATTGTACTTCGGAATTTTTTTTTTCTAGAATGTTTCATTCTTTCCCCATGATCTCCTAGTCCCACCTCCATTTTTTTAATCTAGGAAAATTTTCAAGTTGTTAATTAAGAAAAACCTATGTTAATACCTTTACTCCCAAGAAGGGAAGTAGGAAGGAACTATGGAAAAGTAGGTGACAATGTGGAGAAAACATGCCTAAGAAATCAAATACAATGGTAAAAAGGCTACCTGGTGATACGTGCAGGTGGAGGGAGGTATGTGTCATGCTATCAAACAGCTAAATTTCCTCACTCACCAGTGAATCACTAGTGAGACTGCAAGAAGTCTAGATTCTCAGCTTATAAAACTACAATTTTAGAAGAGCTCATGTGGATTTGGTATTCCCATTCATCAGTGAGTTCTTTCTAGAATCTTTGGGGAAGATCTCAGACTAGCCATCTTTCATTCTCAGGACTTTGCCACCATGCTCCCACTCTTTTATGAGTTATCTTGCACCTTTAGAATGTAAGCCCCTTGAGGGCAAAGATTATTCTTTTCTTTTCTTGTATGTGCATTCTCGGTGCTTAATACATTGCCTGGAACATAGTAAGCATTTAATCAATGCCTACTGATGACTTCAATGTACACAGGCATACAAAGGCAAGATGAATTATGTTCTAAATTATCTGAATTCGAGCTTATCTGTCTATAGCAAAAAGTGCAAATCATGTTCTTTGCCTGATCAAATTTGTATTAAATGGCAATTTAAAGCAATGAATGAACTTAGCTATTCTCTCTCCAAACCCCAACTCATAATAGCTTTGAGGGAAAATATATCATATGATTATATGGTAATGTATAGCAATAAACATTTGTTGACTAATTATGAATGGATAGAAAAGAACAGTCCTCTGGGGAAAAAAAGAAAAGTAAGCAATTATAGTTCTTGAATAATCATCTTAATGTGTGCTACTCACCAATTCTTTAATGTCTCGGAAGTTTTCTTTCTTAAAAGACACTGAGTAAGGTGTTTCTCCTATTTTTAGTGGATTTATTTCTGCAGTACAACTTATACCACTGTCCTAGAAAATGACAGAATCACAGTTGGTCCTTCAAACTTACAAAGCCAAAGCAAAATAGTTTTCGTTAAGACTTTGTATGAAATAGCGCTATATAAAGGGGGAAAGGGGCCCTACAGGGAGACAGGAGGAGGAGGAAAAGACAAGGATAATTTGTTGGCCCTTGGAAAAGAATACCTAGTAGAGTGCCTTTCAAATAGCTAGCAGTTAAGAAATAGTTCTTGAACAAGACAGGTTTGGGTCCCACCATTATACTGTCCCTGGTCTGCTCTCTGTTTGCCCTTAACCGTCAGCACAGCATGAAGGAAGGTTGTACTGAGGATAGCACTCTGACTCACGTGAGGTGAGAAACTGCAACAAACACTGCCATAATTAGCCAAATATCTTTTAGTCTAAATCCAAAGATTTGAGTTTTCCTATAGACCCATAAAATAATGCATCTCATTTGAGAAAACAGTTTTGGTTGTTTGTTTGTTTTTTGAGAGGCAATTGGGGCAATAAGTGAGTTGCCCAAGGTCACACAAACTAGTAAGTATTTTGAGGCTAGATTTGAACTCAGGTCATCCTGACTCTAGGGCTGGTGTTCTATCCACTATTCTACTTAGGTGCCCCTTGAAAACACTATTCTAGATGTAACTAAGCACATAATCAAAGATATGGAGTTGGAAAGGGCCTCAGAAGTCATCTGGTATAACTCTTTTATTTACAGATAAAGAAACTGAGTCACAGAGAAGTTGAGTAACTTGTTCACAGTCACATGGGCAGCACGCATTAGAGGTGGGATTTCAACCTGTCTCCAAACTTCAGAAGCAATGCTGTTTTCATGGCATCACACTGCCTCTCCAGCTGCTTGCTGTTGAATAGCTAGAATAATACTATTAATAATAATAAAAGCTAGAGATTTATGTAGTTTTACATAAGGTTTGCAAAGAGCTTCACCTCTATTTTCTCATTTGATGTACACAATAGCCCTGTGAAATAGATGCTACCACTATCTCTGTTTTACAAATGAACAAAGTTAGACTGAAAAGATTACTGACTTACTCAAGGTCAAACAGTTACTCAGTGTTGGAGGAAAGACTGGAACTTGTCTCCGGCTCTGGTGGCCTACCACCCAAGCCAACAAGGCAAGTTGCGCCAAGTGGAAGGTCAAGAACTAACTGGAAGGTAGCTCCTGCCATATGGTCTAGTTGAGGAGAGCTTTGTATCTTCCTTATCACTCAATCCACTTTCCTTTTTACAAAGCTCTAACAGAGTCTACTTGACTCTGAGCAAGAATATAGGAGATTTGGAATGATTTCTGCGCTCTTTACATTCCTGAATATTGGGTTTTGATCTCATACTTCTAAGGGCTCTTTTAAACACAAAATTCATTTCCAGATAATTAGCATTCAGTCTGCTTAGGTGGCACTAGTCTCTTGGCCAGATCACATACACATGCTCCCATACTGGAAGGCAGTGTGCTCTAATAGTTCAAAGATTTCTTGCTTTCTAAAAGTACACTGAAGGAAGATACCGAATTTTCGTCTATTCACTGAGTTATCCTTACTTTCAAAGATCTAGAGTAAGGTTATCAACTTGTGGTGATTTCGAACTGTATCAAAAATAGTGAGAGAAAAGATTATTAAATAACAAATTATTGGGGAGATCTCTGACCTTACCCAAAATATTTATTCCACCTAGACTATCCTATCTAGATAGAGCTGTTGCCGCACCCAAAAGCTAAGGAAGAATTTAATCTAAGGTGAATTCCAATCCATTGCATTCCATTCAAGGAAGTCTGGGCAGGGGTGGGTAGGTCCTTTGTCTAGACTGCCCAAGAATGGGGGTGATTTGGAAGTAAATGACATAATCAAAGTCATGTACCCCACTCCCTCATTAAAATAGGTCCACTTATTATAACATTCTTTCTCTCTCATTACTTGTTAATGGATCACAGTTGATTGCCACCCTTCCAAAGGCATATAAGCATTGAATAGGTTCCATGAGGGGTCTTTGGCATTCAAGAGTGTCACTGACCCCTTTTATTAATTATTGCTAGACTGATTAATAAAATGATTAATTTCCCAGAAACTATGTCTTTTGAACTTTTGACATATCACAATAGGGAAGAAACTCAGCATGGCAGAAAGAGTACTAGATCTGGAGTTTTCTGGAAAAACCTGGATTTGAAACCTGCCTTTAACACTTAACAATTGCTTAATCAGTCAAGTCACAATCTCACCTAGTCTCAGTTTCCTTATTTATTAAATGAGGATGCTATTTGTGCCACCTAACTTACTTGAGCTTGTGTAATGGCAAAGGGAATTTGAAGATCTTCCCTGCCCCTTAATAGACCTAAGGGAATTTGAAATCCTTCCCTGCTCTTAATAGGCCAAATGTAATCACATGGATCCCAAGGTAGGAGGAGCTTGCTGAAAGAGTAAAACAGGAAGGAGCAGAGGAGAGAATGAGCAGAACCGGGAGCAGGCAGCACAGAGGTAGAGCAGCTAGTGTGAGTGAGAGAGGAGCATTTTTGCTTAGGGGAGTCTGTTTTGTTTTCAATGCCTAACAGAAGGAAGGCTTGGGAATGTTTGTGTTTGCTACATTGGTTAGGCATACCAACTTCTTGGTTGCTATGATAATTTGGCTTTCTGGCATTGGGATTCAGCTTTATGGTATTTGAATAAATGTTTTGGTTCTGTCTTCCATGTGGAGAGCCTGTTACATTTTGTGATTCAGAACTACACCAGCATATTCATAGCCACCCTGGATGCTGTGAATATCACACTGGCCTTATAGCTTGTTGGCAGGATTATGCAAGAACAAACATAAAATACGATATAAACGCCAGCTTTCACTGCTACTATTAACTTAAGTTGACAGCACTGCACTCTGACCTCGACTGATTTCTCAATAAACGCAGCTATTTCTACTGGACAATATTCCCTTTCAGTCCTGACACCATCTATTTTCTAGTCTTTTATAAATATATATTCATAACATAAAATAATAGCAATATAACATAGCACTGTTGTGTGATATAACATAAACCTAATGTAAAATAACATAAAATAACATATACTTTTTGTAGTATACATGTAAATACATTTATATATGGTAGGTGCTTAATAACTGCTTGTTACTTGACATAGAGTCCAGTACAAAATAACTGTCTATCTATAGGGATCTTTTTAGTATATATAGTACATATAGAGTCAGCCTGGTAAATAGATAGAGACCCAGACTTGAAGTTAGGAGGATTTTGGTTCAGATTCTACCACTGGCACATACTGGTTGTGTGACCCTGGTCAAGTCAATTACCTCTGGGATCTAAGCAACTTTGTAAACTATAAATTGCAAAGAAGATACTATCCTTCATTGGTAGAGGGAATTTCCTCATCTGGAATTTTCCTATACTAATGAAATCACAGGCCCATTGTGTATCCCAAAATGTACGTTATTCTTTTTTTTTTTTAAATTTAGAAAGGTGTTTTGCTTGAATTTTGTATTCACATTGAACCCAAGGATATCACAGGGTATTCTTGGACTAGTCACCTGGGCTATATGCACTCCTGTGAGGTACATCAGTGCATTTTTTTCTTTGGTGTACTGAGGAATAGAGATGGTCACAGAAGCCACAGGTGTTGGAATGCTTCCTGTTGTGAGCTAAAAAGAAAAAGAAAAGGTTTGGTGATTGACTACTCGTGGTCTAATTAGCAAAACTCACAATGTGATAGTAAATAATGAGAACAATTCCACAAGCTTTAAAGTCCTCTTCTATATCCATGTCCATATCCAAGTCTACACATTACTTTTCTAATAGATGTCACCAAGGTACTTTAAAGACATTAACTATTAATTGATAATAATTCTATGATATAACAAAGCAAGTACATGAAAAATATACAGATTTTTACAATATATCAATCAAAAACTAAAATGTAATAAATGAAATTGAATGAAAATGATGTCCCCAAAGTCTTAGTGTAGTTTTAAGCTTTACATTGCTTTATAATAGTAATAATAATGTAAAAAGCTTTATAAAACTTTAATATTATATGTATATAAAATAGCTATCAGTTTAAAAGAACACTAAGATTTTAGGACACCCTGTATTTACATCTACTTATACTTAAAAAATAAGTTTCAGAATAAATATACAGGTAAAAAAATTGCCAGTTATTCCACTATCCATTCCAGTATCTTTCTATCTACTCATCCCTGTATCAGTTTATACATTTTTTATTTTATATAGTTGGATTAAATGACAATTAACTGACCTTTACTGTGTACCATTCCATATAAATTTTCCTTATATGCTTTTGTCCTCATGTCTTGTTATTCTTAACTGTATTATAAAATTTCGTAACACTGGCGTGGCTAGGTGGTGCAGTGAACAGCGCACTGGCCCTGGAGTCTGGAGGACCTAAGTTCAAATCTGGCCTCAGATACTTGACACACTTACTAGCTGTGTGACTTTGGACAAGTCACTTAACCCCAATTGCCATCCAAAAAAAAAAAGCAAAAATATTTCATAACTCTGATTACCACCATGTGTTCAGCCCATTCTCAATTGTCAGATGATTTATCCATATTTTTTAGATGACGAAAACTGGCTCACAAGTCAAAGGGCAAACTCAGTGTCAAAAGTTAGTTAAAAAGTCTAATGTTCTAATTCTCATTTATAAAATAATAAGAGGTTTCGGTTTTTTGGAGGCAGGGGAAAGGGATCTGATTGGTTTTTAGGTATAAAACAGAGTTTGTGTTTGGTTGGTTTTTCTCATTACTTAACTGCTGAGGCTTGCTTGGCTACTTACAAAAAAGAAATCGCTATAAAACATGACTTTGAAGGATTCTCTATTTGTGTATAACTGCTAAGTTTATTACAAACAGAAGTGGTATCTAGGCATCACTAAAGCTGCTTTTCTTAAACAGACCCAGAGTCTGACAAAACAAAAAAAGAACCCATGTTAGAAACGGAATATACATATATTTCCTTGAAAAACATTGAATTTAAACACTAAAACCACAATGATTTCCTCTTAGTTAGAGCACATATACTTTCATATGCTTCTTTGTCCTTGCTTTTGGCTCTGCCTGCATTCTTTTTATTTTATTTTCATTCTGCTCTTTTACCTGGATTCTCTATGACTTTTAAAAAATTATTCATTTGTTTTTAATGTTGTTGTTCCTGTTGTTCACTCCCCACCATTTTCCCTTTGTTTTCCCATACACATAGCAATTTTACTTACCTTAAGTGAGAAACTGAACATGGGACCAATTTCATCCAAAGTCTTCACGGTGGAGGAAATATTGCCATGAGAAAAGACTTCATAAAAATTGATATTTGTAGACCTGTTGAATTATGATTTTAAAACCAGATGGTTTAGTTTAATGGGTGCTATTGAAACCTTAATTTATTTTTCTTTTCACCTAAATATTCATAAGGTCAGATTAATACCAAAGAATAACTTAAAAAAAGAATAGAGTTAATATCAAGGTGTTCAATGAGTTTTATAAATAAACCAAAAGTAAATTTCACTGGAGTCCACACTGCCATCTTATTCACATGATTTACAATTCATGATCAAGGAAACTTCTTTTGAAATGACTGTCTTGGGGGGCGGAGCCAAGATGGCAGCATAGAAGCAGCAAAGCACCGCAGCTCCCACACAAACACGCTAAAAAACTCATAAAATGGGACGCTAAACAGATTTTCAAGCTCCCAAACTCTCCAAAAGACAGAAAGAACATCTGTTGCTACAGGCAGCGCAGAAGGCGGGGCTCTTCACAGCAGTCTGGGACCCACAGCCGAAACCCTGGCAGGTCAAGCCCTGGGGCATCAGGCAGGGAACCATGGCTATAGGAGAGCTGATCCGCTGCACTGGAGGCACAATTACCACATCTATCAGGCCAGAAGAAAAAAAGGCTAAGAGAAAGGTCAGTGGATTTTGCTAACTGGGGAGGAGAAGAGCAGTTCTGGCCAAACTGGTCCCAGGGCAAGGAAGCAGTGGGAGGCGGCTGTAGCAGCAGGAACGTCTGAGAGCCACAATGGCCCCCACTGAGCTGCTTCAGAGCTCTCTGCCTGCAGATAGCAGGGGGGCTGACGCGATCCATCGGGGCCAAGGGCTCTTGCGTTGAGTGGCCTGGATCTGGATCGTGGTCTTGAGTGGTGGTCCTG
>CM053594.1:308769123-308805168 GCA_028646575.1 Pseudocheirus occidentalis
AGGGGCAGGGAGGAGCTCCCTGCCCTGCTAGAAAGCTAGAGAGGTGTTGGAGGAGGGCATAAAAGGGAACAGATTGTGGGAGGGGTCTTACAGTGGGATCAATGTTCTGGGCTGGGGGGTAGGGACAAAAAGGGGAGAAAATTTGTAATTCAAAACCTTGTGGAAATGAATGATGTAACCAAGAAAATAAATTAAAATTAAAAAAAAATAAAAAAAATAAAAATAAATAGAAAAAAAAAGAAATATTTAAAAAAAAGGAAAAAAATATATCATTTCCAGAAGAGAACTCCTCTGCAGTTACTTGGTTTTGATTCAACTGCACTTTGCATATTAATTTTTTTGTTAATGCCATTTCAATTCCATATACCATTCTTCATGGAATATGTTAAAATATAAATGTGGTGGCTCCTTTATCCATGATGAAGAAAATTAATGTTGCATCACATTCTTATTCTTTCTTCCAATTTGCTATGGAATTCTTTTTTGCTTTCACAAGTTGTCTACTGGACTCTATACATATTGCTCTCTATCACTGAAAATGACTATCAAAATAGTAATCAGTTATTTCTTGGTTTTAAGATACAGTTAATTCTGGTTTTTGGTGATTTTATTTGGCACTCACCATAGATTGAATGCATTATTATTCTCTTCCTGAAAAATGTATTAATGATGCACAATGGGGCATGGGAAGCCTGTGGAGATATCAATTTCCAGGCCCTTTTGTTCTATGAATCTGGGCCTTCTTCTCTTTTCTTTCTTTTTGCTTTTGGGAGGGCAACTGGAGTTAAGTGACTTGCCCAAAGTCACATGGCCAGTAAATGTGTCAAGTGTCTGAGGGTGGATTTGAACCCAGGTCCTCTTGACTCTAGGGCCGGTGCTCTATTCACTGAACTACGGAGCAGCCCCATAAGCCTTATTTTCCAAAATGTTTTCCCCTCACCTCTCTAAAGCCCATCTTTGTATGATACCCCCAAATATTAAAGTATACGCTGATCTAATTTAAAATGTTTTATTATTAACAGAATTTCTCTTTTCTCAATCTCTGAAAAATATACTAGGGCATAAATTGTAATTTTAGCATTTTTGCATAGGCTCATCATAAACACCATTATACAAGATGAGTAATGCCCTAAATTCAGGGAATACTGTTTATTGCCTTTTCCTCTAGGAATATAAGATTACTACACAAGGATATTTAGAGTAGTAACTATTAAATTAATGGGCATAGAATATATAAAAAATTCAGCAAACTTTGGGCCTCTTTTTCAACATCTTCTTACCATCACTGCAGAAGTAGAAAAAAGCTATATAAGACTGAGGGATTGATTGACTGATTGATTTATGGTAGTTATCTTTGTTCTGTGGATTGCCATAAACCAAACAATGTTAAACCAAGTAAGAAGCCAACTAATGATGTACCTCTCCACACTTAGTTAGGCAAAGTCTACAAAAGTGGACACAGTCAAATGTGGTAATCATATCTGAAGCCTTTCCAGTATGGCTGAAACTGCCCAGATTTACATGCCATTAGTAGAGCTTCTAATAACCTGGGATTATTTCTATGCCACTAACAGAGTACAAGCATTGGCTTTTTGTGCAGTGTTTGTGTAATAACTTTCAAGAAATATGTAAAAAGAAGAACACTACAGTATATAAACATATACTCGTCTTTTCAATATTCAATATTTAAATAAAGGCCTAGTCCTAAGGTTCCTTCAAGAACTTGCAAGACTTCCAAAGCTAGCGTATGTCAAAAGTGAGTAGACAATATTTATTTTCACAGATGGAAAACTAAAAAACAGTAGAATTTACTCACAGACCATTGATATTACTAAGTATTTATGTACCTTATTATGTTTTGAAATTTACATAGCATATTACTTTCCTGAGAGGCAGCATGACAATGTAGAGAGAGATGCCTCCCAAGTCAGGAAGACTTGGGAACAAGTGCTATCTGACACATTCTGGCTATGTGCTCCTGGGCAAGTCAATTATTTCTCACTTTCTAAGCCAACTATTGTAGAGCAAGTGCTGGCCTGCATCAGTAAAGGGACTTTCCTCATCATGTAGTTCCTTATACTAAAGAAATCAAAGGTCCAGTGCCTATTGCCACTTCATTCTTAATAGGTGCTGTAGTTAAATTCTATTCATCATACTAAAAAAAAAAATTTGGCAGCATAATACAGTGTGAAGGATACTAGATTTGTAGTCATAAGGGGACTGGGGACTGGCAATAAAGAAAGCTTCTCACCTCCTAGAGGAAATAATAGACACAGGAAGCAGAATGAGATACTTTTTAAATATCACCATTGTGGGAATTTGTTTTAATTCTTAAATTATCTTTCCTCAATCTTTTTTCCAGGTCAGTTGCTTCTCCACTGGGATATTTCACATTTTCTTTTAAGAAATCTTTAATTTTTATTGTTTCCTGATGTCATATGGAGTCATTAGCTTCCACTTGCTCAATCCTCCATATCTGGAGGTGCATATCTGTTATAAGAGTTTTGTTTGAGAAAAGAAAATAAGTGCTTGTTAATTGAAAAAAATTTTTAGAAAACGAGTATTAGGCCTTCATTTTGCCTTGTAATAGCTATATGCTAATGAATAGATCACTTAATCTTGGTCTGGAGTTCCATCACCTTAAAAATAGGGGAAATGATACTCTACCTATACCTCTCAAGCATATATAACAGTAACTTGTAAACTAAAAGCTCTATAAAATATGAGCTATAATTGAATAATCTAACATAAACACACTACAAAAATCATTGTCAATACTTCTGAGAACAAAATTTGTGGCAGTTAGGTTCTCATATGAAATAATTTCTTTAATTTTTTTGAGGGGGGGGTGTTTCCAATTATATGTAAAAACAATTTTTAACATTTAAAAAAATTTTGGTGTTCCAAAGTACCTCTCTCCTTATTTCCTCCTCAATGAAAAAGCAAGCAATTTGATTAAAGTTATACATGTACAGTTATTTACAACATGTTACTATATTAGTCTTATTGTGAAAGAAAACAGACAAAAAAAACTACACAAGAAAAATAAAGTAAAAAAAAGTATGCTTCAATCTTCATTGCAGATCCATTAGCTCTTTCTATAGAGGTGGACAGCATTCTTTGTTATATGTCCTTAGAACTGGCTTAGATCACTATATCGCTGAAAATATCTAAGTCATTTACAGCTGATCATCACACAATATTAATGTTACTATGCACCGTATTCTTCTGCTTCTGCTCACTTCATTTTGCATCAGTTCATATAAGTCTTTCCAGGTTTTTCCAAAATCATCCTGCTTGTCATTTCTTATAGCACAGTTGTATTTTATCACAATCATATACCACAACTTGTTCAGCCATTCCCCAATGGATGGACATACCCTCAATTTCCAACTTTGCCACCACAAAAAGATGCTATAAATATTTTTGTACATACAGGTCCTTTTCCCTTTTTCTTTGATCTCTTTGGAATACAGAGCTAGTCATGGTATTGCTGAGTCAAAGGGTATACAGTTTTATAGTCCTTTGGGCATTGTTCCAAATTGCTCTCCAGAATGGCCGATAGATCAGTTCACAACTCAACCAACAATAAGTTTCTTAATTTTCAGACATCCCCCATTAACATTAGTTATTCTCCTTTTCCGTCATGTTAGCCAATCTGATAGGTGTAAGGTAATACCTCAGAGTTGTTTTAATTTGCACTTCTCTCATCAAGAGTAATTTAGAGCATTTTTTTTTACCTCATCATAGGTAGCTTTGATTTGTCTGAAAACTGCCTGTTTATATCCTTTGACCATTCATTTATTTGGGGGATGACTTGCATTCTTATAAATCTGACTCAGTTCTCTATATATTTGAGAAATGAAGCCTTTATTAGAAGAACTTACAAAAAAAATTTCTGTTTTCTGCTTTCCTTCTAATCTTAGTTGCAATGGTTTTCTTTCCTTATCCACAGATACGGCAGTTAAACTATTTCATACTCCACTAATTTGCTTATGTCTAAATCATGTAATCCACTACATCTGGTTCCATTATAGGGGTGAGTTCATCCCATTCACATTCACAGTTTTGATTACTGTGTATTTCCCTCTATTTTACTTTTTTCAGTCGTCTCCTTTCTCTTATTTCCCTCCCCGCCTACTTCCCTGTATGGCAAGACAAACTTCTATATTCAACTGAGTGTGTATGTTATTCCTTCTCTGAGAAAATTATGATGCGAGTAAGGTTCAAGCATTGCCTTGCCATCTTCCCCTGTTGTTAATAGCTCTTTCTCACCTCTTTTCTGTGAGATAATTTACCGCCATCATACTTCTCTCTTCCCACTTCTCCCAGTGCATACTTCTTTCTTACTTGCTTAATTCTGGGTTTTTTTAAATATCATCCCATCATAGTCAGCCTGTGCCCTCTGTCTATGTATCTTCTAACAGGCCTAATAGTGATAAAAATTCTTTGGAGTAACAAGTATCACCTTCTCATGTAGGAATGTAAACAGTTTAACTTTACTGAATCCATTATAATTTTTTCCTATTTATGCTTCTCTTGAGTCTTGTATTTAAAACTCAAATTTCCTATTCAGCTCTGATCTTTTCATCAGGAATGCTTAAGTTTTCTTTTTTGTTAAGTATCCATTTTTTCCCATTAAGGATTATATTCAGTTTGCTAGGTAATTCTTGGAATATCATGTTCCAAGACCTCTGATCCTTTAATGTAGAAGCTGCTATATCTTACACTTTGATGACTGTGGGTCTATAATATGTGAATTATTTCTTTCTGGCTGCATGTGATATTTTCTTCTTGACTTGGGAGCTCTTAATTTGGTAATAATATTCCTGGGAGTTTTCACTTTGGGGTCTCTTTCAGGAGGTGAGCAGTGGATACTTTCAGTTTCTATTTTCCCCTCTGGTTCTGTCATGGCAGTTTTCCTTGATAATTCTTGAAAGAAGGCTAAGCTTTTAATTTTTTTTTTTTTAAATCATGGCTTTCTGGTACTTCAGTAATTTTTAAATTATCTTTCCTCAATCTATTTTTCCAGGTCAATTGCTTCTCCATTAAGATATTTCACATTTTGTTCAATTTTAAAAAATCTTTTAATTTTTTTTGTTTCTTAATGTCATATGGAGTCAGCTTTTACCTGTCCAATCCTTCTCTTTAAGGAGTTTTTTTCTTCTTTGAATTTTTGTACATCTTTTCCCATTTGGCCATTTCTTCTTTTCAAAGGAATTCTTTGCAGTGGATGTTTGTGCCTCTTACATCATTTGGCTTATTCTCTTTTTCAAGGTGTTATTTTCTTCAGTATTTTTTTTGGGGGGGTGCCTCCTTTGCCAAACTGTTGACTCTTTTTATTTTTCATTATTTTCTTCCATCATTTCATTCCTTTTTCCAATTTTTTTCCTTTATCTTTCTTAGTTGATTTCTAAAATTTCTTTTTAAGCTCTTCCAAGAATTCTTTTTGAGCATGACATCAATTCATATTTTTCTTTAATAGCTGTTTTCACTGTTGTCTTTTTTTCTAAGTTTGAGTTTTGATCTTCCCTGTCAGTATATTAACTTTCTATGGTCACGTTCTTTTTGTTGTTGCTACTGTTTATTTGCTCACTTTCTCAGCTTGTTTCTAGACTTTTAACTTTATGTTAAAATTGGGCTCTGGTCCTGGGGTGGGGGCACCCCAAATTTCAGTTTTTTCATGCTGGTGCTTTCACAATTAGTTCTGGGGGTTTTCTGTTCTCTAAGTTTTTGTTTCTTCCAAAGTCATATGAACTAAGGAGAGATGTGGTCACTGCTCTCCTGCCTTGTGCTCTGGTCTGTGAATGACCACAAGTACTCTGTTCCACCCTGGAACTGTCTCCTGCTAGAATTCCTTTTCACTGTAGGACTGTGACCTGGAAATGGTATGGTTAATTCAATGGCCCTGCTCCCAGTAACAACAAAGGATCCCCTACAATCTCCTTGTGACTTGTCTAACCCTCTTATCACCTATGGGCTGAGAGCTCCAGAAGCTATTCTAGAAGTCAGTTGTCCCCAAGGCCTGCTGCTAGCTTGTCAGGCACAGCCTGTGCTGGTGCAACCTGGCCTGGAGCATGTTCTACTCTCAACCCAGGGAGAAAGACCTTTCCTACAGACCTTCTAAGCTATCTTGGGCTGGTAAATTGTTTCACTCCACCCTTTTGTTGGATGCTGCTTCAGAATTTGGTTTGAGGTCTTTTTTTTTGGCGGGGGGAAGGCAAGGCAATTGGGGATAAATGACTTGCCCAAGGTCACATGGCTAGAAAGTGTTAAGTGTCTGAGGCCATATTTGAACTCAGGTCCTCCTGATTCAAGGACTGTGCTACCTAGCCGCCCTGATTTGAGGCATTTTCTACACATTGTTTGGAGGGGAATTTGGGAGAGTTCAGGCAAGTCTCTCCCTTTATTCCACTCGCAATCTTGCCTCTGCCCCCCAAAATGCTTTCTTTAATAGCAATCAGAGTGGTGAAAGGAAGCATAAATAAGTTCCCTCAAAGGAAGAAATGTACATAAACTGAAAAGAGTACAATAAGAAGCTCCTGGGTCCAAATAGATGCAACTAATTTTAACCAATAAATAATTACTAAGCACCAACTATTAAAAAAAACCACAAAATACTATGATAAGTGCTATGGAAGAAATCAGAATTCTATGTTATGATCCCTCATAATGATATAATACTACAGCGCTATAAACACTATACTTTTGTTAATGTACCCTAGGATCCCATGAGGAGTTAGGGGGCTCTAAGTTAATGGTATACTACTATAATTTAAAAAAAAAAATAGTGTGGTCCTAGGCTACATTGACAGAAGTGTAGTGTTCAGTATCTGTGTGACTGCAATAGCACTATAGTCTATATCATAAAATACTGTGTTCAGTTCTGTATACAACATTTTAAGAAGAAAACGGACACGCTGGAACAGAGCCAAGAAGGTAAAGAGACCTGAAACAATGCCATATGAACACTGGAGGAAATAATGCTTTTTTTTTTTTTAAGCAAAGGTAGTCAAAAACTTTTATCTTTTGTTTAGTCACACTTCTCAGGGCTTCCTAATGGAGTAAAATTTCTCAAAAGCTATTCTTGCTCCCTATCAGTTACTATCAGGTATCATTTATACTCAACATTAGTGACATTCCAATATTTCACTTGACTCTTTTTGACTCCTTAAGTCCTAGATGGTGCAGATATTAGATATTGGGCTATATGAGAGTCAGTTAAAGGGATTAAAGACATTTAGTTTAGAAAAGAAAATATCTAGAAGAATTGATTCTTCTATTTGAAGAACTGTCACATGGAAGCAGGATCAGACTTCTCTGCATTTCTCTAAAGGACAGAATTAAAGGTAAAGGATTAAAGTTAAAATGAGGAAGATTTTTGATAGAAAAGGGAAAGGAAAAATTCTGCAGGATCTTTAAATCTTTTATGTAGGGGATGGATTATTGTTTCTTGTAAAGGTAAAAGAGGAAGCTCATACAGTGGGTATGGATTGGACTGATGGTCTCTGAGGTCCCTTTTGATTGAATAATCACTTAATTCTGCAATCTAACTAGAAACTAGAATGAAATTATGAGAGGACAAGATACAAATATCCCCACAAAGTATTATGGATTTTTCTCACCACAGTAAACTAAAAAAACTCAAAATACAAAACCACTTCTAGACCTTTGTGATTACTCCTTCCCCTTTGCCTTTTCAGTGTATGATTGAGTGGCACTTGGTGATCTCTTTAGCTTCCATGAATTCAGTTATCTATGTTGATGATTCTCAGATCTATTTATCCAGCCCTGTTCTTATCTACTGACCTCTAGGCTTGCATCTTCAGCTGCTTTTTGGACACTCTGAAGTAGATGTTCAGTAGACAACTCAATATGTCCAAAACTGAACTTATTTTCTTTCCATTATAAGAAGATGGACAACATGAATAAAGGCATGCAGTAATAGTTGAATAAAGTACAAACTCCTTGACCTGGCATACAAGGCCTGCCACATTCTGACTCCAGCTTAACTTTCAAGTCTTATCCCATAACTCCCTTTAGTATACCATAAATCTCTTTTTACTATTTACCTTCCCCTATTCTTATCTTGCCCTTTCTCATCTGCATGCCTTTGTTGTCCATCTTCCTATAAGGGATTCCATTCCTTGAGCTTCCAGGTTCAACTCAGGTGCTACCTCATACACAAAACCTTCTCTGATCATTCCAGATAGAAGTTACACTTCCTCTTAAAATTTACCATTACATTTTAGTTTTCTCCTTAGTACTAATCATGGCCTATATCAGTTATTCATATGCATTTGTTATCCCACCCATTTAAAACATAAGCTTCATGAAGAAGACTGTTTTGTTTTATCTTTCTATCTTCAGTACCTACCACAGAGTTTTGTATACAATTAGGCATTTAGTAAATTGTATTTAATTGAACTGAAGGGACTTATATTCTATTTACAATTAGTTTTCAGTCAATTAACCAGTAATAAATATTCTTAACAGTAAAACTACAATAAATTTTAATTCTTCTCTAAATAAGTTATTTTTAGATTTTGCAGATTTTTAGGGTTTAGCGTTTAAAATCCTAGCTTTGTTTCTCATGTCTGATACTTAGCAAACAACTTGCCATGTGACATCAGCCTTTAATCTACTCTGAACCACAGCTGCCTCACATATAAATGGAACGATGATACCTGTCTTATCTACCTTATAGCATTCTCAAAGGGAAGATGTTTAATACATTTTAAAGGGTTAAATAAATGTGAGTTATTATTATTAATAACACTTTGATGGTTCTCTGATTTCACTGAGGGAACTCAGTCCTGGCATGGATCAAGCACTGGGTCTGCAGTTAGGAAGACCTAAATTCAAATCCCACCTCTGACATTTCCAAGCTGTGTGACCCTTGGCAAGTCACTCAACCTGCTTGCCTCAGTTACCTCAATTGTAAAATGGGAGTAACAATAGCACATACCTCACAGGGTTGTTGTAAGGATCAAATGAGATAACATTTGTAAAGGATTTTGCATAGTGCCTGGCACACAGTAGGTACCAGGTAAATGTACTTTTCCTTCCCTTCCCTTCCCTTCCCTTCAGTGGGGCAGGCATGGACTCCACTGAAACAGCTGGCAACCCCACCACACTGTCTCCTTTTGTTTCATTCTAATTAATGGTCATATGTAAATCCTTCATTGAGGATCAATACAATGTGATGGAAATATTCCCTGGTCCTTTTAATATATCAAGGGTAACAAAAATCATAGTAGGACCAGTAGTAATATTATTACCAGTAGTAATAATAATACTTCCAGGTTTACAAAGTACTTTGCATACATGAACAAATTGTATACAATATGTAAGCATTAAAGATATTCTATTTTTAAAGAAGTTGGGGCTCAGAAAGGCTAAATGACTTGTCTATTGGTAAACATTAAACCTTTCACTACACTATAATGCCTCCATCACTATCCTATGAAATTCTCATTATCTCTATTTGACCAGAGGGGAATGTGATAACAGTAGAAAGCCTATTGGTCATATAGGGCATAAAAGGTCAACTAATAAGAAGTCAGGGCTCTGGCAACTTGATAGATATCCAGTTATTGTAACCACAGCAAACAGTTGCCCTGTAGACAAGATGTACTTCCTCATGGAAAAAAAGGCTATCAACCATGTCTACCTAAATTGGCCCTATGTCCTTACTTGAAAGTTAAGCTCTTTCCATGCTATGGCTAAGTAAAACTTCTCTTGTTAACTGTTAAATGGTCTAAAAATGTCTTGTTTTGTTCCAATCATGAGTTTGATGCAACCAAACTGGACTGAATCAAAGCCAGGCTACAACACACTTTCTGGTTTCAATCATAGCAAGAATGACAAAAAGGATATAATTGTTTTTCTAATAGCATATCAGTCAAAGGTCACTGGACAAAAATCAATTAAAGTCCATAAAAGTTTAATATAAAGTTTACAATGTAAAAGGTTTGTCATGTGTTTCTCCCCTTTCTGTCAGTCAGTTAAAAACATTTATTTATTAAGTGACTATTGTATACAAGATACTGTGCTAAAGGCTAAGCACTGGCTTAATGCAAAGGTAAATTTAAAGGTAAAAAACAGCTCTGGCTTTCAATGAGTTCTGATAATAGGTAACAACTATGGATAAATTGTAAATAATCAATAGAGAGAAGGCACTGGAATTTAGGGGGATGTTAGGAAAAACTTACTATAAAAAGTGGGATTGTAGATGGGACTTGAAGGAGGCCAGAGAAGCCAGGAGGCATAGATGAGGAGGGAAAAGCATCTCAGGCACGGAGAACAGTCGGTGAAAAATGTCCAGAGTGAGGAGATATAATGTTTCATGAAAGGAAGTCAATGTTATTGGATGGCAGAGTACACAAGAGGAATGTAAAGAATAAAAAGAGATTGGCAAGGTGGTGGTTGGAAAGCAGGTCATAAAGGATTTTGAATATCAAACAGAAGACTTTATGCTTGATCCTGGAGGTAGGTGACAAGAAACTGCTGGAGTTTACTGAATCAAATCCTGTCTCCAATGTTTAACTCTGTGACCATAGCCAAGTCATTTAACCTTTCTGTGCCTCAATTTCTTCTTTAAAATGAGAATAAGCATATCTTTGATGCTTACAGATTTTATCAAATTTGGTCATGTATGCAAGGCACTTTGTAAACCTGGAAGTAACATTATTACTGCTACGTCTGCTACTTTTGTTACCCTTGAAACATTGAGAGAAACAGAGGAATATTTCCATCACATATTACTGATTCTCTATGAATCTTCACTTCAGGAAGATCACTTTGACTTATGTCATGCAGACTAAACACCACAGCCTACTGCAATAGTCCAGGCATGAGGAAATGAGGGCCTGTACTACAGTAGTGGCAATATCAAAGGAGAGAAGGGGGTCATAGATGAGAGATATTATGAAGGTAGAATTAATAATACTTGGCAGAAGACTGAATATAAGAAAAAATGACTAGTTGAGGATGCGTCAGGTAAACAGGAGGATGATAACACCCTGGCTAGTAATAGTGAAGTTAGGAAGAGGGGAAGGTTGAGGGAGAAAGAAAATAAGTTCAGTTTTGGACATATTGAGTTGTCTACTGAACATCTACTTCAGAGTGTCCAAAAAGCAGCTGAAGATGCAAGCCTAGAGGTCAGTAGATAAGAACAGGGCTGGATAAATAGATCTGAGAATCATCAACATAGATAACTGAATCCATGGAAGCTAAAGAGATCACCAAGTGCCACTCAATCATACACTGAAAAGGCAAAGGGGAAGGAGTAATCACAAAGGTCTAGAAGTGGTTTTGTATTTTGAGTTTTTTTAGTTTACTGCAGTGAGAAAAATCCATAATACTTTGTGGGGATATTTGTATCTTGTCCTCTCATAATTTCATTCTAATGAAACTTACTTTTAAGCCTCATTCTAGAAACAAAAAAACTGCATTAAGTCAGCAATACCAAAACTATCTACTAGGTAAAGAGTACAGTACAGATAACTATATTAAATATTTAGAAGAGGGATGTAAGAAAAAAAATTTTTAAATAGTATCTCCCTTCAAAGATTTTACATTTTAAATGTGAAGACAGAACTCTAGTTCAAAATCTTTAGGAATTACCTGAAAGTAACATTCAAACAAATGTTGATGAATGCTGTACAAACTAAGTGAGAGCAGAGAAGAGAATTTATTTGTGTAAAATTGTCCCGGGAAGACTTCTAAAAATGTTTTACTAACATGTTAAAAATAAACACTGATGACATTTTCAGTGCCTCTCTAATTGCAATAAAGTAGTAATAAGCAAAATCAATAGGCACAATGACTATGCCTGGCTACATGTGCTTCATCCTATACCCACACAGATCATCACTTTGTATAGACAACTGGAGTATTTCATTAGTAGTTGTCTGGTCACTGTATCGATCTGCATTCTGATGTCTGTTATTTTCCTTTATTGTAGTCATTATGTACATTACTCTTAGTACTGTTTACTTCATACTATATTAATTCAAACAAGTCCTCAAATTTCTCACATTCATCATTTACCATTACACAGAAATAGTCCATCACAACTTACATATAAAATTTTTATTTTCTAATCTATAGAAATCTATTTTGTTTCCAAGTTTTTGCTACCAAAAAACCCCCCAAATACTTCTATGAATATGTTAGCCTATATGTTTTTATTCCATCTCTGATATTTTCTGCATTTGTGCTTAGTATTGGAATGGGTTAAAGGATATGAGTTTGAAAATGTTACTATACCATTCTGTCAGACCTCCAAATTGTTTTCTGAATAGTTAAGACAATTAAAATAGCTCCAGTAATAGTGGATTAGTGTGTCTGTCTTCCTACAGTCCCTCCAACATTTACTATTTCCATCTTTTATTAACTTGGTTAATCTCCTGGGCATGAGATAAAACTTCAAAGCTGTTTTAATCTGCATTTCTCTTATTTTTTTACATCACTGTTGCTGGCCTGAATTTCTTCTTTTGAAGGTTGGCTATATTTATTTTTTGACATTATATCTTGGGGAATTTTTCTTATATTTATATCACTTCTTATCTCCTGGATCTAAAACTTTTATCTGAAATTATCTGGTGCTAAGATTTTTTTTCTACGAAATGATAGTTGGTCAACAAGAGTTTAAGTACTTATGTGCTAGGCATAGTGCTAAGCTTTGGGGATACACATAAAAGGAAAAAAGAAACACATTATTAGTCCTTAAGGAGCTTACTACTTTCTAATAAGGCAAACAACACAAAAACAACTATCCTATACTGGATATACAAATGATAAATGGAAGGTAATCTCATAAAGAAGGCACATGTGGGAGCTGGGGGAGCCACTACGAAAAAGCCTCTCACAGAACATATGATTTAAACTGAGGCTTAAAGGAAGCATTCTAGGCATGGGAAACAGCCAGTATAAGAAGACACAAAATCAGGAAGTAGAGTATCCTATAAGAAGAACAGCAAGAAGATCAGTGCTGCTTGATCAGAGAGTGTATGGCAGGGAATAAAGTGAAAGAAGATGGGAAAGGTAATAAGGGGCAAAGGGTATAAGGGGATTCAAAAGGAAACAGAAGGTTTAGGGGTTAGTCCTTAGAAGTAAGATGGAGCCACTGAAGTTTCTTGACTAGAAGAGTGACATGGGTCAGACCTTCACTTTAAGTTCTCTTTGGTAGCTAAGTGTAAAATTGACTAGAGTGGGAAGCGACTCATCTTATTTTAATTACACCAATTTTGTTTGAGCAAAAATATTTTTATTTTATATAATCAAAATCACCTATTTTTCTCTTTGCGGATTTTTCTCTATTCTTTCTTTCATTACACACCTGTCCCTAAATCATATATCTGAAAGGTACATACCTCCTTCCATTCTCCTTTAGTTTTTTTTTAGAGGTTGTGATTTTTTACATTATCTTAATAAAGCTTACTTTGAAATACAGTGTGTGGTAGAATCTCCTCTTCCTAAGCACATTAGTCTAATTTTTTCTTAAAAGATATTCAGACTAATCTTAAGCCTTCATTGGCTGGTGGAAGGGGGGGTGGGGGGGAAGGGAAAAAATGGGGCCTAAAGAAAGCCAGACTGCTAGTATTACTTCCTGGTCACAAGAACAAAACAGCCATGAGGAGCTCCAGGCAGTTCTCTTCAATGGTTGGTTGGCATCATAATGGCCAAGTTGGTCAAAGGAGTATCACTAAACTGAATCAACTCAAGGTATCCTCAATGCTTAATCATTGTTGAATATCATTCTCCTGATACAACTAGGTAATTCTCCTTTTGCTAATGGCTGGATAACCTGTAAGTATCTCATTTTGTTCCAATACTGCACCTAAACAACGTAGGGAATAATAAGAGTAAGGCTCAACCCAGAACAGATTCTAAGAAGCTGATGTAAACCTAATCAGAAATGAGTCTTCAGTAGGACTCTGAAGAAGAGAACATGGAAGCAACACAGAGAACAAAGAGCAATTTATTACAAACGAGTGTAGAAGATTGAAAAAAAATCTAGAATTCACGGCTCTCTCTAATTCTATTAAATAGCTAGTTTAGTTTAAGAACCTGTGTAACCACAGCTGAAGATTTAAATCAAACCATCAATTATATGTTAAAGACTTACTTGAGGTAGCATGGTATAGCAGAAATATTTCTAGATGGGAAATCTTAAGATGTAGGAACAAATCATGGCTCAAAAGGAATACTGTTACTTATTATCTGTGTAATGTTCTCCAAGTCTAGTACATTTAAAATCCCTAATTACTGATGGACTGATACAAACCCTGTAACACCCAAACCAACATTTTACTGTTCTTTTATGTGAGGCTCAACCTTCTCTTGTTGACTAAGTGTCACCCATGTGAGATCATACTGCTGGTCACATTTACCAGTCTATGTGCCCAACAACTAATACCTGAGAACAGACTAGAATATCCAATAACAGCAATGGTAGAATAAGATAGTAACTTCTGCTACTTTCCTTTCTTTTCTTCAGATCAGTCAGGCTATAGCTTCCTAGATACCTGAGGATAAAAAGCAAAAGGAAGAGAGTAGCAAAGGAAAAAAAGAGGGATACAAAAAGGAAAAAGGGGAGAGAAAAATGAGATTGAGAAGAAAAGGAAGAGAATGGAAGATATGTTTTAATAGTTATTATATACATTCTTGTGATTCTATTTACTTTTCTGGGTATCAGTACACAGAAGTCTTTTCAAAAATCTTTTAAGCCATTATATTTAGCATTAGTTTAGATGGATTTTGGATGGCCAAATACATAAAACTTGTCAGCACCTACTAGAGGGACAGCAGCTAAACCAAGACCCAACAGTTGCTAAGGACTGGAAAGCCTTCAGTTCTCCACAAATTTTTTTTCAAAACACACAGAATGATTTGTTACAAAAGAGCTTAATTATTCAGAAGATCATTTACTCAGAATACTACTGTTTGACCAATTAAAATACGATTGAAAAAGTAAAGAAAATTAATGCAGAAAATAATAAAAGATCTTTTTACCGTTTAAGTAGGAATTTTTATGAATTCCTGAGTTTTTGGCATTATCTAGTAGTCACCTAAATTATAGTGTTATTTTTTCAAAAACAAAGTCAACCATGCTCAATCACTAAATAAATATTAAAATAAATGAAAACATACAAAACATATATGGCACATATTTGAACAAGTGAATACATGTGTGTATATACAGTATGTATACATATATGTGTGTACATATATACACACACACACATATTCTATATACGTGTATTTTCTATATATGTATATTTTTAGGTATCCTTCAATTCAACCAATATTTATTAAGTGTCCACTCTACAAAACACTTTGTTGTGTGCTAGGACAAATATCAATATATTAATCAGGGTTTCTGCTTAATGGAATATAATTGCATCCAATTTATTGGATTTATCTAAGGAAACAAGAAAACAGACTCTCAAAGAATTTCCAGATGGGAAAAGACCTCCAATGCCACAGTCTTGGTCATATTTAAGTAAGAATTCTTTCCTTACCAAATACTACTGACAAATGGTTACCTAATCTCCACGTGAAAACCTCTAATAAGGAAGAGCTCACTCATATTACCCCCAAGAGAGACTACTGTATTTTTTAAAACCTCTAATTAAGAAGTTTTTCTTTACATTGAGCTGAAATCTGCCTCTCTGTAACTTCTACCTCTGGCTCCTAGTTTTGCCTCCTGTTACCAAGAAGAACAGGTCTAATCTCCATTTACAGATGACCTCTACTCAAATATTTGAAGACTGAAGTCACCCTTGGCTCTTCACTCCCACTCCACGTATTCAATCATTTGCCAAATCTTTTCATTTTTTTCCCTCCACATCCCTACAACCACTGCCCTAGTTCAGACAGTATATTCTTCTCTATCTATTTGTGACCTTGTACTCGCTGTCTCTGCTGTCTGGAATGCTCTCCCTCCCTAACATCACAAAAATCCCTAGCTTCCTGAAAGACTAAATTCCTACTCACCAGTTCCTACAGCTTCTAAGGTTACTTCACATCTATGCTATATGTACTTGTTTATGTACATGATGTCTTCCCAATTAGATTGTAACCTACTGGAGGGCAGAGACTATTTTTGGCTTTTTCTTGTTAACACTAGTGCTTAGCACAAAGTAAACAACTAATGTTGGTTGACTGATTGTGATACAGTAGAAAGAACACTGGTTAAAGAGTCAAAGGGCCTGAGTCTACTTCACAACTATGACTAACATCTGGGTGTCTTTGGGCAAGTTACTTACTTTTCTAAACATTGGTTTCCACTTAAGTACCTTTCCATCTAAATCCATGATCCTATAGGTCTTCCTACCTTGCCATACACCTCTTACCCTCCAAGGATTGTATTTTCCAGGTGAGTTCCCTTATCATACTGAAAAATATAGGTATCCTTTGTTACCTATGTTTCTGTCATTTGTTTGATATATACATATATATACACATATATCTCAATACAAGGGTTAAACTAGATAATCTTCAATGCTTTTTTTCTCAACACAGCATATCCTATAACATATATTTTCAATTGATAAAGCTGTGATAATGCATTCTTAATTACCAAGAGGGTCCACAGTAGCAACTTCTTAAAACATGCATCACCTTAAAATGAAAGTTCGACATACAAATAATTAACTGGGCTCTATCTTGTGAAAATCAAAACTTACATAATAATATGTAAGAATTTTAAATATTGAAAGCAAGTGTAAAATATTATACAGAATTTCCATATGCAGCAGGTAGTAAAGCAAGAAAAGAAATGACACAGTTACTCTCCTTAAATAAAGAACTCTTACACAGAGTCAGAGTACTTACTACAGGTCTATGCCTTAGAGACGTTGTGGCCATTAACAGTTTAAACCGTCACTGTATTTGGCTAATTGGCACACAGGACTTTTAAGCTTCCAACAGATAAAACATTCCAGTTCAGTTCTCCAGCAGTGTCATTTGTTCATGTATTCCAAGCAAGAACAAAGGGGAAAATACTGCTTTAATTGTTTAAGGACCACTGATAAAAGAGATGGATGAATACTTTAGGGGAAAGATCTTTTGTTCCTTTTCTATTTTAATACAGGGAAATAATTCTCTATTTCAAGTGCCGAAGGTTTCTTGGTTTTGCACTAAAGGTAAAATCTTATTTTCTTTTTCCAGCTTTAGCAGTTATTCTATAAAATTTATGTATAGATGTTTATGTACATTTATAGATAAAATGCATTAATTTCTTTATTTGCTTTTTAGGTATTAAGTGCAGAGAATTCATTTTATAAAGTTTGGAGAGAGGCAAACTAGTGCATTTTTAATTAGTACTTTCTGAGAAAGTGTGGTAATGAGCAATCTCTTTTCTCATAATTGCTGCCTAAAAAAGTATAATACATAAATTGAAATTTACTTTTATAAAGATAATTTAAATGGTGTACATTAATTATAAATGCTATATCTGTTTTCAAAATAAATTTAAACATCAAATGATGATGGTAGAAATATTATTACCATTTAAATAATTTGCTAATCTTGATTTATTATATAAGCTCATCAATGATTCTAAAAGTGGGATTAATTTATAAAATGGGTGATTAAGAAAAAGTTTCCATTTTTAACTTAGCAGATACATGCTAATTATGCACAATCATGTTCTCTAACAGGAGAAAATAATTAGAAGTAGTTTTTAAAAAAATTTTTCCCTAATGACCATTACTGATAGTAATAGAACTCATACCTCTCACCCTATCCAATAATTTGCCAAAAAAGTTTTTTTAATCTAGTTTTACCAGAATATCATCTTTTCCTTATTTAGATATAATTTTATAATTGATGACAAACTGATAAATCTGAAAGTGCCAAATAGCGATGCCTAAGTCTTAAAGAATATTTCTTTTGCCCTAAATTGTTCTTGTCCCAAGGAATTATCCCTCCCTAGTGCACTGAGTTAAAGCCAGAGCTCTAAGGTTTCACTCACCTTTTTTCAATAGATAACATATGGTATAAAAAACTACCAGACTTAAGATGATCATTTTAGTCCAAATTTTTACCACATACTTAACTTTACAGTGAATATTACTTTTTCTTCCATTTGTACTCTCTCATTTCTGACCATACATATATTTGCAGGCTGGAAAAAGTCTCAGGAATATCTTTTTCTATATTAAGTAAAAGTTTTAAGAAAAAAAAACCACACATGCTAAACTGCCACCGTGGTAGGCTCTCCAAGGCTGCTATTCTTTGATGTAAAATGAAATACTACTTAGTGAATAAAACATAAAAAACTCCTGTCTCCCCTTCAAAGAGACATATCCTTTGACCCAGTGCTCCAGACTAAAGCCTTGACATTTTTGCACAAGAATGCTGCGTGAGGAAAGTCCAGACAAAACAGACACTTGAGATGCGAGGAGGTTGTATAAGCCCAATTGCAGCAGACACTCCCCCTTCCAATAATCTACCAGAGATAGCGCTACCATACACCAAAAGAAAACTGACCCGTAGGAAAAAAATCCAATAGTCAAAGCAAATTGAAGCCATTAAATTTGGTCTATAATCTTTTCCCAGTCACCTCTTTAAAACCAATTATTCAAGTTTGTGTACTTTTAAAAATTGGTTTTTCACTTTGTTAAGATCTACTATATTCAAAACTAAAAGCAACATAAGCATACTTATGCAGGAAATAAAACAATTATTGAAAGTTTGTTTTAAAAAAATCAGTCACTTTCATAAAAGCTTTCTGATGTGTAAGACAAGCATTGCTTTATTAGAACTATTAGTCAGAGAAAAAACTTTTCCAATGTTAGTTAACTTGTTGCCTGCAGACATTCTTCTGAAAAGCACTATTACTACCCAGTGAGTTGAGCCTGGCTACTTCTGTTACTTCCTTAATCTAACAGCAATTACTTCTAAAAAAGCAAGAAGCAATGACTAAAGTAAGACATTAATTTAATTAAAAAAGACCTACTTGCCATGAAACAAAGTACAACTAATTAGTAACAATACAACAACTGGGAATGACATTTCATATCTATCTACCTACTAAAAACACTTTTAAGAAGGGTCACACTTCTTAGAATAAGTCACAAAGTGTAATAACATAACAGAATATAAAATGACACCTTCCTCCTCCCCCAAGTTTTAAAATAAAAAAAAAAGAAAGGAAATTGATACTAAAAACAAGAAAACATCAGGCTGTTTTAAGTAAAACTTTTTTGTTGCTGTTAAAACTACATGTATAAAACTAGGTCTGCAATACTCTACAGATGTCTCTTAAGAATTTAAATGAGTGGTGCTTACTATCATTACAACAATTACATGGGAACCACATGAAAGGACAAACAGCTGAAAAACAAACCTGTACACCCTATATAAATATAGTCATTTAGAAAAAATACCAGAAAAATGAAATTTTAAAATTAAGTGATATGCTAAGAATAAATTAATGATGTGATATTTTGTTAACTCATTAAAAGTAAAATGGCAGACTTTTAATAGATACCTATTTTAAAACTTCCCTTGTAATAAAAATCTGTTATCAGTGGCAAGTAAATATGAAGCAAATGTGACAATAGAAGGAACAAGGCATTTCAAAAGAGCTAATTTAAGACTTCTGAAAATCATAAACACACATCTGTGTGTCTAACTCATCAACAACCTTAAAAAAAATACAAGTATATGTCATACAGTCAAAGAGAATGTAAAAAACAGTAAGCAAGATCACTAGATTTAGATATTCATTAAAGGTGCTAGAAGAAAGGAGATAGGGCATAGAAAACACAAAGCACAGTTACCCTCTTAATAAAGTACAAAGGCAGAGAAATGCACCCTTCTCTCTTCCATATTCTGAGTGCTCCCTACAACAAAAGCTAAGGGCCACAGAAATAATAATTTATATGCTTTATTTAATACCTGTGAGAAGTACTACATATAGTTGTATAGGCTACAAAATACTTTTACAACTAGGTTCCCAAATAAGCTTAAAAAAGACATTATAATCTTTATAACATAAAGACTTTTTATGTTTTTCTTGTTGTAGGCTTATGAACTGAAAAACAAAGTGAGGAAGAATTATACCTAAATATATCTAAAGTGTGGGAACAGAAGTCTGGCAAAGGGGTCATTAATACAAGTGAATGTTTCCTAAGGACTGATGTTTTATGCATGCTAGGTACTTCTTCATGCTTTTAAAAAGCCAGAAAATAAACTGTCATCAAATATCTTATACACAGTAAGTAAAAAAATTTCCTTAAAAAGAACCCTGCCTTTTGTTGAGAAGGAAAAAATGCCATTCTATTAAACACCAGTCTTCTTCCTTTGAGTTAAGAGGAGAAATATCATTCTATCCTAAGTTTTCTGACTAATTTTCAGCTTCCTAGAGGAACAGAAAAAATATCATTCCATCTAGAACCAGTCTCCAGTCTTTGGGGTAAGGGGAAAAAAATGCTATCCCTTAAAGATGAGTTTCCTGCCTCCTGCTGGAAAAGGAGAAACATCATTCCTCTCAGGGAAAAGGAGAAAAGTGATTTTATAAAGTTTCCAACCTGGTCAAGAAGACATTTCAGATAAAGTCACGTAACTGTAATGACTTGATCCCCTATAAATTTACGTCACATAAGCTCAAGTGGGCCCTCACTGTTACAAGGCAATCATTTTGCACCTGCCTAATTCACAATTCTACTCAACACAGCGGCTCTTCCAAATCTTTTTAATCCTCTTCAAACCTCTAGTGGCTCCTTCCTCATTCCCTCTCAGCTAAGAATCTTGCTTGATATTTTATTAAAAGTATTAAGGACATTAACCAAGGGCTCTCTCTTCTCCTGTCCTCCTATCACATCAAACAGATGCCTTCTACCACTATCTTTTACCCTGTTTCACATAATGAAATGGTCCTTTTCCTTGCCCAGTGTAAAAGTGATCCCATTTCATACTGTCTTCTCCAGCAGTCTGCCTTATCATCTGCACTTTAATATTCAATCTCTCTCTGTATACTGGTTGTTTCTTTACCCTCTAAAAACATGCCCATGTATGTCTCTCTATCCTCAAAAAAAATCTCTCTTGATCCATCCATCCTTGCTAGCTATCATCCCATATCTTCTGTCTTTTGTGGCTAAACTCCTTGAGAAGGCTGTCTACAACTGATTCCTCTATTTTATTCTCTTCCTTTCACTCTCTTAACTTTATTCAGTCTGTATTCTGAGCTCTTGCCACATCTAATGGCCTTTCTTCAGTCATATACCTTGGCCTCTCTGCAGCTTTTGACACTGTCAATCACTCTCCTTCATATTCTTTTATCCAATTGTTTTTTTCTTCTGGAAATTCTCCTGGGTTCTCCTCCCACTTATATGACCACCCTTTCTCAGTCTCCTCTGCTGGATCTACATCCAAGTAAGGCCTGTTAACCATGGCTGTTCTATAGGGCTCTGCTTGGATCCTCTTCTCTTCTTCCTCCATACTACTTCATGTGATGATTCATCAGCTCTAAGATCAATTATCATCCTCTAAGCTGATGATTCTCAAATCTCCTGGGGAGTTGGGTAGTACAATGGATAGAACACCAAGCCTAGAATCAGAAAACCTCATTTTCTTGAGCTCAAATCTGGCCTCCAATGTTTACCAGCTATGTGACCCTGGGGACAAGTAACTTTTAACCCTGTTTGCCTCAGTTTCTGCATTTGTCCAAAAAGTACAATCACTTACTTTGAGAGGTGATAGGTCGCCCCCTCCATAAGGGGGATTCATTATGCAGATCAATAAGTAGAACCTAGACAGTCACCTGTCAGGTATATTCTTTTCCCATGATTTACACTTGAGTCACTGAGATTCTTTCCAACCCTCAAGTTTTGAAATCCTGTGAATAATTTTGTTATAGAACCATAGGATTTAGAACTAAAAAGTCTTATAAGGAATATGTAGTCCAAAGATCCTTATTAGCATGGTGTATATAAACCTGTATTTAAAAAAAAATTAATAATTATTTCAATATAATGAATTTCCTTTGTAATCATATATATTGTATGCATCCAAAAACATTTTTCTTAGAAGGTTTTTTTAGGCTTTGATACTGCCAAAGGGGTACAACGCAGAAAAAAAGGTTACAAATTCCTGTCCTTGTACAATGCCATCACTTCACAGATGGGGAAAATGATATCAATGATGTAAAATACTTATATTTATTAACCTAAATTGGCATAAAGCTAAAAACCAAATAGAAACATAAAAATAAAATTCAAATTAATTTCAAGTCATATTTCAGACAGAAAGGAATATATACAGGATAATATACCCAGGAAACAAGAACTGCTGTGAAATAATTTCTCTAAATAATAAAAAAAATTTCACAGAACAGGGCATTGACAAGATGAAAAAGTTTAAATCCTTTTTTGAGTCTCAGAAAGCTGATGAAACATATTGTATACAACATGTATTCAACAAACTTAATTGCTGAATTTAATCTAATTTATATTCATAACACTTGTGAAATGGGAGAAACAGTAGCATCCCAAGGTTTATAAACTAAATATAGCAAATTTGAGCTTCATACCCAGGAATACAAGAACATTACAGACCAAACCACAATTGGCACTCACCCCTAAAGGTCTTAAATTAGAAGTAATTCAAAGGCCAGCTCAAAACTTACATCTGACTACTGAATAGTCACTGTTCTTATATAAAATTAACATGGGATCATAATCTACATAAAATTAAAACCACATTTTCATTTATATCTATTTATATACATATAATTTTAATTCATCAGTTTTAAATTTGTTTAAACTAATAAAATCAAACACAAAGGAACTGAATTTGAATTACAATCAACAAAAGACTTAAGACATAATATACCAAGTGCAAGATCCTAAATATTCATTCTGCTTTAAATATTTTAGGTACCTTTTCCTGCCCAAAGGTGAGCAATGTAACGCTGAAGAACAAACAGAAGGGGAGTAATCAAGAAACATATCCATGTATTCTAGAATAGTAATTCAAAAATACAATGAGAAGCAGGTTTACACTGACACGTTTTCACCAGAAGTCTTGGAAGCTTCACAAAAATTATGCCATTGTAGAATATAAGCATAAATATCAGGTTGCATCTAAAGTAATGGACCACACATTGAAAAATTTTATAAGTGATTGTTGCCAAAATTCGAATCTGCTACTGATTAACGGAAGAATGTTGTGCATTTGTTTCTAGTTGTAATCTAACCTTCATGCATATGCAGAAATGAGGTATGTATACAGTAACAATAACTTTGCATGGTTCTTTAAACTTTATTTCTTTAGCAAAAAGAAAAACCTAATACATTTGATTTTTTTTAAGTATTGGCAAATATATTGCAATTTCATTAAATGGGAGTATAAAACAGGGAATTTAAAAACTAGTACATTTATAAAAGAAAAACAAAATCAATTACTTGTTGCAAGTTAACCACAATATGATCCATTATGACACTATGATCCAGGCCTTTCACAATTTCATATTTGTTGCTTAATATTTGTGTATGTAACTACATATGGTGCTTTAATACACAGGTTATCTTCTTGTGGTTTACTGATGTCTCTGTTTAAAGCATAGTATGAATCTGGAAGTTAAAATTTATATTTCTTTCCTCAAGGAGCACACAATACCATCCTGAATGCCTATTGTGCAGAAATAACCTGAAGGCAGAAACATAGCAGTATGTTGTATAAAAAACTCTTACCAATTTTTCATCAACTGTGATGAGTTGCGTGTCTTGAGCTTGGTCCTTTGCCAGCCACCATGTGGAAGTGCTCAGTGACCTGCAGTGTAAGACTTGAAGTTAAAAAATGATTCATGCAACGAGAAAATAGAGGCAGACAAATCTTACATAAACAAGTTACTTTAACAATATCCGTCTTGTAAAAAAAAATGAAAGAGGGAGAGATGAGGGCACAAAAATCCTTTTTCTCCCCAATTAGTTCTGTCTGCTGAGTTTTTGGCAGGCTCCCACTTAACAGTTCACAACAGGCTGAACTTTATGTCAGCCTACAGGCTCTGTGTCACACAGAGAGACTGCCAGTGGCAAGGACTGTACTGCTCTATGTGAATGTACAGTAGCTAGTTTGTCACGAACAGACAGAAAATACAAAGCTGAAGAAACTATTCTGGAACTCTGATCCCTAAATGATGGCATCAGAAGGAAAAAATCTCAAGTACATTCTTAATAGTGTAAAGTACAATTGTATAGTTTAATAATGGGATATTAAAACTGAAAAACTTTTATAAAATTGAAAAAAAAAGAAAACCCAAGTAGGTATGACCTTCATAATTATTTTAATTTAAGAATTAATTTAACTACTTTGGTTCAAAAATTCAGTCTTTAAAAATTCAGAAACAGAAAATTTACCAACAAATGGAATTGATATAAGAACGTGTATTCTTCAAGTAAAAACCATTATTGTAATATAACTTCTAACTCTGAACAAATGATACACTTATAAAATGTTAAATATTAGCTCATTATCAACAGCTTCC
Organism: Pseudocheirus occidentalis; assembly: GCA_028646575.1. Lineage (NCBI taxonomy): Eukaryota > Metazoa > Chordata > Mammalia > Diprotodontia > Pseudocheiridae > Pseudocheirus > Pseudocheirus occidentalis. The sequence continues at coordinate 308,793,629 of CM053594.1, forward strand.
AATGGGTAAGAGAAATCTTTCAATATTTTTAAAAAGTACAATTTTTAAAAAAATCTAGCTCCTTTATATCTGTATTCTTCAAAAAGAAACTCTTAAAACTGTGATTGCCTATTTCAAGTACACTATAGTTTCTATTAGGAGTTTCTATTAGTGAAGTGCTGTGAATATTCAGCTAGTGACAGTTAATTTCTAACTCCATTTCCCAGACCCTCTTAATTCTAGTGCCTTCCCTCTGACTTATTTATGCTGTATATTGCTTGCATATTAGTAACTGTTAATTGCTGTTTTCTCCCCTAGACTGGAAACTCCTTGAGAGCAGGACTTTTTTTGCTCATTTTGTTATACCCAGCTTTTAGCACAATGCTTGACACACAGTAGGTACTTAATCAATGTTTATACACTGACTGATAACTCTTCACAATTCCCTAAATTAGCCACAAATTTCCTTTCAGAAAACAAAATTACTATGGGTATATAAAGTTTAAAGCAAGTATATAAAATTACCATTTAAGATGTCAGAAACAAATCATTCAATAAATTTACACCAGAAAACATTATTTATATACACATGTAGATGTACACACACATACACAATTATGTGTAATATTATAAGAGATGTTAGATAGTATTAGACACTGTCCAAAATTCAACTTTCAATAAATATATGAACTGCTTTAAGGAAATTCACATTACAAAAATATACATTCAGATGTGATTACTGAAAATGCAAAATAATTGTTTCATTTATAAACAGATGTACAAAAATTTGAAGGTGATTCTGTCTCAATGGTGCAATTTAGCAATGTTATCTAAGGTTTCATCATTAAGCATACAACATTAAAACTATCACATTAACTAGTTACAAACTAGACCTGAATTTTTCTTTATCTGTATATTTGAAGAAGACAAATCTCATGACCAATGTAATCTCTTTTATTTCTCAAATCCTACTGCTAAAATCTAATCTAGGAAGTAGCTCTCATTTTGGAAAATTTCTTGCTTAAATATTTACACACATACAAATTTTATGAATAACCTAAAAGTCTAACATATGCTACATCATAAATTAAACTAATTTTTTAAAATAACATCTTCAGTATAAGTAAAGGTATCAGAAAACTAAAATATCATTTACTTCTCATAGTAAGGGACATCTAATCATTTATAACCCCCCAAATTTGTTAGTATAATAGATTCATCAATCATTGAATTTTAAGAGGTGGAAGCAACTTCAGCATCTGTATAAGTACAGCCCACAACAGAAAAAGAATCTTTTTACAACAAGGCCAAGAACTGGGCATCCAAATGTTACTGAAGACCTCCAGTGAGGGAGAACTAAGGTAGATATTTCTATTTTAGAGAAACTCTAAATTGTTAGCAATTAGAAATTTATCCTGAAGGGCGGGTCGGTGGGTAGTGAACAGAGCAGAAACTGGGTTCAAATCAGGCCTCAAGACACTTCACACACACACACACACACACACACACACACACACACACACACACACACACACCTAGCCATGTGACCCTGGACAAATCACTTAACCCCAATTGCCCTACCTTTCCCCCTCCCAAAAAAAAAAAATTTATCCTGCTTTTCCCTCTTTGCAACTTCTACCCACTACTCTTAATTCTGCCCTCTGGTATCAAGCAAAAACAAGATTAATCCCTCTCCCATGAGAAAGTCTTCAAAAATTGTTAGAATATAAAATATTAAAGCGAGACAGAACCACAGAACACAAAATGTCAGAGATGGAAGGCAGTGAGGAGGAAAGCAATGAGAAATCAAGAAAAGATTTTTTTAAACAAGTGTATATAGGCCAGAGATAGGATTAGAACTGGGGTTTTGAGGCCTAATGAGGAAGAAGCTCCTACTAAGGCAAGGAGAAATCTTTTTAGAAGCTTTTAATCTTAGAGATACTTAGATATTGAGGTAAAGTGACTTGCCCAAGGTTAATTAGTGTCTGGCATACATATGTGGCAGAGGTGGGGCTAAATCCCAGGTCTTTTAAACTACAACAACTCCTTTTATTCATTCTGCTATATTGTCTCTCAACTGAATATATAAATGAATAAAACTGGTTTAATAGTAAATATCTATTTATAGAAGGGAGGAAGCAATTCTTGTTAAGTGATGATGGAGGCACAAAATTCAGAAGAGAGAGGAAGTTAAAATATTAGTAAGTTTAAATTTCTAAAGAATTAAATTAAAAACTTAATCAACATATTTTTTTTTTTGTAAAATATAATGGATCAAAAATCTGTTCACTTCAGAACTATTTAATATGGCTATTTTGGACTCCACAAACAGGGAATTAGATTTAAACCGTCAGGGGACACAATTTAAATGAATTCTACAAAAGTATAGGGGTTTTTCCCCCTGACAAAACATTCAAAGCATTTATTCTTAATGCAGTGCTCCATTTTGGAAATGGCATTTTCTATAAAGACAGATTTAGTTTATGTTATTTCTTAGCTACACAAGAAACTGAACCTTGAGCTGGTTATTTTATTTAAAAAGTTAGATATTTTTCAGGTCTAGTTCTATTTTCCTATGATTAGATAATTTTGAAAGCATTGGCAGTTGAAATATCTCCAGTTTGGGGACATGAATTCATTCATTGGCTTGAAAGAACCCACCTAGGAAATTCTAAGTGTAGCAACTTCTCCTACCAAAGCACACTGGCAACTCATTTGTTACTTTCAGTCTTTGCTGCTAGGGGCACTGAGAGATTGTGACTAACCCAAGGTCACACAGTTTGGATGTGGAAGAAACACAATACATTGAATTTAAGATATCTATGAGACATTCAGTTCAAGATATGCAATAGGCAGTTGGAGATTCAAGAATGGATGCCAGCAGAGAGGTTAGAGCTGGATAAATAAATTCAAGAATCACTTTGCACAGAGATGCTAATTGAATCCATGGGAACTACTGAGATCATCAAATGAAATATTTTACACAGAGGACAGGAGGCCCAGGTAATAAATACTCTTAAAAGACACCAACAGGTAGCACATAAGAAGAAGAGGTCAGATAGGAAAAGGAGAACCAGGAATGAGCAGTTTCTTAAAAATCTAAAGAAAAGAGAATATGAAGGAAAAGAGGGTGATCAACAATGCCCAAGACTGAAGAAGGTTCAAAAATATAGATTAACAGGGCATTAGATTTGATGGTTAAGAGATTATTAGCAATTTTTGAGAGAGTATTTTTAGCTGAATGATGAGGATGGAAATGGGACTGCAAGAGAGTAAGAAAAGGATGGGAGTAAAGGAAGAAGAGGCAAGGATTTTAGATGGTCTTCTTAATGAGTTTAACCAAAACAGGTAGATAGACACAGGAAGCTAGCTAATGGGGTGGGTCAAATGAGAGTTTTCTAAGTATGAGGGAGCCATGGGAATGTTTTTAGGCAGTAGGTGAGCAGCCAGCAGACAGGAAGGAATGAAGATTAGTGAAAAAGTGGAGATGATAAGAGGAGACAATCTATTGAAGAAGATGAGTTGGAATGGCATCACTTTATAATTGTAAAAAGTTATGCCTTGGCAAGGAGAAGAGTCACCTCTTCAAGTGAGACAGTGATGAAGAAGGAATAGAGGGGGAAAGGCATTTGAGTAATGTGAGATGAGGAAGAGGGGAAAAGAAGAAGCTCTCAGCAAATGGCCTCAACAGTTTCTCAGTTTTTTGGCTTTTTTTCCACCCCTACAGAGCTGTAGTTTTCAGCTGAGAAGGTGGGGAAAGGAAGAGCTATGCTAGGTTTTGAAAAGAATGAAACAGTCTGGAAAAGCAACTGTGGTAAGTGGAATAGAGAATCAATTAGGGAGGTATAAAAAAGATTGCCTTGCTGAATCAAGGTCCCAGTTAAGATGATGTAATATAAATCTGTAGAGGAATCAGTCGGCATTCTTTTGTGATTATCTCCAGCTTCATTCAGTAATACATTCAGGAGCAAAAGCTGTAGAGAGTGGGAGAGATCCAAGGCCATGGCTTGGCAGGGGAAGTCAGTAACAGGAAAAGATGGCTGATGACTCCAGAATAAATGGTAGTGTAGAGCTGACCTAGATAAACAAAGTATCAAGATGGAGTAGAGAGGAAAGTGTAGCCAGTGCAAGGGTGATGTCCTGGGAAAGAACTAGGGTTAGAGGTCAAAGTAAGGATGAAGAATAGAACTAGGGGATTACAAAACAAAGGGGAAAAATGGAATGATACGAGATTATGATGAGATAACGAAAGCTAAGAGTTTAAGAATATGAAGTAGAACACTTGTGGATGATGGTCAAGGGTATGACTCTCCGTGTAGGTAAGTTGGGGTAGGAAAATAGGTCATGAAAAATTACTAAACTATAGAACTGGGAGAATAGGTTACAATATTTTCCAATGATGAGCGGCATACAAGAAGTAAAAGCAAAGCCAGTATTAAAATCTTGTAAAAGTGGAAAAGGAAGTTGGTTATGTAACAGGAATAAAAAGGAAATCTTTAAAAATGAAGATAAGTGGTCTCAGTGAAGAGCACTTACATAGTGGAAAAATATATAAGTAATGAAAGACAGGGAATACACAGCGGGTTTAATGTGGAGAGAAGCTGTTCACAAGTAGGCCATTTCCTCTGAGAAAGTATACTTCCATGGAGAACATGATACCTTAAGAGAAGGGAAACTGCCAGGTAAATGGGAAAGAAAAAGGCCAGAGGGAGGACAGAGAGCAGGGCATATGAATTAGGACATGAGAAGTGTCCTTTTAGTTTATCTTTTTATTACCTAGCAAAGTGCCTTATTCCATGGAGTTGAGACCAGGCAGGGCAGCCTGTAAAGTGGAGTGATCTGAGAGCACACAGTTATTATCCCTTCCACAATGCAACTTCCTCCATGGTGGTTCTGATATATCATAGGTCAGCATAAAAAATTAAATGGGAATTTTGGGGGAATTTTGAGGAAGCTGCAGAAAACAAGCAAAGGCCAACAGACAACAGAAAAAGAAACTCAGAAATGTATAAAATCATAGACGTAGTATTGTATAATATAACACATTTTATTATCTAATATCAAAATAATTCAGATTTTTTTTTCTCTGGTATGAAAGGAAGGTCAAAAAATTTTATACAGATTTTCCATACTGCAGGAACCAACCCTGATGTTAAAGGAATAACTGCAGTTTCTATCCTCTAAAGCAGCGGTTCTCAACCTGTGGGTTGGGGTTGAATGACCCTTTCACAGGGGTCACCTAAGACCATGTGAAAACACATTATTTCCGATGGTCTTAGGAACCTCCTCTATCTGTCTCCAGGTGGATCTGCCCACATGCTGACACACCCACATAAGACTATTAAAGGGTCTGGCATTAGGAAGGTTGAGAACCACTGTTCTAAAGGAAAGCATTGGGAGGAGTTTGGAATTTAGGGTTGGGAACACCCATTGTGGGCACTGGGAAACTAAACAGATTCCAGATGAACAGAATGTCTACCCTGTTGAAGTGAGGATCCAGCTCAGATAAGACACCATAAATTAGCATGTGGTCCAGTCAGCAGTTTCATGATGTCCTCCAGTTCCATTCAGCAGCACATGGACTTGGTAAGACATGAATAGCAATAAGACAAAAAAGCAAGGGAATTAAAGGTGACAGTCAAAACAGAGAAGGAAGAAAGGAGAGTTCATTCAATGCAGAAGTGATAATCTGCACTAGAACTGAAGAGTAGAAGGAAATGGAAGGTCATAATAAGAAGGAAGTAAAAGGAAGAAGAGATTGAATGGCATAGAGAAATATGGAATGAGAAGATACTATGATTAAAAGAATTTCAAAGTTCATGAACATGAGACACTTCTGGGATAAAAGGATGGAGGATTAGACATCTCCTCTGTAACTTCACCAAAACAGAAATCATGTGTCGAAGATAAAGCAACTTCAGCTATCTCCATAACCTAGGACACCTAAAATAAAAAAAGGTTTAAAAAAAAAAAGTGAAATGGCATTCACTGATGCTGGGCTTATCACCTCCCTTTACTCCTACGCCACCAGCATCCAGGCTACAGAAACAGACCCAAGGATCCAAAACACTGGCTTGCAATAAATCCCAATCTTACCTTTCCCCCCATCCCTTAGAAATGCTTTGTGGACACCCTGGCTCCAGGCTCCACAAGTTTGCTCAGGCAACAAAAACCAGCCAATGCTATGGTGGTCCTTCAGGAACAAATGCTGGCTGGAAGTCATAACACATAGTCAGTGCTAACGCAGACAACCCTATAGCATCAGTGCTGCAAAGCTCTGACTTGCTAGTTCTAGGCCAGAGAACTGAAGAACAGAGGGAATGGAATAAGACACCAGGATAAGACACCTACCCAAGAAAGCGTTATGTAGCACTCCACTAAGTCTGAGGAAAAAAAAGCATAGCATTCAGCTGGGATCAGTTCTGTCCACCTGAAATTCACTTGGGAAAAGAAACCTAGGCCACTGAAACATAAACTGTCCAGCATGGAAGAAAGTGGAGATATCTGGAGATCTGGCCATCAAGAAAAGCACCATCAGAGGAGAAAGAAAAAGAAAGCGAATAGTAGAGGAATTTGGGGTTGTAAGGAACTATAATTTAAAAAGTGAGTATATACTATAATCAAAAGCGAGTAAGAGATTGTTTAATGAAAGTGTATTGACAGTGAATTGGGAAGATAATTTTTTAAGTAAGAAGGAAGAAGGGTCTTACTGCATCAGATCATCAGAACTATTTGATTATTTGGTACCCACTAGAAGATAGGGGTCAGCCAGAGGAAAAAATATACAATATACAGTAGACAAAAAAAAAAGGTACATAATATACAGTAGCAAAGAAGCAATAGCATAATCTTAGATAAATGCAAAGATCTCAACTACTATAATAAGCTTATTGACAAAAAAATAAATATCTGAAATCAGTCTGACAGAAATTAGGCATATGCTAACATCTCAAAACAAATATCAATATGAGCTTCAAATGGATATGTGACAGCTAGAAAAGGTTATACTATAAATGAACTAGAGAAATAAGGAATATAACACTTTCAGCAGTATGGATAAAGTTTATGACCAAACAAATGACAGAGGCTCTCAGAAGATAGAATGCATAATTTTGATCACATAAAATAAGGTTTTGAACAAACCAACCCAAATGCAGCACAAATTAGAAGAGCAAGAGCCAAGTTGGCAGAGAGAAAGGAAGTATTAGAGTCTAATGCTTCCCCCCACCCCCGCCAATGCCCATTTCTTTGACAAAGATCTTGAAAATGAACCCAACTGAATTCTGATTGGTAAAACCAAGAAATCACATTGAGTCATTTTTTTTCCTGCTCAGGGTGGCTTAGGGAGATAGAAAATTCTGTATAAAATATGGTCAGGGTCTGGACAGGAAAGACTCCAACACACAGGGATTGAAAGAGAGTTGAGACTAGTCTTGGTCTCATACCCATCACCCAGTGCTAGGTAAAAGATTCAGGAAGGAGAGGAGTGGTTGTAAACTTCTGCCCTAGGAACAAGTTCTGCAAAGGAAACAGTAGCAGTATGCCTCTGATCTCTGGAGTAGAGCACAGCACTGCTGACAAAAGGGGTGCTCGCAATCCAGATACTTTAAACTCACATCTCACAGCTGGATAGTAGTGACTTCATCATCATCTGTCTGTTGAAACTCCCAACCAGACACAAGCCTGGGTTAGGAACTTGCAGATGTCAGATCAGGAGGACAGTGAACAGACCTCCTTTTCCTTGTATCATACCACTTCAGAATCACTAAAAGCTTATGGGACCCTAGCCAGAGCCGTGGAAGCATCAGAAGGGCACAGTAGGACAAAAGTTCAGACCAGTTTTTCCCCAACAGAAGTGTGATGGAGCCAGCATAAATATAAAGTTCAAAATCAAGAAATAGGCTGGAAGGCAAATGAAGAAAGAACCTGACCACATAATGAACTATTATGGTGAAACGGAAACTTAAGACACAAAGAAAAGAATGACTCAAAAATATCTAAAAGCAAAGCCTCAAAGAAAAATACAGCTGGAACACAAGTCCAGTAAGAGTTACAAGAAGAGTCAAAGAAGTAGCTAAAAATAATAATAATAATAATAATGATAATAATAATGACGGCTGAGCAAAAATAAATAAACAAATGAATAAATAGATAAATAAATGGGAAAAGAGGCAAGGGAAGACAGACATGAAAAAAAGAATTAGAAGCTTAGAATGAGGTGTAAAACTTTATAGAAGAAAATAACTCCTTGAAAATCAGAACTAGCAAAATGGAAGCTAATGACTCCATGAGAAATTAATATAAAGTCAAAAGGTAAAAAAAATTAGAACATGTGAAATATCTCATAGGAAAAACAAAATAACCTAGAAAGACTGAGGGGAGATAAATTAAGAATCACTGAACTACCCAAAAGCCATAAACAACAACAACAACAAAATATAACTCAGACATCATATTTCAAGAACTCAGACGTTTTAGTACCAAGAATGCAAAGTAAAAACTGAAAGAATCTAGCAGATACCTCCTGAAAGAAATCCCAAAATGAAAACTTCCAGGAATATTATAATCCAAATCCAAAATTTCCAGGTAAAGGGAAAAAAAATCTATAAGCAGTCAGAAAAAAGTAAAGTATCAAGGAGCCACAAAAAGGACCACAAGACATAGCAGTCATTACTAAAAAGAAGTGGAGAACTTCCAATGATATTCCAGAAGGCAAAAAAATAAAAATAAAAATCTAGGCCAGGGGTGGGGAACCTATGGCCTCCAGGCCACATGTGGCCCTCTAGATCCTCAAGTACAGCCCTCTGACTGAATCCAAACTTTACAGAACAAATAAAAAACTTTCGACTCAGTCAAAAGGCCATACCCAAGGGCCTAGAAGGCCACATGTGGCCACAAGTTCCCCACCCCTGATAGGCTTACAATCAAGAACAATCTACCCAGCAAAAAAAATTATAATCCTATGGGGAAAAATGCACATTCAACAAAACAGAGGACTTCCTAGCATTCCAAATGAAATCATAAGGGACTAAACAAGGTTAAAGTTACACTTTTATATGAAGAGATGATTATCATCACCAGAGGTCATAGAGAGAGTGTAATTAGTTAAGAGGACCTAGGAGTAATTTTGTTGTGTTTGTATGATCAGAAAAGAATAACATGGTGGGAAAAGACTTAGCATGGTGCTAAGAAAACTTAGACAAAGCACTGTGCCTGGCAAATAGTAGGCACTTAAATCTGCTGATTGAACTAAAGGAGAAAAGGGAAAGGAAGACTGAACATACTGCACATAGAGTGCATAAAGAGGGGCTTCTTCAATAAGACAGGGTCAATGACAAGGAAAATATGATGTCACTGAAATTTCATTCTTACCTGAAAATGGTTAGAGCAGGAAAGAAAATACAAGAGTTGGATACAAAAGATATTTCACCCACTAAGGAAAGAGGAAGGAAAGGAGTTAAGGGAAAAATGGGAAAAGAGGAAGGGTAGGTTAAGGAATTAATCAGAAACAAAGAATTAATCAGAAACAAATGTCTGAAGCAAAACTCTGGCAGAGAAAAAATGAGGATAAGTAAAAGAGAATAGATTAATGGAAGAAAATACAGAACAACGAGAACTGTGTATGTGAATGGACAAAGGACAGCTCTAAAAAGGAAGAAAGTAGAATGTATCAGAAACCAAAAATCCAATGATACAGTTGCTGGTTTTTGTTTTTGTTTTTTTTTTTTACAAGAGACGCACTTTAAACACAAAGATAACATTAAGAGCTAAAATAAAAGGATGAAGCAGAAGTAAAAAAGGCAGGGGCAGCAATAATGATCTCAGATAAAAGCAAAACCAGTCCTAATTTTAAAAAGATGAGGAAAACTTCATCTTATTAAAAGGAAACAATAAACTAATATCAGCAATAAACTTGAGCACCAAATGACCTCACATCTAAATTCTTATGTGAAAAGTAAAATGAACTACAGTAAGAATTTAAAAAGCAAAACTATAATAGTGGAGAGGGAGGCATTGCCTCAATTTATTTCTCTCAGAACTATATAAATTAAAAAAAAAAAACAAGGACCTGAATAAAATTTGAGAAGAAGGAAATATGATAGACTTAAGACTGAATGAGAACACAAAGGAGTATATCCATTTTTCAATCATCGATGACACGGTGAAAAAAAGCTGATTATATATTTTGGAGTTAAAAAAACCTCACAAACAGATGCAGGAAAACAGAAAAATTGAATTTCTTTTACTGAAGATAATGCAGTAAGAATTTACATTCAATGAAGAGCCTTGAAACAAATAAAAAATTAATTGGAAACTAGTATAATCCTAAAAAAAATGTAGATAAAAGAACAAATTATAATTTCATTAAAAATAACATCAATGAGACAACACACCAAAATTTGTAGGATATAGCCACAACAGTGATCAGGTGAAAGTTCCTATCTCTGAAACTGTTCATCAATAAAAGAGAGAATGATAATTCAAATCAATAAATTGGACATACGACTAAGAAAATTAGAAAACTAACATATTAAAACCTCCCATTTAAACAACAAAATAGAAATTCTGACGAAGAAATTAACCAACTTTTTAAAAAACTACACAAACAACTAAATAAAACCAGGATTTTTTTTGAGAAAAAACTCAACAAAATAGCTACTAGCTAATTTGATTAAGAAAAAGAAAAATAAGTTTGCAAGTATAAAAAAGATGAAAAAGATGACTTCATAACCAATGAAGATGAAACAAAAGTAATTTTTAGGAATTTTATTTCTGAATCATACGCCAATAAAATCAACAAACTAAATGTAATAAATGAATATTTAGAAATAAATTTCCTAGTTGCTAGAATAGGAAGTAGAATATTTAAATTACTCTATTTTAGAAAAAGAAATTGAACAAGTCATAAATGAACTTCCTAAAAAAAAAAAAATTGCACCAGATGGATGTAAAAATGAATTCTACCAAATATTTAAAGAATGATTAATCTCAATACACAAACTTTTTTTTAAAATAAATGTAGAAGAAGGAGAACTCCATGGTTCCCAAAACAACCACCTCAAATACCTATAAAATATGACAATAAACAAATTTTAGAATTCCAGAACTCATGAAATGACAGAAAAACAAGGCTTCCACTAAAAGCAGCCTGGCAGATGAAAGGAAAGGGCTCATCACAGCGCACCTGGGAGCAGTTTTTCCTTTGAAGATGGGACAAGAACCTGTCAATTTTCTGCTCCTGAATCTAGGTGATTATTTGGCAGACTCAGGAGGGAGCTGGGACCAGGGAAGAGGATCCAGGGAATCAGAGAGACTACCCAGAGTCATAATGAAGAAAAGGCTTGGACTAAACTGGACTTGGACTTGGACTAAACTGAGGTTTGTTGGAAATCAAGGGGTGGAAAGTTTGTGTGCTTTTCTAAGAACTTTATTTGGAAACTAAAGTTAATGGTTGCCCCACAAATGGAAGGTCAGTATATTGTGAATTGTTGACTGAATCAGCTCCCTCTTAGGGAAACTAGGTGATTCCTTTTGTTAACTGATTGACTGAATCTTTAACT
>CM053594.1:308805668-308824688 GCA_028646575.1 Pseudocheirus occidentalis
TTTTTTTTTAATATTTGTTTTTAAAACTTTTGATTTCCAAATTCTTTCCATTCTTCCCTCCTCACCCACCTCCACTGGGAAGACAAGCAATTCAATATAGGTTGTACATGTGTAGTTACACAAAATGTTTCCAAAGTAGTTACATTGTGAAAGATTAACTGTAGTTCCCTCTATCCTATCCTGCTACCCACTTATTCTATTTTCTACTTTGACCCTGTCACTTTTCAAGTGTGTGCTTCTAACTACCTTCTCCACCAATCTGCCCTCCCTTCTATCACATGCCCCCCCTTGTCTCCTTCCACTCTACTTTCCTGTAGGGTAAGATATCCAAATGAGTGTGTATGTTATTCCCTCCTTAAGCTAAATTCAATGAGAGTAAGGTTGACCCATTCTCTTCCATCTTCCTGTTTTTCCCATCCATTTTAAAAGTTCTCTCTTCTTTTATATGAGATAATTTACCCTATTCTATCTCTCCCTTTCTCCTCCCATTATATTCATCTCTCATCTCTTAATTTTTTTAAGGTATCATCTCTTCCTATTCAACTGATCCAACTGATCCTGTGCCCTCTGTCTAAGTATACATGTACACACATATACACACACACTCACATATGTATTTATACACACACACCCTCCTATACATACACATATAGGTATGCATATACATATATACATATACATATATATTTCCCTTCAATTATTCTCATGCTGAGAAGTCTCATGAGCTACAATTATTGTTTTTCCATGTAGGAATGTAAATAATTCAACTTTAATAAGTTCCTTATGATTTCTTTTTTCTGTTTACCTTCTCATGTTTCTCTTGCTTCTTGTATTTGAAAGTCAAATTTTCTGTTCAGCTCTGGTTTTTTCATCAAGAATACTTGAAAGTCCTTTATTTCATTGAATAACTATATTTTCCCCTAAAGCATTATATTCAGTTTTGCTGGGCAGTATTCTTGGTTTTAATCCTAGCTCCTTTGACCTCAAGAATAACATATTCCAAGCCCTTCAAACCCGTAATATAGAAGCTGCTAGATCTTGTGTTATTTGGATTGTGTTTCCACAATACTCAAATTGTTTCTTCCTGACAGCTTGTAATATTTTCTCCTTGACCTGGGAACTCTGGAATTTGGCGATAATATTCCTAGGAGCTTTCTTTTTGGGATCTTTTTCAAGAAGTGATCAGTGACTTCTTCCAATTTCTATTTTGCCCTCTGGTTCTAGAATATCAGGGCAATTTTCCTTGAGATTTCTTGAAGGCTGATGTCTAGGCTCTTTTTATTTTTATCATGGCTTTCGGGAGTCCAATAATTTTTAAATTGTCTCTCGATCTATTTTCCAGGTCAGTGGTTTTTCCAATGAGATATTTCACATTGCCTTCTATTTTTTTCATTTATTTGGATCTGTTTTATAGTATCTTCATTTCTCATAAAATTATTAGCTTCCATTTGCTCCAATCTAATTTTGAAGGAGTTATTTTTGTCAGTGAGTTTTTGAAATTCCTTTTCCATCTGGCCAATTTTTTTTAAGGCATTCTCCTCATTGTACTTTTGGATGTCTTTTGCCATTTGAGTTAGTCTATTTTTTAAAGGTATTATTTTCTTCGGTATTTTTTCAGGCCTCCTTTAGGAGGCTGTTGACTTGCTTTTCATGATTTTCTTGCATCATTCCCATTTCTCTTCCCAATTTTTCCTCCATTACTCTTACTGGATTTTCAGAATCCTTCCTGAACTCCTCCATGGTTTGCTACCAGTTCATATTTTGTCTTGGAAGCAGGAATTTTTACTTTATTGTCTTCTTCTGGTTCCATGTTTGAATCCTTTTTGTCCCTAAAAAAGGTCTGATTGTGCTTCCTCTTAACTTTCTGATCTTGCCAGCCAATTGACTTTTGAGCTCTTTGCCACAGTAGAACTCTGCTTCCAGAGTAGAGAGAGCTATGTATCAAATTGCTGGGGTTTTTCTGGTTGCCAGAACTATAACGACAGTTCTCTCTCCAGCCATCACAGCAGCTAGTGTTCCTCACCCCAGAAGCACCGCCCAAGACTGTGACCCACATCCACGCAGGTCAAAGCAAGAGTGATTACACTCTGAATGGTCACTTGGTCCTCCACAGGTCCCCCCTGCCAGGCAGCAGCAGCTGCAGCTGCTGTGCCTCCACCACCTCTCACCCCAGGGGCTTGGGCCAGACCACACTCTCCTCCACCCAGCTCCAACAGAGTTTCCTACCAACCTTTCACTTTCTCTTTGATGTTTCTGGGTTGAATGGTCTAGAAACTGCCACAGTTTGTCATTGATTCACTCTCCTGAAATCTTCTCCGGCCAGTCTATGCCACTGGTTGGAGCTGCCTGGGTCTAGTCGTGGGTGGTTCAAGCAAGACTGCGCTTGGCTCCCAGCTCCATGCAGTAGACCCTTCCTGTTGGTCTGCTAGGCTGCCTTCAGCTGGAGATTTGTTTCCTTCTGTCACTTTGTGGGTTCTGTAGCTCTAAAATTTGTTCAGAGTCATATTTTGGGGGAGCCCATGCAAGTTCCTGCTTTTACTCCACCATCTTGGCTCTGCCCCAATAAAATCAAATTTAAAAAATAAAATTAAAAGGGAAAACAGTTATTGGGGAAATCGTAGCAAGTTTCACTGTTGTAAAGGTCTCATTTCAGATAAGTGTGTTTTTTATGTATAAGCACCTCATATGAATTTGCAAGTGTAAGTTATGTGATGATGAAAAAGTACAATAAAGACAAACTGAGCCAGAAGGTTCTGAGCACGATCAATTTATTTGCAAGGCTAGCAAGTGCTAATAAATGGGATCCATGGCCCCTCTAACAGCCAAGGATGCCCCCCGACAGCCAGAAAAGCTTTTACTTTTTTACATAGTGAAAAGATAACATGTTATATGGAGTACCAAAAACAGTGTTATAATGAAAACTTAACTAACAATGTCACTGATCTATAGCAGAGCTAAAGAGTGGGTTTAAATTTGGCTTGACTCACAAGAGGGGATCTCCAAGACACACAGCAATGGGGAAAACACTGACATCCTCTGGACTGTCCCATGTCACCTTATAACAGAGTAGTCCACTGCTAGGCTTATGACCAAGCCAACTCACCTTCCCTTTCCCCTTTCTTCCCTTCTAGAGTGAGACAGATTGAGTCCAAACCATAGGCCACTGGGAAAAGGAAATTAAACTCATACATACTCTATTACTAAGGCCTATACAATCAAATCTAAATCTGATCCATAAGTATTGAATTCAATGATTAGATGCCATTTTCAATAAATGATACAAAATAAAGTAGGGTATCAATGTTCAATTTCACAGTTATTCTCTAATTGATAAATGTTCAAAGGATTTAAAGTGATAGTCCTTGAGGGAAAAAAATCCAAGATAACTATATTCATATGAAAATATAATCCAAATTATTAATAATTTAAGAGAAATACAAATTAAGGCAAGTCTGAGGTTTTTATACCATTATCAGATTGTCAAGGTTGCTTTTTTAAAAAAATGACAATTGTTGGAGGGGCTGTGAGAAAAGAGGCATACATTGATGGAGCTTTGAATTATTCTAGTCATTCCAGAAAACACCTTGGAACAATGTTCCCAAAGTTAATAAGCTCTGACTCAGCGATCTCGCTACTATTTCTACAACCCAAAGAAATCAAAGAAAGAGGGGAAGGATCTGTACATACAAAAATATTTATAGCAGCTCATCCATGGGTTTTTTCTTAAGTGCTTTTCTTTGTTATAAGGGAGAGCTCATTTTTTAAAGGAGGAGATGGGTATGTGTGAAAGGGAAGAATGTCTAGAAATGACTACAATAAACAAAATGCTCCAGAAAAACATCATATATATGTGTATACATACATATAGATGTAAGTATAAGTATATATGTACAAGTATATATATATATATATATATATATATATATATATATATATATATGTATTTACACAATTTTTAGAGAGAATCTAATATAACTACTGACATTCATAATGACAGCCTTGAAGCACTTGAGATCCTGAATAAGTTTAAATTATGTTTGGTGTACTATAATAAGGCAGAAAAAAAATAGAAATTATCTTATTACCTTGCCATTCCCCCAAATGGCAGAGATTAAAGAGACAAAATGCAACGAGTATTTTTTATGAAAATTCAGGGTGAACCTTGGGGAAATTGGTTTTAGCAATAAAGGACAAATGCAGTTTTAGTTTCTTTTATTTAGATTTATTATCAATTCTAAATGTTTCCTGGGAAAGAGATTATGTTTGACAGATATTATTAAACTAGTAGTCATCTAAGCTGTACCTGATCCTAACAGCACTGGACAGTGGAAAGAGCACTAGAACTGAAAAAACAAACAAAAAACCCTCTGGAATTAAGAGACCTGGTTCAATGCTCAATTCTGGCTCTTACTTCCTTTGTGATCAGTCTTAGGCAAGTCACTTAACCTTCCTCAGTGTCTGTAATATGAGAATGGGAACAGATGGGCTTTAAGTCCCTGCAGAGTTCTAGATCAGGAATGGGGAACCTTCGTCCTCAAGGCCACATGTGGCCTTCTAGGCCCTGGGTTCAGCCTTTTGATTGAGTCCAAGTTTTACAGAACAAATCCTTTTATTAAGATTTGTTCTGTGAAGTTTGAATTCAGTCAAAGGACCTCACTTAAGGACCTAAAGGGCCATATGTGGCCTTGAGGTTCCAGGCTTCCCATCCCTGTTCTAGATCTATAATCCTTTCAGCCTATGATCCAGTTCATAGCTACTGGGCCTCATTTAAGACAGATAACTAAGAAACACTCCTTTGTCAGTCACAGATATGGGGAAACACTTAAGAGAAGAAAAAAAAAAAAAAGAAACTGTGGGAGAAACATGACTAGGATAGAGTAACAATATACCAGATGCTAAAGGATAAGAAATAGAAGGAAGATTTAAAAAAAGAGATGACAAATTAAACAGAAAAAAGAAAAACTACTGTCACAGCAACAAATTATTATAAGTATGAAAACTAAAAAAAAAATGGAAGGATAGTATTCACAAAATGTAGATGTCATAAGATTAATTATCTTTCTAAAAATCAAATGTTATGAAAAGTACATATTTACAAACATCAAAATATTGAAACTTCTACCTACTGAAGACCAATTTACCAATATGGAATAACTCATGTCAATATATTCTAACACAGTTTATAAAATGATATATAATTATTAGTTAAAATTGGTTTAATGACCTAAAAAAAAAAACCTGACTTTAATCATTTAGCACCCTCTCTTGGTTAACTGTGGAAGGAAATTAGGCACTTTTTTTTAAAGTAGTATGTACATTGGACAATAAATCGCTAAAAGGTGGGAAAAAAACAGGTTAAGGCCTAAAAAGGCAAATTTTGTTATTAAAACGTAAGGTTTTTCATTTTGTCAAGTGAAAAAGTAATCAGAAAGGCAAGAAGCAACAGATCATGAGGAATATAGAAAACTGTGATACATTTACGCTTTAGAAAATCAGTCTCTTTGGGAAATGAATGTTTAAAAAATTTACAAGATATTTACAATGTATTAAAAAGGTAAAATAAGAGAGACAGACAGGGTGATGCAGTAGATAGAAAGTTGGCTGGAAGACCTAAATTGAAGTCCTGTCTCTTAAGACATACTATTATCAGTAAAGTCTACTGACTCCTTATTACCTTCAGGATCAAATGATCAGTATCAAAATCCTGCTTAGTTTTTTTTTTTTAACCATTCTTTATAATCTGGCCCCTTCATACTTTTCTAGTCACATTATACCTTATTCTTTGCTACATTCTCTACTGTCCTCTGACACTGGTTTCCCTGTTGTTTCTCACACTTCAAGACACTCCCATCTCCAAACTCCAGGCATTTTCACTGGCTGTACCACATGCCTGGAGTTCTCTTCTCCCTCATCTCTACCCCCTAAATTTCTTGGCTGCCTTCAAGGTTCAAATAAAATCCAACCTTCTACAAGAGACATTTCCTGATTCCCCTGAGTACCAGTATGTTCCATCTATTGATAATCTCCAATTTATTTTATACAGAACACTTTTTTGCATCTTCCTCAGTAGACTATGAACTTCTGGAGAGAAAGGCATGGTTTTTGCCTTTCTGATATCAGTAGTGTCTAGCAGAATAATAAATTATTATTTTTATCAATATCAATATCAATAAAATAATATTATTATTAGCAGAATAAATAAAAATAATAAGAAATAATAAGAACCTCAGCAACAATTGAAGACTATAAATTACAGAGGAAGTAACCCATCTGAATTGGGAGAGGAAGTTCCTCACAGGGAGCTTCTTAAGCCAATAAAATCACAGACTCAGTTCCTATCATATAGCACTTATAGGGGGTGAGGTAAGGGAAACCCTTATCTAAGGGGAAAAGAGAAAAAAAAGTTTTAATGCTTTATATATTAGGTTGATGACATGAAAATTGTATTTCTTTCATAACACAGATGGCAAGACAATTTAAATTGGAAGTAAATATAAAGGAAGTATATTTAAGTAAATATAAATATTTAATTAATAGATTTATTATAATTTATAATATTTATATAATATATAATATTTCTAATTAATAAATTTATTATGATTAATAAATAATTTAATTAATAAATAAAAATAAATATAAAGTAAATATAAAAGGAAGTAAATATAAAGAATTCAATGTAAATAAAATTCATCAGATGGGATATTAGAATGGTCAACTAACTGCCTATCAAACATTTTGAACAGGACATCCTATCAGCATCTGAATCTCAAAGGTCTAAAACAGATCACTATCTTTCCCCCACAAACCTGACGCTCTTCCAAACTTCCCCATTTCTATTGAGAGACTCGAAGGCAACCCCTTCCTTCTAGTCCAGTGATTCTCAACCTTCCTAATGCTGTGACCCTTTAATACAGTTCCTCATGTTATGGTGACCCCCAACCATAAAATTATTTTTGTTGCTATTTCATAACTGTAATTTTGCTACTGTTATAAATCATAATATAAATATCTGATATGCAGGATGTATTTAAATTGAACATAACACACAGGTTGAGAACCACTGTTCTAGTCAATCTGGTTTGCAAGCTTCTATTATTCTCAAATTCACAACTTCCTTCATCCTCACATGCCTTCAATTGTTGATTCTACTCCATATCTTTTACATCTATCCTCTTCTCTCCACTCAGAGAACTTGATCACTTATCTCCCAGACTAACTCAATAGCTTCTCATAATTTGTGTCCCTCCCTGAAGTCTCTCCTGACTATAATCCTTCCTCTATACAGGGCCAATATGGTATAATGAAAGCAAAGCTCTGACCATTCACTCACCTGATCAACAAATTCTAGAAGTTCCTTATTACTTCTAGAATTCAGTACCAATACCTTTTTCTCGTTTCAAGATTTTAACAATCTGGCTTCAACTTATCTTTCCAGCTTTATTAAACATTATTACCCATCATGCATTCTACAGTCCAAATTGGCCTTCTTGCTGTTCCCCACATAACATTCCATCTCCCGACTCTATACCTTTGCACAGGTAACATGTCCTCTATTCTTAAAATACTCTTCCCTCCTGATCTCACTTTCAAAAAGATTCCCTAGTGTACTTCAAATTTAAAGTCAAAAGGAGCATACATAACACAGAGGGCATGGATGTAAGCTGACTATGATAGGATGATATAAAAAAAATTAAATCGGTGAGAAAGAGGGATATACTGGGAGAAGGAGGAAAGAAGTAACATGGGATAAATTATCTCACATAAAAAAGGCTCAAAAGGGCTTTTACAACAGAGGGGAAGCTGGATGGTTGATGGACAACACTTGTACCTTACTTTCATTGGAATTGGTTCAAAGAGAGAATAACATACACACTCAAATTTGGGTATAGAAATCTATCTTAACCCACAGGAAAGCAGAAAGAGAGAAGAATATAAGAAAGGAGGGAAAACTAATAGAAGGGAAGGGGGACTAGAGAGGCAGTGGTCAAAAGCAAAACATATTTGAGGAAGGACATGGTAAAAGAAAAGAGAGAGAGACAAAGAGAGAGAGAATGATAAACTAGGAAGAAAAAAAGGAGGATGGAGAGAAACACACAGTAATCAAAACTGTGAATGTAAATGAGATGAACTCACCCCTAAAAGGAAAGCAGATAGCAGAATGCATTAAAAACCAGAATCCTACAATATGTTGTCTAAAAGAAACACACTTGGAGCAGAGGCACACACAAAGAATAAGGGGCTGGAGTAGAATCTATTATGCTTCAGCTGAAGTGAAAAAAAAAAAAGCAGAGGTAGCCATTGAGATCTCAGACAAAAGCAAAAATAGACCTAATTAAAAGAGATAAAGAGAAACTACATTTTGCTAAAAGGTACAATGAAGTAATATCAATCCTAAGCATATACATGCCAAATGATATAGTATCCAAAGTCTTAAAGGTTAAGATGTAAAAAGGGTAAATTTGATTACATTAAACCAACAAGTTTTTTGCACAAACAAAACTAACGCAGTGAAGATTAGAAGGAGAAGAAAACTGGGAGAAAAAAATTTACAACAAATTCCTCTAATAAAGGTCTCATTTTTCAAATATATAGATAACTTAGTCAAATTTATAAGAATAAAAGATATTCCCTAGTTGATAAATGGTCAAAGAATATGAATAGGCAATTTTCAAACAAAGAAATTTAAGCTATCTATCATCACATGAGAAAATGCTCTAAATCACTTCTAATTAGAGAAATACAAACTGAAACAACTTTTGAGGGACCACCTCACACCGATCAGTTTGGCTAATGTGACAGGAAAGCAAAATGATAAATGTTGGAAGTGATGTGGGAAAACTGGGACACTAATGCACTGCTGGTGGAGTTGCAAACTGATCCAATCATTCTGGAGAACAATTTGGAACTATGCCCAACTGTACATACCCTTTGACCCAGCTAATACCACTTCTAGATCTGTATCCTAAAGAGATGAAAGAAAAAGGACTTATATGCAAAAAAAGAAAAATATTTACAGCAGTTCTTTCTGTGGTGGCAAAGAATTGGAAATTGAGTGGATGCCCATCCATTAGTGAATGGCTGAACAAGCTGTGGTATATGAATGGAATGGAATGCTATTGTGCTGTAAGAAATTAATGAGCAGAATGCTTTCAGAAAAACCAGGAAAGAGTACATGAACTAATACAAAGTGAAGTAAGTACAACCAGGTGAACAGTATATATGGTAACATCAAATACTGTATAATAATCAATTCTGAATGACTTAGATATTCTCAGCAATACAAAGATCTAAGACAATTCTGAAGGACTTAAGATGCAAAATGCTATCTGAGTACAGATTGAAGTATATTTTTTAAACTTTTTTATCTGTGTTTTTTTACAACATGATAAATATGGAAATGCTTTGCATGATTATATCTGTATAACCTATATCAAATTGCTTGCTTCTCAATGAAGGCAGAGGGGAAGAAGAGTGGGAGAAAATTTGGAATTCAAAATTTTAAAAAGCAAATGTTAAAAATTGTTTTTACATGTAATAAGAAAAAATATTTTAAATTGAAAAAAACCCAACCTGCAGTTCTCCAAAGGCAATCCAGTCTGCTCTTTTACTTAAGTTCAATTTAAGGCCCAATTCACTGTACATTTGCAGTGTCTGGTGTAGGGCATACAGGGCTGGTCTCAAAACCAGGAAGCCCTGGGTTCAAGTCTCGCCTCTGACACATAAAGATTGCATAATTCTGGACAGGTCACTCAATCTCTCAGTGCTTTAAGCAACTCTGCAAGACTTCTAAATCACAAAAAAAGATGCTGACTTGCACTGATAGAAGAGAACTCCCATTACCAGCAAAATCACAGGTTGATTCCCTAGCACATGCATACGCACATACATACCTACATACACACATACATATACACACACACGCAATTGTGAATCTTCATCCATTTGGTTTTTCATGGTTTTCATAAATTTTTTACAAAGAGAGAAAAACAAAAGTATCAAACATCTTGATTATCACTTTCCAAATTCTGAAATCACTGATCAAGGAAAAGGTAAGCAACCCTCTTCATGGCTCACATTAATCTGCTATAATACATCACTAAGAAAGAAAGGGACTACAATCTCACGAAATAAACTTGCTCCTTCTCTGACCCAAGGGTCAGACAATTTTTTACAATTACAATTACAATTTTTTAGTCCAATGCCTGCTCCATTAAAGACTGCTGAGGGGAAAGGCCAAGAAAGCTACTATTGGTCAAACTAACCCAGTGCCCTATTCTATAATCACCGACAGGATTCCCCTTTCCATTTGGCCTCTGTACTAAGTATCTTCCATAACAGTAATAAACACCATCAGCAAGCATATATAGTCTTTTACGCCTAGCTTGATATTAATAATGATAAAGTATAATAAAACCAGCTTTTTGTTGCATCCAGGAATCTTGAATCATCTTTAAAGAAATTAGACAAGAAATTAAAAAGGGTTAATATAATTAGGCCCAACAATTCCACTATAAGGACTATTCCTCTGGGAAGTTATCAAAAGCAAGAAAAGACTCAGATAGAATGCTTGTTTGAAGTAAAACAGAGGCAAGAAATATAGTAAGAACTGGAAGAACAAAAATGCTGATTACAATGTGTCTATGAAAACACCATTAAAGATAGCTGCAATCATAATATTCATAATATTCTTCTGGTGATGCAATATATACATGTCCAAAGAAGCATTATTTTCATCTAGCATTTCATTCACCTAGCAAATGCCTTGTCCAAAGTAAGCAGTTAATGCATTTATCTGAAGAATCAAAATGTTTGGTTATTGAAAAGCAATGGGAGGGAAGGAACTGAGGATAGTCTCTAGCCTTGGTAACTTAGAAAAGGTTAGAAATAGAACTAAAAAGTTTTTTTATTAATTTATTTTTAGTTTTCAAAATTCACTTCCATAAGTTTTAAATTTTCTACCCCTCTTTCCCTCCCCTTTCCCCAAAACCCAATGCAATCTGATATAGGTGCTACATATACATTCCTATTTTCACATTAATCATGTTGTATAGAAAAATTATAATAAAGGAGAGAAAACATGAGGAAAAAAAAACAAAAAGAAAATAGTTTGCTTTATTATAAATTCCAACTCTATAGTTCTTTCTCTGGATGTGGATAGCATTTTTCATCATGAGTCCTTTGGAATTGTTTTAGGTCTTTGCATTGCTGAGAAGGGCTAAGTCTATCAAAGTCAGTCATAGCACACTGTGGCTGTTACTGTGTACGGTGTTCCTGGTTCTCCTCACTTCACTCAGCATCAGTTCATATATGTCTTTCCAGGTTTTTCTGAAGTACACCTGTTCATCATGTCTTCAACACAATGGTTTTCCATTACATTCATATACCACAGCTTGTTCATCCATTCCCCAACTGATGGGCATCTCTTCAATTTCTAGTTCTTGGCCACCACAAAAAGAGCTGCTAGAAATACTTTTGTACATGTGGGTCCTTTTCCCATTTTTATGATTGCTTTGGGATACAGCCCTAGATGTGGTATTCCTGGGTCAAAGGTTATACACATTTTTATAGCCCTTTAGGCGTAGTTTCAAAGTGCTTTCCAGAATGGCTGGATAAGCTCATTGCTCCACCAACAATGAATTAGTGTTCCAACTTTCCCACATCTTCTCCAACATTTATCATTTTCCTGTTTTGCCATGTTATTCAATATGATAGGTACTATGTGGTAACTCAAGAGTTATTTTAATCTGCATTTAGCTAATCAAAAGTGATTTAGAGCATTTTTTTATATGACTATAGATAGCTTTAATTTCTTCCTCTGAAAACTGCCTGTTCATACCCTTGGACCATTTATCAATTGGGAAATGACTTGTATTCTTGTAAATTTGACTCAGTTCTCTGTATATTTTAGAAATGAGGACTTTATCAGAGACATTAGTTATAAAAATTCTTTCCCAGTTTTCTGCTTCCCTCCTAATCTTGCTTGCATTGGCTTTATTTGTGCAAAGACATTTCAATTTAATGTAATCAGAATGATCCATTTTGCATTTCATAATGTCCTCTATCTCTTCTTTGATCATAAAGTCCTCGATTCTCCATATATCTGACAAATTACTCCTTGCTCCTCTAATTTATTCATAGGATCAGATCAGCCTTTATAGCTAAATCATGTGCCCGTTTGGACTTTATTTTGGAATACAGTGTCAGACATTATCTATGCCCAGTTCCTGCCATGCCATTTTCCAGTTTTCCCCATAGTTTTTGTCAAATAGTGAGTTCTTATCCCAGAAGCTGGAGTTTTGGGGTTTATCAAACAGTAGATTGCTATAATCACTGACTACCTGTGTTTTGTGTAACTAACCTATTCCACTGATCTACCACTCCAGTACCAAGCAGTTCTGATTATTGCTGCTTTATAGTAAAATTTAAGATCTGTTATGGCTATGCCACCTTCCCTAGGATTTCTTTTCATTAATTCCCTAGATATTTTGGACCTTTTGTTCTTCCAGGTGAATTCTGATATTATTTTTTCTAACAGAATCAAATTCAGTGACTGTAAAGTTTAAACAATGCTCATCTTCCTCCCTTCTTTCCCTCTACTATGTTTCTGTGCCTCTTCATTTTCTGCCTCTTTTCCTCTTCTCCCATTACAATCCCTTTGCATCCCTTAAGTTTTTTTATCATCACATCAGTTAATTTATAACCACACCCTCTATGTATATCCCTTTTAAATGTCATAATAAAGATACAATTCTCAAGATTTACAAGTATCATCCTCCCATGTAGTGATGTAAACAGTGTGCCCTTATTGAAAACATTTTTTTTTCTTTTTTCCCTGTTTGCCTTTTTATGCCTCTCTTGAGTCTTGTATCTGAAGATCAAATTTTCCACCAAGCTGTGGCCTTTTCATGAGGAAGATCTGGAAGTCCTTTATTTCACTGAATATCCATTTCCTTGCCTGAAAGATTTTGCTCAGTTTTTCTGGGTAGTTCATCCTTGGTTGTAGTCTAAGCTCCTTTGCCTTATGGAATATCATGTTCCAATTCCTCCAGTCTTTTAATGTAGAAGCTACACAGTGCTGTGTGATCCTTACTGTAGTTCCACAACACCTGAATTGTTTCTTTCAGGCTGCTTGCAATATTTTTTCCCTGACCTGATAATTCTGAAATCTGGCTACAGTATTCCTTTGTGGTTTCAATTTGGGATCTCTTTCAGGAGAAGACTGGTGGATTCTTTCAATGACTATTTTACCCTCTGGTTCTAGGACCTCAAGACAGTTTTCTTTAATGATTTCTTGGAATATATTGTCCAGACTTTTTTTTTTCATCATGGCTTTCTGGAACACCCATAATTCTTAAATTATCTCTCCTGGATTTATGTTCCAGGGCAGTTGTTTTTCCAATGAGATATTTTATGTTTTCTTCTATTTTTTTTCATTATTTTTATTTGTTTGACTGACTCTTGATGCCTGTAATAGTAATCAGTTTATCAGATACTTAGCACTTATTAACTTAGGGCTAAGTAACACCTAGTAACTTAGGGCTAAGTATGGAAGGTGTGAACCCTGTCCATTGTTGAGAAGGCATGAACTTCCCTGTTGAGAAAGCATGAACTCCCCTGTTGATGTGGAAGAAGGCTATTGGCTGAGACAGGAAGCCAGTGCTGTATATAAAGAAGAATTCTAGAGACAGAGAGACAGAATTGGAATCGGCTCCTCAGTGAAGGAAGATTCATGGAGACTGAAGCCAGCTGAGAGAGAGGGAGAAAGTTCCTCTCCCAGTATCTGGAAGCTGACTGAAACACAAACAGGATAAGACTTTGTTTATTCATGGCCTGGATGATCCTTGAGTTCCAGGCAAGAGAAGTGGTGAAGGGTTTGAGATGTGCTGGACCCTGTGAACTTCAGTGTGTGCTGGGGATTGCCCTGAGGACTGGACAAGGACCTGGGAACTGTCTATCTCTGAGGACTGGATGAGAGCCTGGCAGCTGTCAGCTCCTGAATCCAGGTGACTGTTTGGCAGATTCAGGAGAGAGCTGGGACCAGGGAAGGGGATTCAGGGAATCATAGAGACCACCCAGAGTCAAGATGAAGGAAAGGCCTCCCCTTGGACTAAACGAAGGTTTGCTGGAAACCAAGGGGTGGAAAGTTTGTGTGGTTTCTAAGGACTGTAATAACTAATGATATTTAGTAATTGGGAATCTAGCTTAGTGACTGACTGCCAGATAAGTGACAGATCAAGTTAATGGTTGCCCCATGAGTGGAAGATTGGTATATTGTGTGAGAAGGGTTTCCTCCTTAGGGAAACCAGGTGATTCTTCTTTTGTTAATTGATTGATTGAATCTTTAAGTGAAAAGGGTTTCCCCCTTAGGGAAACCAGGTGATTCTTCTTTTGTTCCTTGTTCTAAGTATTGTGGCCAGCGTGTAGCCATTCTAATGTTAAGCTCTTATGAACACTATATTGCGACTTTCTGTAATAAGATGTAATATTGAGAATATTATATTGTGATTATTGTACTGAACCTTGATCTGTAATGGAATAAACAGTGTTCACTATTACTGTATAATCCAAATCTTAAAAGCTGTGTACAGTAGCATTCTTTTGGGAATCTACTGGTGCTTGGCTTTACAATGCCTCATAGAATCATTAGCTTCTATTTGCCCAATTCTAATTTTTAACAAACTGTTTTCTTCAGTTAGCTTTTAGACCTCCTTTTCCATTTGGCCATTTTTACTTTTAAAGTTTTCGCCAGTTAGGTTTTGTATCTCTTTATCCATTTGGTCAACTATACTTTTTAAGGAGTTGTTTTCTTCAGTGAATTTTTTCTCATTTTGTCAATTGTATTTTTACAAGAATTAATCAATTTTTCTTCTACCTCTCTAATTTGACTTTTTAAATCCTTCAAGCTTTTAGAGCTTGAGACCAGCTCATATTCCCTTTTGAGGTCTCAGATGTATGTATAGTGTCAATGCTGTCCTCTTCTGATTTCATATTTTGATCTTCCCTATCCCCATATTAAAAAAAATCTATAGTCTTTGTTTTTCTAATTTACCCTTTGCTCATTGTGATTGCCTTTTTCTGGCTTTTAAAGTGGATCTCAGCTTCTGGGGCATAGGGACCTCTGTCCCATGTTTCTTATTCTGGAGGCTAGGGGCCTGGTTAGTGGCTTTGTGTGCTGTGGCCTCTGGTTCTAGCAGCTGAAAGTTATATAATATTGCTTACCTGTTGCCAAGCTGGAGTTGACTGGTGTAAGGTAAGGTCTTTCTGTGTTTCCCCGGGGATTACACTGAAGCTTTTGGTGTGAGATATAGAGGAAAGGCACTCTGGCCCCAGGAGGTCTCCTCTTCCCCTAGGGATGTGCTACAGGTAGGCTCAGCTGCTGATGGATACCCATTCACAATAGTGAAAATTGGTGTCTGCCAATTCTCCTGGCTGTGCAAAGGAACATGAAGGATCCTGGTGTTGGTGTTTGCCAGCTCCACCACCCAGGGGCTCAGGATCTCCTGCTGGTCCACTGACGTGGGGCTTGCTTCTGGCTTCCTGTGATGCCTCCTGTCTTGTACTGGTCCCCTTCAGCCACAGCCAGAGCAAGCTTTCCCATTAATCCCCCTAGCCTCCCAAGCTAAAAGACTGCCATGACCTGTTTTTCTGTTAGTTCCACTATTCCAGGATTTTTCCTGCAGCAATATTCTCTGGGTTTTTCAAGGTCAACAAGGGAGGGTGAGAGTGACTTACTATTTACTCTGCCATCTTAGCTCTTGTAATTAATTATTTTTATTTTTAAATTCACTTTATTAATCAATTAATTTAATTTAATTTAATTTTAATTAATTTTATTAATTTAATTTTTTAATTAATTTTAAAAATTTTTTTTAATAATTGAAAAATGAAGAGAAGAGGTTGGTTTTAGAAGGAAAAAACTGAATTAATAGTAGTACAGTAATTCATCACTAAAATCCTACTCCACATCTCATTATAGAGATAATCCTGCATTCTTAAAGGATATGCTTATGGAGTACAAACTCTGGTAAATCCTATCCAGCTGAAGAGTACAGATCCAGTGAGGAACCATATTTGAGGGCCAGTCTAGTTAATTTCAGTTAGTCACCATTGTTACTGTTCAACAGTTTTCCAGTCACATCGGACTCTTCATGACCCTATTTGGGTTTTTTTTGGGCAAAGGTACTAGAGCTGTATGCCTCCCTATTCAAGAAGAATAGTGAACAAGATGAGCACTAGAAACAGAATGAATGGACCCAGACAAAGGAAGAAGAATCATCACATCACCAGTCCAGTCCCCACAGCCATCACTGAAAGGGGAAATCATTGTGGAGAAAGTATTCTTCTTCGTCATCACCAACAGCAAAACTGAAGGAGCACCAAAAGGAGGATAAGCATAGGAAGGAGCACCAAGAGTGACAACATCTCTCCTGTGTGTGTGTGTGTGTGTGTGTGTGTGTGTGTGTGTGTGTGTGAGTGAGAGTGAGGGGGGGAGGGAAAGGGAGGTAGAGACAGAGAGACAGAGACAGAGACAGAGAGAGAGAGGTGAAAAAAAGATAAAGACAAGTTGATTCTTGGAGCATAAAAGAACAAGACTATAGATGAAGCCTTAATCCAGTAACTAAGTATGTGAGATAGAGGGGTGGGAGGGTTGAGAGAACATGGAGAAATCCAACCTCTATATTGCCCCCATGTCATAGTTACTCTGCTCCTCACCCAGTTTCCATCATTCACCTATAATTCTATCCACAGTACTGCTAGGTGGCTACATCACTGGTTTCTGTCATGAAATGTCTTCACAAGGCAAAAATGTAATTGAGTGAACTCAACTGCAGTGGATTTTCTTGTTAGCAGGTACTATAGTATGCGTAGGGAAAAAGCATAACACAAGTATGGATTTTGATAACCCCCTCCCCTACTACTGTACATTTTACTCCTCTGATGGTTGTATTTCAACCTGGTTGGCACAACTATATGGCTACCACAGAACTCAGTCAGAGAACGAAAGAACAGATGAAAATGAAGCAGGATACATGTGTAGGGATGTGTGGACTTCACTAAACTGATAAGAAAGGTTCAGCATCAAATTGGGGCCCTCCAGAAGTCACTTGAAGCAGATAAGGATGCTGGTGAAATCTGAATCACCCAGAGTGGGAGGATAATGAAAATGCTTTCATATTCAATCTCTAGAGAAACCACTGACAAAGGAAGAGTCAGAAAGTGAGCAATAGAGGAATGTGAGGAAAAAAAGACCAATTATCATGAGATCATAGGAGGAAAAAACCTCAGTTAAAGACTTTGATGACAAGCATAAAAAAGAAAAGGGACCATATTAATAACAGAAGGGAATATGGCCTCCAAATCAGCTAAAAGAATCCAGACACATATGAATAAATATGCAAGAAAAGGAAAATGAATAAATACCTAGAGACAAAGACTCTGTAGATTCCTGACAACATGAAACCACAGCAGGATGTTCCTGAATGGTTTAAGAAAGAAGAATCATAAAAGCAAAATTTATGGCCGGCACAGCAGAAATAATCCAAAGATAAAACAACTTAAATCTGTGGTAGCAAGTGTCACTAAGGAAACAAAAGAATGATTGAAAATGCAAATACACAGAAGTGAAGGACAATTTAGGAGAAGCAAAAACCATTAACATTCATTGAAAGCTATCTCCAATAAGAGTAAACTATATTGATCTTAAAGACAATGTAGAAAGACAACTTAAGAAGTATAGGTCTCACAGAAGATCAAGACAAATAAATAAACCTGACACCATAATGCAAGAAATAATAGAAGAAAAATTTCCAGAACTTCTGAACACCAAAAACAAAGTCCAATTTAAAGAATCTACAGATTGCCTCCAGAATTTTATTAGACAGGGTTTATACGGAATTTTATAGTCATTGAAGACATTTAGGCAGATGATTTATATAATCAGATAAAGATAAGTACAGCTGTAATGTACAGCAGATATATCAAACTCCCATGTGACCTAAATAAATCAAAATAAATAAAAACATACAACATTTTGATCTGGTTCTCACTCACATAAAGAATGGATTGGGGGTGAAGGAAGTAGCATGGTAAGAAGATCTGTTTCAAAGTTGTTTAAATAACCTATATAGGTGGTTATAAGGGTCTATACTGGGGTAATGGCAATGAAATGAGAAAAGAGGGTTAATGATAATTATTAAAATGAAAAATATTTTGGTGCTTCAAAAAAAAAAAAAGGAATAAAGAAAGCAAGAGAATCAGGTAAGAAAGAGATCCATGGAATAATATGAGAAAAAGACAGAAGCCCAGACTTCTGGCAGGCAAGTGGACAGGAATCCAAGACAGCTATCTACAGAACATTATATATTGCCATTATGAGTTTTAAGGGCATACGTATACCAAGTTCAACAATTTCATGTGCTTTAATCTTGTCTTTCCAACTACATTTTCTGGTTCTTAAGAACAAAGACTATGGTTTATACTTCTAATATAAGATAATACCTAGAACAATGCTGAAACCATAGTGTTTACTGAGTAAATTTTAAAAAAAATACTATTTACCTGGAAAAAAAAAAAAGACAGAGAACTTGGAGGAGCTCAGCTGAATCCTTGACATGCTGCTCAACAACATCAAATTAAAATCTTACTTCTAACACTTGTTACCTATATGACATTGAGCAAGTCAGAAAGTTCTTGAACCTTAGTTTCCTCATTTGTAAAATAAGTAGTTTGGACTATATGATCTTCTACCTCTAAGTCTATAATCTATGATCATTCTACTGTGATTAGATCAACTATTTTGTATAACACCTATTCTAAACCTTCCTTTCTTGAAGTCCTAATTTTCGTCCATACTTAATTAGCCTCTTAAATCATTGAGAACATTTTCACAGTGCTCTCACAATATTTTTTCTCACACTCTCCTTTGGTCAAAGAATAGCAATATTAACAATAGCTAGCAATTTGTATAGAGCTTTAAGGTTTGCAAGGTGCCGTGTGCGTGTGTGTGTGTATGTATATATA
>CM053594.1:308824788-308846119 GCA_028646575.1 Pseudocheirus occidentalis
CACCCCCTATTTTCCCCATTCCTTATTAAAGATAATCCTTCTTCTTGTGCCAATGCTTCAGTATCTCATTTTAGCAATCATCCCTTCTTTTCTCAAGTATTTTCAATTTCTCCTTGACCAATAACTATTTCACTTCTCCTCTTTTTCTGCATTCTTGTTTGGCAATCCACGTCTTGAATATAAATCTTTCTTCTGAACTTAAGTCCTCCATTGACAACTGCCTACATAAAATGATTTATAATGCTGTGGAAAGAGCTAATTCTGGACTCAAAAATCTAAGGTTCAAATCCCAAGTCTGATTACCTGTGTGACCTTATTAGGCAAGTCACTTTGCCTCCCTGTAAGATAAGTGAGGAACTTAATGTCCTTCAAGGTCCCTTCAAGTTCTACATCTATGATTGCATGACTTTTCTTTTTGGATGTCCCACTATGTCCAAAAGTAAACTAATTTTGCCACTTCAACCTCTAATATCTTCTTAAATCTGTTCTCTCTCACCTTCACTATTTTGGTATGTAGCACCATCAATTTACCTCATCTTCAATTAGCTATATATCTTTCATACTTCTCTCTCTGCCATCGTTCTTATCTAGTTATCAAGACTTACTGATTTTTTTATATCTCTAATGGGTTATTCCCCTTTTTCTATTTCCACTTCTACTATTCAAATACAACAACCTCAAACAGCACTTGTGCAGACTATATTATAGCTCAGTTCCTACTTTAATCCAACATTTCTAGCATTTAAGATTTCTTTAATCTGATTCCAACCCAACTTTCTAATCTTATCACAAAGGCCATTAAAGAATGGAGCAGAAATTTAATTTCAGGTGTGTTCTTTCCACTATAAACTTCACGTATTCTGTATTCTACCCCCAAACTGGACTGTTTATCATTTTCTGAAAGAGAACGCCATATTTGTCATTTTTATTTGGTTGTCTAATTAGAAAACATAGTAATTAAATCTACTCAAAGTTCTGGTGTTATTTTA
Source organism: Pseudocheirus occidentalis (assembly GCA_028646575.1). Taxonomy (NCBI): domain Eukaryota; kingdom Metazoa; phylum Chordata; class Mammalia; order Diprotodontia; family Pseudocheiridae; genus Pseudocheirus; species Pseudocheirus occidentalis. The sequence goes on from CM053594.1 coordinate 308,825,778, forward strand.
TCATTTTGTTCTGGGGAGGTATTTTTTCATTTTATCTGTTACACAAATACTGTTGAAAGAGAAGAAAAACTGTGGGGGTAGGAGAAGAATGTTGTTTTAAATAAGGTGGCAGTACCTTTAGAAGTGGCACCTTGAGATCTTTTGCAGTTGGCATCCAGGGATGATAGAAATTATTAAAAAAAAAAACCCAAACCCCAAAACAGAAAACACAACAACAACAAAATTTTTAAGTATCAAGCAAAAAACAAAATACTGAAGGATTTACAGAATCAGTCAAAAAGAAGTACATTTGCTGACCTTGGGCTACTAAGCTTTAGAAAGAACTCAAGAAGAAATAACCAGAGATCTTACATCTAAGAAAAAGTCAGTCAACAAGCAATTAAGTTGCTTACTATGTGCCAGGCACAATGACAAGCACCAGAAATACAAATATAACCAAAAAGTATGGCCCCAGTCCTCAAGGAGTTTCCACTCTAATGGGGAATATTTACATTTTAACAAAACACATAAAAGGACTAATTTATAGAGATTTCTGTTTATAAAAGTCATTCAACAAAAATTTACTATGTGCTGGGCACTATGCTAGGCCCAGGGGATACAAATAAAGGTAAAAACATCGTCCCTGCCCTCAAACAACAGATATTCTTTTGGGTTTTTTTTTCCATACTCACATATATATATTTATATACACATACATCCTATATACATATAATATACATACATATTCCCTTCAGCTATCCTCATGCTGAGAAAAGTCCTATGAGTTAACAATTACCATTTTTCCATGTAGGAATGTAAATAGTTCAACTTTAATAAGTTTCTTATGATTTCTTTTTCCTGTTTACCTTCTCATGTTCCTCTTGCTTCTTGTATCTGAAAGGCAGATTTTCTGTTCAGCTCTGGTTTTTTCATCAAGAATGCTTGAAAGAGGGGCGGCTAGGTGGTGCAGTCAATAGAGCACCGGCCTTTGAGTCAGAAGGACCTGAGTTCAAATCTGGCCTCAGACACTTAACCCAAAAATTAGCCATGGGACCTTGGGCAAGTCACTTAACCCCAATTGCCCTCCAAAAAAAAAAAAAAAGAATGCTTGAAAGCATTCTACTGAATGCTCTATTTAACTGAATGATCATATCTTTCCCTGTAGCATTATACTCAGTTTTGCTGGACAGATGATTCTTGGTTTTAGTCCTAGCTCCTTTGACCTCCAGAATATCATATTGCAAGCCCTTCGATCCCTTAATGTAGAAGCTGCTAGGTCTTGTGTTATCCTGATATCCACAATACTCAAATTTTTTCTTCCTGACTGCTTGCAGTATTTTCTCCTTGACCTGGGAACTCTGGAATTTGGCAGTACTATTCCTAGGAGTTCTCTTTTTGGAATCTTTTGAAAGAGGTGATCAGAGGCTTTTTTCAATGTCTATTTTGCCCTCTGGTTCTAGACTATCAGGGCAATTTTGCTTGATAATTTCTTGAAAGATCATGTCTAGACTTTTTTTTTTTTTTGGATCACGGCTCTCAGGTAGACCAATAATTTTTAAATGATCTCTTCTGGATCTATTTTCCAAGTCAGTGGTTTTTCCAATGAGATATTTCACAGTGCCTTCTATTTTTTCATTTGTTTGGATATAACAGTATCTTGATTTTTCATAAAGTCATTACCTTCCAATTGCTCCAATCTAATTTTGAAGGATTTATTCCTTTTCCATCTGGTAAATCTGGCTTTTTAAAGCATTCTCCTCATTGGCTTTTTGGGCCTATTTTGCCATTTAAGTTAGTCTATTTTTTAAGGTATTATTTTCGTCAGTGTATTTTTGGGTCTCTTTTAGCAGGCTGTTGACTTGCTTTTCACGATTTTCTTGCATCTTTTTCATTTCTCTTCCCAATTTTTCCTCCACTTCTCTTACTTGACTTTCAGAATCCTTCTTGAGCTCCTCCAAGGCCTGTTAGCAGTTCATATTTTTCTTGGAGGCTTCTGATGCAGGAGTTCTGACTTCCATGTCTTCTTCCCACTCTATGCCTTGATCCTTTCTGTCCTCCCAAAAGGATTCTATTGTCTGTGCTTCTGTTGCTTGTTCATATTGGCAGCCAATTACTTGACTTTTGAGCTCTTTGCCAGGGTAGAACTCTGCTTCCAGAATGGAGAGAGCTATGTCCCAAATCACAGGGGTTTCTGCAACTGCTGGAGCTATGAGATGGGCGCCCTCTCTACAGCCCACACACACTCTGGCTCACTGGGCACAAACCCTAGGACCACTACCCAGGACCATGATCCAGATCCAAGCAGGTCAAAGCAAGAGTGATTACTCTCTGAATGGTCACTTGGTCCCCCTACAATCTGCAGGCCAGGAGCTGTGGAAGTAGCCATGCTACAGCGGCTGCAGCCACCACACGTCTTCCACTTCTCACCCCAGGGGTAGTAGGTGGATGGTGCTCCCCCTATTCCAAAAAAGTTTAACACTGACATTTTACTTTGTCTTTGTCTTTTGTGGATTGAGAATTCTAGAAACCACTCTAGCTGCTGGAGATTTACTCTTATGAAGTCTGCTGCAGCAGGGGACGGTCAGGGCCACCCTGGGGCTAAAACTGCGGCTCAGTCAGGACTGTACTCAGCTCCCAGTGCACAGCAACAGACCCTTCCTGCCTGCCTGCCTGCCAGGCTTCCTTCAGCAGGAGATAAGTTTCTCTCTGTCACTTTGTGGGTTCTGTAGCTCTAAAGTTTGTTTAGAGTTATTTTTTACATGTATTGGAAGAGGTGGAAGCAGGAGCTGCACAGAAGTCTTGTTTCTACTCCACCATCTTGGCTCCACCCAACAAAAATTCTAATGAGGAAGAATGCTTACAAATAACTAGGTACATACAGGACATAAAGAAAGTAAGTGTAAAAGGAAAGTAATCTCAGAGGGATTATCCTAATGCTAGTGCATTAGGATAGGATAGAATTACAGAAAGTGGGATTTGATATAAGATAATTAGGGATTACAGTTGAGGATCTACACCTCTTTTCTCTTCAGAGATTTAATCAACAACAATCCTTTACAAAAAAAATCTCACTATTTACTTAAGGTCAGTATGCTGGCCCTCAGGTGCAAGAAGTGCCTTTTGCTATTTTAGAATCTCCTTTATCAGACATAGTGTTCTACATTTATGCAGAATGCAGACTTTTCCTGCTCTCCTCAAGGGGTTCAAGCCCTCTCATTTCTCAAATTATCATGTTTTTAAACAAGAAATATATTCGTTTTTGTATTTTTGTCCCCAGTATTTTACACATATTAGATACTTAATGAATTTTGTTAAACTAAATTGTTCCTTTGGACCCAAACATCTGACCCAAACTGACCCAACTCCTTGACACTTTTAATTTGCTCTTTGGGTATTAACTATGATGTACTTTTCTCACACAAACTCCATACCCAATATGCTGAGAAGTCCTATTTGGTCTGTCTTCTTAAGATGTCTCTTATATGGCTCCTTCTCTCCTCTGACATGACCACCACTCTGGTACAAGCCCTTACCATCTCATGTCTAGACTACTGAAACAGGTTGGTGGCAAACTGGCCTACCTCAAGTGTCTTCCTACTCAATAAATCCTTTACTCAGCAATCAAAATGATCTTTCTAAAGCAAAAGTATGATCATGTCACTCCACTCTCCCAAATCAATAAACTCCAGTGGTTCCCTGTCATCTCAAGGATTAAATATAAAATCTTTTGTGCAGCATTTATAGCCCTTCATAACCTGACCCCTTCCTACTGTTCCAGGTCTTGTTTTACCTTATCCTCCCCAACATATTCTGTGATCAAATGACATCAGCCTCCTTTGCTATTCTTTTCACAAGATACTATCTCCCAATTCAGGACATTTCATTAGTAGTCCCCCCATGCCCAGAATTCTCCCCTGGCTCATCTCTATTTCTGGTCTCCCTAGCTTTCTCTAAATCTAAGTTAAAAACCCATCTTCTTTTAAAAGAAACTTCCCCCAAACCTTTCCCAAACCCCCTCAATGACAGCAATTTCTCTGTTGATTATCTTCAGTTCAATTTTATACACACACACACACACACACACACACACACACTTTAATTTGTGTATCTTGTTAATACGTAGCTGTTTGCACACTGTCTCCTCCATTAGACTGTGACCTACTTGAAAGCAGGAGGGTTTTTTTGGCCTTTCTTTGTATCCCAGTGTGTATGGGGTGTTCAGGGAGGACTATAGACTAGAAGGCCATCTGTTGTTATAGAAGGGATTCTTGAGACTCAGGTCTGAATCAGACTAGATGACCTCTAATGTCCCTTCCAACTCAGACTTGATTTACTCAGATAAGAATATATAAGATGTTTGAGGAAGGAAGATGAAGTGAAACTAGGAGGAATTGAAGAATACTTTACATAGGAAGCTGGTCATGATTTGAGCCTTGAAAGAACCTAAGTATTCAGAGAGGAGGAAGAAGTACATTCCAAGCATGAAGGATAGCTTGGGCAAATGCATGGAGAAAAGTGAAGGAATGTCAGTTTGAGAAGGAGCTAGTAGCCCATAGTGGCTGGAAAACAGATCATGTAAAGGGGGAGTAACAAGAAATAAATATGGAAAAACAAACTATGTGGAAAGATAGGCTGGAAGAAAACTATGGAGAGCCTTAAACGTCAAGCTGAGGAATTTTACATTTTATCACTGACACAGTAAGGAGTCACTAAAGGTTTCTGAACAGTAAGATAACATGGTCAGTGCATTGAAAAGTAATTGGCAAAAAAAAAGCTTCACCTCTCACCTACTGTTTCAGGAGCTTTTAAGTCTGATCTCTAAGTCAAACATAAGCTTCTAAAGATATTCCCTCTGTCTGTATTCAATCTCCAAGTGTTAAAGTATTTCCTCCAAGTAAATTCTTGGTCTGAATCACTCTGGTCAACTCAATCTTCAATCATATCTTCTATTGGCCAAAATACATAGCAAATGGATTCTTAGAGAGAATGTTTCGAATATCTAGATCTCATTTCATATTCCTAATGCCCAACACTGACTTTCAAGTACAATTAACAATAGGGACCACAAACATTAACCTGAATAATATCCATAAACCCCTCCACAGTCTAAGATCTAACAACATCAGCAAAAGCAAAACTTTCAATGTGTTCCAGACTCAAAATTAACAGAACTTAAATTCAAATAATTCTTCTAAGTATAAATCTCAGCCCTAGAATATACAACTTCTATTCACATTTAACAAATTTCTAGTGATTATTAAAAATATATCTAGTGGGGTTTGCCTATTTAAATGATAATGAATCATAATGTAATAGATCATAAAATACTTTGAGATATAAATAATTCAAATTTAATACCCATGCTTTGATCATTTTTATTCTCCCAAATTCCACTAGATTTGGAAGACTCCAAAAATGAAATTGTCAAACTCAAATTACCAAATAGCAGTGGTCTAAACTTTTACTATACTGAGAGAATTTTTTATAAAAAGAGCATCTGTAACTTTGGTCTATACGTGTATTGGAAAAATATAGCACTGCTTTCTACACAAAGAATAGTAGTCCTCATCACAGTTGAAACATCTGTATTCACTTTAAAGCTCATCAAGACAGACTGACATTTTTAGGAGAAGCATATGGTTTGTTGAACGGCCACCTAGAACAAGGTCTTTTGTCTGGTAAGGTCTATTCAAGGTCCACTTACTTGTATATGGAGAAGCTGGGGGGAGCAGGGAGAAGGATTTTGAAGTCTAGAAAACAGACAGAAATAAACCATCTTCTATCTCTGGTAAGAATGTGACAAAATGTGCTTCATAAAGTCATTTAGATATTTCCTTTCAAACAGAGTTCCCAAGGTCTGAAATAATTCTAAGAAAGCTCTGAAACAAAAGGACTCTAGAGAAGTATGAAACTCTCATAGCAAAAGGTCTTCATCCAGCCAAAGACCACCTCCCTAAAAAAGCATTTCCATTTTAAAGGATAAAATACTTTCCTTTTAAAACAGAGAAGGGCAGAGTTCAACAGCTGTGCTATATTAAACCTGAGCCCTTCCAAAGGAAGAACAAGAGTCTCTAGAGAGAGTAGTAACATGGCCTGCTTTCTCCACAGTGATCACCAAGAAAATGCCTGCTTTTCCTCAGAGAAAACATTTTCTCAAGGAAAAAAGAGCCAGTGATAGGAGTGTCCAATACATAAAAATATGCCAATAAGTAATCATAAAGTTTTCTTCCTGAAAGAAAGGTTTTACTCTTTGAGTTAGGGGATATGCTTTTTGAAGAGGTTTTCAAGTCTTAGATCCTTCAGTACAGAACTGATATTTAACAAACAGCAATAATGTCACAAAAATATTCACAAGAGCCTAATCAATATGAAAAGAACATGTATGAAAGAGAAAGCAAGGTGGGCCTAGTTGATCCACTGGACCTGGACTCAGGCAAACCTAAAGCGGGAACGGATCTCCAGCCTCAGTAAATCACTAACTTCCGGACCTGGGCAAGTCACTCAAAACCTCTTTCAGCATCAGTTTCCTCATCTCTAAAATGGGGATAACAACATCTGCCTCCCAGAGTCGTTGTGAGAATCAAATAAAATATTATTTATAAAGTGCTTTACAGGCCTTAAAATGCTATTACATACTAATATTATTACAATATAGCAACTGATTATTTCTAAGAAAGCTATTATTCTTATATGAAAGTACTTATATACATATGTATATAACAGCAAAAATTCTAAAAAAAAAAATTCTAAATCACTCACACAATCACTATTAGCAAATATTTAGATAAATAAATGCTGGACCCTCAGCTGGGATATTGCTGCTGCATAGATGAGGAAGAAGAAAACTTCACCAGCCATTTGAGAAAAACTCATAATGCATTTCCCTATAATTCCTATAAAAATAAACTAGAAATTTTACCACCTACTCAATCTAGCTACTTCACACAAATAGCACAGCCAAGGACCAGGACTTGCTCTCCCAATCCCAGAAAAAAGAGGGCCTGCAAAGCCAAAATAGGTATCACAAAATACATGTATTAAAGCACATACACTTCTATTTTTTTTCAAGCATTATTGATGAGCTGCCATGACCAAAGGATTTATCAACCAGTTGCCAGATAACTGAGTTTCATATCTACCTAATGTGAAGGACTATCAGGCTAATACACAAAACCCTTCAATACCAGCCAGAGCTTGCTTACACTTTACTAGTTTACCATTAAAGAATTCAATTACCTCCACACCATTATGAGGCATCAATAGGTCATGGTAAACAAACAAACAAAAAAAAAACAAGTAAAATACAAAACAATCCACAATTCCTCCCTTTTCTGTAATGGCAGCAGTGGCAGAGTGAGGGAAGCGTTAAAAATCACATGGCTTTTAGATCTATAAACTTAAACTTGCCTGCTGGTACTCCGAATGTGAGATCTGTCTGATCTCACATCACAGAATCACAGGCTTGGGAGTTGGAAGGGACCTTGCTAGCCATTTAGAGCAGGGGTGCAGAACCTGTAGCCTTGAGGCTACAAGTAGCCCCCTAGGTGCTTAAGTGCAGCCCTTAGACTGAATCCAAACTTCACAGAAGAAATCCCCTTAATAAAAGGATTTATTTGTAAAACTTGGACTCAAAGGACCACACCTAAGGACCTAAAGGGCCATATATGGTTGCCCACCCCTGATCTGGAGCAACCCCCTAGGCAGCTAGGTTGTAGAGTGGACAGAGTGCAGTACTTGAGTTAGGAAGATGCAAATTCAAATCCAGCCTCAGACACTTACTAGCTTTGTGACCCTAGTAAGTAAGTTATTCCCTCAGCCTCAGTATCTTTACCTTTTAAACATGGATAAAAATAGCACCCTACCTTCCAGGGTTGCTGTGAAGTTAAGATGAGATCATATTCATAAAGTGCTTTGCAAAATCTTAATGTGAAGCACTATATAAATGCTTTTTTTTTTTTTAGGAAGAAACCGAGGTCCAAGTCATCTGACAATAACTTGCCCAAAATCACAAAAGGAAACAAATCAGATTTGATTAGAAAATCAGGTCTTCTGACTCAAGTCAGTGCTTTTCCAGAGAACATTCAACACAAAGGTGGAAATGGATGACAATGGTGACAACTACATTGTACAACATGAGTCAAAGAGGAGGAGAGGCCACAGGCTTGCCAACTGCACAGAAGCCTTACTCCTTTATAAAAAGAATGCATTCTTTGAGAAAAGAATCAGTAGGCACTGGATATTGCGAGCACTGAATACCATCAAACACACACACAAAAGTGAAACTGATTACATTTAACAGACAAGAATAGACTCATTATTGTTGTGGGAGTCATCTCTGAAACAGCTGTGTACAGTCAGATCACAAACTTCTCAGAGCAAAGGTCAGAATTAATAAAAAGTTATAAGAAGAATGAGAAAAAGATATGCTACACCACTGAAACAACTCAATGTGAACTATCCAAACATCATGAAAATGATCAATGGCACTCAGTAGTGAGGACAGAAAAGAAAAGGAGACTTGAATACCAATCTTGCTCAGATACTTTACTGGTTGTGACACTGCACAAATCACTTGATTTCTCACAACCTCAGTTTCTTCATCTGTAAAATGAGAGGAAACAGGTTTAGACCTCTATTTCATGCCAAGATAAGCTCCAAATAGATAGATGACTTAGATATATAAGTTCTTATTACAAATTAAGAGAAAAAAGGGGGGCAGCTAGGTGGCGCAGTGAATAGAGCATCGGCCCTGGAGTCAGGAGTACCTGAGTTCAAATCCGGCATCAGACACTTAACACAAAACAACTAGCCGTGTGACCTTGGGCAAGTCATTTAACCCCAACTGCCCTCAAAAAAAAAAAAAGAAAAAAGGAAGAAATTTCCTTTCAAATCTATAGATAAGGGAAGAGTTTATAACTAAACAAGGGATTGAGAGGACCTCAGAAGATAAAACAATTTTGATTACACAAAATCTAAAAGGTTTTGAATGAACAAAACCAGTGCAGCTAAAATTAGGAGAAAAAAGTTAAATGGGTTTGAAAAAGACTTGGAGAAACTTTTTCTAATAAAGGTCTCATTTCCAAGAGAACTGACTCAAATCTGTAAGAATAAGAGACATTTCCCAAATGATAAATGGACAAAGGATATGAACAATCAATTCTCAAAGGCAGACATGTAAGCCATGAAGAGCCACATGTAAAAATGCTCCAAATCACTAATAATTTAAAAGATGCAAATTAAAACAACTAAGGTTCCACCTTGCATACGTCAAAAATTTTGGCAAAAATGACAAAAAAGATCACAGTGAAGGGGATACAGGGGAGGAGAAAGACACATAAATGCACTGTTAGTAAAGCTATGAATTGGTACAGCCATTCCAGAAAAGTTTCTAGAGTCACTAAAATATCCTTTGAACCACCAATAATTCTAGTAAGCCTATTTCCAAAATCAATCAAAGAGAAAAAAAAGACTGCATACATGCAAAAATATTTATAGAGCTATTTCTGTAGAAAGAACTGGAAACTAAAGGGGGGTGCCCCTCAACTTGTGAATGACTGAACAAATTACAGTATTTGAAGGTAATGGAATACTGTTGTGCCACAGGAAAAGATGAAAGGGATGATTTCATAGAAACTTGGGAAGACTGATGTAGAGTGAAGTGAGCAGAACCAAGAGAAAAATATATATATATATTAACAACACCATAAAGTTTATATATGAAAGACAAAGCTTTCCCACTAAGTCACATATTCATTTGGAGTTTTCAAACTACCCTGAAAGACCTAAGTCCTCTGATAAGTGCAATGGCCAATCAGGGTTCCGCGGGACAGATGATAGTTTATACTACCCACCCTCTTGACAATTAATGGATTCAAGAATGAGACATACATTTTTGGATATGGAAAATATGAGAATTTGTTTGGTTTGTCTATACACATTATAAAAATTTTGTTTCTACTCTCTTTAATGAGGGAAAGAAAATAATGCTTAACTGAAAATAAAATAAAATAAAACTTTTAAAAAATAAAATGAGGGAACTGAACTTGATAGCTTTTAAGGTACCTTCCAGCTCTAAATCTATGATCTATAATAATGGACAAATTCTATCAACATCAGTATAATAATTTTATACAGAAATATAACTGATGTAAAATGAATTACAATAATGACACCAAAAGGTCTTAAAAAGCATTTTGGTTAGCAAATATTTGACTTACTTGCCAAGAAGAGATGGCAATTTAAAATATAAAGTCATTTGTAAAATAATACAAAGAACCATATATGATTAGGAACAGTATCACCTCACAGAGCAGAGGAAAAATAAAACAACAACAACAGAACAGTTTAGAGAAAGTCCAGTGAGAAATCAAACTAAGCAGTTATTACCTGGGCAGTTAAAGATAAAAATGGAAGAATGATAAACAGAAGAAAAGTAGAAAATACAAGCAAAGATTTTTATAATAAAGACAATCAAGATAATATCAAAAACTACCCACCCATATACCTACTTTCTCATTTGCACAAAAATTTTTTGAGATTCATCCCTCTATGCATCCTGAACATTCTCAATGAAGACAGTAGAAAGAAAAAGTCAGCCTTTCACAAGTGATTAATTAATTAATGGACATCTTTATCATCAGGCAACTCAGTGAAAGTCACAGAGAATAAAAGATTCCAATGTCTTTGTTGTTTGTTGGCTATAGAAAGCACTTGCACTTGATTTGGATATGTTGTCTTCTTTTTTTTTACTCCAAACATAAATATCAGGAATTCTTAACCTGGAGGCCTTTAAAAAAATTTTTTATAACTATATTTAAATATAATTGGTTTCCTAATACTGTGCATTTTATTTTATTCATTTGAAAACATTATTCTAAGATAGGGGATTAATAGGCTCTTCATTAGATTGGCAGAGGGGTTCACATGACACAAAACATATTAAGAACCCAAGCTATCTATGCACATTACCTTCCTCATTTGTATGTAAGTCTGTGCAGTTTCTTCTGTCTTCATATCCCCAGAGCTTATCACAATACACAATACAAAGAAGATGATTAATAAATGTTGGCTAGTTGACTGGTCAATCTGTGGGATTTAATTAAGGAAAATAATGCCACCGTCTTAAAGGCTATTTGCTAAAAAGGTATTACCCCCATCCCTACATTCAAGTTATTCAAGATTTACTGAAAACAAAACAACAGAAAAACTCCTGTTCTATAACCCTCTTGTCATAAACATCAGGTGAGATATAAAATAAGGAAATAAAGATTCACAAAGTTGAGTATCGGATGAAAGAGATTCAGAGCAGAGTTCATATTGAAGAGGGATTGTCTATAGAAGGTGAAGTACTCCAGATGGCTTCTCACTGAAGATTATATTGTACTGTTTGCATCAACCTGTACCGCATGACATCTCCTGCAAGAAATCTGTGGCCACTCGCAAGAGTTTGGCCTCACCAGACACAGTAAAAGAACAAGTGGATGAAGAATACAACTGAAGAACTGAAAATTAGTATCACATGGAAAGCAATAGAGAGGCACATAAGGATGGGTCAGACTGCAACATAAAATGAATGAGGAATTCAAAAGAACAGGAGTAAGAACACCAGAGAAATGTGTGCTAGAAGAAAGAAGCTGAACAGATTAAGTTCTCCACAGATACCTTGTGATAGCAACAAAAAATAAGGAAAGTCTCTAGCATATAGAGGAGACCTTCTGTTGCAAACTTATGGCTAGACATGGATGGGCTACAATCTACACCATTGGAGGAAAATCCAAATATCTGAAATCATAGATTTCATTTGATTATTGATGTATTTTGTATTTACACTACAAGTAATTTCCTGACATCCCCCCTACTGGATCCTACATTTTAATGAAAATAAAAATGAAGCAAAACCTGACAAAAAAAGACAGATGACAATGTATATAACATTTCAGTTATTAATTTCCAACCTCTCTACTGAAAACAAGGAAGTATGTTCCATCATCTGTTCTCCAGTACCAAGGCTGGTTGCTGGAATTCCTTTGAGTCTAGCTGAATTTGGTGCTACTTTTGTTTACACTGCTGCTGTCATACTGATAGGTCTCCTTACTTCACTTTGCATTAATTTATACAAGTCATCTTTTGTCATGTAATGGGAAAAACATAGCCTTTGGAGTCAACAGCCTACAGAATCAAGTTCCAGGTCCACTCACTACCAGTCTGACCTCAGGTCATTATTTAACCTTTGTGGGTTTTATAAAATAAAAGGGCTAGAGTAGATAACCTTCAAGAGCCCTTCAGCTCTAAATCTCAGGGTTCTCTGAAGTCCTCATTATTTGTTATTTCTTATGCTGTTGTTCAAAGGTTTTCCTGGTAAAGATACTGGAGTAGTTTGCCATTTCCTTCTTCAGTGTGTCTGAAGGTTATAGATGAGGAACTGAGGTAAATAGGGGTTAAGTGACTTGTCCAGGGTTACATAGGTAAGTAAGTGTCTGAGGTCAAATTTGAATTAAAACTCCTTCTGAGCCTAGGCCAAGTGCTCTATCCACTATACCACCCAACTGTCTTGTTGTTTCTTATTCCATAGAACAATAATTAATGTATACAGTGATTACCTGGAATCATCAAAAATACTATATTTGAAATTCTTAAAAAGTTAGGGAAGTCAGGGTGGCTAGGTGGTGCAGTGAATGGAGAACCTGCCATGGAGTCAGGAGGACTGAGTTCAAATCTGACCTGAGACACTTGACATACTTACTAGCCACGTGACTTTGAGCAAGTCACTTAACCCCAACTGCCCTCCAAAAAACTAAAAAAATAAAAGTTAGGGAAGTGGGGCAGCTAGGGGGCACAGTGAAGAGAGCATCTAATCTGGAATCAGGAGGACCTGAGTTCAAATTTGACCTAAGACATTTAACAGTTACTACTTCTGTGACCATAGGCAAGTCACTTAACCCCAATTGCCCTGCCTTCTCCCCTCCAAAAAGCAAGGAAAAAAAAAGTTAGAGAATTACATAATGTATGTAATTTGATTTAGAAAGATCCCATAAAAATGACTAAAATAATTTTAAAAATTTTATATACTCAAAGAGGTAAACTAAGTGAATGGTTCTCAATTTCTTCAGGTAAGAGAATTTCTTTTAACATGTCTTTTGCCTTTCTTTGTATTCCTAGTGCTTAGGACAGTGCCTGGCACATGTTCTTGTTGTTCCATTGTTTTTCAGTCATTTCTTACTCTTTATGACCCCTATGTGGGGTTTTCTTGGCAAAGATACTGGAGTGGTTTGCCATTTCCTTCTTCTGTTCATTTTACAAATAAGGAAACTTATTTGTAAAAGGGGTTAAGAGGCAAAGGGGTTAAGTGAATTGCCCAGCTAGTATCTGAGGCTGAGTAAATAACTCTGGAAGATCAGTCAGTCTTCCTGACTCCTGGCCCTTTTCACATATGATAAATCTCACTATAAAACTAAAGATCACAACATTTTCCTTCAAGCAATTTGTTACATCAAACCCTACCTGCCCAACCTCAAAAACTAAACAATAGCAATCTTAGCTTTTACCAATAAGATTTCCATGAATAGAAATGAGATTCTGAAAGCACTACTGTTTAAAGTATTCCTCCTTCCCTAAACACATAGCTCTGATACATGATTACAAAGAAGCAATTTTCCACCTAAAGTCCCTCCTTGGAAACAGACCTAATCTCAGTGAGTTAATTGAAGAGACACAGACCCCCCTCCAGTTTTCCTTTTCTAACAAACTATTTTCGATAAAAGAGACTTGCCTCTTTTAGATGGATCTTCCCTATAGTCTTACTCTGATACTCCATCTTGAAATTAACTCCAAGTTCTTGAAGGCTCAGTACAAGCCCTCAAAGAACTAACCTCTATAACTTAAAAGGGCTTAAAAGGTGATTCAAGTTTTTGGCCACAGCAACTCATAAAACTGTATAGTTGAACATGGAGAGGCTACCACCTCCAACAATGGAGAAAATACCCACAATGATGAAATTATGTAACTTTAGATAATAAGGCATGGAAGTCCAGAATTTGGGGGCAGCACAGGCTGAGTAAGTATAAGGATGTTATTTTTAAGGCATTAGATTGTGAGTTCCTTGAGGACAAGGATAGGCTTTTGTCTCATTCTGTATCTCCCCCCCCCCCACCAGACCTCAATTCCTCCATCCCCTCTTCTTAGCACAGTGTCTGACACAGAGTAAGCACTTAATAAATACTGATTGACTAGAAGTTGCTGTGTTTTGGCTAATAAGTAACTGAATATAGCAGTTAACTATTGATACTGTTACAAATTACTAGAAAAAGTATTCAACGCCTATATTTTATACTATTATATTGTTCTGAATATAGGCTTAAATAAGACGTATTTAAGAGTGGAAAAAAAATCTTAAGTACATACTAAAAAATAAGTGCTGAGAATTACTACATAAAGTACATTTAATTCAAATAAAAACACTTTATCACAGGATTATTGGCCTTTGAGGAAAAAGATGGCCTATAATCAGACCCAACTGGTAATATTTACATTGGTCAGTATCCTATTTTTCCATCATTGTCTTTTACAGAGAAGACTACTAAGTAGCAAAGGAAACTATTCCTGTAGGCTTCTCACAAATTATAGTCATTGTAAGGTGTTTTGTTTTTTTTTTTAAAAAAAACAAGCATTTCACATATGTATGTACTGGTTATTAGACTGAATACTTTCCGTTTAGAGAGGAACAAAACCCTCTCTAATTGAGTATACCAGAAAAAAAAAATTAAAGGCTATTCAAAACCCACTAAAATTCCAACCCACTTTGATAGAGATCTGCCTATTACTGCAAGTCTTACCTTACCCTTCCTCTAATAAGCACAACAATTTTTAAAGGTATCATTAGAAGTTATTTTTAATACTTTATAAGCTTTAAGAACTCAGCTTTGGATGAGTTAGATAACAAAATGGACCGTGTGGACAGGTACCTGTTAATACTGCCTACTCAAAGTCTGAGGCAGCAGCCATAACAGTTTTGAATATCCCTAAACACTTCTCAAATTTGAGCTAACATGCCTGGAATTCCCACTGACTGGGGGTTCCTGCATATTCTCCATTCTTCTACCTTCAACTGACTAGATGAAAAGGGGCAGGTTTGCTATAGGACAAGTAAAAAGTAGGTCCAGATAACCTAACCCTCTACAAGCTGGTCAGTAAACATGCAACTGAACACACAAAATCCAAGAGATGAGTAAATGCTGAAATCTATGAATTTCATCTGAGGCCATTCAGTCACTAAAGGTAAATAAGACCAGCATGAACTACCAAGTAAAAATATAAATGTGGAAGATATAGCATTCTATCTCCATAACTGCATGAATACAAAAGCATAAGTAATGGTTATTTCTTTTCCTCTGGTCCCATTCAGTTACTCCCCTGGAATGTACATCCTTAATTGGTTGGAAAATATATGATCATTCTATATTCCATTATCTTCTCTACTGTCTTCATTCTTCTTATATTTGCTTCACTTTTTTATTATCTTTAAATTATTTAAATATTTGTAGATTTTAAGCTTTTTAAACAGTTGTTATATAATTTAAATGTCAGTTAAAAAGTGTGAATTATATTAAATTTCATTAGTTTTACCTACTGAATTTTAAGACAGTTTGAAACAAGGGTCATCCTATTACTTTTAAGTATGTGCATGATTTAATTTTTAAATTTCTTATAATATATTCAGTTTGCAAGCAGAAATTTTAACTTTGAGTAAACAGTGAATTACCAGCCAGAATTCCCCAAACCTAAGCTGGTATTTAGCTTTTAGTTACTGCAACATGCCAAAAAGGAAAAGGATAGGGCTAAGGATTGGACCTCTGCTCTCACTGAAAAAGGAAATCTGGTATGAGGAAACTTTCTACCAATGCAGGCCTGAAACCTCCTGCAACTTAAAGTCTTAGAGATTCCTAAAGCACTGAGAAATCAAAGGACTTCCCCAAAGTCACACAGCCACTATGTGTCACAGGTAAAACCTGAACCAAGGTCTTCCAGGCTGTAGTCATAAAGTCATAATGTCACTCAAGGAACACAAACTGTGTCTAATAATTAATGTACAGTCAATTCCTGATTAGCCATGGAGTGTGACTCAAAGGATGGAGAAGGTTCTCTCCCATTCCAATTTTAGCTTAAGGATGTATGTCATCAGCTTTTATAGATGGCACAGGAAACCACAAAGAGCACTGACTATGATGTCTGAGTACTTGAGTTCAAATCCTACCTCTATTACTTACTAAGTCTGTGACTTTGCTTAAATATCCTTGGGCTTCAGTTTTATAATCTGGATGATCTCTCAAGTCCCTTCTAGTTCTAAATCCAACCTTTCATCAACCTAAAGGAAAAATCATTTAACTGGAAGATGTGTTCTAGTCTCAGTTCCAATAACATCATATGAAACCTTGATATGGAAGACCACTTTTCCATATCTGTGTCTAATACAAATATAAGTAGATACTCAAAAACCAATTTATTCCTCTCGAATCTTATAACTCATCTTACTGCTCTCTCTCAAATGCTTCCCTTACCACTGAACAAGACGTGTCTGTTTTCTCTCTTCGAAGAAGTCCCATATTTTCAAAATTCAACTTCAATATAAAAAGAAAGTCTTTCCTAGTTAACTCTAGCTCTGGGCACTCTGCATTTCCTTTACATTTAGGGTCTCATACATAGTTTACAATGTATTAATTTGTATCTCATCATGGGTTCTTTTTAATTTTTGCCACCTTCACCAAACTTGAAGGCGCCTCTTCACTTAGACCATGGGATTTTTAACCTGAAGTCCATGCAGCTATGTTTATTTGTATGTGTATGTATATATATGGATATGTACATATATGCATATGCATATTACATGTACATACATTGTGTATGCCTTTGTGGATATAGATATAATATAGACTACAATACAGACATACATATTGTCTCTGTTTTAAACAGCTACATGAACCTCAGGTGAATAACCCATGTTTTAAGGGTATGCATGTGTGTGTACTATACGGCTCATTGTATATCTCTGTATACATACACATGTATATTTGTATCTATGTATATATGAACTGTATTTCAATATAATTGATAACTTGATAGCTATTTTAATAAAATTTGTTTCTTTTGTAATCCTACGTGCTTTTTTTCAGGCATTTAAAAATATTATTCAGAAGAATACATAGGCTTCACCAAGGACTGCCAAAGTGATCCACGACATAAAAAAAGGTTAACAACCCTTGATTTTAGACTTAGCAATGAGGAAAGAAGGTGGTGATACACAGCGCTGGACCAGGAGTCCGTAAGATTCAAGTTCAAATTCCATCTCAAGCACTCACTACCTCTGGTGAGCCATGTGACTTAAACTTAACCCCTGCTTGCCTCAATTTCCTCATCTGTAAGATCGTAACAACAGCACCCTACTCCCAAGGTTGCTGTGAATCTCAAATGAGACAATAACTGTAAAGACTCAGCTTTAGTACTAGGCACCAGTCTGCGCTATGTAAACGTTCCCTCTTCAAATTGCACCGAGATCTTTGGGACATCCTGCACAAGGTCGGATCAATTATAGTGGAAATGTCCTGAGGATAAACAGGAGGCAAGCAAAAAGTAAAGTCCACAGCCCCGGGCTTCACCATTTATTTCACCTATATCCCAGAATACATCGCTAAGTAAAAAAACGCAAAAGACCTATTAGTGTTAGGGTGGGCGGGAGGAGAACATCCCCAGTAACTGGAAGGTCGTCAGTAGGATTTCCAGAACCAGACCCGGATTCCGTCCGCTCTGCCCCTGCCTCCCCGTCCAACAAAACCAGCAGGAGCTGCTGAGTTTCACCCTCCCAGTCGGGAAGCCGGGGGCCAAACCTCAGGGTGCAGAGCCTGCGTGCAAAGGGGTGTCTGGGGATTCGGGCACCACCCCCCACCCCCGGGGGTACAGGAGCGGGCGCAGTCATTCTTCGGGGCCGACCCCCGAGCTCCTCCGGCTCCCTTCCTTGGGGCCTCGGGGCTGCTGCTCGAGCCGTGCTTCCTCTCGCTCTCTCTGGGCCTAAGACGCCCGGGAGAGCCCTAGGCCGTCCGGGGGCGCAGCTAGGGCCGGGCCGCCCGCTGGGGGCGCGGGGTCAGCGGCGGGGAGAACTCCGAGGCTCGGGCCCGGCCTCCAGCTGACCTCACGGTCTGCTAGATCGAAGCGTTGGGGGGAAGGCCAGGGGAGGGGATAAGTCCCACTGGGATGGGCGAGTCAGCAAGAAGCAGCGGTTTACCTGGTGGGAAGCCGGGAGGCCGCGGCCGCTGCCCTTCTCGTCCGCAGAGCCTGCCTCAGAGCCGCTGACATTGAGACAGCCGCCATGTTGCCGCAGGCCCACTACCGGCCGGCTCGGACGGCTCGCCGCAAGGGACCGACTTCCTACGTTCGCGGGCAAAGGCGAATGCAAAACCAAAGCAAGATCAATCCTTAGGGATGGGAGTTGGGAAAGGGAGGTGAACAAGTTAGGTAGAGATTGGGAGCTGCCGGAAAAAGAGTAACAGGAGGAAGATAAAAGAATGTCAGTGCATTGAGTTAAATTTATAATCCAGAGAAGAATATTAGTCCTTCTGTTTGGACTGGCTATTTAGAACTTAAAAAAAAAAAAAAACCAAGCAAATCCAGCAAAAACTGACGTTTGAAACGCTTGCAACTTGTTGGAATAATTATTTCAGGGACTCAGAATCTAGCCTCTGGTTCTACCTAAATTGTGAAGCCACAAGACAAGACAGTGACCCGTTCCTTTTTGTAGCCTATATGGTCTGTTTCTGATGGCTAGTTCTGTTAAATCGGAGTTATATTCTTAAATCAGGGGTGGAGGATCTTTTTTTCCCCCGCCTGTTATTGTCATAAAACTACACTTAAAAGTGATCGCAAATAGAAAGCATCTTAGTGTGACACTTTTTTCCCCATACATTTATAAAAGTTTCATTTAACATACAAAAGGTGAATAGGAAAAAAGAAGATATCATTAAGTAAATGCAATAAATAAGAAAAAACAAATGTTAACGCCATGTTATGCATATAAGGAAAGATATATATTTAAAGAAGAAAAAAGAGATACGACCAAAAGGTTCATAGGGAAATCCAGAAAAAAGACAAGGGGGGAGATTTAGAACAAAGAAGAGTGGAGGAGGTAGAGTCATTTAAGTGGATGGAAGGGAAGAGTGAGGACAATTCCAGGAGTAATAACATGCATCTAATTAGTCACCACATTTTATCTATTCTATCTTTTCAAGCTCTTGCATCTTTCCCCTTTTCCCACCTCACTAATACTACCCTCCTGCCAGTGATCTGGACAAAACTGACATGATCCTGTCAGTGTGCCCTTGGGAGAGTCACCTAACCTCCCCACCCTCATTTTCCTCTTTTGAAAAAAAGGGGGTTGGACTCTAGATGGCCACCGAAGTCCCTTCCCAGTCTGGCTCTCTATTCCTATGAATGAGGAAATGCTTTTTAAAAAAAAATTCTGACCCATGAGGAGCAGTTGATCATCAAAACAGAAATACTGATATTGATATGAAGTCTCAGACTTATGATAAGGAGGTGACTACTGACTAGATTGGCCTGTGTCCTAGAAAAGTAAGGGCTAAAGCCTGGAAAGATTTAAGGCTCACAACAAATACTAAGGTCCATACAGGGCATATTTCTAGTTTTGTAAATGTCAAAAAGATTAAGGAAAGGACAACACCTGTGAAACCTGTAAGCACTCTAGAGATGCTAATCAGGGCCTGAACAACTGACCTCCCTGATCTGGGATAATGCAGAGGACCTGAAACCTGCCAGGGCCATGAACACAGACACACCAGGGTAAGTGGAAACCAGTGGCAAGAAGCCAGGAAGTTAAGATAAGACCAAATAGCCCCAGAAAACCCCATCCAACAGTAAGAGAGGGGTCAGAGTCTGTCCTTGGGACAAAGTTCCAAACCAGGAGTTGAGACTGATGGTAAAAGTAAACAGAAGACACAAAACAGAATGAAGAAATATTATAAGTCAGTGTGGACTCTGAAAATTAGAATGGAATAGAATTCAATGACTCCTGGACACAATAGGAAATGTTAGAATAAAAAAAGAGATTAAAAAAAGGTAGAAGACAATGTTAAGGTATTTACTACCAAAAACAACTGACCTGAAAAACAGATCAAAGAAAAAGAATTTAAGAATTATCAGTCTACTTGAAAACCCGCTGATGAGGTGTAGGCTCTGGGACCCCTCCCCCCTTTTTGAGCTCTCCTTGATTCTTTGAGGTACAGGCTCTGGGAAAGTAAACCTTCCCAGGGAAGACATTTG
Source organism: Pseudocheirus occidentalis (assembly GCA_028646575.1). Taxonomy (NCBI): domain Eukaryota; kingdom Metazoa; phylum Chordata; class Mammalia; order Diprotodontia; family Pseudocheiridae; genus Pseudocheirus; species Pseudocheirus occidentalis. The sequence continues at coordinate 308,846,079 of CM053594.1, forward strand.
CCTGCAGTCATGAGCCTTAAGTTGTGGCTCTGCCCAAGTCT
>CM053594.1:308846619-308871987 GCA_028646575.1 Pseudocheirus occidentalis
TTGCTGAAAAAACCAGAGCTGAACAGAAATTTTGACAATCAAACACAAGAAGCATGAGAAGATAAACATGGGAAAGAAGTCATAAGGAACTTATCAAATTTGAATTATTTACATGCCAATATGGAAAAATGATAATAGTAACTCATAAATTAGATCTATATTTTAATTTAGACGTTAGAGAAATTAAATGTCAATTTAATTATAGTCTTCATTCTTTTAATATCTGTATACGTTATGAATGCATTTATAGATTTAAGACTATACCCATAAAGTTACTAAACTAACTACATAACTAAAACACTACTAAGTCTATACCACATAGAAAACAAAGAAAGAGGAAAGGAATATTTATGTGCTCACATTTTAGCAGCTGTTTTCAGCTAAAAATTGAAAACAAACTTTTCTATTGAGAACTGACTAAGATAAAGAACATATACCACAGTATGAATGTAATGGGATAGTATTATGCTCTAAGAAATTATGAAATGAGTAGATTCAGAGGAAAAAGAGAAGACCTTTATGAACCTTGGCAGAGAGAAATGAGCAGTTTATATAATAATATTGTAGAGAAAAGCATTGAAAGACTTTAGAACTCTGAGCAGTGCAATAAATCCAAAAGAATGAAAGTGAAATACTCGATTCTCTTCCTGCCAGAGTAGATGAACTTAAAGGGCATAATGATACATAACAGTTTTGGACATAGCTTATGTAGGAATTGGTTTTGCTGGTGTATGAAGGTATGTCAGGCCTTTATTTTTTAATTTGTGATACAATGGTGTGGGAGGTAGTGGTATGGACAGATCAGTTTTTAAAATGCTTGTTAATTGAAAAAGTAGACTTTTAAGAAAAAACAAAAAAATATAAGGTTAAAAAAAGAATGCATTTCCTGGTTATCAACCTTTCTGGAAGGACTAGAAAACCATCGCATGTCAGAACCATTTAATATTCTAGTTAAATTAAATCAACCTTTGAAAAGTAAAAGCTAGTTCAGTTGACTTTCTTTGCTTTTTAGAGGCATCATCATCGATGTCTTATAACTTAAATATATCTTACAAACATTTTGTAATGGAGCCATTGTCTTTCAGTTCAAGTTGAACATGTCTCTTGACATTTGTACTATTTAAAAAATAAGCATTTTATTTTTTCCCTAGTTACATGTCAAGAAAATTTTTAGCATTCATTATTAAAAGATGTTAAGTTCCAAATTTTTCTCCCTTCTCCCCTGCCCTCTTCTGAAAATAGTAGGCAATTTGGTATATTTTATACATGTGTTGCTATCTTGTAAATTATATTAACATATTAATCACAGTTGTGAAAGAAGAAACAGATTTTAAAAAGACATGCTAAAGAATAAAATAATTGAAAAAATATGCTTCCATCTACATTCGGAGTTTATCAGTTCTTTATCTGGATACAGATAGCATTTTCCTTCCTGAGTCCTTTATACTTGGCTTGGATCATTGTGTTGGTGAGAAGAGCTGAGTCATTCTTAGTTGATCATCACACAGTGTTGTTGATACTGTGCACAATGTTTTCCTGGTTCTTCCCATTTAACTTTGTATCAGTTCATACAAGTCTTTCCAGGATTTTCTGAAATTGTTCATCATTTCTTATTGCATAATAGTATTCCATTACATTCATATAACACAGCTTGTTTAACCATTCCCCCCACTTGATGGACCTCCCCTGAATTTCAAACATTTTGCCATCACAAATATTTTTGTAGACGTAGGTTCTTTTCCCTTGTTTGTGGTCTCTTTGAGATACAGGCCTAGTAATAGTATTGCTAGATCAAAAGATATGCACAGTTTGGTTCCTTTGTACATAGTTCCAGATTGTTCTCCAGAATGATTGGATCATTTCAAAACTCCACCAGCCATGAATTGGTGTCCCAATTTTCCCACATCCTCTCCATCATTTATCATTTTCCTTTTCTGTCATATTAGCCAAGCTGAGGGGTATGCGGTGGTATCTTAGAGTTGTTTCAATTTGCATTTCTTTAATCAGAAGTGATTAAGAACACATCTTCCTATGTCTATATGTAGCTTTCATTTCTTCATCTGAAAACTGCCTCTTCATAGCTTTTGATCACTTATCAGTTGGAAAATGGCTTGTATTCTTATAAATTTGACTCAGTTCTCTATATATTTTGAAATGAGGCCTTTACCAGAGACACTTGCTGTAAATATTGTTTCTCAACTTTCTGCTTTCCTTGTCATCTTGGCTACATTAGTTTTGTTTGTACAAAAGCTTTTTAATTTAATCAGAATTACCTATTTTACATTTTGTAATGCGCTTATCTCTTGTTTGGTTATGAATTCTCCCCCTTCCCGTAGATCTAACAGGTAGACTATTCCTTGCTCTTCTGATTTGTTTGTGGTATCACCCTTTATGTCCATTTTGACCTTATCTTAGTATATAGTGTGAGATGTTGATCTATACCTAGTTCATGTCCTTTGACATTTGTACTTCTGTGCAGTTTGTGTTGACACTTTTGTTGTCGTTGTATTTTAAGAACCTTAAATAATATCTTTGCCTAGGTATGGGGAATCATAAGACCTGACAGGTTCTGGCTGAAGGTTGGATAATATGTGGAATCCAAATATCTGTTAGTGATTAGCAAAATAGTAAATTGTGTCTGTGTTTTCACTTCTGATTTACCTTTTTATATTTTTTAATTACTTGTTCCTGTTGGGAATTCAAAACTAAAAAGGTACTATTTTAGGAAAAAAAAAAACAAAAAATATTTAGTCCTAGGAACAAAAAAAGCATCATCACAAGTAGAATATGTCATTTTATAAGACTCAAAAATTATATTTTTGTAAGCTCATCAAGCATTCAGTAAAAGTTTACTACCAGCTTCTCCTTTCTTTTGCCCACCCTGGGAAGACAACTGACAGTTGCAATTTAAATAATCAAACTTTTTTTGTTAAGAATAGAAGGTCTGTAAAATATAATCTATTGGTTTGCTGATGGACATGGGCCAGTTGATAAATGAGAAGCAGTATGTTGTATTAGAGCAGTGGTTCTCAACCTGTGGGTTATGTTCAATTTCATATCAGATGTTTACATTATGATTCATAACAGTAGCAAAATTACAGTTATGAAGTAGCAATGAAAATAGTTTTATGGTTGGGGGTCACCACAACTGAGGAACTATATTAAAGGGTTATGACATTAGGAAGGTTCAGAACCACTGTATTAGAGCATAGGGCTAGGAATCAAGAGACATGAGCTAATTATATATAACCCATGGTCAAGTCAATTAATAAATTAGTTCATGAAAACAATTTTAAAAGGAGGCATTATTGTATCACAGGAAAAAAAAAAAAACATTGTCTTGGGAGCCAGGAGACAAGAATTTAAATGGTCACTTCTGCCACAAACTAGCTTTATGTTCTTATTCAATTAATATCAGAACCTCAGTTTCCTTATGTATAAAATGAGAGGTGGGACTAAATGATCTCTAAGGTACCTTACAGCTCTTAAATTCTGTTACCCTTTTTTGCATATTAAAAATATTATAGTAATATTTTATTAACTTTCCAGGTATAATAGAGAAAATGGAGATAATACTTTTGCCACTCACCCCTCAAAGAATTAGAATCTAGATCTCCTAATTCCTAGGCAAGTGCTCTTTCACTGCTGTTCATTCATCAACTGGATAAACTCCAGCAATCATAAGCAATTTGATAGATTGTATGCACCTTGACACTTGTTCTTGGTTGGTTTATGGTGTAGTATGGTAATTATACCACAGGGAGTACTGTGGGAATCAGGAGTTCTAGATTCTGGTCTTGGTTTCTATATTAGGACTTTCTTGATCTCCCCAGCTTTTAGGAACTCTTCTACTCCCCACATACCCCCCATTACCTTAGACTCATTTCATACGTACTGTATATAATTTTATCTATATATGTTTTCTTTCCTCATAGAATGTCAGTTCCTGGAGGGCAGATACCATTTCTTCCCTCACCCCCCTCCCTCTCCTTCATACTTAACATAGTGCCTGGCACATAATAAGAACTTTGAATGTACTTGTTTAATTATTTTATGATCTTGATCTTACCATTCTGAGCCTCAGTTTCCTCATTTATAAAAATGAATTACTTAGTTCTTTCAGATCCCTTCTATCTCTTGTTTCTTAGGAGTTCAGAGAATCTTCAAATTTTATATATTCTTCCTTTGTCTGACTTAAAATAGCAAAGATCAAATAATCTAGTCATCAGGTCACCAAGCATTTATTAGACGGTTAGTCTGTGCCAGTACTGTGCTAGAGATTCACAAAGAAAGACAGAAACAGTCCCTGTTCTCCAGTAGTCACCTGCAACCTACTAGTTGCATACAAGATATTTACAGGGTAAATTAAAGGTAATTTCATAGAAAGGTGCTAGGACTGAGGGAGACTGAGACAAATTTGCAGAATGTAGGATTTGATTCAAGAAAGCAAGAAAAATAATGTGATTCTTGGAAATATATGATCTGTAATAGTTGTTCCAGAAGAATCCAGTCCATAGAGTTCCTGTTTGCTACCATCATCTTTCATTAAGGGAGACAATGATAGCAACATTTCTGAAATCTTGTGAGATATCTTCAGCATTTCATATTTTGGAAGGAAAAAAAAAGCCTAGATGTCTAAACATTACCTCCATCCCTGCTTGAAAAACACAGCAGGTATGCCAATAGGCCCTGGAGCCTCATTGTTCTAAGTGTCTCTGACAGTAGGAGAGATTTCTTCAGAAGTTGGAACACAAGCCATGTTCATCATATCTTGGCAGTTTCTCTATGCTTTATAGTAATGATGGAATTAAAATGGTCAAAGTTTTGTTGTTATCTCTCTGCAGGGTTCTCTGTCTGGATGAAGAGGGTAAAAAGAATCCTCATGTCTCAACTTTCTTCTTCCTGTTTTCATTTATAGCCCTTTGTGTTTTAGCATGAAAATGCTCAAAAAATGCAGACATATACATACATATACACACATGATGATCTGTCTAAAAATGTCTTATGATTGTCATATTAAGCTCCAAATGACCAAATATATTTCCTACAGGGCAGATCCTCTATCAAATCTGGTTCTAACTTTCAGTACTAAAGAAGATGCAATTGCATTTGCAGAAAAAAATGGTATGTATTCCTTCTTTTCTCCAAAATAGTCAGCATGTGATTTTATGAATGAATTTTTAACCTTAATCATTATCATTATTGAATAGTAGTTGACGCCTGAATTTAGGGAGCTTTTCAGTTTGGTAAGAAAACTTAAAAACTAAATCTTGTGGCAAGTCCTAGAATCTCTCAATGATAGACATGCCCCTATTTGATTGTTATCACTTAGCCAGCAAAGCCCTTACATTCTCCTAATCACTGTACTAAGTTCTAGGCATACAAAGAAAGGCAAAAAACAACCCCTCCTCATGCTGGTAGATACCCACGAATAACTAAGTGCTTCAAAGAGACATCCAGATTTAATGGAATGCTGTATCCGTCAGCAAGCGGCTACTCAGTGCTGACTGTGTGCCAGACATTCTGCTCTGGTGCCAGGGTTATGAAAACAAAAGCAAGAGTCCATGAGACAAACAAAAATAGACACAAGGTAACATTGGGAGAAAGGCATTAACAATTGCAGTGACCAGGGAAAAAACTGGTCCTTGAGCTGAGTCTTAAAGGAAACCAGGGATTCCAAGAGAAAGGTGAGGAGAGAGAACATTGCAGATACGGGCTGGGAAGGAATTGGGAGAAGCAAGTGCCCAGAGGCTGGATATGGAGTGTTATATGTGGGGAACAGAAAGAAGGACCATATGACTGGACTTCAGAGTGTGTGGAAGAGAGTACCGAGACTGGGAAGATGTGATCACACTAAGCTGTAGAGAACTTTAAAAGCCAGAAGCTCATGTTCTACGTAGCTATAACTAGAGAGGAAGATCCGGGAGGCCTGTGCATAGATTTCTCTTTGTCATAAGGGAGAAGTTTGATCAGGAGGCTGAGAAGACTAGAAGAGACTGCTGTAAAGGCAAAAATCAGTTGTGAAAGAGTAGTTTTAAATTATCAGAGTAATCATTTGTATACACCTTGAATACGTTAGCAAGAAATCCTTTCTCCTTAGTTTTATCACACTCAGCTTTGGGAAGGAATCTATAAAATCTTAGACTAATGACGCATCTTGCCGCAGAGTGACCCTGGGTTCTCAGGACTGTGCCACTGGAGGTTCAGGTATAGTTTCACAATAGGCTGTGTCTGCTTTTTAAGCATCAGTCAAGCTGCTACCCAGAGGCTCATCAGCAATAGCCTTCTCACATAGTGATGAATTATTTGACCAGGACAACTCATAGACAGCTTCTTCAAAGCAAGGACTGACTGCTTAATTTTTGCATTCTCAGTGTCTTGCACAATGCTTTTATCATTGTGGGCACTTAATATATGTTTGTTAGACTGATTTGAATCAACTGAAACAAAGAAAAATACAAAATAGTCTTGTAAAACTTCTTTCTGCTTCTCTGGTGGTGGGGAAAGAGGCAGAAGGAGCTAAGTATTGGTTTTTAAGTGAATTATAAGGATTACTTTAGCTATTGATATTCTGAAAGGAAGAGAAAGGGAACAAGCATTTATATAGAACCTAGTATGCAACAGGCACTGTGAGAAGCTCTTTACAAATATAATTTCGTACCTGCAAGGTAGGTGCTGTTATTATATATACATTTTACAGCTGACAAAACTGAGACAAGCAGATTTTAAGTGATTTGCCCAGGGTCATACAGTTAATGTTTGAGGTTGGATTTGAACTTGGGTCTTCCTGACTCCAGGCCAATTAAAATGAAATACAGTATTTTACATGTACATATATATTTTTTTAATTTACACACACACATACACACACACACACAAATATATTAAAGTTCACAGGCCTCAGTTTAAAAACTAGAGTTGTAGACTATTCCCATCTTCTACTATTCATCCCAGCTCCTGCCCTTCTGGAGACCCAAGCAATGACTTAGTAATCCTCCTGATAGGAACTATAAAGGAAGAAAAAGGGGCTGGGGGTAGAGATGCATCATCTAAAGTTTACATTATTACATAAAAACATTACTAAACATGGTAGTTAAGTTGAGTAGTTTTACTAATATAATACTAAATACTTAAGCAATATTATATATTGGATACATTTTTGTGGGCTGAAGGAAAATAAATACCACATATTGCTTCTAGAGGAAAATGTATTCCAAGTTATCAACAAATGTTTTACAGACAAAATTTTAGGATGTTTCCATTTGGGGACTGCCTGTATTTCTAGTCTGAATTTAGAACTTGTTCATTTAGTAGGATCTAAATTAATGAATTACTAACAAAAATAATAAGAGGTTAAATTTTAAGGACACCACTAACTACATCCTCAAAGCTTTTGGGAAGAAATCTTGGCATATAATAATAGTATTGATCTGATGGACCATTTAAAATACCTCGTGTTTCCAGTAAATGTATTGGATTATTTTAAACATTCTTCATGGAAATAATTTCTTGGCCAGTATGGAAATGTATTTCTAAAGCCTCTTGTGCTTACAAAATATTTAATAATGCAGCTAAGATAGTAAAATGGTTCCTTAGTGCTTTGTGAGACATGGTGTGCTGGACACTAGAAATTTTTTGACTAGAGGAAAATTTCAGGTGTCATTTCTGACAAGATTTTCCCCTGATGTCTTTTTTTACCTTTAGATTATATTTCAGTTGTACAAGAGAATAGAAATCATAACTTTGCTTTCAGCCAGGCATAATCTGGGTACACAGCTACATTAGAAATCTTGAAACCTACCAGCTATCAATGCACCTTTCTCAGCCTTAGGCCTCACAAACCCTTTGCTATTCTGGTCCTAACCCTTTGTTGAACAAAGATGATCAGTTATGTGAGTTTGTGCCAGTTTATGTGGTAGTTTTTGTTTGGAGCACAAATGGAGAGCAGGGAAAAATCATTAAACCATTTACTTATTAACTTCAGCTTTGGGTTATCAGTGGAGAAGACCTTTCACAGTACTTGAACTGATTACTTGCAGATAAAAATCTCACAAACAGAATCATGGAACTGCGGGATTTCTGTATTTGCATCGTCAAACAGATCTTGGTTCAGTTCTGTAAATAACAGTATTTTTAAAAAAAAATTTAATTAATATGGAAAACACAAGGTAATTGTTGTGGTCTTAAGTTTGGTAGGTGGCCATTTCTCTTTGTAGCATCTGAAAATGTTACTATTTACTCCAAACACTCATATAACAGAAAAACATCCAAAATCCAGTGTTGAAACCTACAAAAAATGGAGAATTTATAAATTTATGGAATTTCAGATAGATAATCTAATGTTGACTTTAAGTATTTTAATAGCAACTATCAATGATATCTCATCATTTAGGTGCTGGTCATTGAATTTTTAACTAATCCATGCCATGTGGCTTATCTTTGATGGCAACATTAGAGCCTTAGCACATCCCTGGTACAGCCTGGCTCGGCTGCTTTGATCCCTCAGCTGGGGAGAGTTATGCCAAATTTCATTGTCTAAAGAGACAGACGTGGGCGGCGAGGTGGCATAGTGAATAGAGCACTGGCCCTGAAGTCAGGAGTACCTGAGTTCAAATCTGGCCTCAGACACTTAACACAAAAAACTAGCCGTGTGACCTTGGGCAAGTCACTTAACCCTAACTGCCCTCCAAAAAAAAAGCAAAAAAAAAAAAAACCTAAAGAGACAGATGGAACAATTGGGGTATACCACCTCAAATTTATATAGCATTTTTCCTTTAAAAAGCATGAAGTGTTTTTACATGTAAACTCATTGTGAAGAGTTTAAAATTTTAGCACTTACGTAAAAATATTATAGAAATATCTTATTCTTAGATTTTTGTATTGTACTTGGTCATTTTACTTGGTTGTAATATATTCTTTTGTGAGCCAGTTTAAGGTAGGAAACCAAGAATAAGCATAATTTTAGGCTTTCATAAATAATCTTTCTTATTTCCCTTGGAGAGAATATGATTTTCATTATTCTTCAGTTAACCTGTTCTATTTAGTCATTTGCTCCTTTCCTTGCTGTGTTATATTAACAATGAAAAATAATTTCAAGTGTTATACCATGAAGTTCAGAGAGTTTGCAAATTTATCTCTCCTTACACAACAGGATAAAGGAAATGTAAAAGACATTTTACACATTTTTTAAAACCAAAATTTAGTGGGAATTGACTTATTATCAGGGATGTATATATTTCATGTAGAAATCAACACTTTTTGGCCTGTTTATAAAGCGAACAAGATTCCTGAAGAACAAATAGATCTATAGAGGTGTTCACTATGGCCTCAAAATTTAGTCCTTGCTTTGAACTGGTTCATACTTTTACAAACTTCTTAAATAATCTTCTCATGACTGGATTTATTGAACAAGTCAGATGGCAAAATAGAAGTCTTTTATTTATAATGATGAATGATGATGAACCCATTACTCTAACAATATTGAATATTCATGTAAGTTGCAGTCGTACACATTTCTGATACATCATATTATGTAGGGAGAAAAATTAGACATGTTCCCTCTCTATAGACAGAATTGTAAGAGCACTGACTTGTTACTTAGAAAATATGGGTGTCTAATCATGGCCCAGTCTCTTAACTTTGTGACCTGGGCAAGTCACACAATCTCTCTTAAGTTTGTTTTCATAAATGTTTTTGTGTTTTCCCACAATATTTTTCCCCTCCAAATGTCAGCTACCTCAGAATTCTCTTTGTATCATCATAGTCAACATTGTCATCAGAATGGCAGATTTTTCTGAAATCTTACCTGAAATGTTTAATTTCAATAGTCTGGGCTCACTCTTTCTAGAAGACAGATTACTACCTGACCTTGAGAAAAAAAACTGATAGGAGTTGTTCTTCTGTTTATTCAACCTTCATTTTCTCTTAGTGCCATTGTTGATGATAGGGCTCTGAAACTGCACTAAGCTGAAATCAGAGTTTTTAAGCAATTACAATCCCTTATTCTTTACTGGTGATAGACCAGTGATATTGGTGTCTGCTTCATCCACTTTCCTTCCTCCCAAATAAATAAGCTCCACTTCAGACATGATTTCTGAATGAGAACATAGGACCACCATCATCAGAAGGGTATATATTAGACCATATTGTCTAAGTAGAATATTAAAATATACTCCAGAGCAACAAGGTGGCTTTTTGGTCCAATGAAACAGTTTACACTGATTTTTTACTAGGTTGCTGATAAGTGCAGCAATACATAAAGTATTATGGATTAGCAGGGTGAAATATAGATACTAAGGCAAGGAGGCAAATTTGACTTCATAGCTATCAGTAAAACTTGGTGGGATGAGGCCTGTGACAGAATTATGACTTTAGAGAGACAGAACTTATTAAAAAGAAACAGAATAGGTAATGGTTGGTAGAAGGAAGAATGGTTGGAGTAGTGCTGAATATAGGATATATCAAAAGTCTTAGTGCAGTTTTAGGCTTTAATAGCTAAGATAAAGATACTCTTGCCTGGAAAACAGGTGGTGAGGAGGAAACAGAGCACTTGAGTAAAGATCAATGGAAACAGATATTGTCATAAGAGAAGACTACAGACCACCTAGACTGAAATAGATAAGGAATTCAAGAAATATCATTGTCTGGTCAAGAAGAATAATGTATTAGTGTTGGGCGACTTCAGTTATCCAAACCTCTTTTGGAAGTCCTTTCTCTGCCAAAAGCAAAGCTACCTAACCATTTTTTTTACTTGCTGTAAAAATAAAGTTTCTCCTTCAGAAGTTTGAGAAATCAGCAAGGGGAAATTCCATTCAGAATAAATTCTAACCAAGAGTTGCCAGAATGGAAATGATGGGAACTTAGTGGGGGAAGTGACTTCTGTCTCCTAGAATTTGTGAGAGAGGCAGGAAAGCCAAGCCTAATCGGATATATACCTTAGATTTGAGTAAAGCAGATTTCAGAGGCTCCCATAGACTAAAATCCAATTCAGGAGGAAGAAGCTCAAGGATCAAATTGGGAAGACCCAAAGAGCATTCTTTCCAGAGAGGTAAAGAAAGAGGAAGTATATAAAGACCTGTAGGACTCACCAACTTGAACTTTTCAGATGCTTATCAGTGACTTGAATGAAGAAATAGAAGTCAGGCTCACCAAATGTGATACTTAACATAAATCTGGGCAAAGTAACTACCATATCAACTGGCAGAATTAGAATTCTGTTTATTCCCTCTTCTGCATGGAACCCCTTAAAATACTTTGTAACATGTCAACTCTTCCATGTTCCCCAAGCTAAATATCTCTGATTTCTTCAACCACTTCTCATTTATAACATTGATTTGTGGCTCTTCAAAATTTTGGTTGATTTCACCTGAAAGTTCTTCAACTTACCAGGGTCTTTCCGAAACTCATAATCAGAATTGAACATACTACTACAGATGTAGTCTGACTAGGACAGAGTACATAGCAGGATTAGTATTAGTCCTGTAAACTTTATGGTTTAATTTAGCCCAAAGACATAATAACTTTTTGATTTTCATAGTGCATTTGCATTGAGCTTATATAGTCCACTAAAACGTCAGGTATCTCTTTTCAGGCAAGTTACTGTCTTAACTTGTGTTGTCTTGTGCTTCTGAAGAGCAAAAATAGCTCTGCCTTCCAGTTCACCCTCCTTCTGAGCCTTATCACTTACTCTTTACGGTATTTTTACAGTATTGTTCATGCTTTTAAATTTATCCTTTTATCTGCCCTTGTATCTACCTTTTGTACATCTCTTTTTAAAATTGAGGTTGTTTGGCAAAATCTGCATCCACATGGGTCTTCAGACAGTTCATATTTTTTCCTGCTCATTAGAATTGTATATCTTTGTGTCTTAAGGATTTCTTTCCTAAGAGTTTTCCATCCCTTTTGATCTGACTACCCCTATAGAATTTTAGCTCGTTTGTCTGAGTTACTTGGAACATAGTAAAATGAATCATTCCTATACAATAAACCTTTTTTAAGTTTTTATTTCTTTAAAAAATTCAATATGCATTTTGCTTTCTTTTTGCTGCACTCTTTGTTTTATGTTATTTGGCATTGAGAGTTCATAAGATTTTGACTTTTTAATTCTTTATCATGAAATCCCACTTTTATCACACTGGCTGTTAAGTTTAGTGGAGGATATAACCAATCCCATAGGTTTCAATTGGGTTTAAATCAAGTGAATTCTGAGGTCATTGAAGCATGTTTGTCTCTATCACTTGAATAAATTTGACCTTTTCTGACATGTGGGATGGTACAAGGGCATGTTATAGCACTCCATCTCCATTTGATAATTTATGTAATTCCAGAACAGTTCTGCTTCTCAGCATATCAATATATTTATCAGATTCAATCAGTCTTTTGGTGGGGACAAGATTTTTAAGCACAATGGGAATTTTTTTTAATCCCCCAATCATTATTTGGGTAGGTATTTTATAGTCTAATAGAATTGTTTCTAGATGATACAAGTTTGCCTTCTGACAACAGTTTTGGTATAGCCTTTAATGGAAAAAGTGAGTTTCATCAATAGAATTTACTTTTTCTCAATCTTCATTATTCCCATATTGGAATTACAGTGTCCATGAGAAGTGGTTTTTCTTCATAGCAGCAAGTAGCAGCTGTTTTATTTTTTACCGGTTTTCTTACTGTTCTTTACTTCAAGAAGCTTTCTCCACAGCAAGTGGGTTTTTTTGTTTTTTGTTTTTTTCTTTTTGGAGGACATTTCAGGTTACGTGACTTGCCCAAAGTCACATGGCTAGTAAATGTGTCAAGTGTCTGAGGCCGGTTTTGATCTCAGGTGATCCTGACTCCAGGGCCAGCTCTCTATTCACTGTGCCACCTAGCTGCCCCAAGAGTTCTTAACTTGGGGTCCATAGACTCCCTCTCCTTCCCCGGAATGGTTCATGGATGAATTTCAAAGGTTCTGTGAACTTGGATGAGAAAAAATATATATATCTTTATTTCAGTACAGTTGAGTTGCTTTTAATCCAGTGTATTTTATTTTTTGCATTTAAAAACATTTTTAGAAGTTCATAAGCTTCACTATACTGCCAGAAGGATCCATAACACAAAAACAGTGTTAATTGCTGTTATAGAAGAATCACTAACAACCCCTCCAGAAGCCAGGTTCTTCTGAAACCATTGCTTTTTTCTAGGGATTAATTGAGCTCTTTTGTAACAGTAATTATCTGTTCTTGGCATTGTTTTTTTTTTTAATTTTTTTGTTTTTTACTGCACTTTACTTTGCCCTGATCTTGTTTAATTTTGGGCTTGAATGATCTTGAAATGATTGACTTCCCCATACCAAGTAATGCTATAATATCTATGACATTCATTGTATTGTAGTGCATATCTTAAGAGCTACAGTTTTTTAATGTTTTTTTAGAATATTACCCATTCTTAAAAGCCACAAAATTTAAAACACGAGGGAAATGTACTACATATGTATGAGACAAAATGACAAAGTACCATCTAGGGTTGGGAAAACCGTAGTAATCAGGATCATTATTTCAGGCAAAGCTCCAACCATGCTACACTTAATGGACTTTTCTAGCCTTTTCTTCCCCACTGGCCACTTTCTTCCCTTGAGAAACTTCTTCCCTTGAGGCCATAGCTCTCTTGATTAATGACTTTCACCAAAATCAGTATTTTAGGAAAAGTCCAACCAGGCTTTACTTCAATTCCAACTTGCATCTCTGTTACTCCACTACTCCTCTGTGTGTTGTTCCTCCATTAAAATGTAAGCTTCTTAAGGGAAAGAACTGTTTTACTCTGGGTCCCCAGCCCTTAGCACAGTGCCTAGAATAAACACTTAATAAATGCTTTTTTATTTATTTATTCAATCCATCATAAAAGTTAGGTCATTGCTGCCAAAAGTGAAAATATGGGAAAATTATTATTTGTCCCACATTGTTCACCTGCCACATGTCTGACCTTCCTTTTAACCTTTTGAACTCTATTCTGCCAAAATCTAGAATACATGTCACATTCTGCCTGGCTTTCCTTCTATTCACAAGCTCCAAAAAGTAATGGTAACTAACTATAAGGTTCTCCCCATCAACCAAATTTTCCCTGTTGATCAAAGTCAGATTCATAATAGAATTTCCCTCTTTGGTTTCTCCACTTTTTGAAAGATAATATTATCAGGCAATTTAAGAAGTTATTGGTTGCTTTACTTTTGGCACAGAAAGCTTCCAGCAGACATAGATAATTGAAGGTTTCTTTCATTATTCTTTTGATCAATAAGCACTTGTTTTAAATTTTTTTTATATTTTACATCACCTAGATTTTCCCTCTCCCACCCCCTTCTAGAGAGAGCCATCCCTTATAATAAAGAAGAAAAGAATCAGTAGAAATGATCAACATATTGAAAAAGATCCATTGTTATACAATAAGTTCCATATCTATGGACCCTCACCTCTGAAACAGAGCAGAGGGAGGTATCTTTCATATCTCCTTTATGGCCAAACTTTCAATAAATGTGTATATTAAAAAACACACATATACATGCATATATAAAGATTACGTGTGTGTATGTGTACATACATACATACATACACTAGATACAAGATAATTTGAAGGAAAGTAACACGTAAGATCAGGAAAAGATTTTGTGTAAAAAGGATTAAATTGAACCTTGAAGAAAACTATATTCTAAGAAGGTAAGGAGTAAGAAAAAATGTTCCAGGTATGGGAGACAATGGTTAGGACAAATCCTTTGAGAGATGGAGTGCTTTATGTGAAAAACGGTACAAATCCAGATTTGCTGGACTACTGCGTAACTGAAGAGAAGTTATATGTAGTAAGCCCAAAAAATTAATTTGAGACTAGGTTTTGAAGGACTTTTAATACAAAACCAGAGTTTGTGTTTGATCTTAAGGAAGAGTGAACCATTTTGTTCACTTGAGTTTTTTGAATATGAGAGTAAAATGGTCAGACCTGTGCTTCAGGAAACTTTTGCAGTTCTGTGGAGAATGGGATGGAGAGAGACATGAGACCAATTTGGTCACAATTATAGTCTAGGCAAAAGATGACAGAGGCCTGAGCTATAGTGGTAATTGTATATGGAGAGAAGTTATGTGTAATGCCATGCACCAGCAGATTCCCAAAAGAATGCTACTGTGAACAGCTTTTAAGGTTCAGATTGCACAGTATAGTGAACACTCTTTATTCTACTACAAATTAAGGCAAATATTCACAATATGTCACAATATAGTATTTACAACATTGCATCTTATCACAGAAAGTCACGCTATAGTATCCATAACAGCTCAATAGGAGAATGGCCACACAGTTTTCACTACAGTGGCCACAATATTTAGAACAAGGAACAAAAGAATAATCATTTGGTTTCCCTAAGGGGGAAACCCTCCTCACTTAATCAATCATTTGACAATATATCAATCTTCCACTCATGGGGCAACCATTAACTTAATCAGTCACTCATTTAGATTCCTGATTACAATCATTAATCACTAGTACAGTCATTAGAAAACCACACAAACCTTCCACCCTTTGGTGTCCTGCAAATCTCCCCTAGTCCAAGGGGAGGCCTTTTCTTCATCTTGACTCTGGGTGGTCTCTCTGATTACCTGGATCCCCTTCCATGGTCCCAGTTCCCTCTTGAATCCACCAAACAGTAACCTGGATTCAGAAGCAGACAGCTGCCAGTTTCTCTTCCAGTCCTCAGAGGTAGATAGCTCCCAGATCCTTGTCCAGTCCTCAAGGCAGTCCCTGGCACACACTGAAATTCACAGGGTCCTCCCTTCACCACTTCTCTTGCCTGGAACTCAAGGATCAGCCAGGCCATGAACAAAGTCTTATCCTAATCATGCTTCTTTAGTCCTCCAGCAGTTCAGCTGGCCCTAGGACCCAGAAGGAATATCGGCCATCTGGGTGACCTTCACCAGATTCTGGTCTCAGGAAAACTCCCTCTCAGTTCTTAGTCAGCTTCCAGATGGGATAGAATCCCTCTCTGTCTCCCTCTCCCTCTCCCTCTCCCTCTCCCTCTCCTTTTCCTTTTCCCTCAAGAAAACTCCAACTCACTTCTTCAGCTCCCAGATGCTGAGACAATCCTGCTTCTTACAACAGGAAAATTCCAGTTCCTTCTGTCTCTGGAATTCTTGCTTGTATATACACACTGGCCTCCTGTCTCAGCCAGTACCCTTCTTCCACATCAACAGGGGAGTTCATGCCCTCTCAACAGGGACAGAGCTCACACCTTCCATACTTAGCCCTAAGTTATTAAGTGCTAAATATCTGCTAAACTGCTTGCTATTACAATATGGAAGCATATTTTCTGGAGGTAGAAAGGATGAGATTTAACAATTGACTAGATTTGTTGGATGAGTGGATGGTTGAGAATAATACCAGTGCATACAACAGAAATAAAATTTCAGAAGGGAGTAGCTTTTTAGGGAAAGAAAATTCTGGTTTGGATATATTGTGTTTATGATGCCCAGTGGAACATCAAAGTGGAATTGCCTCGCAAGCAATTGGTGAGTTGCAGTTGGATTTTAAAAGACAGATCAAGACTGGACATATAGATCTCTGAGTCATCTACATAGAGATGGTCATTAAACCCATGGGAGCTGATGAAATAAATAAAGTAAGAGTATGAGAGTATAGAGAAAGAAGAGGAGTGCCCAGGGCAAAGCTTTGTTATACATGCACAAATAAGATATTTGACATGACTAGTGATCCAACAATTAAACAACAATTAAAGAGAACCAAGGGAGAGCAATAATATGAAAATTCAGAGAAAGAATGGCCAAGAGGCAAACATATCAGCAGTGTCAGATATTTTGAAGAGAAGGTAAGAAGGACAAAGATTGAAAAAAAGATCATTAAAGTTGGAGATTAACATTTTTCATAAGTTTAAAGAGAGCATATTACCTGAGTTGGAAGCCAAATGGTGAAGAGTTAAGAATAAGTGAGAAGAGAAATGGAAATATTGAGTATAGATAGATTTCTTTTTAAGGAGTTTTGGCTGAGAACAGGAGTGTAGAGATAGAATGATACTTGAAGAAATGGGAGGCATATTGTTTCCCAAACTCTTAATCTAGTTCTCTTTCCTATTAAATTTCTTCTTGCCAGATTCAATCCAACATTGTACATGCTCTTGGGATCCTAGCTCTGTCATTCAGTGTTAGCTATCACTCTGAGTTTCATCTAATCTGCAGATTTGATAAGCATACTATCTATTCCTTTAAGTCATTAATTTAAAAATGTTAGTTAGTTCAGGGCCAAATAAAAGTCCATGGAGCAGTACGCTGAAGAATATATCATTAAGGAATGGTTAGTGAAAATCCAGAAAAGGAAGCAGTAAACACTAAAAGGCAGCTTGACTTCAGCAAAAATAGATCATCTCAGACAAACCTTTTTCCCCTTTTTTGAGAGTTACTAAAGTGAAAAACTAAGAGATGTTAGTATTTCTTACCACTTGGAGGAGAGGGCGGAGAGTTGGATGTGAACCAGATGGTAGTAGTTTGGGAGCTCATTGAATGGCTTTACTCACAAAATGAGTCTGTAATGATTTGATGTCAGGTTGGGAAGTTTTCCAGTAGAGGGTCCCTAGGATCCATGATTGCTTCTTGTGCTCTTTAATCTTTTTTTTTTTTAATCATCAATGACTTTGATGAAAACATAACAGATCTGCAGGTGGCACAAAAATATAGGAGGGACAGCAAAGATTGGGCAGAGTCAGAAAGATCTTCAGAAAATAGAATGTTGAAATCTCTAAGACTAAATTAAACAGGAATAAATGTAAATTCTCACACATGGGTTCAAAAAAATCAGGATGGCAGAATAGAAAGAAAAAGTAAGCCCAACTCTATCCCACCATTAAATAGGATCTCAACCCCCTAAGGGATGAAAGCAAGGAAAAAACTTCAGCTGTTAAGTGATAGACCTCAGCACAGTAAGGGGGAAAAGTGTCAGCAGGAATTCTCCTGAAAGACTAAAGTGATATGGAAGGATTTCTGTACTAAAGTTGGGGGCAGGCAGGGGTAGGGAGAGGCCTGTATGTTAAGAGGAAGAGGAAAAAAACTTTAGTGTGAAGGAAAAAAGCCTTCACAAAAGGTCTCCCATTGCTTTTAAAGAAAAAAAAATTAAGAGATGGCACTAGATTGTTGTGGTAGTAAAAATAAATAAAATGTGCTTTCTTCCCATACAGGAAAAAGGCCTCAGCTAGGTTTCTTCCATCAGAGGAATCTAACATTATATTTAACTGAGGGTTAAAGAAAAGGCTTCAACAAAGACTGATCCCAGTTAGAGGATAACTTTGGTTTCCATCATGAAGCAAAAGTCATGAGTTAGAACTCTTAACCCAAGGAAAGGAGTATAAAGTTAAAGACAGACACTTGAAACAAAGAAAAGATCCTCAGCTTGATTCGGTCAGTAGAAGAGGGGAGACCTAGAACTCAACTCCTGGGGCCTCAGCAACAAAATTGAGTAAACAAACAAAAGAGACTTTTATGATCCTTAAAAGGCCAGAGATGACTAAGACATAAAGCTCAAAGAGGAGAATAAATTAAAAACACCTACCAAGATTAAAAACTTCAAAGAACGGAACAGCTTGTCCACAAGAATAATTGAAATTCTTCATATAATGCAAGAATTTTTTAAAAAACAGAAGAAACTTTTCCCTAAAAATCAAAATGCACAAAATAGAAAATAATAACTTTAGGAGAAAACAAGAAGTAAAAAATGAGAAAAGTAAACTATATAAGATCTAATAAAAAAAATCTCACCTGGAAAACAGAAAAAGGAGAAATGACATAAGAATTTAAAAGTTACATGAAAATCATGACCAAAAAAAAACCTGATTATACTTTTAAGAAGTCATTAAAGAAAATTACTCAGAAACATTAGAAAAGAGAAATGTAAAAATAGAACATACTGATTATCTCCTGAAAGAAGCCCCAAAATGAAATTTCCTAGAAATATAACTACTAAAATTCAGAACTTTTAAACAAAATAAAAAAAAACAACAACACTGCAAGAAGCCAGAAAGAAAGAATTGTAATTGGTATGAAGGAGCCACAGTCAAGATCACACAAGATTTAATAGCTATCTCAACGAAGGAGCAAAAAACATGGAATGAGATATTCAAAAAGCCAAAAAAGATAACCAAGAATAACTTACCCAGCAAAAGTGAGGGTCTTTAGTGAAATAGAGGATTTTCAAGCATTCCCATTACAGTTGGAACTAAAAGAGAACGTTGAAAAATAAATTCGAGTGAACAGAAGGGATTTTACAAGTATTGTCTGTTTACATTCCAGTGGAGAGTGATATGTGTATTAAATGGGTTTTTTCAGAATCCCAGTGTCACAAGGGGTCATAGAGGTAGTCAGCTGAGGCAAAAGACCTATAGTGTTGTAATGTTTTGAAGATGCTGTAAGAAAAAAAAAGGGAGTGAAGGATATATTATGTGTTAACAAATATAATTAGGTTGTGCAAGTAAGACAACATCTATAAATGAAAAAGAAGAAGCTGATGTCATTTGAACTTACCTTTCATCCAAACTGAACAAAAGGGCAGAACAGACATATACACACACAGTTTGAAGTAGGAATATATTCAGCATAACAGTTATATAGATAGAAAAATGAAGGGTTAAAGAGGGTAGATTCAGAGAGGGATTGGTCATAAATAGAATGAGTTTTAATCTTGGGAGAGGGGATAGTGAAAAAGTTTAAAGGAAAATTAGGAAAGGGTTACAATTTGGAAAACACAGTGAGCATGAAGAGAAGAAAAAGTAAGAGATTAACATGGAGAGAAACAATTTTCACAACTGTGAATGGTATGAATTCACCCATAAAAGGGACAAGGTTAGCAGAATAGATTAGCAAAATCAAACAATTTGTTGTTTTCGAGAGACATTCTTGAAACATAAAGCCTCATACAGTTAAAATAAGGAATTGGAGCAGAATCCATTATACCTCAGATAAACACATAGACAAAAGTGCAAGAATAGCAAATAACTATTTCAGACAAGACAATTGCAAAAACATACTTAAAAGAGATGAAGACCAAACTGCATTTTGTGAAAAAAATAATTGATACTGAATTGATTGCAATACTTAGCATATATTCATGGAATGGTATAGGTTTTAAATACTTTTTAAAAGAAAATACTCAATCCTAAGGAAAAATAGTAGGAATCTTGATTTAGTCTTATCACCCCATGATAAATCTAACAAAAAAATTTAAAAATAAGAATCTAAATAAGAGTTTTATAAAAATTGGATATGATAGACTGCTGTCAAGTATTTATTGGAAATAGAAGAGTATAGTTATTCTTAGCTTTGCTTGGAACTTTTACAAAAATTGATCATGTCTTAGGACATAAAAGTCTCATATACACATGCAGAAAAGCATAAATATTATATACATCATTTACTGTCTACAGTATAGTAAAATTAGATTTTTAACAAAGGTCTGCTGAAAAAAAGTATTAAAATCAACTAGAGACTTAATTCTAAAGAGTTAATGAGCCAGAGAATAAGTCATAGAAATGATCGTTTCATTAAAGATACTGGAAATAGTGCCAAAACATGTCAAAATTTTGGGGATACAGGGAAAGCAGCCCTTAGGAGAAATTTTATATCTCTAAACATTTGTATTAAGAAAAAAAGGAATAGGTCAATAAATTGTAAATACAATGATAAATACCAGAAGAAAATTTAAACAGCAAAGTAGAAATACTGAAACTGGTGATTAATCATTTGAAAGCCCCCCCCCAATTAGTATAAAACTAGAAGCCTGTTTTATAAAAAAAATAAAATAATTTCCTAATAAAATTAAAATGAGAATTGACAACAAATGATGAAAAAAATTATTAGAAATTATTTTGCCCTACTGTTTGCCAATAAAACTAATGAATGAAATGAATGTTTGTAAAAAATAAAAACCAAATTAACCGAACAAGAAATAGTGGATTTAAATAATCCAATTTCAGAAGGAGAAATTGAACAAACAATAAATTAATTTCTAAAGAAACTCCAGGATCAAATGGTTTCACAAATTAGTTCCCTCAAACATTCAAAGAAAAAAATAATTCTTATATGTTGGCTTTTTGCAAAGATAGTGAAAAAAGTTCTTTTAAATTCTCTCTAGGACATAGACATGGTTGTGATACATAAAATAGGGAGAGTAAAAGAAAAAAGGAAACTTCTAGTGAGCATTGATGCAAAAATTTTAAATAATGTTTGTCTCTTGTCACCATTCTATTTATGCATTAGATATTTCTACTCTAGCAATAAAATAAAATAAATTGAGGGAATAACCGTAGGTAAAGAAGAAACTAGATCATCAATTTCTTTGCGGATGATATGATGACTTAAAGAACCCTAAAAAGTCCACTAAAAAAAAATAACTGAAACAATAATCAACAGACTTGCAGGATATTTTTTTAAAATCCACAAAATTTGCATTTCTTTATTTTACCAGTACAACCAAGAGAAATTCCATTTAAAACTAGTACAGAATACCTAAAATATTTGGGAGATTACCTACCTAGAACTCTATAATTACAACTACAAACCATTATTTACCCAAAAAAATTAAATTTTTTTAAAAAACATTAACAAAAAAACTGACCTGTGTAATCAGAAAAATACTTATCATAGGTAGAACAAGTCAATATAATACAACTTACAATACCACCTAAGTCAATTTATTTAATGTCATAACAAACTACCAAAACATTACTTTTTAGAACTGGAATAAAATAATAACAAAATTCATGTGGTAGGAGGAAAGGAACAAGCATTTTATTTTATTAAGTGCCTACTATGTGCCAAGCACTACCCTAAACACTTTACATGTTACCTCATGTGATTTTGATTTTATTAGGGTGGGGGGGGGTTAAGGTGAAGAATATTAAGCATAATATTGACAGGAAGTGAGAATGAAGAGGGTCTAGCAGTACCACATCTCAGACTATACTACAGAGTAACAATTTTCAAAACAGTTTAAAACTAGTTTTTAAAAAAATAGATCAATTAGTGGAACAGATTATACAATATACAATTATACAATATACGGAAGCAAAAAACATATTATTTAGTGCTCCAGTATGCAATAAAAACACACCCCAGCTGCTGAGACTGGGGTTCATATTTCATAAAAACTGCTACGGAAATTGGACAACAGTGTGGAAAAAAATAGATTTAGACAAACATCTCACACCTTGTATGCTGAGGGTAAGTTCCAAATGAGTATATGACCTAGATGTAAAAGGTCATATCATAAATATATTAGAGAAACACGAAAGGATAATATTGGCTCAGGGAAAGTTGATGATTAAACAAAGGATAGGGGAGCACAAAAAATTAAATGGATAGTTTTGATTACAAAAATTTTTGAATTTTTTTTGCACAAATCTCATAAAGCCAAAATTAAAAGGGAAAAAATTAACTGAGAAAAAGTTTTTTTCACAAGCTTCTCTGAGAAGTCTCATTTCCAAGATATAAAAGAATCTGACAAATTTATAAGAATAAGAGTCTTTCTTTAATTGATAAATGGTCTAAAGCATATGAATAACTAATTCTCAAAGGAAGAAATACAATTGTCTATAACCATGGGGGAGGGGGGAATGCTCTAAATCACTACTAATTAGATAAATGTAAATTAAAGCAATTTTGAGATTCCATCTCCCACCCATCAGATTGGCAAAAATCACAGAAAAGGAAAATGATACATTTTGGAGGACATGTGGAGAAGTAGACACATTAATGCACTATTAGTGGACCTGTGAATAGGCACAATCATTTTAGAAAGCAATTCAGAATTATACAAAAACATTACCAAATAATGCACATTGTTTTGCCTGTGTCCAAAAGTAATCACTGAAATAGGAAATGGGCACATATGTACAAAAATATTTATAGCAACTGTTTTTGTTGTGACCAAAAAACCCAAACAAAACAAAAAACTGGCAACTAAAGAAATGCCCATAGGTTGTGGAGTGGATGAATATGAACAAGATGGAATATTATTGCAAAATGAAGAAATAGAGACATTGAAAAGCACATATGAACTTCTGCAGAGTAAAGTTTGGAATAGTTTTATAACCTCAATATTATAAAAGTCAAAATTTTAAAAGATTTGTAAGCTGACAAAGAATGAAATGAACAAAATGTGAACAGTTTATACAATAATAGCAGCACTGTGAAGGCCGCTTTGAAAGATGTAAGAACAATCAGTACAGTTACCATTCATGTTTCTAAACAATCTATAATGAAACATGCTATCTACGTCCTGACAGTTGGCAGATTTATTTATTTATTTTTTCGTGCTTCCAATAAGGGATTTTATTTTGTTTGACTATGCATGGTTTGTCATGAGGAATTAAAGGGGTGGGTGTTCTCCAGCGAGGTAAGAGGAAGGAGGGAGAGAAAATAGATTTTTGTCTTTTTATTTTTTTGGTGGAGGGGTAGGCAGGGCAATTGGAATTAAGTGACTTACTCAAGGTCCACCAGCCAGTAAGTGTCTGAGGCTGTATTTGAACTCGGGTCCTCCTGACTCCAGGACCATTGCTTTATTCACTACACCATCTAGCTGCCCCTTTGTTCTTTTTTTTTTTTTTTAAACAATGGAGAGGGTGGGGGTGCTATAGATGTGTAATGTTGCATTACTTTCAGATGGTGTTATTGGATTGCTAATTTTGTTTCATTGTTTTACAATAATGTAGGAAAACTTTCAAGTAACAGGAATAATCTATACATAATTATAATGTAAAAACAAAACACATCAATAAAAGTTTTTTTTAAATCAACTTCAGAAGTACAGTGTGGTTAGTCAATACATTCCCTAAATAAGACATGAATATTTTTGTAGAATACAAGCTCAATATGAGTTTATTATATGCTATAACAGCCCCTCCCTCCAAAAATAAAAATAAAAAAGTCAAAGCAATCTTGACTCGCATTAAAAGAAGAATAATTTCTAGGATTAAAGAGGTGATGGGCCCTCTGTAGTTAGAGCACATCTGGAATATGGCTGTCAGTTCAGGACTGAAATGAAAGACTTTGATAAGTAACATTGAGAGGAAGTTAAACAGACTACTGGAGGGGCTCAAGTCCATTTCACATGGAAACCAATTAAAGGAACTTGGGGTGTTTAGCTTGAAGAAGAGAATAAAGTTGAGATGAGAAGTCTAAGGGGAGAAACATGATTATAAGGAGAAGAGATTTTAGTTATTTTTGTACTCAGAGGGCAGAACTGGAGGAGTGGGGAGAGAAAGGAAAGGAAAGGGAAGTGGAGAAGTTGCAAGTTTAGGCTTGAAACCAATTTTTAAAAAAAAACCTTCCTGTTAATTAGACCTATCCCAAAGTAGAATTGACTGCCCTGAGAAGTAATAAATTCCCCCTTATTGAAGGTCTTCAAGTAGATACAAGGTGATTCATTTGTTTGCTATAGTATAGTGTAATGAAGATTTCTTTTCCAGTTATGGATATGTGTGTGTGTGTATATATATATACACACACACATATTTCTTTGTGTTCAAAATATCTATCCTTTATGCACACATGTTCACACATATTTTGAATTTTACACATACACACATGTCCTTCCCAACTTTAAAATTCTGAGACTATAATAATTTTAATCTTTATACCTGATCATTTTTTTCAGCTATGAAATAATCAGATGTAGAATAATTAATGCTTTCTACTTTAAAATATGTTTATTTTGGAAAACAGGCAAATAATAAAGAATAGCAAAGACAATTTAAATGGATAGAAAATAGTTCCTATGAGAAAAGAATTAAAAGGAACAAGGCTGCTTAGCCCAAAGAAGAGGTTAATTTTTCCTCTTTTGAAAAGTTTTTATTCAGATTCTTTGGTAGTTTCCTACATCTCCAAGGAGGGCTCAAGAAGAATTAGACTTAAGCAAACACAGGCAAGATTTTGATTAAACATTTAAGCAAAAAAACCATTGTGGCATTTAGAAAGATAAAACAATGGATTGGATTTTTTTTTTTAAGGGGTTAGAGAATATGTCCCACGAGATCATCAGAGAATGCATAGGCTATAGGCAATCATGAATATTTTTGACATTTACCAGTTAGATTCCAGACGGTCTCTCAGTATCCTTTCCTGCTCTATCAGTTTGTGTATGAGTACAAACCTTTCTCTTCATTCTTCTCCAGACAATAAAGATTTCAAGTCTTAGTACATGGGCTCTGGCCTCAATGTTGAGTGTTTGCCACAGCAAAATTACTTTAGAATTCATATGTCAAGTTACAGAGACTTGGAAATATTGGCTTTATTTGCAGTAATCAGTTAGAATAGTAAGAAACCTTGAATTTGAATTGGCTGCGCCTTAGAATCTGAGACAGAACAA
>CM053594.1:308872087-308888728 GCA_028646575.1 Pseudocheirus occidentalis
TTAACTCCAATTGTCCTGCCCTTCCCCCTCCAAAAAGCAAAAAAAAAAAAAATGGGATTTATATCCTTCTTTCCTTGTTTGTCCTTTGTTCTCATTAGATTATACTCTACTGACCTTACAAAGAACCAAACTACTAAACATGTATTCTGTTTCAGATGTATTGACATTTCTTCATGATAATAAATGAACCTTAAGGTGTGGGTTTTTTTAAGGTCATGAATTCAGTTTTTATTCTATATTTGGTGTATTCTTTAATACTATTGGTATGCTTTTTTCCAGGCTGGAGCTATGATGTTCAAGAGAGAAAGGTCCCCAAACCTAAATCCAAGTCTTACGCTGCAAACTTTTCTTGGAACAAAAGAACAAGAGTGTCCACCAAATAGGTCGGCAGTGACTATATCTCTGTGTCTGACTGTGAATAAAGTCAGCTGTGCAGTATTTATAGTCCATGTATAATACACCTCTTAATCTCCTAATAAATTTGACCTTTAAACTACAGATGCATCTTGTGGTGTCTATTTAAAATGTTTTTGATGTCTTAAATTGAACCTGTTACTAACTTCCTATATATAGAGCAGATTTGAGATGTTCATACCTCTAGGAAATCTTTGCACTTGGAATCTTTTAAAAGGAATGTTTGAAATTAACTGCAACATTGAAGATTGTGGCTTGCTTTTTATTGCCATTTTAAAATGAATAATGTGTTTAAAAACCACTACCATTCTGGAGATGGAATTGTCTTAAAGGTTCTTTTCTATCACATATAGAGGAGAACTTAATCCTAACACAATATGGTGAGCCTAAATCCATCTCTACCTTTTTCAGATTGGATCTTGATGTATATCTTTTAGCTTGACTGACTTGTGTGCCATTAAAAATCACTTTCTGGAGCATCCATCAGTAGTCTGAATAAAAGCAAATCAAGGTCTTTTTTGTTCTGATCAAGTCAGTGGAAGATTCTTCCTCTCAGATTGAAAGAATCAATTAAATAATACTTAATGGCTCACCCTCTTTTGAGATTCATAATTCTAGATATGATACCCTACTGTATCATCTAAGCAGAACAAAAGTGAGGCATTATATGTGCAAAACTAATTACAATTTGAATTGCTTTTATTAGACTGGTGCCATCAGTTAAATTTGTATTGTGTTTTACCCTCTAGCTGCTGTTTGAGTGTATCAAAACCAGCTGGGAAAATGATCATTTTTCAATAACGCCATGTGCCTTATACTAATGTTCTTTTATTGTGTATTGACATTTTAAGTAGATCAATAAGGAGTGTTTTACAAATGGCAAGCATGATATCATGAAATTCTCGCTCCTCTTGACCCCAGAGGACAGAACTAGGGGCAATGGATGGAAGTCATAGAATGATGGGGTTTTTGCCAATTAAAACTTTCTCAAAATGGAGTTGGTAAGCTATGAGGTAGTGGATTCCCTCTTCCTGGCAATCTTCAGGCAGAGGCTGCATTACTACTTGTTGAATATCATGTAGAAGGTATAAATTATACTAGATGGCTTCTGAACTCCCAGTTCTGTGATTCTGTGAGATTCTTATTTCTAATAGGGATATAATATGTTCTAATGCAGTGGTTCTCAACCTTCCTAATGCCACTATCCTTTAATACTTGTATGTGGGCAGACCCGCCTGGAGGTGGATAGAGGAGCGGTGTCTCGGTTCCTAAGGCTATCGGAAACAATGTGTTTTCCAGTGGTCTTAGGTGACCTCTGTGAAAGGGTCCTTTGACCCCCAAAGGGTTGGCAACCCACAGGTTGAGAACCAGTGTTATAACCATTTTTTCTGTGAAATGCTAAATTCTTCCCCATAGTTGTTCCAATTTCATGTACTCCCTGAAATGCCTTTGGACCTCAGACTCCCTACTCCACATCATTGGTTCTCTTCTTTCACCCTCCTCCTGCACACTCAATAAAATGTAATCAAGCAGTTACTCTGAGGGAAATACACTGGACTAAACATTATAAGTAATACAACAAAGTTTTGTTTTTTTTTTAAGTAGAAGTGGACTAGAAGTTAGGAGAACAGAGTTCTGGCCTCATTGTTGACATGAACTAATTCTGTAACTTTTGACTTTGCCTCTCTCGATGTTAGTTTCCTTACATGTAAAATGAGGAGGTTAGGCTGTGTAGCTAAGGTCCCCTCCAGCTCAAAAATTCTATCATTATATTACTTTTCCTTTTAGACATTTCAAGGATTTTACTCAATGCAACATCAATAAAAAGGACATTCCTGCATCATAGACACACTTATTTTAAAAGTTAAGAAAATTAAGAATAACTTTAGGGTCATCTCCAGTCAGACTGAATTCTCTTTAAAGTACAGAGATCTGAGTTTTGAACCCCTGATTTCAATTAGAGCAAGTAAATGAGGAATTAAGCCCTTAAATTATCTATCTGTAACAAAACAATGTGGCCAGAAGTAGTTTGCTTATATAATAAGAGCTATGGCATGAGAAGTAATAAGGGAATCGTTCATTCCAAGACAAGGTTGTTATTCCCCATTTTATCTCCAGCACCAAGCCCAGTGCCTTCTATAAAGTCAGTGCTTAATAAAAGCTTGTTAAATTGAACCAAACCCAGCAGGTATGTTCACTTGACAAGCTGACCACTGACTAAAACCAAGGATTCTTTGCCTTCTTTTTCCATCAGCAGTACTTAGAGATTAATTTAGTTTAGAGGTCACCATAAAAAAAATCAGTGGGATTTTGGTTTTGTTATGAAGCTTTAGAGAAAAAGACAAATCTTAAGTTAGTACGTTAACAAAAGGTAGAGAAAAACAAAATTTTAATTGCCCTTTTAATTTATTGCTCTTCTCTATGTTTATAAGAATTCATCTCAAATCTATTTCTAGCTCTCTTAGTTCTGGTTTTCTATCTCCATATGTGCTGACTGGTCCTGCACAGACTTTCACCTTAAACTCAGTGTTTATTTTTTTTTAAATAAAATTTTAGCAATACATATGCGTGTGTAGCTTTTACATGCCAAAATTTCTCCCAGTATCTCTCTCTTCCCTTTCCACATGACAATATCTTTTTTCAAAAGAGGAAGAAGAGACCAAAAAAAAAAAACCCACAGCAAAACTGATTGGTTGGTACACCAAAGTCTGAAGATCTCTCACCTCTGGAAAGGAATGGGATTGGGGTGTTTTCTCATGTCTCTTCTTTGGACATTTGCTTGTTCTTTGTAATTTTGCAACATTCTCTTTGGTTATGGTAATTTTTCTTTATATTGTCATATGTATTGGTGTTTTGGCTCTTTCAGGTCAAGTCTTTCCATGCTCTTGTACAGTCATATTTTTTGTTCTTACAACACAGTTCCATTACATTCATGAACCACAATTTGTTGAACCATCCCCAAGTCTATAGGCATTTACTTTTTCCCCAATTCTTTGCTAATGCAAAAAGTTCCACTATAAACATTTTGACATATATGGAACTTTTCTTTTTATCGGAGAAATCCTTGGAAATATCTGGGTCTAAGGGTTGTAGACATTTTAGCAACTTTATTTGCATAATTCCAAATTGATTTTTGCAACAGTTGTGTTGATTCAGTTCTACCGGCAACTTATTACTGTACCTATATTTCTACAACCTTCCTCCTGAGATTACTTTCTGCCTACACAATATATATCTTGTGCATGCAGTTTTGTGCAGGCTCTCTCTCCCATTAGAATGTGAGCTCCTTGAGGGCAGAGATGGCTTTCTAATCCCCTGAACTTAGTGCATTGCTTGGCACAAAGTAAGTGCTTAAAAATTCAAATCCTATCTCAGACTGCGTGACCCTTCGAAGCTTATTTAGCCTCAGTTTTCTTATCTGTAAAATCAAGATAATAGCACTTAACTTCCAGGGTTGAATTGAAAATAAAATGAGGTAATATTTGTAAAACTTTTTACAGACATTCAAGCACTATATAAGTGCTTTTAAAAATTAAATTTTAAATGTTTGTTGATTTGACTGACTTCTTGTCTTTTATCATCTTTGCTTTGTAAAGGTGAAATCGTGGGGTTGTTTTGATTTACCTTTCATCATCATTACTGTTTCATTATTATTCTCGTACTTTATTTGGAGCATTTTTCTCATGTGCTTTTTGTTTTTTGTTCTTTTGAGAACAGTTTGTTCACACTGTTTGCCCCTTAACCATTTGGAGATTGGCTTATGGGTCTTACATATTTCTGTTAATTGTCTGTATATTTTGGATACTAAACTGTTACTTGAGATAGATCTTTTCCCCAGTTTGGTTCACATTATTTTCAAACTGTTTCTCCTTTACTTAGAAACCTTCAATGTTTCCCACTTGCTTACAAGTTATTTATAGTCCGAACTCCTTAGCTTAGCATTCAAAATTCTTTATGACATGTCTCCAACTTTCCATTCTAACCTCTTAATTGTCCTATATGAGAATCCTTGGTTTCAGCCAGAGTAATCTACTTGTCACCTGAACATACTTGTCGGTTTTAGTTCAATATAACAAGCTTTTATTAAGCACTAAGTTTATAGAAGTGTAATAGTAATGTAATTAGATCCCTTTGTATTGGCAAAGGTAACAGGTACTTAGCACTTAGTAATTAATCAAGCCTCCTTTAAAGAAACAGAAGGTATGAACTCCCATCTCCTGTTGCTTATGTAACAGGAAGGGGCTGAAGAGGGAGGGGGAAATACTGTATATAAGGGAAAGCCCCAGAGAGGGAGAGTCATATCTTCTTGGAGCAAGCTCCATGGAAGGAGAAGCTGCTGCTGTCCAGGGAGTCTAAAGGGGGGAGGAGGAACACACACAAACACACACACAAGCTGAAGAGAATGATTTTGATTTGGAGAACCTGGGTGAAGTGTTTTTGATTCTGGGAACCAGCTGAAACTTCTGCTGAGTCTGAGGGCCAGCCAGAGCTTCTAAAAGACTGAGGAAGCATGATTGTGATGGTGGTACTTTATATGAGCCTGTTGGTGGCTTTGTTAAGCCTTGTCTTCCCAGGAACAGAGACTGAAGGATTTGAGATGGACTGGACACTGTGAGCTCCAACGTGGAGCAGGAACTGCACAGAGAGCTGGACAAGGACCAGACTGCTGTCTGCCTTAGAACCCAGGTGACAGTTTGGTGAATCCAGGTAGGATCTGGGACCATAGAAGGGGATCCAGGGAATCTGATAGACTGCTCCAAGTCACGCTGAAAGAAGACTTTACTTGGATATTGTGTACTGACTGAGAAAATGTAATTTACTAGTGACCTAGGGGTGGAGGGTCTGTGTATTTTCTGATGATTGAATAGTGAATGATAAGGATGATTGAGTTGATTGAATGATTGACTAAATGATTGTGCTTAGTGATTAATGACTGAATAAATGATGTTTAACTTACTGTGCCCCATGAGTGGAGAACTTTGACTATTGTACTTTGTGTCCCTTGAGGAGGCAGACCTCCTTAAGGATGATTGAATGCTTGAGTTACTAAATGATTATTTATTGTTGAAAATTTTGTGACCACTGTGGTGGAAACTATGTGGCCATCTTAGTGATAAGTTGTTTGAATGCTGTATTTTGACTCTCTCTTATAAGTTGTAATATTGTGAATGCTGTACTTTGATTTCTGTGAATGTTTTGATCTGATTTGTTATGGAATAAATAGAGTGTTCACTGTACTGTGTGATCAGAATCTTAAAAGCTGTTCACAGTAGCATTCATCTGGAAAGCTGCTCATGTGTGGCACTTCAAGAAGGCACTGGGCTCGGTGCTGGAGATTAAAAAAAGGAATAACAACATAGCCCCTGCTTTCATGGAGCCCATCCACCCACTTCTCTCAACTCATAACCACCACCCTAGTTCAGATCTTCATCACTTTTCTCCTGGACTATTGTAATTGCCTCATTGAGGGAATTAGATGGCATAGCTGTTACAGTACTATATTCTGTTTAAATTCACTTTTTGTTTAAGTTTAAATTCTGTTTCTAATTTTTAGCTTTGTGATCATGGGCAAGTCACTTAATTTCTTTCAGATTCAGTTTCCTAATCTGTAAACTGAGGATAATAGCTTCTACTTCACAGGATTGTTGTGAAGATCAAGTCAGATAATGTATTAAAAGTGCTTTGCAAACCTTAAATTGCTATGTAAATGTTAGCTATTATTTGCCTGCTCTTAGACTCTCCCATTCCAAGCCATCCTCCATGCAACAGCCAAAATAATCTTCCTAAATTATAGATCTGATGTTACTTTTCTGTTAAGAAACCTCCAGTGTCTCCCAGTTACATATGCAAACTTGGCCTGCCCTTTAAAGTCCTTCTGCAATGTGGCCCGCAAATACTTGTTCATCCTTTCATATTAATTACAAATTCAATTCAAGCCAAACTAGACTTCTAGGAGTTTCCTGAACTCAGCATGCCTCCTTATATTCCCCGTGCCAGGAATGCACTCCCACCTCATCCAAGCAAGGTATTAGTAATGCACAAAACAAATTCCAAAGTAGATTGTGAAAAGGGACGTAAATGGAGAGGGGGAAAAAAATGAACAGTGAGAACCTGTGATTGGGGTCTGTGCAAGGCAAAAAGAAGATGGGGAAGCAGAAGCAGATTAATTATATAATACTTTAAAAGATTTAATTTTTTTTTAATTTATGGCTTTTTTGGAGGGTGGAATGCAGGACAATTGGGGTTAAGTGACTTGTCCAAGGTCACATGGCTAGTTTTGTGTTAAGTGTCTGAGATCAGATTTGAACTCAGGTCTTCCCCCCAAGGCCAGTTCTCTACTCACTGCACCACCTAACTGTCCCTAAAAGTTTTTTTAACTTAAAAGTTTTAACTTAAAAGTTTTTGCACAAACAAAACCAATGCTGCTAAAAGAAGGAAAGTGGGTATGTATAGTGATGGGGGGAATCTTTGCAGTAAGTACCCTGATAAAAGTCACATTTCCAGGGTAACTGATCAAGACTAAGAACCACTCCTCAGAGGAAAAAAACCAGTAGCCACCTGAAGTAATTTAGATAAAGCAACCTCTTGAGGGTCTATCTCACAACTATCACATCGGCAAAATTGATCAAAAAAAGGGAAATGACATGCAGGAGATACTGTGGGGAGGACAGGTATGAGGGAAGGGAACAGTAATACACTGCCAATGGAGCTCTGATTTGCTGTAGCCATTCTAGAAAACAATTTTTCGTTACTAAGTTACTAGTAGAAGTTATTAAAAGAAGTTCTAAACTGTCCGTACACTTTGATCTAATGATACCATTTACCAGGGTCTGTACCCCAAGGAGATTAAAGAAGCAAAAGATCCACATGTACAAAAATGTGTATGTTTAACAGTTCTTTTTGTCCTGAGGAACTGGAAGCAGGAGGCGTCAGAGAAACCTGAGAAGACTTTAAAAAGTCAGGTGAGCAGAATCAGTAGAATAATTTGTACGTAGACAGCATGCAGTATTGTTGCATTATGAAGATAACTTTGAAAGACTTAAGAACTCTCATCACACAATGACTTATCTTGATTTCAGAGAACCTAGTCTGCCCATCTCCTGACAGTGAGGTCATAGACTCGGCACAGACTGAGTCGTATATTTGGATGACACGGCCAATGTGAGGCATTAGTTTTGCTTCATTATGTATATTTGTTACAAAGATTTTACTTTTTTAATGTGGAGGAACAGAAGGAAAAGAAAGTATTTTATTAATTGTAAAATGAAATTAATTTTTAAAATTTATTCTTCTTGGTTTTATGTTAAATTTGGTCTTTGCTCAAATAAGTACAGTCCATCAAATAAGTTGATGGACTATATATACTCAGATAATTGATTTGGGAATGATTCCCATATCAGAAATTAGTTGTTTCCTTTCTATTAAAATGAAATTAATTTTTTTAAATTGCTTAGTAGCCCATTTGTACTACTTCTGCTCCCAGCATTCACTGGTAGGTTGGGGGGAATAATTACCAAAATTCCTAGGTACTCAGTGGGTCTCCACTCCTAAAATTATATAGCTTAAAACCTGCACCGGTATGTTTACCTTCTGATAGTCAGCTAAGAGGTTCCCATTAGCTATTCATTGTCTGCTGACACTTTTCTCAAAGTACTTAAAATATCTAAGTGAAGCTTCTGTGGAGAATACTGGCTTTAGCTTCTCTCATTTCTTACTCCTGAACTACATTTCCAACGTGTTTTTGAGCTCTCTTATGTCCACCTTTGTATTGAAGCTGCCAGATAGAAAGTTCTTTAATTTGGAGTGTTGTATCAAGTTCTTTGTATTCTTTATCTTTCTAATTATCTTCTGCAACAAATACTGGCAAATAAGCTGAAAACATTTACATGATGAAATTTCTGTAAATGCTTATTACTGTAATGCAAGATAACCATATATCTCATAAAATCACATTCCTTGTTACATTCATTGCATGATAAAACCCACTTTCCAAATCACTTTCTAGGGAGAAACTTACAAGCCATCTTTCCGTTTAGCTATAACTTCTTCTGCATTGTGGTTCCATTTATAGCAGTATTAATATTAATTGAATGCAAATGTTCTGATGTTCATAATACCCATTTTCCAAGCCATCACATTTCTGAGGAAACAGGTGAAATTAAGCAGATTCAAATTTCAGAGAACGTGTTATGAGGTAATTGCCTCTTGTATGTGCAACATAATTTTTCAGGTTGGACTGATGAATGTGGGGTCTGGATAAACATTAAATCAAACTGAAATTTCAGCCTGGATTGGTAAGAAACTACCAATAACATATATAGACACCCTTGCTGACAAGGACTTGATTGTAAACGAAGTGAATGACATATATCAAGCCATATTGGTTAATATCAAAATCTTTCAATCAAGGGAATCAGCAAGTGTTTACAGAGCTCCTACTATGGGTAAAAGGAAAGGAAAACAATTAAGATCAAAGCAAATGTGTTACCTATGCAGCAGGTGTTCCAGAGAGCACTGTGAAAGGAGTGGCTAAGGTTTAGCACAGGCTATTATGGGAATTGAGTTGAAGATGGGACTAAGGGGAAAGGCAGTAGTGATGGAGAACAGAATTTGAATAACACCCAGGAATTCAGAATCATTGGAATGAAGAGGTTATAACTAGTTGGATGTTTGTTAAACTTTGGGGAACACATCATGGAGGTTATTAACATCCCTAAAAGTACAGGCTCTGAATGGAGTCCCCTCAGGCAGTTAGGGAGGTTTATATAGCTGAAAGTGAGGGTTGGGATAAGCTTCATAGGGACAGCCTTACTGGAAGAGATCAGTGGAGTGAGCCGATACTGCCCTACTTTCTTCTGCAAGCAGGAAGAGGTCAGGCCAGAAGACGGAAGGAAGGAGAATGACAGAAAGTTTGATAAGATTCCCAAATTAGCCATATTAACCCAGGTAGAAGTTAAGGTTGAAACTAAACAGTTAACAAATAGAATAATAAATGTAAATGAATTATAGACATTTTTATAACAAACACTCTTCACCATTGGGGGCAATGGAGCCATATTTTACAGTAGACTATGGAAGTAGAAATGGCCCTGAACAAAATAAAAATGGAAAAAGAAACTGGTAGTAGACTAAATATTTAAGGAGAAGATTGGTGCTGAAGTAAAGGTTTTGACAGCATTGAAGGATCAGTTCTCAAGGTTATCTGAAAGAAGGGGGGATATCAAAGGTAAGAAAAAAATTCAGACTATTATTATAAAAAATATGCCTGGAATATCAGTAATTATTTATTCCTGTGCCAATTTTCCTGTCTCTTCCAAATTTTTATCAGAGTAATATATGCATACAATGGGGGCATCTTTGATAAAAGTATAAAAAGAGAAAAGTAAGTTTTTCACAAATGATATTTTATAGTAGACTACATCTTTACAATCACTCAGTTGACTAAAAGCTGTAGAGAATACAAGGCCCCATTGTATTTACTATATGACTATAAAAAAAGCATTTGATTTGGTAGACCAGAACACTACCCTCAAAGAGCCTTGTTAACAGGGAGTCTTCTCTGCATATATGCCAAAAACGTATGAAATTTCTGGGAAAATAATAACTGAGATAACTATTTGAAGATTCTCTGATTATTAAAAAAAAAAGGGAGGGAGAAATGCAAACCAATGACTTTAGCACAGTGCTAGTGCCTAGTAGGAATTTTAATAACACCAAATTGATTGATTTGCCATTGACATGGAGAATGTCCTGTACAAAGTCCAAACAGAAAAATACTCTGTAAATGGTGAAGTCCTTATTGTAGATGATGTGCTGATTGCATCAAATCTTAGAACTTTACAGTCTCCTAAAAGAGATCTATAATCACTCAAGAGTCTGGCCTAGCTAGCCACAATGGAAAAAGCAAATGGATGAGAAATGTCTATTATCTATCCAATGGTATATAGTAATTTGGATGGAGCTTGTCCAACAGTAAGAGCAACCTGGGCAGGCTTTGCAAATAGACAGTGAGGTAGGCCCAGAATTAAAGAAAAGGAGTGTAAACTAGATTGCATTTGGGAAATTGTGCAATTTTATTAATGATTCTGAGTTTTGCCCTAGAGGAAAAAATGACCTTTTTAAAAATACCAACGATCTTTCCATAATGTTCATTGGCTACAGGTCATGGAATATAATAATTAAAGTTGAACGTTACTCAAAGGGCAGTACAGAATTATATGGTGACCACAAGAGGTTGCAACTCATTACAAACATGCAATTTCACAACAGAGGCTAAATAAGGGATGTTTCAAGGGGGAAAGAGTGTGTGAGTGTGTGTGTGTGTGTGTGAGAGAGAGAGAGAGAGAGAGAGAGAGAGAGAGAGAGAGAGAGAGAGAGGGAGGGAGAATCACCACAAAAAATGATGGACTTATACTATCATACAACTATAGCAAAGAATTGACAGCCCATGTGCTCTTCTGATATTCCTACCATGTCAAGAGAGCAAGTGGATGGCCCCCAGAACATTGAGTGAACTCCTTTGGCAGATGTATAGGAGGACATGAACAAGAATTGCATAGGATAGGCAGGCATGAATAATTGTACTTTGCATTATTGGAAGAAGTAAGCACACAGATGAGGGCATAGATTATTCAAAGCTGCAAAATCTTCATCATGTCTGTCTTGATTTTGAAAACTGACAGATTTCCCTCCCCCCCCCTGTCTCTCTCTCCATATATATATGTAACAATTGGTAGATGTGATTTGCTTATAGTTTTCATATTAAATGCCCAATCTTGAAAGACTTCATCAGAACACCAAGGCCCTGATTTCAGCACTATAGTAATACTGTAAATATATGTCACTGCTGAGCTTCAGTGGTTAATAATTCTAGATTAAATCAGCTTATTAAGTAGCATTGTGAGATAGAAATTGTTATCTGAAGAAATGGGAAGGACAGACTAGAAGAATCCAAACAGAAAGATGTGTGCTAATTTGCATTTGTTTCATCCTCAAAGCTGCTTTTGCTTGTTTTACTGCTGGTGAAAATTGTGTTCTTTCATTTGAGTAATAGTCCTTTTCTTCTAAGTGTGATGATTTTTCCTCCAAAGGGGAAAAAAGTGGGGAAAGTTAAAACTAACTTCTATATTTAGTCCAGTATAACAGTAAACAGTAAGGGAAAAATAAATGCTAAAGGGCATTCCTTTTATTAATGTATCTGAAACTTGTCAACACTTAGCTAAACCTCATTTCCTGAGAGCTTTGGAAAAAAGATTTAGGATGATCTTACCTTTTTTTGCATATGATTTATTTAAATGTGTATGACTTAAAGTTTAACTTAAGATCTGTTCTTACAACAAAGTAATTTTCCTTTAATCCTCCTCCCACCTTATTCTGCCTTGAAACCATCCTCTCTAACAAAAAGATTTAAGCAAACCCAGCTAACAGAATGGTGACATATGATAGTATACCTTTAGACCTCTCCCTCTCCCAAACCTCTTTATGAAGAGGAGGAAGTAGGATTTCATCACCGAGCTATTCTGTGGAAAGAGTGGAGTTCAGTATTTGGAGCTATATGACTTGGGGTTGAATCCTGCCTCTGCCATTTACATCTTTAGTTGTAAGTAGCAACCTTAGGTAAATCATTTCTAGGCCTCAATTTCCTCATCTGTAACATAAAGAGGTGTAAGCAAGAGACTAAGTTCTGATTTAAAAGAGAAAGGAGATTTAAAAAAATACTACAAAAGAAATAAGTGGAGGAAAATGCAAACCCAACAGCCTTAGTCTCATATGACAATGGATTTGGCAATACAATAACATGTCAAAAGGAATAAGAAAAAATGCAACAATTTCAATACCAAAAACATATCTAAAAATAGACAAAATAAAAATTAATGGTTAACACTGCTATACCTTTTAGAAAATGTGAAAATATTTCTCATGGACAGAATTAAAGGGCAGTTGACTTCTTCCTATCATGTCTTTATAAAGTATAAAGAAGTTTTCTTTGATTGATCTGGAAGGGGGAACAGTATTTGTTGAATGAAGGTCTGCTACTGCCCCGATAACCCTTAAAAAGCTAAGCTCACCGACTCTGAAGTATAGTTCATGAAGGAGCCAGAAATCAAGATTAAGCTCTGAGAAGGAATCTCTCTTCACCTCTGAGAAGGACTTTAATTTTTCTTCTTCTCCCATAATGACAATGACCCTCTAATTTGTACTTGACAATACATCCAGCAAAGAGCAAAGACATATTCTCATAAGGTACAGACACAGAGAGACAGCAAAGAAGCAAATCAAGGATCATGAGCCCCTGGCAGCAGAGAAGAGAACCAACCATGGATTCAAGAAGAACTAACCATGGCAATCAAGAGTTACACTTTGGAAAGCAGGTGTTGCTAAGAGCACATGTGAGCAAATCATCCCCACAGAGATGCTATACTCAAGGGAAAGCAACATGAAGTCTTCACAAGGAGCATAAGGTCATCAAAACCCTGCGGTACTGAAGGCATGAACTCCTCTTGCTACGTATTTCCTAGGGTTGTGCTTCACTACCAATATACTCAAAATTTGTTCCTACTCTTTCTATGAATGCTGTGTATATTTGTGAAAGAATTGGCCCCAGATTTGTTGGACGAATATTTTATAGCTATTATTCTTACTGTACCAGTGTGATAAATTCTTTTGCTTTGAAATAATGATGTTAATTACTGTTGATTACCCTCTCTCTTCCTTTATATTCATTTCTCTCTAGATTTTCAGGACACTACTTTCTCCTAGTTCTCCTTCTCCCTATCTAACCACTCCTCAATCTCCTTTGCTAAGTCTTCATCCAGGTCATACTCACTAACTGTGGATGCTCCAGATAGTGAGTCAAGCTCTCTTCTCTTCTTCCTCTACACTACTTCACTTGGTGATCTCATCAGTTCCCATGGATTCAATTATCATCTTTTTTCTGATGAGTCTCAGACCATCTAGCCCCAACCTCTCTCTGATGACTTCCAGTCTCTCACCTCCAACTACCTATCAGATATCTCAAACTGGATATTCCAGGAGACATCTTAAACTCAATACATCCCAAATTGAACTGATCTTTACCCCTAAACCCTCCCCATTTTCATTTTTCTTTATTATAGTCAAGGATACCACCATCCTCCTAGTCCTTACAGCTCACAACTTAGGTGTCATTCACAACTCCTCACTACCTCTCACCTTTTACATTTCATTTATCACCAACGTCATTTTGATTTCATCTTTGCAAAATCTGTTGAATGTGTTCCCTTCAATTTTCTCTGGCTATTCCCCTTTCCTAGAATGCTCTCCTTACTCATCTCTGCCTCTTGGCTTCTCTGGTTTCTTTCAGCTAAACTCCCATCTTCTAGAGGAAGTCTTTCCCAACTGCTCTTAATTCCACTGCCTTCCCCCATCAAGGGCAAGGACCTTTTTTTGCCTCTTTTTATGCTTAGCACAGTGCTTGGCACACAGTAGGTACTTAGTAAATGATTACTGACTAACCATTGCATCTACTAACTGGTTGTTAATGGAAAAACCACTAATGGGGTTTTGTGACTTACAGTTTTCAGAGTGCAGATCCATGGAGTGTTTTAAGATCTGTGAAAGTGGACACACACACACACACACACACACACACACACATTGATGATATAAACTAAAAACTAAGGGAGGAGTTGAAGAAATAGCTGAGGAGTGATATGCATACACAGCCCCATAAACCCTAGGAGAAGCAGCTCCCCTCTTGTGATTCCACCCATGACTGTGAATGTAATAAGTTGGGGAAGTAAACCAGAGAGGGTGCTACAGAGTAACACAACAGTAGTATGTACAATACAATAGTAGTACAAAAAATAATGACATATTCCTTTATCAGAGCTGGCTAAATCTAACAAAAAGATTTTTAAAAGAAAATATAGAATAAAAGGTCTTTAGAAAGAAAGGTCTATGGAATCTTCTGAATGGAAACATCAAAGAATATATGTATTCTCAGGATTGTGTGGTATTTTGATTTTTAAAAATGTAACATGCTAAGAAAAAGATAA
Organism: Pseudocheirus occidentalis; assembly: GCA_028646575.1. NCBI lineage: Eukaryota > Metazoa > Chordata > Mammalia > Diprotodontia > Pseudocheiridae > Pseudocheirus > Pseudocheirus occidentalis. The sequence continues at coordinate 308,886,538 of CM053594.1, forward strand.
CTTTTAAATTTAAAAAACAAATATTAAATATATCCTTTATAGTCTTCAGTATAATAAAAATAGAAATTAATACAAACAGCACCAAAGTTAGAGACCTAAGTGAAGATTAAATAATGACATTCTAAATAAGGGGGTATCAATGAAAAATTTAGAAAGAATAGCTGTGTGAAAGAAACATGATGATACAATATGCAAACTTTTAGGGTACAGCTAAAGCTCAGCAAAGACATGATATTCCTAAAAACATATAGTAACAATGACTTGGTCCCTTCTCTATGACATTACCTCCAATTTACTAGAAATGTTTACATGTTGTCTTCCACAACTTGAGAACAGGAATTGTCTTTCCTTTCTTTGTAACTCCAGTATTTAGCAGAGTACCTGGCATGTAGTAAGGGCCTAATTAATGCCACTTGACTAACAGTATAAGAAAGGAGTATACAATTTTAAAAACTAAAAAATGAAAAAACACAAAAGAAGAAATCTTTGAAATTAAAGAAGGAATTGATATGATGGAAAACAAAAAAAAAATTGAAATAATAAAACTAAAATCTTTGAAATACCTAACAAAACTAGCAAACCTTTTCTTTTTAGAAAGAGAGGAAAATCAAACAACCAACATTTAAAAATGAACATGGTGAGTTACAAGAAACTAGTATCTTACTAATAAATGGTAGCAAAATGGAGATATTAACGGAAATAAATTATTTGACAACAAGCCTATATTGTTGTACATTTATCTAATGAAATAATGTGTCAGAAATTATTATTTTTAGAATGTCAAAGAAGACATGGAAAGATACCACAAGGCCTTAATCTCAAAGAGATCAAAGAAAGAGGGAAAGAGGCTATGTGTACAAAAATATGCAGCAAGAGACATGAATTTTTGACATTGCCAATGTGTTTTGTTGAATTACGCATGTTTGTTATGAGAATTTTTGTATTGTTTAGTGGCAGACTGTGGGGGGAAGGATAGTAAATTCTTGTAAAAACAAAGAATCAAGGAAAATATAAACTGAAGGGACATGAAGTAAGTAGAACAAGGAAAATATCCAAAATGGTGATAATAATGTAACTGGAAGCAATAGTAAAATGAAACTTAACAGTATGTTATTACAATGCTCAAGTTTGGCTCCGTGCAAGAGATGAAAAAAATTGTTTCTTCATTGGAAAGGTGGAGGACTTTGGATGTACAATGTTTTATATGTTCTCAGATGTGATCACTGTGTTGATTGATTTTGCAGAATCATTCAATCTATTTTAAAATCTCTGTCACAAGGAAAGATCCACTGGTTATGAATGAAGGTGAACTAGGTACAGCATGTGCTATAAAAATAAAAAGTAGAGATATGATGCCAATAATTTGTCCATATTTTCTTATTCGAGTTACACTGGTTTTGTTCATGTAAAAGATTCTTTTTTTTTGTAATAAGTTTTATTTGTTTTCTTGTTTACATCATTCATTTTCATGAGATTTTTGAATTACAAATTTTCTCCCCGTCTTGCCACTGCCCCAACTCTAAAACAGCAAACCCTGTAAATCCCTTCCTCTGCTCTGCTCTCTTACTTTCTGGTAGGGCAGGGAGGGTCTCCCTACCTCAGCCCCTGTATATCTTAATTCCTAGTTGCAGGTATTGCAGAGCTTTAAATTCTAGATTCTTTCAGTTCCTCCCTTATCACCCACCCCCACTGGAAGGACAACCAATTCAATACAGGCTGTGTAGGTGTGATTATACAGAACATCTTCATAGTGGACATACTGTGACAGTGATGATATGTCATTCCTTTATATCCCTCCCCGCCTTGTCCTGTTCTCTACCCTGTCCCTATCCCTTTATTGAAGTGTGAGCATCCAGCATCCCTTCCCTAGAACCTGCCCTCCCCTCCATCATTCCACCTTTCATCTCCATGCCCCCTACTCTCTTGTGTGGCGTGATGCCCAGTTTAGTGTTTATGCCATTTCTTCCCTAAGCCAGATTCAGTGAGACTAAATGAAAGTAAAGTTGTAACAGTTATCCCTTGCCTCTTCCACATGGGATGGTTAGCCCCATTTTGTCTCTCCCTGTCTCCTCTCATTCTAGTCCTCTCCCACCTCAGAATTTGCCTTTTAAAGTATCATCCCTTCGTATTCAATTGATCCTATGACCTCTATATACCCATATATACACATGCTCAGATATGTATTCATAGG
>CM053594.1:308889228-308916260 GCA_028646575.1 Pseudocheirus occidentalis
CCTGATCAATTGATTCAACCCCCCTGTGGAGTCTGCAGGCCAGGGGCTCTGAAGCAGCCTAGTGGGGGCCGCTTCTGGTTCCAGCAGTTCCCTTCCCCCACTGCTTCCTTGCCCCGGGTGCAAATCGGCCAAACTGCTTTACCTACCCCAAATTACTTTTCAAAGTTTCACTTTCACTAACCAGTCTCTGAGGATTTGAAGATTCCCTTAGGCAGGTGCTTTAGATTTTCTTTGAAGTAGAGGCTTGGGAGGTTCACTCCTCCAGGCCGCCCTGGTGCCTAGTGTGGCTGTGGCTGCGGTTTGGGGCTGGCCAGGTCTCTGTTCCACTGAGGTGAGAGCTGCCCCTCTCCCATCCCATTCCTCACACCTTGGCAGATGTGGAGGTGCTGGAGGCTGTAGATCTCTCCTACAGACTGGCTCCAGTGCCCGCTTGTCTCAGTTCAGCCAGGATACTTCCCACCGCCCAGGCCTGGCCCCGGTCTCGGCTTCAGGCTGTTCCAGCCTCCGTTCCCGGCTGCCGTGATGAGCCCCTGCTGCCAAGCTGCCTTCAGTGAGAGATGTGTTCTCTGTATTTTTGTGTGAGTCTGAGAGTCCTAGGCTTTATCTGGGCTCATATTTTATGGGTGTTTAGGGTGGCAGTGTGGGAGCTGTGGGACCTTGCTGCTTCTATGCCGCCATCTTGGCTCCGCCTCCTGTTTCTTAATTTTTAATTGTCAATGTGCATTTATTAAATGTTGACCACATGCCAAACACTGTACTAAGTAAGCACTGAGGATTCACAAAGAGGCAAAAGATTGTCCCTGGCATCGAGGAGCTCACAATCTCACAGGAGAAAACAAACAAAGAAATAAGTACAAACAAATGGATAAATAGAAAAGTATTTTTAAAAGGGAAGGTACTAGAATTGAGAAAGGCTTGCTATAGAAGATAGGATTTTAGTTGAAGGAAGCCAGGAGGCAGATATGAGGAGGGATTATATCCCAGGCATGGGGGACACTCAGAGAAAATTCACAAAGGAAAGAGAGGGTCTTGTTCATGGAGTAACCAGGAGGCCAGTGTCACTGGATCAAAAAATACAAAACAATTAATAAGGTATAAAAAGACTAGAAAGAAAGAGAAGGACAGGCTAGGTTATGAGGACTTTGACTGTCATTTGACATTCTTCTGAAAACCATTTTTTCATATATTTTGACAACTTGAAAGACAGAGGGGCAAGTGGATTGAAAGCCTGCCTTGGAGCCATGATTGTGATCTGAGGCCATTCCTTTCCCTGTCTAGGGGAGAGAGAAATTACCTCCTTCTTCCTATATCCTCTATATGCCTAGTCCTGGGTTTGGCATGGTAAGAAATGGATAAAGATCTGATTCTATGAATTTCTTCCAGGGAAACTCTGCTTTGCTCTTGCTCACCCCAAATATTATGACATTTACAAAGAAATATGACACTCTCTTTGTGTTGCTGTGTGAACTAATTATGTGAATTTCCTGGTCTAAGCAGCCTGAAGTTTGAGATAAAGAAGCATGTTCTTATCCGTGAACTAGCTTTGAGAAAATACAAAAACATTTACAAACCTATAGACGAGTTTATAGAAATCATCTCCAACTAAAAATAGATAAGTGCCTGAGTGGTGTTATTCATCTTGAGAGTGAATGTGCAGGAATTACAATCACTTTGTATGCCCTGGAACATCACAAAAAGGCAAACATAGATATGGTCATTCCTATTTTTTTTTTTTTTGCTTATGAACATTGTGTTTTTTGTTGTTTTTTTTTAACTTCATGGGCACAAAACAGTTATGGTGCTCAGTGTTTCCATTCCTTCTGCATTATATGACCATGAATCTCCATGTGGAACCAAGCAAAGTGAAAAAATGTTGGCAGATGATTTACACAGAAAGGAAATCTGCAGAAACCAAAGAATAAGATACTTTTGTAGTTTTCCACGATTGTGTAAAAACCTCCAAAATTCTTAGCATATCTTTTTTTTAAGGGAAACATTGGTTGTCTGGTGTGACTGGGCTTCCTGTTTATAAATATATTTTTAAAATATTGAGTATTCATTTAGATAATTTTCTAATTCAATGCAAGTGAATCATCAAAGAGACTGTGTGGGATTAGGGGAAAGAGCACTGGAATCACAGGACTTAGATTCAAATCTTGGCTATACCTCTTAATAGCCATGTGACCCTGACCAAAACTCTTAACTTCCCTGGTCCTCCATATAACTACAAAATGATGTAGTTGGACTACACATCCTCTGGGGTCTTTTCTAATTCTAGAGCCTATGAGCCTCTTTATCATACACTGTGGACATGAGCAGGTTGTCCTAAGAGCTTTCACTAGCTATGCAGAGCTATTAAACATGAGCACTGCATAAGATGTTTTAATTGTTAAGCACAAAGCATTATGAGGTTACAGTAACTCCTTGGTCAGCATCATAATTCTTGGGGAAAGTGGCATTCCCCTGAAATGCCCAGACTTTGGAATTCATCATCTTTACCTCACAGAATTCATATTCACTGCCTTATTTTCCTCAGGCCATTCCTCACGAAATCATCAGTCTATCCCTATGTCTCACCTTCCTAGACAAAGAAGGGTTAAGGACAGTGAAGGTGGAGTTGATTTCCAAAAAAATTCGCAAACCCTCTTTAAGTTATATATGCTGAGGTCCAAGATTATGTCAGTATCCCAAATGAAACCAACTAATATATGAATTGATGAAATGTCATTAAGAAAATAAGTAATCTTATTATTGAGTAGAAATTCCCATGGGGTGGGTGCATGCTGTCTAAGGGAAAATTCAAATGGAGAAAGCCTGAAATGGCCTTAGAAATTAAATTTCCTTGTTTCTCTGCCAGTTTTTCTTCTGATGAACTCACTTCAGTTCAGACTACAGTCTTAAATGTCTACTATACACACTCAATAGAATTACAACATTATATGTTGATCCCAGTGTGAGATGGAAAGATCACTCTCCAAGGTTCATGTGGAATAGACATTGAAGTTAAAAAAAAAAAGTAGAAAGACAACTCTTAAAACAGGGAGTTTTGTTTCTACATGAGAGTGGCCCTGCCTTTGCCTAGATGTTGCTATTATCTAAATTGCTCAAGAATCAGAGCCCTTTGTCATCTTCCATCTGCACAGGTTGAAGAGTTGGAAATGTCACTGTTGGATAGCTAAGCTTTTGTGTAGAATAATATGACTAATGCAGTTACTTTTGTCAATAGTGCTTGTCTACTCTCAAGCCCCACTTAAAAGTGAAATCTATACATCTAGAGAAAACCAAACCAAGACCAGTCCATTACAATGTAATCTACATGGACATCTTTCAGGTAGAGTCCATAACTCAGCTTACCAGTTTTCCAAAGAGAGCCCCAGCTGAGTTAAAACTCTTTTATCACAGTAATACTATAGCTAAGTTTTTATCATTCAGCATTGATAAAGCCTAATGCACCAAAGACAGCATTTGAATAGATGGAGCTACATTTGTGCCCAAAAATCAAAGGATACGGTGATAAGGCATAGTTACATTTAGTATTTTAATTGACATATACAAATGTAGACCATTCTGGATTTTCCAGGTCAGAACCAATGGCAAGAGAGATTTTCTCTTTCTTTTCATATTTCTTAGAGACACTTCACTTAAATGAAACTCAGTTCTCTGGTAGCTTTACCCCTCCAAAACACAGGTGCAATCCAGAAAGGAAACAAGCCCCCAAAAGGCCTACTGGTAGGCAAACTTCATTCATTCGTTCACATATTCATTTCACTCACATATTCATTTATTAATGAGGATTTATTCACAAGGTCCAAGCACACAAGTTCATACATTTTGCTAATAGGAAAGTCCTTCAAGCCCTCACTTCGCTCAAAGCCCATTTACTCTTTAAGAAATTATTGATACCTTTTGAGTCATTTCAGGACATACTGCCAATCCCTCGAGTAATTCTTTTAAGGCAAAAGGTAGTAGCATTCTTGGAGAACTTGTACCATTTTCATATACATCCTGATGGATTAAAATATTTTTGAGTACTGGTAGTCCAGATTTTTGGTTCCAGAAACAAGGTAACTCCAAATATTTTCAGTCAATTGGTCCAAGAAATCATATTGTTTACCCTTAATTTTTTTTAAGAAGACTGATGATATCGTGGGTGATGTCTTGACTCCTGCATATATTAGATTTAAGCGAGGCAGAGCTGTGCAAAGTCATCAGCCTCACCTTCTCTCCCAGGGAGTCATCAAAGGCCTGTAGCAAAACAAAAGTCAGAATGATTGGCAATGGCCCAGGACACAGTTGATGACATTGGTGTCTTTGATGTCTGACCAAGCTCTAAGTGCTCCATAGCAACTGCTTCAGTCATTAGAACAAATTGTTCTTATCTGCCCATTCCACAAGGGAAATCTTTGCAAGTTTGAGGCAGATATTCCCCTAACTCACCAATCTGTTTACTACCCTCAACCTGATTTAGCCCATCTGCTGAAAGCAGAAACAAATAGAAATATGTTACTCCCTCAGTATTCCAGTTAATCAGTTTTACTGTGTTGTAAGTGGTAGAGATAAGAGAGACAAAATTAACAATATTTTCATGAAATTCAAGGTGAATCTTTAGGGAATTTGTTTTAACATTTAAGACAAATGCAATTTATTTTCTTTTATTCATATTTATAACCAATTCCAAGTGTTGCCTGGAAAAGAGATTATAATGTCCAATAGATATTATTAGTTAAATTAAACTAGTAATCTTCTCACTTGTACTTTAGCCTAACCTCCAGAGAAAGAAAAGATATTACAGCAAGGTCTGATAGCAGCATGGGACAGTGGAAAGAGCACTGTTTTGGAATCAAAGGCTGCAAAAATTCTCACCACAATGTTAAAATCTTAAGATCATGTATCAAAACTCTTCCTGATTTCCTTATTTCTGCCTATAGAATTACCATTGACCTAATCCTACCCATGCTTCCAGATTTTGGTGTTATCCTCAGCTCTTCATCTTCCTTTACTTCTTACACTCTTCAGTTCTATTGATTCTGCCACTACATTATCCCTCCCGTCCTCCTTCCTGCAGTTTTCATGGCCACCACCCTATAAAAGGCATTTTTTTTCAGCCTTGTGAACTATTACAGTAACCTACTAACCAGTCTTCCTGTTTTGAGTCTTTTCTCTCTAATGCTTCTAGTTCACCTTCTGCATGCACAAATTTAAACATGTGCCTGCTCTTCTCTTAAACCATGACTCCTTATTTCCAAATAAAATCCAAACTCCTTATCCTGCCATAATTTGGTATGACATGTCTCATATCACTTCTCATATCATGGATTATACATTCCTACTAAACTGGACAACTCACCATCCCACACCCACATCTCCTGTTTTCGTGCCTCGATGTCTTTGCTCACCGTATCCCCTATCCCAGTAATCGTGTTCCCCTACCCATTGAAATCCCATTTCTCTGAGATCCAGCTCAAATGAGTGCTCCTCTCTGAAGCCTTCCTTGTTGTTCCCACCAAAATTATTTGTAGCTCCTTCCTGTACTTAGGCTCGATTGCAAACTATGATGCATCTAAGTATTCTATCATACCTTGCTCCATGAGGACAGGAACCATAAACTTATTTAATCTCCTTATTTCCTCTGATGTCTAACACCATGCTCTGTACATAATAAATGTTGATTGATTTGAAACTTCTGGCAAGCCAACAGTTCCCATATTTCTACCTCATTTTATTTTAAAGGTGGTGACATTCTTGGAGAGAATTCTCATTTGCATATTGCTGAGTGGCGGCAGTAGCATTAATTTGACTATTTCTATGTAATTACAAACAGTCACAGAATCAATCACAGGATCTCAGAGGCAGAAGAGCTCAGAGGTCACTGACACTGACCCATAGCTGAACAGGAATTCTCCTACTAGAAGCCCATTTAGCAAGGATGAATTGGATGTAGGAGCCACCCAGTGCACATGTTCCCTAAGGTGACTCCTCTGGCCTCATTCACTCTTGATATACCTGACAAATGATTAGCCAGCCTCTGCTTGAAGGGCACTAAGACTAGGCAGTCACTATCTCGTGGCAGAGTTTATTGTACTTTTGGTTAATTCTGATAGTTAGGAAGTATTTCCTTTTATGAATTTAACACCTGCCTGTCTGCCAACTTCCAAACATTTGTCTTAGTTTTGCCGTCTGGGAACAAGCAGAAAAAAGCTTGGCTCCAAACAAACAAACAAAAAGAGCTAATTGCAATTAATTTGTTGTTGTTCAGTTGTTTCAGTCATTTCTGACTCTTTGTGGCCCCATTTGCAGTTTTCTTAACAAAGATACTGAAGTGGTTGGCCATTTCCTTTCCCAGTTCATGTGTATAAATGAAGAAACTGAGGCAAATGTGACTTGCCCAGGGTCACACAGCTAGTCGGTGTCTGAGGCCACATTTGAACTCATGAAGATGAGTCTTGCTGACTTAAGGTCCTGCACTCTATCTGCACCACCTAACTACCCTTAAGTCCAACTATAGAAGAGAAATAAAAACACCTTCTGAGACGACTTTGAGAAAAGGCCTGGCATCAGGAGGGGAGCAGCAGAGAGAGATGAGAGGAAGGTCCTAAAAGGCCCACTGCTTGATGCATGGGCAGGAATTGAAGATGAAACAGAAGTACTCGGTGTCCCAAAAGTCTTAGTACAGCTTTAAGCTACTGACACTTAATACTAATGTTATAGTTCAGAGGTTTTGAAGCTCTGGGCACCACTGACAACAGTCTCATCCTCTTTTCATTCTGTGTTACCTAAAGTCCCGTGTAGAGGACCTGCTCAAAGCAGTGATATCTCGTTCTTTTTATATCACAAAAGACCTAGGATTACCTACTGCTTGTAGGAACTGCTCTCACTGCATGACCAACCTGCTTCATCCAAAGTTATGTTGACTCAAAAGTATGATTTAGGCACCTTCTTTCATGAGGACCTAAGGACTATTCCTCACATGTGTGGGAGCTCCAGTTCCCATCTCCATGCCTTTATACCGATTGCCCCACCGTGCACAGAATGCTCTCCATTCCCAAACTTCCTTCAAGAGGGCTCAAATCCGGACTTCTGCAGGAGACCATTATAGACATTCCCAGCAGCTTAGTGTCTTTCCCTCTCCAAGGTTACCTTTCATCTACTCTGAAAGAATCTTGAATATACTAATTTACATACGTGTTACATTTCCCATTAGAATATAAACTCCTTGAGGGCAGGGATTGCTTTTTGCCTTTCTTTAACAAAAAGAGATAGCACTTAAAGAATGCTTCAAGGTTTGCAAACTGTTTTGCAAATATCATTTCATTTTATATTCATAACAATTTTGTATGGTAGGTACTATTATCCCCATTTAACAGAAGAGGCAGACAGGGGTTAAGTGATTTACCCAGAATCCCGTAAGTAGTAAGTATCAGTCTCAGATCTTTTTGACCCAAGTCTAGTTCACACTGCCCCCACCTAACTGCCTCTTTATAGCCCTAGAAATTAGCAGAGTGCCTAGTAAACAGTAAGCACTAAATAAATGTCTGTTGATGGAGTGACTGGATTTTGCTGACATTTATCTCTACATAGGTAGCTAGTTTGTACAGTGGATAGATCCATGGACCTAGAGTCAGTTCAAAGGCAACTTCTGACATTCACTAGCTGTGTGGTGCTGGGAAAGTCTCAAACTCTGTTTTCTTCAGTTTCCTAAAATGTGAAGTGAGGATCCTAACAGTAGCTGTCTCACACAATTCTTGTAAGGATCAGATCAGATGAGATCAGATCTGTAAAGCAACTTAGCCAGTGCTCAGTAAATAATAGGCGCTACATAAATGCTAATTCCCTCCCTACTTCCTCTAACCCCATTCTGTGCATTGTACGGCCTTCCATGGCCCTCTCGTTTGTAATTGTAATCCTTCAATGTTCGTGGTGTTCCATGTTCTACAGCCAGCCATACGGAACCAACTGGGAATATGATTGATAAGGAAATGGACTTTTTCAGGGAAGACAGTTCGCAATAAACAAAACCATTGCAAAAATTCTCAACTTCTCTGTACTACACCATTCGCAGCCCAGCCCAACTCTCCTTTATTTTTCCAAGGAAAATCTACAAACTGCTTTTCATTCTTCTACCTTGATACTCTTGTATCTTCATAATAAGACAACCAGTACAAATAGAGGCAACTCTTTCAGTGCAGGAGCACAGATTCCAAGCTGTAAGGGACCCCAGAGGGTATCAAGTCCACTCCACCTCATCTACATTTTTCAGAAAAGGAAAGTGAGCCACACAAGGGTTAAATAACTTACTCAGAGTTGCACAAATAGTAAATGCCTGAGACAGGATTTGAACCTGAGTCCAAGTCTAGCATCTTATCTGCTATTTCATGAGTCATCTTGTTGGTGTCTGGACAAAGATGGTACTTTGAGAGTTAATTAAATGAATGTTAACTGATGATATTAAAAGCATGTAATTTTTAGCATTCTCTGCCCCCTTTGCCAATTCTCCTTCACCATCAGTGCAGAAACAGAAGGAGATATTTAGGATTAAAGGCCATTTCTTTGAAGCTGTCCATGTACTGTTAAGGCCAAAATATATCAGCTACTGGTGAACTTTGGGGAGGTGAGCCTTTCCTGATCCTTGGATAACAGAGATACACAGTTTCTTGCTGGGTTGAGACTTGAATGTAATAATAATAATAATAATAATAATAATAATAATAATAATAATAATAATGGTATTTAAATAACATATGCTTTAATCTTGAAGAAAATCACAAACCCTGCTGTGTTCTCCCCTGGACAGGCTACAATGGAGTATCGTGTTCAGTTTAGGGCACCAAATTAGGAAGGATCTTGATAAGCTGAAGGACATACAGAAAAGTGTGACCAGTATAGTGAAAGGCACCAAGATCATGACATCCAAGGATTAACTGAAAGACCCAGGATGTGGGACCCTCTGGCTGTTTTCAAATATTTGGTGGACCATCACTTAGAAAAAGGATTAGACTTATTCTGCTCCAGGTAGAACCCTAAACAACAGGTGAAAGTTGCACATGTACAAACTCAGGGTTAGGATCAGAGGTGTGGAGCCAGAAGAGACTTCAGAGATCCCCTCTTTATATGTAGAGGAAAATGAGACCAAGAGAAGTTGAATGACTTTCCCAATATCACAATAAGAAACCTGTGGCATAGCTGGGATTGGAACCCAGGTCCTGTGAATCCAAAATTCTTTCACTGTCACACTATTCTCTCGTGCCTCTCAGATATAAGGGGAATATTTTCAAGCAATTAGTACTAAACAAAAGGAGAATGGGATGCTGTGGACTATGTCATGGCCTCCCACCTTTGAAGTCTTTCAGCAAAGTTGGACCACAGAAGAAGGTCTGTATGGGAAACTGAAAGTAATCTAATCCAAGCCTCTTATTTTATAGGTGATGAGACTGATGTGAGAACCCCCGTGGTTATTAAGCCGCACTGCCAAGTCAAGATTCTCAGATTCCCTCTATCCATACGTAGGGGCATAATTAATTCATAATCAGACTGTGTGACCTCTGACCTGGGGCCAGTCACCACACCTCTGAGCCTGTATTTCTTCATCTCTACAATGGAGATAATACCTGGACTATCTACTTCCCAGGGTGGTTGTGAGACTCAAACAAGATAATGCATATAGTTTTTACTGGTGTAAAAAATAGGATAGTACAAAGCCAGAGTGTTTGAACAAGAATAAAACATGCCAAAAAAAACTTAAGGAATGCCTCTCATTATGTTTACCATTGACCAAATTCTTGTTTGAGATCAGGTTTAGACAGACTTGCAAGGAGAAATACAGAGAGGAAGAGTGAAGATGTTGCAGAAGAAACAAAATATTCAAGGGTTAACCAATATGGTGTATGAAGGTAGATGATTTCTCTTGAAGAGAAGATGACAAAGAGATGATGTCATGAGAAGGATCCAGTTGCAACATCCCTTGTTCTCTTCATCTTCACTGGGAACAAGATAGGAGCCCTTAGGCTAAAGGTGGAGGTTGGTCATAGAGAAGGGCCCTGATTCTATGGGATGTCAGATAAATAGGAATATATTTCTCAGCATTGTTGCAATCTTCTTCTGGGCAGAGCTGAGCAAACAGAAGGAAGAGCCACATGATTTGAGTGACTTGGTGGCAGTTTTTCTTTCTTCTTTTTACCAGATCTATCATTTCACTCATGGAGGGAATTCTAGTTGCCAAAACTCCCTCTATCAATGCAGTTTAGTTGCTGTTCTATGACTCCTTTTAGAGTTCCCTGAGGCCCAGAGTCACACAGGTAACTTCTTGGCATCTTTTTTTTTCTGACAGGAAAATTGTTCAGATCAACTTAAGCTGTCTCATTACACAAGCAGAACTAGGAAAACATTGTGCACAGTAACAGTAATATTATGCAGTCATCAACTGTGAGCATCTTAACTACTCTGGGCAACACAATGATCTAAGACAATTCTGAAAGACTCATTATGAAAAATGCTATCCATCTCCAGAGAAAGAACGGACGGAGTCTGAATACAAACCAAAGCATACTTTTTTTTTCTTTTTACGCTTTATAATTCTTGGCTTTTTGGTCAGCATTTTCTTTTTCAGCATGGCTAATATTGAAATGTTCTGCATATCTGTATATGTATAATCCATATCAAATTGGTTGCCTTCTCAAGAAGAGAAAGGAAAGAATTTGGGACTCAAGATTTTAAAATACAAATGTTAAGAATTTTTGTTCACATGTAATTGAGTAAAAGGCAAAATAAAAATGTAATGAAAAAAGTAATTGGGAAATGTTTAAACAAGATTAGAATATAACAACGTTTTTTTGAGAAATGATGTCTCATTTCATGAAATAAAATGCCTTGCAAAAACTGGCAAAGAGTACTGAACTTTGAGTAAAAAATATCTGGGTTCAAATTCTGCCTCAGATGCTTACTTGTGTGAGCTTGAGCAAGTTACTTAAATTCTCTCTGTAAAACAGGGGTAATTATAGCCCCTCCCTCACAGGGCTATCATGAGAATCAAATGAGGAAACAGCCAATACTCAATAAGCATTTATCAAGAGCCTACTATGTGCTGGGCATTGTGCTTAGTGCTGGGGATACAACAGAAGGAAAAAGACAGTCTATGCCTTCAAGGAACTCACAATCTGTATAAGATTATATAGAAATACTAAATTTAAAGCACTTAGCTAACCTTAAAGTGCTACTTACAATCATCATATCATTGTCAACTCTTTGCCTTTGCTTAGAATGACCCACAAATTCAAATATTCCTAGTGTACTGATATATTATTATTTATTGGCTAGAGTTCGCCAACTGATTAGCTATGACCCAGTATCATGTTGTTTTATTTTGTTTTCACAAAAAAGCTCTGCCATCCAGATGAAGGCATTATTCTGGTTCTAGGTTATCCATTCCCGAGCCCCCTTCCCTCCCGACTCCCCTCTCTCCCCCACCCATGATCATCCCATGAGCTAATTCTATAGTTTAAAACCTGTTTCCCACTGCCTTTAGTGATGCCTTCCAGGGCCAAATAAACTGTGTGAATCCTGTAGGGTATGGTTGAGTTTTAATTAGTTTGTTGTATGTTTGGGACTCTTTGGATGAAAGGTGCTGCTACCTGTGTTGTGGCTGTGGGCTTTTGGGGGTGGGTGTTAACAAGGTCCCGTATTAAAGACCTCAACTAAAATAAATACATAACAAGGAGGAAATGAGAAACAGAAAAGGGCATCAGAGAAAACTATTAGAAGGGTTCCCAGTAGCGTGACCATAATTAAGATTCTATCAATGTTGACATCATAAAACCCCATTTTCTCAGAGCTTAATAATTTCTCAGCAAAAAAAAAAATGCTCTGGGCTGAAACTTGGCATACACATTTTTAGCCCAGGGGAAGGATGCTGGATCTGAAACTACAAAAGGACCTTTTTTTTTTCATCTTGGGAGTCTTGTTTTGTCATGTCTGGCCATGAAAAGAGTCTCTGCACCAGCCATGTTGGCTACTGAAAAGGGGGTGGGGAACACATCATTTTGTTGCTCATTCCTTTTGTCAGTCTCCATTCATTCCTTAGCTGGAATGATATCCAGTGAACAATAGTATTTCCTACATACACCTTTTCTTTAAGTTTGTCAGAATCCAGCAGATGCAGATCAGGGCCAGACACTAGAGTTATCCCTCTCAATTGTGTATACAAACAATGCTGCACACAGGTACCTAGGTGTGTGTGGACATGTGCTATGGGGTGAGGAAGGAGCAGAGAAAGAGAGAGAAATCACCTCTTAGGAGCATTCAATGGCGTCATCCGTTTTATTTTTTAACATAAAACTTCTGACAACCCAGAACTCCTAATAATCTCATTTGATTTTGCCTTTACAAAAAATAAAGACAAACATTTCTATATTGAAAGTGTGGTATTGTGGAAAGAGTGTCAACTCTGGACCTGGATTCAAATCCTGCTCCTGATGGTCTTTGTCTTGTGTGTAGTCACATAGGCCAGTCACTGAATTTCCCTGGGTCACATCTTGCAAATGAGGAGGTTAGACTAGATGGTCCCTAGGGCCCTTTCATTTCTAGATCTCGCAATCTTCAATACACTGGAGTTGGTGGGGGGATGTTTCCTGCCTCAGTGGAACTGATAGCATATCCTCCTCTTTAACCTTTACATGCTCAGACCACAAGGCAATCCTCTCCGATGACTGTTGCCACTCTGTGGCTGGAGCCTGCTGTCTTCCACAATTTTTCCTTAAGGGCAAGCAATTTGCTTCAGAAGACCCAGTGAGTCACAGCTGGGATTAGAAGCAGGGGACAAGCCCCCAGGCTGCTTATGTTCAAGGTTGGATGCACTTAGATCCCAGCTCTGTGGGAAAGAGCAGTGAGTTCATGGAAACCAAGCAGTCTTATTCCATCTTGGCACTGTTTACTCTGGATTTACTTTGAAGAGACACATAGAGTAAAGTAAGAGGCAGGTCCTCAGAATCTCTGTGTTTTACCTTTCTTCTCCTCCTTGCCATCCAGGAAGAGCTGATATCATCCAACATTACAGGTCAAAAGATAATAATGCATCATAATGCAAACCTTGGACTTCATGTCTGTCCATCTTCCTGAAGCATTCAAACTACTTTTACTTAGAGACTCCTATATGTCATCATATATGTATATATGTGTGTGTATGTATATATATTGCACTCTAGCATGTATTTTTTTTACTGTGGCATGTAGCAGAAAATAGGATTTGCCAAAAATGAGCTAATTAGTACCCAAATAAGGACTAGAAACTCTGATCTAAATTTGCCTAATTAATATCATATCAACTACCTTCCTTTGTCCCAACTCCAGCAAAGAGAAAGAGGAGGAAACAACTTTACTGTTTATAGTACTATTTATGGAAAGAAGTAAGCACTCTTATGTCTGAGATATAGGTCATGTTATCTCGAGCCTGGGGGCTTTCTTTAGAAACTACCTTTTGGAGGATCATACCTTTAAAGCTGAGAGGGACCTCAGAGAGTATCCACCACCCTCTTTTTCTGAACTAGAGACTAGTTCTGAACTAGAGAACCAGAAACAGAACTAGAGAAGTCAAAAAATTTTTCCAAGGTCACATAGTTAGTAGATGATAAAGCTGGGATTTGAACTCAAAATGCAACACTCTTTCCACTGTACCATGACTGCAAAGATACAGAGTAGAATAGTTGAGAGAGATGTATGTGAAATAAGTCTACAAAGGCAGGATGGAACCAAATGGAAAAGAATTCAAAATGCCAAAGGATTTTTAAATAGGTGAGAGGCAGATAGTAGAAAATTTTAAATAGTAACCAAGCTGAGGAGTTCATATACCATCCTAGAAGCAATAGGGAGCTATGAAAGATTTTTGAGCAGGGTAGTGACAGGTTCAGACCTGTGCTACAGAAGACTAGCTTTACAACTCAATTATCTTTTGCCATTATTGTTGCTTTAAACAATATTCTTTTGGTGATATTACATTGTTACAAGTCATGAACCACTACAATTTCAAAAAAAATGAGGCTGAAAATTGCCCAAAAGGCAAATGGTAGTACTGAATAGGTTACAGTACATTACAAACAAGGAGTCATGTAGGAGAAGTGTAATAAAAAAAAGTCATCAAATAAATGTCTTATCAAAAAAAAAGGAAGCAGATAAGGGATGGGGCCAAGGTGGTGAAGCAGAAAAGAACTCAGCTGATCTCTCTCAACATTTCCCTCTAAGCACCTTTAAAATAATGCCTCATCACGTTCTAGAGTAGCAAAGCCATCAAAAGGTCAGCATGAGATATTCTTCGAGCTCAAGACAACTCTGTTCCTATCTTTGGGTCATAATTCAAGGGCAGAGGAGAGTCCTTTCAATCCCAAGGAGCAGTTTTACTTCCAGTTCCAAGGAAGCAAGGGCCATGAGAAGGAATATCAATTGCAATCCCAAGGGACCAGGGACCCTTCCAAGTTAAGTACCAGAATACATATCAAGAATGTAGTGACCACACCTCTCTCCAGATCCAACCACCTTGGAAGAATCAAAAACTCCCAAACTCCCAGAACAGACTCTGAAAACCGCAATATGGAAAAACCTGAAACTTGGTATAGTGCCACTACTTCCCACACCTCCATGGGAAACAGAACCCAACTTTAACATAAAGATCCAAATAAAGAAATAGCATAGAAAAATGAGCAAACAGCATAAAAAAGAACTTGATCCTAAACATCTACTATGTTGACAGGAAATAGCAATACACAAACTGAGAAGACAATGAAGTCAAAACAGCTACGGTCAAAACGTCAAAGAAAAAAGTGAATTGGACACAAACTCCTAGGAAGCTAAAAAATTCCTAGAACAGCTACAAAAATATACAAAGACAATTAACAGCCTGGTAAAAGAGGCACAAAAAATATTGAAGAAGAAAAAAACACCTTAAAAAGCAGAATTGGCCAAATAGGAAAAAGAGAGGTACAACAGCTCATTGAAGAAAATCATTCCTTAAAAATTAGAATCAGGCAAATAGAAACTAATAGTTCTGTGAAATATCAAGAAACAATAAAACAAAGTCAAAATAATGAAAACAAAGAATAAAATGTGAAATATCTCATTGGAAAAGATACTGACCAGGAATAGTAGATTGAGGAGAGGTAATCTAAGAATTGTTGTACTATCTAAAAGCCATGATCAAAGAAAGAGCCTAGACATCATAATTCAAGAAATTATCAAGGAAAACTGCCAATATCCTAGAACCAGAGGGCAAAATGGAAATTTAAAAAAATCCACTGATCACCACCTGAAACAATGGTATGAAAATGAAAACTCCCTGGAATATTACAGTTAAATTCCACAGCTCCCAGGTTTAAGAGAAAATACTTCAAGCAACCAAAAAGAAACTATTCAAATACCATGGAGCCTCCATCAGGATAACACGAGATTTAGCAGCTACCACTTTAAGGGAGCAGAGACCTTGGAATATATTCTGGAAGGCAAAAGAACTAGGATTACAATCAAGAAGAACCCACCCAGCAAAACTGAATATAATCCTCCAAGGGAAAAAAATGGATATTTAATGAAATAGAGACCTTTCAAACATTCCTGATTTAAAAAAAAAAAAGCAAAAACCAGAGCTGAATAGAAAGTTTTACTTTCAAATACAAGATTCAAGGAGGCATAAAAAGGTAAATATGAAAGAGAAAGCAAAAAGAACCCCAAAAGATTGAATTGTTTCCGTTTTTCTATGGGAAGATAATGTATGTAACATCTAACAACTTTATCATTAGGGCAATTGAAAGATTCTACAAAGGTAAAGGGTGTAAGAGTGAGTCAGTTATGTTGGTATGATATAAAAAATGGATGGTGAGAACAGGGGTTGCTCTGGAAAAACAGGGAAGGTAGAGGAAGATTGGGAAAACATCTCACATAAAAGAGGCACTCAAGGAAAAAGATTTACAGTGGAGGGGAAAATGGGTATAAGCTGGCATCTAAATTTGTTCAAAGAGGTGGAAAATATATATATATATATATATATATATATGTTTGAATGTGTGTGTGTACTTCACCTACCTGGGGATAGACATCTAACATCCAACAGGGAAGTAAGTAGGAGAAATGGATAAGAGAAGGGAGGGGAGGATGATAAAAGGAAGGGCAGATAAAAGTTGGTGATCAGAAGCAAAATAGACTTTACAGAAGTGAAAGGACATCCTTCACCATCCTAGTTACCCTCCTCTGAACCCTCTCTATCTTATCAATGTCTTCCTTTAATCAAGGGACCCAGAACTAAGGACAATATTCCAGATAGGATCTGACCAATGCATAATACAGAGAAACCATCACTTCTCTATACCTAGGAGCTATACCTCTTCCAAAGCAGACCAAGTAATTTCCTCATAAGGAAGGATTGTTTCATTTTTTGTACTTGTAAACCCGGGAGTCTGATATAGTAGGTACCTAATAGTAGCATCTGCTATTGGCACATAGGCTCTAATGAGCCTATGTGTAATAAATATATAATAAATAATAAACAGTAATAAATGTCATTAATTAAGTTTATTGATTGATATTAGGTTTTTTTTTGGCTGTTACATCACACCGCTGATTCATTTTGGCCACTGAAACCCTTAAATCTTTTGTAGAAAAACCATTGTCTAGCCATTCTGTACTTGGGGAGCTGATTTCTTCAGAATATTTTCCCTCCTTGCCTTTTGTTCCCCACTTGTCTAATGGCTCCTTGTATTCCTTTACCAGTGCAGCATCCTGTCATAAGACTTTACAGTTTTTCCTATTTAATTTTATTTTATTAGGCTCTATGTTCTAGCCTGTCAAGATCTTTTTTGGATTCTGACTATCATAAAGTGTGTTAGCAATAGCAGTCAGTTTTGAGTCATCTGCAAATTTGAAAAGTATGACTTCTGTGACTCTATGACTTCTTCCAAATCATTGATAAAAATGTTGACAACACAGGACCCAAGGGATATAGTCCAGATGGCAGAAGAGCAGGAAGAAGTACAAACCAGCACTCCTCCACAAAGATCTAGAAAATGCACCAGACCAAATCCGGATTAGGAAATTCAAGGGGAAAAAAAATCAGTGAATCATTTTACCAGCCTGAATCAGCATAGGGAAACAGAGAGGTCTGTAGACACAGGGAACAGGGTTTGGCCAGGAGCATACTGCTCTGAAGGGGACTAAGGCTACACTTAGGGGCAAAAAGCATCAGAAATGGTCCCAGGAGATATTTGAACTAATGAAGATTGTGGGAATAGGTGCCATCTGGCAGCTCTATCACTCACTGACTAATTCTGGGTTACATATCCAAGGTGGACTGAAAACCTGCATGTAGGAGTAGCAGAGAGGCATAGGTACAGTTGTGTGCTATAGTTGTGTCCTGAATGAGAAGCAAGTTGAGAAACAAAGAGTAGTCATGTGACCAATGCCAGAAGTTGAACAAGGACTGCATTCTAGCCTCTAGTTCAAGTGGACATTTGAAGTAGAATCTCAGACCAAAGGGGAGCCTTTGGTTCAATTTCTCTGAAACCTGAACAGCTTCTCAGCAGTCTGATAGTAGCTAAATCCTGCAGCAGTCTCCTAAAACTTGCAACCAGAGGTAAACTGGCAGGTGTTTCGATCAGACCCAAACCTGGATCAGGAACTTGCAGAGCTCAGACAAGTAGGGAAGTCAGCAGATTTCACCCCAGGTCACATCACTTGGGGAAACCTGAAAACTTACAGGTCTCCAGCCTGAGCTGTTTCTAAGATCCTGGAATAACATAACATTTAGCACCCCTAAGAAAGTAGCAAAAGGATCCAAGAAGACAGAAGTTCATTCCAGGTAGTCCCCTCTCTGCACCCCATGGAGCTCATTCTAACATAAAACTCAAAGTCAAGAAGCAGGCTGGAAAAATACAATTAAACACCAACACAGAAGAAAGAAAAGATGAACAAAAGTAAAAACAAAAAATGCCTATTGAATTAATAAATAAAACTAAGAGCTATTTAAAAAAAATAATAATTAAATGGATGTGATTTGCTAACTTGGTTTTTAAAAAGAAAAAAGAAAACCAAGTTACCAGTATTGAAAATGAAAAAGGTGAATAGTCAATGAAGAAAGAGAAATTATTAGAAACTGGGGTGGCTAGGTGGTTCAGTGAATACAGCACCAGCCCTGGACTCAGGAGGACCTGAGTTCAAATCCAGCCTTGGACACTTGATCCCATTTACTAGCTTGTAACCTTGGGCAAGTCACTTAATCCCAATTGCTTTGCCTTCTCCCCTCAAAAAAATGGTGCCAATACTATATAAACTGTTGGGGGAAAGTGTGAAAAGAAGGGGATAGTGTCAAATTTCTTCCATGACACAAATATGGTATAATGTCTAAACTAGGGAAAGGCAAATGAGATCAAGAAAACTGTAAACTAATATATCTATTGAACTTTCATGCAAAATTTTAAATAGAATATTTGCAAGAAGGCTATAAGATTAGATCCTATGACCAGGCTCAATTTGTATAAAGACTGTTTCAATGTTAGGAAAATTGGAAGCATAGTTGGCCACATAAATAACAAAAATAAAAATCATATGACCACATCAATAGATGCAGAAAAGGCTTTTGAGATTTAGCATGTTTTCCTATTTAAAAAAATCTCTAGAAAGCATAACAATAAATGTTGCTTTCCTCAATATAATAAGTAGTATCTTTCTAAAGCCAAAAGCCAGCATTACCTATAATTAGGATAAAGGCCTTCCCAATAAGTTCAGGAGTAAAGCAAGGATGTCCATTGTAACTATTACTATTAAATAAAGCGTTTAAAAATGCTAGCTATGGAAATAAAAGAAAAAGAAATTGAGGGTAAAAGTGAAGAGTCAAACATGACTGAACAGCAGAAAAAAAGGGTGAAAAAAATGTTACTTATAGCAATAAGAAAAAGAAATCAAGAGAATAAGCACAGGCAAAGAAGAAACAAAATATAACTTTTTTTATTTAGATATAACAGTTTACTAAAGAACCCTAGAGAGTCAACTAAAAAGCTAATTGAAATACCTCAGCAAAGTTGTAGGATATAAAATAAACCTTCACAAATTATTGCCATTTCTATATATTACCAATGCAATTCTGCAAGAAGAAAAATTTCCATTTATAATAACTGCCAAAATACATACAGGAACTATATGAACATGGTTACAAAACACTCATACAAATAAAGACCAATCTAAATAATTAGGAAAATATTAATCACCAGTAGATAGGCCAAGCCAATATAATAAAAATATAATCTAAATTAATTTATTAATTCAGTGCTATAAAAAAATATGAAAAAATACTTTTTAGAGCTAGAAGAAATAATAAAATTCCTCTAAAGGAACAAAAGGTCCAGAATATCAAGGGAATGAATGAAAAAAGTGGGAAGGAAAAGGGCTTAGCAATACCACATCTTAAACCATACTACAAATTCATAAACACCCAAACAATTTGGTACTGGGTAAGAAGGAGAGAGGTTGATCATATACAGAAGCCAATGAGTACAATAGACCACTGTTTGATAAACTCCAAGGTCCCAGCTACTGGGGCAAGAACTCACTATTTGGAAAAAAAATTGTTGAGAAAACTGGAAAATAGTATGTGAGAGCTAAGTATAAACCAACAGAGTGCATGATTCAAACACAAAAGGTGACATTATAAACAAAATTAGAAGATCATGGAAGAAGTCACATGTCAGATCTATGGATAGGGGAAGAGTTCATGACTAAACAAGTGACAGAGAAGCTCACAGGAAGTAAAATTAACAATTTTGATCACATGAAATGAAAGTTTGTATACTAGCACAACCAATTTAGCTAAAATTAGAAGAGAAGCAAAAAATTACAAAAAATCTCAAGAAGTTACTCTAACAGGCTTATTTCTAGGATATTTAGAAAGCTGTTTCAAATGTATACGAATAAGACACATTCCCTAATTGATAAATGGTCAAAGTATATGACATAAAGGATACAGGATGATGCAGTGGGGAGATTGCTGAGTCTAGAGTCAGGAAGACTCATCTTTCTGAGTTCAAATCTGACTTCAGACGTTTACTAACTGTATGACCCACTTAACCCTATTTCCCTCAGTTTCCTCATCTGTAAAATAAACTAGAGAAAGAAATCGCAAATCATTCCAAATCTTTGCCAAGAAAAGCCTAGATATGATCACAAAAAATCAGATACAACTGAAAAATTACTGAACTACAAAGGACGTAGACAGTTTTCAGAAGAAGAAACCTAAACTATCAATAGCCATATGAAAGAATGCTCTAAATCCCTAATAATTAAGGAAATACAGGTTAAAACAAGTGAGGCAGCACCTCACACCCATCAGAATGTCTAAGATGACAAAAATGGAAAATGGTGAATCATGGAGGGTCTGTGGGAAAACAGGTACATTTAAGTAGTTTTGGCACAACTAGAACTGGTCTAGCCATTCTTGAAGGCAATTTTGAAACTATGCCCCAAAAGCTATTAAATTGTGAATATGCCCTTTGACCCAGTGATATTGCTATTAGTTCTATACTCCAAAAAGATTAAAGAAAAAGGAAGAGGACCCATGTGCACAAAGCTATTTATAGTAGCTCTTTTCCTTGTGGAAAAAAAATTGGGAAATGAGGGGCTGCCTATCAATTGGAGAATGACTGAGCAAGTTAAGTCATGTCAATGTGTTGGAATATTGATGCAAAGTAAAGTGAGTAGAGCCAGGAGAATAATTTATACAATACAACGTAATTTTACAGACAAATAAGTTTGAAAGACTTAGGAACTCATTGATGAATTATTATAATATTCTCCAACTACACTGTTAGAGGACTTAGGATGTAGCATTTTATCCACCTCCAAATGGAGAAATGAAAGGCTGAGAGTGCAGATTGAACAATTTTTTTCCATGTCAAATTCAGAAATTTGTTTTGCTCAATGACATGTGTTTGTAAAGGGTTTGGACCCCCCCACTCGCAACTGAATTAAAACACACAAACACACACATGCACGCACACACAAACACACACAGAACCCGATACAGTTCCCTGAGTCACTCCCTTGGAGCCTTCTCCCCATATGAGATGCAACTGTTACTGACTAGGAGTTGATTTTATGGGGAAAAAACCCAATAAAATAGATAATGTGATTTTTATAAAGAGACAAGCTAAATCATAAGTATCAAAAATGAAAGGGGCAAATATATCACTAATTAAGATGAAATCAAAGTAATTATTAGGAGTTATTTTGTCCAATTACATACTAATAAATTTAACAACTTAAGTGAAATGGAAGAATATATATATATATGTATGTATGTATATATATATATATATATATATACACTGCCTAGATTAACAAAAGAGGAAATAAAATATTGAAATGAATCTATTTTAGAAAAAGAAATTGAACAGACTATAAACGAGCTTCCTTAAAAAAAAAAGCATTGGGACAGATGGATTTAGATGTGAATTTCTGTCATTTAAAGATCAATCAATTCAATATTAAATAAATTATTTGGAATAATAGGCAAAGAAGTTCTATCAAACTTCTCTTATGAAACAAATATGGTACTTATACCTAAAACAGGAAGAAGAAAATTTGTTATTTGCTTCTATTTAAATGTATTTATATCCTGGCCACCCTATGTCATCCTTAGTCAGAAATATCCAACAGAAACTGGTAAGAACACACACACATAAATTCATATATACATACTATATATGTGTGATATAAGTGCAGGATATGTGTAATATTGATTATATATAATCAGAGCCTTCAAAACTAAAAAACCAGGTAACAAAAATATATAATATATAATAATACTGGTAGAAACTGGTAAGAAAAATACACACACACACACACATAAATACATATGTGCAAAGTGCTGTGCTAAGTGCTTTACAAATGTATCTCATCTGATCCTCACAGTAACCCTGAAAGGAAGATGCTATGATTATCCCCACTTTACAGTTGTTGAAAGTGAGAGAAACAGAGGTTGAGTGACCCTCGGCAAGTGTATATGTGTATGTTTATGTATAGATGCATATGTATACTATATATGTATGTGTATTTATAGATATATAAACACATGCATACATGCATATTATATATATGAAGTGTTCCCAAAGTATTAATACCCTTTCAAACTTTAATCACTAGACACTAAGGCTTTTGGAGAAGGGAGTAGAGGGAAATAAAAAATAATAATAGTAGAAGAGATGACAGGGTGAACTCTTGAAGTAGATGAGATGTGACAGGAGGGAAGGGCACAAACAGAAGGGTTGGCCTTACCAAGAAGGGTCACCTCATCCTCTATAGGAGAACAAGATAAGAGTGGAAGAGAATAGGCATGACCAGTGCCATCAACTAAACCACCCATAATGATTCCTGCAATCTTAGGCTGTCTTAGAAAACCACATGTTCACATTATCTGTATTTTATTCTATTTTAAAGTTTTGTTAAATATTTCCCAGTTGCATTTTAGTTCCAGTCTTGATGCGCTCCAGCAGTGTGTGTGGCACATTTGCTTCAGCAGTGTGTGTGCTGCCCTTCTGTGCTAACTCCTCCCTCTGAGCAATGCTTCTACCCACTCACCGTGATTCTAGACGTTGAGAGTCTTTTTGACCCAGGCTGCTCTGGACATTCATTTTCACCAGATTTCACTAGTATTAACATGTTCAATGGGCATAGAGAAAACCATACAGTGTGATCTTATGAGGCTATGAGTGGTCACACACACACACCTCCCCCCCTAACCCCCATCCCCCATGCCCCCCAAAAAAGGTAGGGTTGCTACTACACACATTCTGCTTGTCATGTGACCATTGTCAGTCTGTCTCTAGTCTAACCTATCTGTGGCTGAAGACGTTTATAAATTGTTCAGGTCTGGTCTAGATGCTTAACCTTTGTGGGCATCTATTTATTCCCTCAGCTGTAAAATAGTGGGGTTGAACTGGATAGCCTTTGAAGTCCCTCCAGCTTTATGATTTATGGTTATAAATCACATATAAATAAAATATATAAATAAATCATATGATTCTGTGATCACCTACCATGTAGGCAGCTGCAATGACCTCTTACATGGTCTCCCCACTTCCACTTGCTCACTACTGTAACTTCTCTTCTACAGAGCTGCCAGAGTGATTTTTTTCTAAAGCGCAGGGCTGACCATGTCACTCTCCTACTCAGCAAACTTCAGTGATTCCCTATTTCCTCTAAGATAAACTGTACTCCCCCTTCTCTCCCTTTGTCTTTAAAGGCTCTTAACAATTTGGTCCCCCCCAGCTTGTTTTTCCAGACTTGTTATATGTGTTTCCCCCTCCTCCATTCTACAATCCAGTCAAAGTAGCCCTTCCTGTGTCCTTTACACACACACACATACACACACACACACAAGAATCCATCTGCCTCTCCATACCTTTATTCTGGTCATCTGTCATGCTTGGGATGCACTCGCTTCTCACCTCTACCTCAAAAAATCTCTCTCTTCCTTCAAAATCCATCAAGCACCACCATCTAGCTTTCCTGATCTCCCTCTGACTGGGGCTGCCTTCCTCCTGAATGACCTAGCATTTTGGTGTGAATTCAGTATATATTTATGTGTATGAGTTATTTCCATTTCGAGAATGTAAGTTTCTTGAACATATTTTTTTTGTCTTTGTTGCTCCCTCCCCTAACTGGAAATACTTCTTGATTGTTCTAATAAGTCATAAGTCCCACACCTGGAATTACAAATGCTGAAAAATTCTTAGGCCTCTACACACTCAGGCCTAGAGACGACATGGTTTTCCTGGCCCAAAGTCCCTCTATAGCCTCCTCTGTTGCTGGACAAGCCATGCTGTGAGTACAACCATACAGGGCCTGCGCTCCATAGGCATATCCCAGCGCCCAGAGAGAAGAAAGTGTTCCTTCCTCAGAGTAAAACGGCTCGACTTGGGACTGAGTCTCCCCGGTGGGGGAGGAAAAAGAGGCCCAGCTTTACCTTCCTTGGCCATGTCCCAGCCAGACAGCTCTGCTGCCAAACCTGAGGGAATTAGGAGTGAAAGTCCCTCCCAGGGAGGAGGGAAGGTGGGGCTGCTGCTGAGTGGAGTTCTGCCCAGCTTTGGTGCAGGGCCCATCATTTAGCCGCGAGAGAGAGCATAGGCCCCACCTGAATCTGTCTAGTCTAGACCTGGAGCCCCGGAGGCAAGGATTATGTCATCTTATCTGCCTTGTACATACAAAGCCGAGTACACTGTGGGTGCTCCGCAGACAATGGAGAGAAAGCATCACTAGGATATTAAGGACCCACTGTGTTGACATGGAAGCTAAGATGAGCCAAAAGGGTCAAGAGCAAGGGTGTAAATGAAGGTCAGGGGATCTGGGGAGAGAGGCCACTGACCAGGAAACTTGGGTCCAGAAACAGGCCGAGGATTGTTCCATGAAGAAACCTAGCCCTGAAATGGAGTGCTAAGGAGGTACAAGGCCACTTTTCCCTTTTCCCAAGATGTTTCCAAATAAAAGGGAATCTCTAACATTCACACCCACCACCTCTTCAGGGGAAGTGCTCACCCAGCATAAATTTTTGGCCTGATAGTTAGTTTCAGAAGAGAAGCCAGGCTGACGGTGCAAAAGGCCCATTCTCAGCACAGAACCTGGACTAGGAAGGCAACCTATTGTCTTTGGGCCTCTATTTAAGGAAAAAGCAAAGCAAGTTCCCTGGAGGAAATAACCAAAGAATCCAAGGTGGTTCACCGGCCAGGGCGAGGTCAGGAAGACCTGAATTCAAATTGCGCCTCAGACACTTACCAACTGAGTGACACTGAGTTAAATCACTGGGCCTCTCTGGGGCTCAGCTAAATGGGAATAATAATAGCACTGACCTCACAGGTCACTAATAATAATAATAATAATAATAATGATAGCACTGACCTCACAAGTACTTAAAATGCTAAGATCAAATAAGATAGCATTTTAAGTACTTTGTTATCCTTAAAATGCCATAAATAGCTAATATTGGTTTTAAGGATGACAAAATGTTTTATAAATATTATGTCATTTTGTCCTGAGAAAACAGGCGCTATTACTATCCCCATTTCACAAATGGGGAAACTGAGGCAGATGAAGGTTAAGTGACTTGCCCAGGGTCACACAGCTCTTCGATGTCTGAGATGAAATTTGAACCCAGGCTTCCTAACTCCAGCTCCAGCACTATCTACTCTGCTATCTGGCTTTCTCTACGTAAATGATGGCAATTATCATCATTAGCCATTCAGGATGAAAACAGGTTCTTCAGTGATGATGGTACAGCCTAGTCCTTAGAGTCAGGAAGGTGGGGTTTGAACACCTGGTCTGACACGCACTCACTGTGTGACCATAAGCTAGTTCTCTCTGACTCTCAGTTCCCAACACCTGTAAAATGGATATAATAATGCCTGAAGCATCTACCTCCCAGGGTTATTGTGAGCCTCTAGAGGTAGGCTATGTAAATAGATATATAATCTATGTAAAATGTAAAATGCTTTCCAAACCTCAAAGCACTATGTAAATCAACTATTATTTGTATTGGGGGCAGCTAGGTGACACATTGACTAGAGTACCTGCCCTGGAGTCAGGGGGACCTGAGTTCAAATCCAGCTTCAGCCCTTTGACACCCTTATTAGCTGTGTGACCTTGGGCAAGTCACTTAACCCCAATTGCCATGCCTTCCCCCCTCCAAAAAATCCCAACTATTATTTATATTGTTATTTATAATTGATTGGTCTCAAACTAAAAATGTTAACTAAGAGAATCTCTGCCCAATATGACCTCAGACAAATCACCTCCTCTCTTTCATCCTCCCCTTCATCATCAGCAAAAGGAAAAGATTAAGCCCGATGACGTCTAAGAGTCTTTTTGGCTCCAAACCCTATGGGACGAGATATCCGTCATTTGGAGAAAGAAGGCATAAGAAAGGAATTTTGGAGCCAGGAATTCGGTCACCCGGCGCAGGTCCGCAGGTCCTGTCCCACGGGAGGGAAGCTAAATCCCCCCTCACACATGTTGTATCTTGAACTCATCTGTGAGTAAAGACAGGGACAAGGGTCCTTCCTGAAGAGCATAAACACATTGAACAGCTTTCTCTGAATATTAAACAAATATTATTGGAATTCCCATTAAAGATCAGAAGTTGTTCAAAATGTCTGGCTGTCACTCCTTAGGGACACTGACTCTGTAAATCTTACTTCTGTGTAACTTTATGCAAAGTTGGGACTGAGTTAGGTGAATTCAAAGACTACGCTATAATCATGTTGCTTTACACGGAGCTGTAGGGTGTCCAGGGCCTTCTCTTTGCCACCATCATCCTATAGTATTGCATACAACCGAGATAGCCAGTCACAGGAAATAGAGAGCCTTGGAGTCAAGAACATCAGGGTTCAAATCCTGCCTCTGACACATACTGGCAAATTGATTAGGAGTAACCTCCCAGTGTAGAAGTTAACCTTGTTTGTAGTTCAGTCATTTTCAGTTGTATCCAGCTCTCTGCAATGCCATCTGGGGTTTTTCAGGCAAAGATACTGAATTGGTTTGTCATATTGGGCAGCTCATTTTACAGATGAGGAAACTGAGGCAAAGAGGGTTAAGTGACTTGTCCAGGGTCACAAAGCTACTAAGTGTCTGAGATCAGATTTGAACTCAAGAAGATGAATCTTCCTGACTCCAGGCCTGGCATTCTATCCATTGAGTCAGCTAACTGCCAACTCCAGGACTATTAAATGTAGAAGGGACACCAGTCAGCATCAGGGAATTCCCATCTTTTTTTTTTGTATTCATACACATATATACCCTCCTATATAGACATATGCGTAGGTATACATATATATATACACATATATATGTATATATATATATATAAATAAACATTTGTATTCCCTTCACCTATCCTCATATTAAGAAAAGTTTCATAAGTCACTATTATTGTTTTTCCATATTGGCATGTAAATAGTTCAACTTTGGTAAACTTATGATTTATGATTCCTTATGATTTCTTTCCAATGTTTATCTTCTTATGCTTCTTG
>CM053594.1:308916360-308965775 GCA_028646575.1 Pseudocheirus occidentalis
CACAACGACTTTCTTTTATTCCAGAAGGAACTACAAACAGTCAGAAAGACAGAATATTTGGAATATTCCCAAATTGATAACCAAATTTTGTAAGTAGGATACTAGGGTCATGAGATCACAGATTTAGCTCTAAAAGGGGTGCAAGGGTCTTACTTTGTCCAGTTCCTTTATTTAACAGAAGAGGAAGTAGAGGCCCCAAGGCATATAACATGACTTGCCCAGGGTCCCATGGGAGATAAGTGGTGGAATATTTAAGCCCAGGTCTTTGGACTTTAGAGCCTGTTCTTCCCACTTCATCATCCTCTTAAATTGGCTCCCCTTAACTGCGCTGTC
Organism: Pseudocheirus occidentalis; assembly: GCA_028646575.1. NCBI lineage: Eukaryota > Metazoa > Chordata > Mammalia > Diprotodontia > Pseudocheiridae > Pseudocheirus > Pseudocheirus occidentalis. The sequence continues at coordinate 308,916,694 of CM053594.1, forward strand.
TTGACAGAAGAAAATAAAATAAAATAAAAAATGAAATGAGGAGGTAGCCCTTATGAAGGAGAAGGAAGAGAAGATGTTTCTGCAGTCTGAGGCCTTGTACATAATAGATCTTCCTTCCAAAAAGTTTGTTGAATTGAATTGAAATGAATTTAATTTGAAGAAAATGCCCAAAAGAGTAAACCGCTCTATATCCTGCCCTCCGAAAAAAGAGGATGGTGTGTTAAATCTTCAATATTTCAACATTTAGTTCTACAATAATATTCTGTAGCCTTTAATTTGCTTTTAAGTCTTCTTGTATGAAAACCATATTTTTTTCTCACGGTTCCAGAATACTACGAAAAGTAGTCAATATTTCTATTGCCTGTTCAAATCTTTGACCTAAATATAGATGTTTCCCAAGTGGAGAACCTCACAGGCTTCATTTCTCCTATATAACGTCCCATATGAAAAGCCCAATCGCATAAACTCTATGCCTAGTGCAAAGGTTCCTTGGGTGAAAAGAAGGGAGATAATTCCCCCCACAATTATTGCTCATTTCACAGGGCTTTGTGTGTCCCTTGTGTCTCGTTCCTCTCCCTGCATGCACCAGAAACTACATCAGTTATTTCAGGATTGCCCTCCTCACAAGCTTACAGGATTATAGATTTAGGGGGAGTTAGAGCTGTTGGTCATCCAGCCCAATCTATTTATTTTACAGAAGAGGAAATTGAGAGATTAAATTACTTATCCTAGGTCCCACAGGTAATAAGAAAAGTCACAATTCAAACTCAGGTTCTCCGTCTCCAAAGCCAGCACCCTTTCCATTTCACCTTTGCACTTAAAGGTCCCAGATACAAGCTCAGAAGTCAAAAAGCATGCATTCTCAACCTAGTTTTCTGCTTGTTAGATGGACCTCGGTTTCCTTATCTGTAAAATGAGAGGGATGGACTACATGATCTCAGGATTTCTTTCTACTTTTAAGGTTGTATTAGCGCTCCAGACATCTGCTGACGTGTTCTCCACTAAAAGTAGACCAGCAGTAATTTCTCATCCTGCTTTAACTAACAAAGGGGAAACTATTCTGGATTGGATTCTCAGCAATCTGGTTGCTAGGGTTGAAATGATGGGAACTTTGGGAGGAAGTGAGCCCTCCATCTTAGAGTTTGTGATAGAGAAAAGGAAAAGTGCCAAGAGCATGACATTCACACTAGATTGGGGAGAACAGATTTCAAAAGTTTCAGGAAAAGTATAGGGAGGATTCTATGGATTCTACCTGGGAAAAAAGTCCATGGAGGATGGGTAACTCTCAAGAATTAGGTTCTGAAAACACAAAGAGAAGCCATTTTGATGAGGAGGAAATGGGGGAATTGTCTAACCTTTTGTTGTTGTTGAGTCATTTTCAGTAGTATTTGATATCAATCAGAGGCTAAGTGGCTTGCCCAGGTCACAAAGCTGGGAAGTGTCTGAGGCTAGATTTGAATTCAGGTCTTCTTAACTCCAGGCCCAGTGCTCTATCCACTGAACCACCAGCTCTCTCACTAAAGGAACTAGGTAAGTGTGATCCTTGAGAGTGATCTCTGAAAAATCTTGGAGAACAGAAGAGGTAACGGGAAAGGAGTAGCAAAGAAGAAGGAGAAAGCAGAGACAGAGAAGAAGGAGGCAGTGGAGGTAAAGAAGGCAAAGAAAAAGAGGAAGAAAAAGGGAGAAGAAGAAGAGAGGGAGGGGGCAGCAAAGAAGAAGTAAAAGGTGGCAGAGAAGTGAAGGCAGTCAAGAAGGTGAAGGAGGAGAAAAAGAAAAGGAAGTGCAAGAAGGGAGGAATAATGGACTCTGCAAACCAACGGACTTGACTTTGGTCCCTAGCAAAACTCTAAACCATATTATTAAAAAGATGGCCAGTGAGGGGGCGGCTAGGTGGCAGTGAATAGAGCACCGGCCCTGAAGTCAGGAGTAACTGAGTTCAAATCCGGCCTCAGACACTTAACACAAAAAACTAGCCATGTGACCTTGGGCAAGTCACTTAACCCCAATTGCCCTCCAAAAAAAAAAAAGCAAAAAAAACCCAAAAAAAGATGGCCAGTGAGCATCAAAAAAAGGATGAGGTGATCATGAAGAGCCAACGTGGTTTCATCAAGAACAAGTCATGCCAGACCAACCGTACATTTTGTAGACAGGGCTACTAAACAAGCAGATCAGCAGGATGCTATAGAAAGTTTTCCAAGAATTTTAGCAAAACAGTTTAGAAATTATCTAATGGTATTCTTGTGGGGAAGATGGAAAGATGTAGGCTAGCTGGTGGTATTCTGGCTGGGATTAATGCATAGCTACAGAAAGGCAATAGCTAGAATAGGATCATAGAACATAGATCTAGAAGCCACATAAAAGCAGAAGGAACATCCAGAGCCAGACCCTCCATCTCCCAACTCTGGGCATTTTGATTGGCTGTTCTCCATGCACGGCAAGTTCTTGCTCCTCATTCCCATCTACTGGCTTCCTGGCTTCCTTTAAAATGCAGCTCAAATCCCACCTCCTCCAGACAGCCCTTCCTGAACCCCCTCAACAACAGTGCCTTCCCTCTGCTGATTATTTCCAATTTACCTTGGATGTAGCTTGTGAGTCCCTTGCTGTTTTCATGTTGTCTCCCCAGCGAGATGATGAGATCTCTGAGGATAGGGATTGCCTTTTGCATTTCTTTATATTCCCAGTCCTTAGCCTTGGTGGATGGACACCCATGGCCATTCAGTCTGCTGCATCTCTTTTTAGTGATGAGGTAGCCGAGGTCCAGGAAATTTCAGTGACCCATCCAAGACCACAGAAGTAGGAAGCATTAGAAATGGGATTTGTACCTGGCTCCTGTGACTTCAGAGCCAGTCATCTTTCCCCTTTTCCAGGCTGACTTCAGAGTTAGGTGGATTCATAAATGATTAGATGGCCAGACTCCAGAAAGTGCTTAGCCTCACACTAGCTAACGTTCTAGTCAGTGACAGATAAGGTCACACGTGGGCAGATGATACAAAGCTAGGAAGGACAGTTAACACACTGGAGGAGACCTTCAGAAAGATGTTGGCAGGATAGGACACTGGGCTGAATCAAAGAAGATGAAATTCAGGGAATAAATGTAGAAAGTCTTTCCAAAAGGCAACTTTACGAGTAAAAGATGGGGGATATTAAGCAGTTAATTTCTAAACTGTATAGACAGCAGTTAATTTTTAAAATATCTGAGAGTACCATTGAATTTCCGACTCTATATGAAACAATATTTATTTTGGTTTGCTGTTGCAGGCCACATTCAAGAGAGAGACGTCCGCTAGGGCTGAATAGTCCTATTCAGAGGTGATAGTCCTGGGGTGACATGCCACTGCCAGAACACATCTGGAGCATCACATTCAGTTCCAGATGCTGCGCTTTAGGAAGAACATTGTGACAAGCTGTACAGCTGTTCAGAGAAGAGCAATCAGGATGGTGAAGGGCCTCAAGTTCACCCAACAGGAGGGTGAGTTGAAGGAACAGAGGATGCTTAGCCTGGATAAGAGAAGGCTTAGGGGGATTATGCGAACTCTCTCCAAGTATTTGAAAGGCTGTCAAGGAGAGGAAGGCAAATTAGGCTTTGTCTGCTTGGCCTTAGATGGGAAATAATTAGCAACAAGCTTGGCCCAAGGAAGAGAAATGAACAGGGTAGCCAAGCGATGTGACGTCCTTTGCAGAGATCGGGCCATAGTTGTGGGACATTGAATTGGGGGGAGAAGGAGAGGGAATAAGCGGTTACACAGCACGTGTTGGGCCGTGTGCTGAGCACTTTGGCAAACATCTCACCTGATCGTGGCAACAAATCTTGTCAATGTTTTTTGACATTGAATATTTTTGACGAGAATATTTTTTCTTCTTCTCTCTCGTTAAAGTTCTTTTTAATGGAGTCTGAATACAGATAGAAGCATGCTTTTTCATTTTCTTTACTTTTCTTGGGTTTTTGTTTTGGTCTATGTTTTCTTTCACAACGTGAAATATGTTTTCCATGATGACGCATGTATAACCTAAAAAAAAGTTCTTTCTTAAAAGGGACGGATCTCTGAGAGGGGAAATGAAGGGATACAGGGGAAAATCTAGGTGATTCAAAGACAAAAGATATCAATGAAATCTATTTAAAAAAATAAAATACAAGGCTTGGAGAAAAAACTTGAACCCATTGGGCAGATCATTTAGAGAGCATATGAGATGGTTCAGAGGAGAACCCATGGGATAAAAAGGCACAGATGGGCTGTGCTCTACACCAAGGAAGGTTGTGTGCCCATATCACTGAGGTTAGGGATTCATGATATGGGATGCACCCTCACCTGCCAAGCACATTTCCTCTTTGCCTAATGGAGCTGTGATAAGAGTTACACAGATGTGGCCTTTGCCCTCTAAGAGTGTGTAACTTAAGGAAAGAAAAAATTTTTTCAATTAAACAAGTTCTATGGCTATGGGCATAAAAAAAAAATCAAAAGCAGTAATTCAGATAATGAAGCAGCCCGGCATAGTGGATAGAGAGTTGGCCTCAATGACAGGAAAAGCTGGGTTCCAGTCCATCCTCTGAAACACGCTGGCTGAGTGACCCTAGGCAAGTCACTTAACCTCTTAATGCCCAAACCAACACTCCCAAGACTGTTAAAGAGGATTTACCAACCTATGTTGGTAGAAGGAGCTCACAATACCAATAAACCTAGGGCCGGTCTGTTAGAAAATAGAGAGCTAGTCTAAAAAAGAGAAGGGCAAACAGGCAGCTAAGAAGCAGAATGGATAGAGTGCTAAGCTTGGAGTCAGGAAAACCTGAGTTCAAATTCAGCCTTACACACTTGCTGGCAGTATGACCTTGGGCAGGTCTCTCAACCTCTGTTTTCCTCGGTTTCCTCCACTGTAAAATGGGGAGAATAATAGGACCTGCTTCCCATGGTGGTGAGGACCAAATAAGGTAATATTTGAAAGCACTTAGCATCAGGGTGGGTATATTATAGGCACTACATAGATGTATATTAGCCATTATTATTAATAATTAATAACAGCACATGATAACATTTTTAAATATAATAAACCAACAATATTATATTAGGAGCAGCTAGGTGGTTCAATACATAGTGTGCTGGGCCTAGAATCAGAAAGACTGATCTTCCTGAGTTCAAATCTGATCTCAGACACGTATTAGCTGTGTGACCCTGGACAAGTCACTTAACCCTGTTTGCCTCAGTTTCCTCATCTGCAAATGAGCTGGAAAGGAAATGGCAAATTACTCTAGTTTTTTGCCAAGAAAACCCCAAGCGGGTCAAAAAGAATCAAATATAACTAATTGACAAATACATATATAATTATATTAAACAATGTTGTATTAAAGATTCATAAAAATTACATATCATGTGATACATATGAAATATTAATAACTAGATTTATTTAGTATTTATATTTAGCATTTATATAGTACCTAATATATGCCCACCCCTGTGCCGAGCACTTTGTAAATATTACCTCATTTGATTGTCAAAATCAAATGAGCTGGAAAGGAAATGGCAAATTACTCTAGTTTTTTCTAGAGCTTTCCAGCTCATCTGATTGTCAAAACCCTCAGAGATAGGTGCTATGCATTTTACAGATGAGGAAATTGAGGCAAAATTTTAGAAATCACCTTATCTAGATATGTGGCAAAATCATGGCCGAGATTGGTCAAGTGACTTACCCAAAGTCACTCAAACAATAACAGAGCCAGGAATACAGCTGAACAGATCTCCTGATTCCTAGTCCGGAGCTTTTTTTTTCCCCTCTGTACCACAATGCCTTCTACTTACCAAGGATCTGTGAGTCTTTGGTTGAAATATGGGCATCTCAGGGTCAGGGAGCTCAACCATAGGAGGCCTCATTCTGAGCAGTACAGGGATGGGGAATAGGTCGTTTCTCCTCTGCTTAGTCTCAGAATACTCCCTAGTGGAGGTAAAGTTTTAGTTTCTGGCTGACAAGGGAGAGGATGAGAATCTTAATTCCACATGTAACCAGTTAATGGTGCTGTCTTTATGTACAAGAGGGACTCTGCCCAGAATTCCTTCTAAACTGTATTTCTTTCTGGAAAAATATATTTTTATTGCCATCTTTTGTTTTTATGTTACCTACATTTCTTTGTGTGCCTCTCCTCAGCTCAAAGACAACCATCTCTTATTACAAGGCTTTTTTTTTTAATGCATTTCCATAGTAAAAGAATCTGCCAGACCTGAAAGTTCCCCCAGAAGTCCTGGGAAGGAAACTACATCCCAGTTGGAGGTGCTGATCTTGATTGCAAGGGGAAAAGATCAGAAATACTATTATGTCACTTATTAAAGGAGAACTCAGGGCTAAACAGAGCAGAACAGATCACTTGGCTTTGTTAAGTAGCAGGAATAAGAGAAGGGAGGTGATATTGTGTGGCAAGAGGTCATGCTTGCAGTGACTGTACTTTAGAAAGTGAAATCCCTAAGGTACTAGTCAAGCTGCATTATTGCCCCCCTCCCCCTCACTCTCTCCTCTCCTGCTTTCTCTGTCCCCCTTCTTTTCCCCCTCTCCCAAAGCTATGTTGATATGAGCAAAATACAAACTTTTCATGTAGAAATAGTGTGAAGTGGGGTTTCTGCCTGGGACTCGGTACCCTCCTCTGGCAGCCCTGTTTGAGTCTGGTGGTGCTGGGAAATTCAGGGCCCAAGCTCCAGCTGTTCCAGGGACCATCAGTTCTAATACCTACAACTCAGAAAATTATTCTCTGTCACTTTACTTCTGGGCAACCCAAGCAATTGTTCACTGGAACATCAGAAATCAAAGCAGAATTCCACATGAAATTAAATAGTTGATACAGCAATAAGAGAAGAAAAAGAAGTTATAGAAATTAGAAGAGACAATGAAGACACAAAACTATTACTCTTTGCAGATGATATGATGTTATACTTAGAAAATCCTAAAGAGTCAACTAAAAAACTCCTTGAAACTACCATAGTAAATGACCCTAGTAATCTGGTATATGATAAATCCAAATATCCAAACTTTTGGAACAAAAACTCATTATTTGACAAATATGACTGGGAAAACTGGAAAACAATATGGCAGAAAGTAGGCATAGACCAACATCTCATACTGTATACCAAGATAAGGTCAAAATAGGTACATGATTTAAATAAAGAGTGACACCATAAGCAAATTAGGAGAGCATGGAGTAATTTACCTGTCAAATCTATGGATAAGGAAAGAATTCAGGACCAAACAAGATATTGGGAGCATTACAAAATATAATAATCATTTTGGTTATATAAAATTTAAAAGTTTTTTGTGCAAACAAAACCAATGCAACCAAAATTAGAAGGGAAGCAGAAAACTAGGGGGGAAATTTGCAATAAGTATCTCTGATAAAGGCCTCATTTCTCAAATCTATAGAGAACTGAGTCAATCTTACAAAAACACAAGTCATTTCCCAATTGATAAATAGGGAAAAGACATGAACAGGCAGTTTTCAGGAGAAGAAATCAAAGCTATCTATAGTCATATGAAAAAATACTCAATCAGTATTGATTAGAGAAATTCATTAGTGGCTAATATGAAAAAGAAAGTGTTGGATGTTGAATGGGATGTGGGAAAACTGGGACATTAATGCACTGTTGGTGGAGTTGTGAACTGATCCAACCATCTTAGAGAGCAATTTGGAACTGTGCTCAAAGGGCTATAAAACTATGCCAGTGCTCTGATCCAGCTAGGTCTCATTGCTAGGTCTATGTTTCAAAGACATCCAAAAAGGGGAAAAGAACTTATTTGTACAAATATATTAATAGCAACTTTTTATTTTTATTTTTTGTGGTGGCTAAGAACTAGAGATGAAAAGAATGCCAATCAATTGGGTAATGGCTAAATAAAGCTGTGGTATATGATTGTAATGGAATATTATTTTGCTATAGGAAATGACAAACAAAATTATTTCAGAAAAACCTGGAAAGACTTACATGAACCGATGTAGAGTAAAGTGAACAAAACCAGGAGAATTTGTACACGGTAACAGCAATATTGTTCAATGAAGAACTGCGAATGACTTAGCTATTCTCAGCAGTACAATGAACCCTACAAGACAATTCCAAAGCACTAAGGAAATGATATTGATTGAATACAAACTGAAACATGCTATTTTTCTCTTTCTTTCTTTCATTTTTTAAATTCAAGTCTTCATTTACAAAATTACTAGTATGGAAATATTTTTGCATAATTGCACATGCATAACCTATATCTAATTGCTTGCCTTCTCTGATAGGAAGGAGGGGAGAGAAGGAGGGAGGAATAGAATTTAGAGCTCAAAACTTTAAATAAAAAATGTTTAAAATTGGGGAAAAATAAATTAAATGGCTGAAATTATATAGTCAAGTCGACATTTTCCCAGGGGCATAGAAGCTGGGGAGGGTCAGTTGAGCTGCTCCAGTGTGTTTAGCTTGGATGAGGAACTGGGAGAGGAGGGGAGAAGGAGAGAGAGAGAGAGTGAGAGAGAGAGAAAGAGAGAAAGAGAGAGAGAGAGAGAGAGAGAGAGAGAGAGAGAGTCAGAGAGAAACAGTGAGAGAGAGAGAAACAGAGAGAGTGAAAGTGAGAGTGAGAGTGAGAGCAAGAAAGAGAGCAAGAGAGCAAGCAGTAGCTGGCATATATTTATTTAGCAATTTGAAATGAAGAATCCGACTCATATTCCTGGAGTGCTTCACTGGAGAAGAAAGGATTCCCTTTATCTCTGTTACACAAGACTTTTATTCACATGGGAATCTTGAAACAATTCCATGTATTTGGACTCAGCCATTCACCAGGGGAGAAAGACATGACCAGAAAGAAGCCTGGAAGCCCAGTGGGTGAGTCTTTATGAGCTAGTATATTCCCAGATGACGAAGTCATTGGTCAAAACAATAGCTTCCACTTACTTCCCCACAGTGACCCTTTCACTGAAGGCTCTCGAAGCACTGGGGAGGTTGACCTATTGGGATGGGCTTTCTTAAGTACTTTGTGTGACATTTTGGGAACACAGGAACCTAGCAGACCTTTGCTACAGCTGCAGAGTCATGCAAGGGGGCTCTCTTCTCCAACCAGACAGTATCCCTAGGGTGAGAAGGGAGATTTTTATTGTTGGAGAAAGAGGCTTTTACAAGAAATTGTATGGCCGGCCCCCAGAACTAAGTGCCAGCAGAGTCTCCTGGGCACTCTCTCCTCTCGGCCCTTGCTTTACTCCCACATCAGTCTCTTATAAGAGCTGGCAAGAAACAGCAAAGGCAGCCAGCCTGCCCACACTGTTCTGTCTGGTGTGTATTTGAGGAGGGAGGCAGGAAAGAAAGGGAAAAGAGAAGAGGGAAGGAGGGCTCATCAGACATTTCAATACAATCTGACAAGCATTTATGAAGTGCCTATGACCCTGGCCAAACCACTTAACCTCGAAATGGCCCGGCCAGCTCAGCTTCTGACAAACACTGTGTGACTCTAGGCAAGCTTCTTAACTTGCAATGTAGCCCCAGTCAACTCTCTATGACTATAAGCTACAGAACAGGTGCTGAACTCTGTTGGCAGAAATGTCCTCACTGAGTAGTCTACTATAACTATAGTTCTGGATCAAACACAAAAATTTCCCCCTAAAACCCTACCACGTATAAGGACTCTCCTGAGTGATAGTCTTGCATTACTAACTACCTTTTCAACATCTCAGACTAGATTTTCCTTAGGCATCTCAAGTTTAAGATGTAAAAAACAAAATTCATTTTCTTTCCCCTCAAACTATTATTAATTATATGAAAGAATGCCCCATATCACCAATAATAAAAGAAATGCACATCAAAACAACCCTGAAGCTTTATCTCACAGCCATCAAATCGACAAATGTGATGAGAAAAAATAAGACTAGTTAATGTTGGAGGGCTTATGAAAAGATAGACACACCAGTGCATTGTTGGTGGATCTGTGAATAACTCCAACCAATTTAGAAAACAGTTTGTTATTAGGCTAATAAAGTAACTAAAATATCCATACCCTTTGACCCAGAGATTCTACTACATACCCTAAGGATGTCATTGAAAAGAAGTCTCCATATACACCCAAAATATTTATAGCACTACTTTTTTGTGGTAGCAAAGAATTGGCAATCAAAGCCAGGGCCCATCAGTTGTGGAATGGCTAACCAAACTGTGGTGTGTGAACTTAATGGAATGAAATGGTCAAGATGATGAATACCAGGAGGTCTGGAAAGATTTACACAAAATGAAAGAAGCAGAACCATGAAAACAATGTGCACAATGACCATAACAATAAGAATGGGAAAGGAAGGGAAACTGGGAGAAATTTATGCAATGCAAAAAATATCAATGACAATTTATTTTTAAATAATTCTAATAACATAGGCTTAGATGTAGACTCTGTAGCAATCAATCAATCAGCAAGCATTTGTTAAGCACTTACAAGGTACTGGGCTCCATTCCAATTGTAGCAGTGATGCCATGGCAAATAGCCATCCTGTGGATGCCATACCTTCCTGCTGCATTTCCCTGCACTGCTTGCCACAGCCAAAAACACTAGGCCATTTGGCATCTTCATGAACACCCATTAGAGTCACCATGCTAACGGGGATGGATGCCCATCCCAGCCCTGGCTCATGTCCCAGACTCCACGATGACTGGCCCTACCCAATGGTGCCAGGGTGGGTTATCTCTGAATTGAGGGGAGATTTAGGAGACTACCTTTGTCCTGACACCTCTTCCAACTTTTATCCCTATATGAATCAGAATTCCTTCAGAGCTTTTTTTAGGACTCACTATTCAGACAAGCATCACTTGGAACTTCAGGACTTGCTTGAGAGTTGGGGTATCCCTTAGAGCAGTTCCCCATTAGAGCATAGTTTCAGGCCAAGTTAACCCAGATCTTGGCCTACGCACAGGGGAAGTTATCTTAGGTATCAAGGGATCAAATTATCTGATGACCCAGTGATTCTGGGATTTCCTGGCAGTTTCATGCACTGTAGAGAAGAGGCCAATGTGCCCATCAAAGCAGATTCAGTTCCATTCAAAGAACATTTGTTGAGCACCTGCTCTGTGTAAGGCATCATAATAGACAGTGGAAGGACAAAGGAGAAAAATAATACAGGCCCTCATTTCCAGTGGCTTACACTAGAATGGGGCCTTGGGATGATGATGGTCCACAGTCTGACACCAAACAGAAATGGATGGGGACAAAGGATAGCTCCAGAAAAGCTGTCACATATATTCTGAGGAAGGGGAGACAGCTCCAGGACACCTTTCAATTCCGGAATTTGGAGATATTAGGAGCAATCTAGAAAGTATTATGGAGACTATGACCATCTGGCCTTGAGTTTTTCCTAGAAAAATCTAAATCAATCAATCAGTAAGTTCTTGTTTTGGCACAAAAGTCCTGTTTCTATAGATTTTACAAGCACTTTCTATGCCTTCTGCTGCTATGGAGCTGCCTGCCTGTCCTTTCACTAAAGTCCCCGTGCCCTCCTCTGTGGCTAAGAAGTCATCCTAAATCTAAGGCTCTGGGAATCCTCAGATGATCTCATGTCCCCTTCTTTAAATATAGACCCCACCACTCTTACTCATCTCAGGCTTTTCTTGTTCACCCTCAGATGTTTTATGTAGAGCTTTAAAATCAGCAAGGGACTTTATGTTCATTCTCTCATTTGAGCCTCACAACAACCCTTCACAGTAGGTTCGGTATGTCTTATTAACTCCATTTTACAGATGAGGAAACCAAGTCAGACGGAGGTTAAGTGTCTTGTACATACATGGTCGCATAGCTAGTGTCAGAGGGAGAATCTGAAGCTGGATCTTCAAGACTCCAAGTGTAGAAGTCTAGCTACACTGCCATGCTGCTCTGGAGCATATCGCGGGTCCCTGGCCACACTGTGAAGCTCTGTCATCCTTTCCTATAGACCCTCACACTTAAATAACGAGAGAAATATAATTAGTTGTAGGAGCTGAACAAATTAAACACAATAGTTGATGATGAATCCATTATCCCCAGCTTGTGTGTGTATGTGTGTGTCTATTGTTACACACATAGAGACAACCCACTGGCAATTAGACAGATCATCTCCTTTAGAGGGAATGTTGTAGGAAGGATCTTGGCCTGAAAGTCAAGAAATTGGCCACAAATTTTTAGTGTGACCTTGGACAAGTCACTTAACTACTCCAAATTTATTAAAAGAAGCTGAAGTGAATGGTCTCCTCTAACATTATATGGGTCTACAAATAGAAAAAAGAGAAAGGACTTGGACCTCCCACCCAAGGTCAGGAATGTCCTTAGTAAGCTTGTGACTGGGCAAGGGAAACCTGGCAGAGCTGATTCTGAGCTCCAGTGAATGGAGCCTGCCACTGTGGAGATTTGACTTGGATTCACTCACCATGTTGGAGGAAGTGTGAATGTGGGGTGAGTCTTGGTGTTGAAGACTTAATTAGGAGTTACCCTGGCTCTGTCTCTTAACCCCATCTTCCTATCCCTGTCCTCACCAGTTCTGCCAAGAGAAGACCACTGCCACGCACTCTTTTTGATTTGCCCATGGCCCCAGAATTATTGGCTGAATTTTAATTTTCCATCTCCTTGTGGTCAGAGAACAGACTGTTGTTGCTGTTGGAACAGCCCAGCCCGTGGCCCTCCATCATGGAGACGGTGACATTCTCCAATCTACTCTCCAAAATCCTTGTTGTGTTAGTTTTTTTTAAAAGAAAGGAGATTTTGTTACTCCAAGTTCTGACAGTCCAGGAAGGATTAAGGGGTCACTTCTTCCCTTTCCACATTCCTGGAGTTTAACATCAACACTTTCCTTCTCGTCCTGATTTGTTGACTTCCTTCGTGGCAAAGTAGATAGAGGAGAACATGGATTTGAATCCTGCTTCAGAGACTTGCTAGCTGTGTGACCTTGAGCAAGTCACTTTAACTCTCTGAAGCCCAGTTTCTTCGTCTGTAAAAACAAAAATAGTATGTACTGCAGCATGTACTTCATAGGATCCGCAGGAGTACCAAAAGAGATAACAGACGGAGAGCACTTTGCAACCTTACAAGTGATATGTAAATGTGAGATAGGAGTAAAGAAATGACCTCTGAGCTAGGAAGGCCCAGACTGATGTCCTCCTTCTGACATATACTGGTTGTATGACCCTGGACAAGTCATTCGACCTCTTAGTGTGCTAGACAACTCTCTAAGACTGAACAATTACAAAGATGGTGCTGCCCTGCATGGACAGAGGGAGTTTGCTCACCTGGGAGGTCCCTACAGCAATGAAACCATAGCATCCCCATTACTCCTTTCTTTTTCAGGTTTTTCTTTTGGAACATCAAGGAAGGACCCTAAACTAGTGAAAGCCAGAGATGTATAGAAAAGACGACTACGAAATTTTTTTAACTTCCTCAGCCCACAAAAAACCCCCAACAAACAAACAAAAACAAAACCAAGTTTCTTAAAGGATCAGTGTGTCCTTAATGGAATGTAACAGCCCCAGCAATGACCTGCTTCTTCTACCCCCAAAAAAGTCACTGTGCAAAGTGTTAAAAAAAAAAAGCTCTCCTGAAGTCATAAAGATGGTGCCATAAAGATGGCACCTTTCTCTCCCCTCAGTGGATAACAATAGCTAATGGCTTTGTCTCTTATGGCTTTTCTGCCAACATTTCTTTCCCAAGCTTCCCTGCATCCCTCCATCCTGGAAGGCAGCCAGTCTACCAGCCTTGATGGGCACTCGCTGCAAAGAGACAGCCTTTGCTGGCCGGGCTGCATCCAGAGAGAGGAAGACAGCAGGGTACCGAGCAGCTGCCGGGGCAGTGGGACGACCAAAGGCAGGGTGGGCAAGAGAAATGGGACAGATATTCCATGAGACTCAGCCCCACAATGGGCGTCAGAGCTGGAGAGCAGCCGCAGCCGCAGCCGCTGCAAGCAGCCTGGCCTCCTGGGACGGCATTTCTCAAAGATAAGCCAGGGCCAGACAGCCCGTCTGAGGTAGAGGGCAGAGGAGGTCAGCTTCCACAAAGAGCGCCTGCATGGGCAGCCAAAGACCTGGCTTTTGTATCCAAGGTACAAGGATTTGCCATCCTTCCTCCTGCCCACCCAGGTAAAGAGATCTTCCTGTGACACTGCACAGCTTGCCTTCAGGCATGAAGGTCTTAACAAAGACAGAGGGCAATGACATCACGCTAGAGCTGATGCATGATGATTTCGAGCTCTTGGTTCTGGCTGTTTATTTCTACACCTGTTGAATTTTTTTCACCCTTATTTGAAGCCTGGCTTCTCTTCTACCCCCTGTCCACAGCTCCCCGATTTCCAGAGAGCAGCAATCCTGCCAATGTTTCCTGTCACTCGGCTGCCTTTCTCCTATGCGTCCACTCATCCTCTAACTTGTATGTCTCTTTCCCTGGCTGGCTTAAGGGCATAGGACAGTGGTATATTGCACTGTATGTTCTAGCACCTAGCACAGTGCCTGCCCCAGGACTGCTGCCTTGATCACCATTTGTTGAATGCTGACAGAAGGTTTCAGTTTATCAGGGCTAGTGGCATGTCAGTGTCTTTCACAAGAGTGTTTTCCAGCCCATTTACTAAGAGCTGCATATAAGATGGTGCAAAGTGCACCTTGGAGAGTTTGTACAGTGCTGGGAGAAAGCTCGGCTCCAAGTACTGGGAGAGATCCCAGTCCCTTAGTAGCCATCATGAAACAGAAGCCAAATCCAAGGTCTGGCTGCCTCAGTTCCGGAATGGAAGAAGTCCCATAGAATAAAGCCTGAAGACCCCTACCTGTGCCCATGCTGCCAGAAAGCTAGAGAGGACAGACTGTCCTAGATAGGACCAGAGTTGGTCTTCCCATCCCAGAGAAATTCTAAGAGGGAAGAAAAAGGGAACAGGAAAGAAGTAAAGGAGGGATAGATTCGAGAAGCCTAAGTGCTTCAAGACCAGAAAAAAAGGAAAAAGAAAAAAGAATTCTAAACATGTGATGCTGGGTTGTTTCCAAATACATTGCTCAGAGTTCATATTAGGAGAGAAAAATACTTACTGGAAATTTGAATTCACCTAAAAGTGAAGAGCATGAAAATAAAGTACACTCTAACAGGCTACAGCAAGAAAATAAAACATTTCCATGAATATTGTATATAGCTCCAGTAAGATAATATATTAATGTTTTCTAAACCCTTTTTGAGGGGGAGAAGGGTGAAGACATGAAATATTATTCATAAGGGGGAACTTCCAATGTGAAAATTCCTCCCTCCAATGATGGAGATAGTCAACTCAACTAATTTTCTTCTTTCCTTTCACCACCCTTGACACTTTCGAGCTCCCTTTTAAGTGCTGACTTCTATTAGAATGTAAGTTCCTTGAAGACAGGAACTGTCTTTTTACCTATATCTGCATTCCCAGTCTGGGAGCCTATTAGGTGGCACAATGGATAGAGTGGCTAGATAAGGTGGTGGACCTAGAGTCAGGCAGACTCATCTTCCTGAGTTCAAATCTGCCCGCAGACACTTACCGGCTGTGTGACTCTGAGCAAGTCACTTAAAACCCTGTTTGCCATAGTTTCCTCATCTGTAAAATGTAAAAGGAAATGACAAACCACTCCAATATCTTTGCCAAGAAAACCCCAAATGAGGTCACAAATTGTTGGACGCAACTGAAATGACTGAACAGCATTTCCAGTTTAGCACAGTACCTGGCACATAGAAAATTTGTAATAAGTGCTTTATCTAATCTCATCTGACCTGTAATTTGTGGTCGTGGAGAGTTTCCTGAGAACAGTGAGAGACTCACTGACTTTCCCATGCTCACAAAGGCAGTACGTGTCAGAAGAAGACTTGTACCCAGGTTTTTCTGATTCCAGGAATGCCCCCTCTATCCACTTCTCACTTTCTCACCTGTGAGGCAAGTTGCTTTTATTATCATTATTACTAATAATATAGTGCCATGCCATATAGAGGTCCTAGATAGTACTACCAAAAAACAAAGAAAGCCACACATATTCATTCTGAATTCCCTCAAAGTCTTCGCTATGTTCTCAAAGAGTATGTATCCATGTGGTCATCACAAGTGGCATAGTAGGTGGCAGAGGTTCATTGGTCTATCATCCTTGGGCAGAGGTTGCAATGCCTCCTTGCATCCACTGTCCTTTTAGCACTGGCAGCAGGAGGAATTCTGCCCTCAATACCTCCTCCATATACAAGGCCAGGGCATTATAGCTGTTGGAAAGTTATCCCTTTTAGATAACCCTACGCTTAACAGATCCATTTGACTTGAAAGGGAAAGCATTTTTCCTCCCTTCTAGCAGGAAGACTTTGTCCTACTCTCAATTCAGTTCCCTACATCTCTGTAATCATTCCTTGAAAACCTACCTTTACCTGGGACACCAACCTTCCAAAGATGTCAAGGCTGCTTAGTAATTCTAAGAGCTTTCTAAGTCTTCAGCATCAAAAAAAAAGGGAAACAAAAAACTGCAAAGAGACCCAAGGACAAGTGATTTGTTTCTTTTTTCTTCTCTGTGAGAGGATTCTAAGTGTAAAGTGTCTATGAGGTGATCTGGGATAGGAGGCCCAGACCATGCTGGGAAATCCGTCTCAGCTCTTTCACCTTTCCAGAGGGGAGATGATGATGCCCATAGTGACCAGATGAGTAACCGAGGAATGATTTCCCCTCCTTTCAAACCAGAGGTGGCAGACCCCTTAGGAATTTCTAAAAGAGTGAAAAGTGGTGCTGAAGTAACAGGATTTTGAAGAGGACCCACAAGGCACCCTGAGGCCATTCCAAAGGACACCTTGCATTTATTAACTGCATTTGGCCCCTCAGCATTTCTGACTCATTCAGTTCATCCAACTAGTAATTACTGGGTGTGCTTCATGTGTTCAGCCTTGAGGAGACTTGGAAAAGGATGATCAGGCCATTCAAGGAGGGCTGATAATCTATACTGACTGTGACCTTGTCACTCTTGGATGGTGGAAACCAAGATATCCTAGTAAAAGGAACCTCTGATGGCCATTCCCCTCCTTCTACCCCATCCACCATTCCCAGTCTTCTATTCCATAAGCTTCCAATAGCAGAGAAAGTTGTCAATAGGGGGCAACAGGGTTTGGCAAGGTTGAAGAGGAATATTCTTTTCTTCTGGATCTACACTGGCCTCCTAGTAGAGCAGATGAATCCAAACAATTATCTTTAATGCTCGATGTCTCTGTAGATTCAGAATCCAATACATTCTAGAACACTGATTAACTACTATGCTGGTACCTGCAAGATTGAGCACTTCTGTTTTTTAGGTGCTGTGTCAAAATCTGGGATATTGAGAAACATGGCATTTCTCAGTCAGCCCTGGTCTCAAGAATACATAGAATGGAGAGCTGGCAGGGTCTATAAAAGTCACTGAATTCATACTTTCTCTTAGCGTCTTCAAACTGTACTTCCATTTCCTCAATTCCACTGGGGAGTGGTGGCCAGGGAGGGGTCCTTTGGTCTACCAAGTTCTAGGGTTGAGAGCAGGATCATAGGGGCCCAGATTGCTAAGGCTCATTCAAGAACAATGGCAGAGCTGGTCTGAGTGGGAAACCAAGGAGGGTGTGGTTGAGAAGATGGTAGGAGTGCTTAGTACACAGCGGGTACATAATAAATACTTTTTCATTTATTCATTCATTTTTAAGGGGAAAATCAGAGGCTGGATCACGTTGATGTCAGAAATTTCTACTTCTTACTGGTACTTAGTGATGAAATAAATGACAAAATGAAGTCATCTATAGCCAACAAATATTTATTGAAGACCACCAAATGAGTTTTAGGATCAGAGAGTCTGTTTATGGCTAGTATTTTTATTATCAGTGCATTCTTTTTGTCATAGCCATTTAGCTATTCACCAGGACACCAAGGCCTAGCCCCTGGGGACATCTTGTATCCCACCTCTACACTGATCCCTACTGCAACACTCATATACCCCTACAGCCTGTCCCCTCCTTTGTATCTTTTGCTCAGGAAATCATGAATGAAAACTACACGAGACCCCACCCAGATTGACTCTTTTGTGAAGTCAAACTAGGCCATCTTTTGCTTCCATTCTTACCTAGCCATTAAATACTGAATGGGTGTTGCCTCAGACAAACTGAGACCTGGGAAAGACCTTCTTAAAAAGACCAAGGTCTCCCACTGCATCTGAAGCCAATGCCAGTTGTCCTGAACTGTGTGTTGCCACTGGACTCTGATATCTCTAGAGAAAAGGGTAATACTGATGGCTTTCTATAGATCTGCCTCACTTAAATCCAATTTACTTACAAGTCAAGACATCGTCCCCCTGATGACTTTGGTCCTCTTTGAGAATGAAGGATAAACAACAACAACCTTTTGCTCAGGGAATAATAATCAAATCAATATGACCATCATTACTAGAACACTTGTGACAATCTCTTTTCCTGTGGTTTCACTCACCATCCCTGTAACTTCCAGACCAAGTGTCCTTCCCTGATCACCACTCGCTAGTAAATGTTGTAGAATATAAGCTAATCAAAGTCAGGAACTAATTCATTTTTTAAAATTTTTATTTCCAATTCCTAGCAGTGTTACTGTTCAGTCATGTTTCATTGTCTCTGATTCTTCCTGACCCCATTTGGGGTTTTCTTGGAAAAGATATTGCAATGATTTGCCATGTTCTTCGCCAGCTCATTTTACAGATGAGGAAACTGAGGCAAACAAGTTTAAGTGACTTACCCAGGGCCACACAACTACTGTCTAAGACCAGATTTGAAGTCTTCCTGACTCCAGACCCAGCATTCTACCCACTGCACCACACAGCTGCCTTGGAGTCAGAGATCCTTGTCACAAAAAGTCAGACATGGCTGATTGACTGAACAACAATAAATCATTGCTCTAGACAATTATCTAAGATGAAAACTTCCAAAGAAGATGCCAATTGCATCGGTAGAGAGAATCTTCTAATTTGCCAGGCAGTCCCCCAACATACTGAAATCAGACCCAGGCCTTGGCCTCTGGCACAACCTCCTTCTCTGCTCTGTTAGAGAGACTGTGTTATGTGTGCTTTCTCATCTCCCCCGGGAGGGGGACAGGATGTAGGGAAAAGACATGGTATTTATTGGATAAATTAATATCTATACCATGAAACAAAATCACACTAACAACTGAACCTGATTAAATACTGTCCACTCTTTGATAATTTCATGAGTCAGGTTTGTTATCTGGTATGACTTGAGCAACAGAAAGGGCTGTTATTGCAAAGAGTGTCAGGAACTGACTGAAATAAAAGATATCCATACTCAAATTGCCCACAGATCTAATGTATAATATGGGGGTGACGGGAGCTTGTAATAGGAATAGGAGACCCCATTCAGAGAAAGATGCATGCGTGTATATGTGTGTGTGTGCATGTGCGTGTGTACATGTGTGTGTGCCCTATATGAGCTGTAAAAGATTTTAGTGGAGGGCAGAGTTCCTTTTTTTTCCTTTTTTTTTTTTTAAAGCAGCATCAGCCAGTACCTGCTGGCATAAATCAGCCCCAGCAGAAGGGCTTGAGCCCAAGACTTTCTCAGACACCTATTGTTGGGGATAGACACAGACTGACAGAGAGATAAATACCACACAAAAGGTTCTCAGGGGAAAATAAAAAGGAGTGGGGGGGTGGGTGGGCAGGGATTTCAGAAAAAGACCAGCTCCTCCTGCCCACCCCACCCCCCTCTCCACCACTAACCAACCAGTGTCTCTTTGAGCTCCAGCTTCAAAGACTCTCGCCCTCCTCATAGTCAGGGGCCTGTCCAGACCTCTGTCCATGTCCAGACTTTGTCTCCCGCTTCTCACAGGGATCCCAAGACAAAGTGCACCAGGCAGGAGCCTCGGCAAGCACCTTCTGCATGTCTGTCTGCCTTTGCGCTCATTTCTGCTTTGGACCACCAGACTCTGTTGTCTTTTGGTCTTGACCCCTAAATCCCAGCCTGGGTCTTCGGTCTCCTCTGGAGACTGGGATAAGGCAAGGCCCTTTCTAAAATCCCTACTAAAGTTCTACCATTTACAATTCACTGTGATGGCAGAAGATAAATAACACTAACTCTCTGCCTCAGGATGCTTAAATTACCCTAAGGTAGAATTTGATTCAAACCAGTTCAAAATTTAAAAAAAAAATCCATACCTCCTGTTTCTTATGTCACTCCAGTTCCTAATTATCACCAGCATGGCTGGTGCAATACAAAGAAGACTAGCTCTGGAGTCAGGTGACTAGAGTTCAGATCTACCCATCTCCTCTTGATGCTTCTTTTTTCTCATCTGTAGACTGGATGCCCTTAGAGGATCCTTACAGCCCTAGAACTATGGTTGTATGGGCCCTCCCCAGAGATCCATCCCTTGTAGCAAAAAACTAATGGGACACGGAAGGGGGAGGCATTATCAGCAAAACTAACCAGCATGTCAGCTAATTCTGACTGTTATCCTATACAACAGCCCAAAGTCACCTTGGGAGAAAGGTATATCCTCTCCCTTCTTCAGAAACAAATTCCAAGAAAGCATTTATTAAACACCTACTTCTGTCAGGTACTGCAACAACAGTGCCAGGTACTGTAGATATAAATATAAAACAAAGAAGAGCCCACTCCCTCAGGAAGCTTATATTCATTCTACCACAGGAATAAAGCAAATACACAGAGAAGCAAAACCATGTCAATGTGAGTGAGGAGAGTGCTCGAACAAGGAGCGGGATCAGAGAGGGCTCCCCAGCAGAGGAGCCTCGAAAGAAGCTAAGGATTTACATATCGCCACTGCTTTCAAGCCCTTAAAGTTTGCTTACTTTTTTCCCCTGAAGTCTTCCCTGCAGCCGGGTCAAGAGAAGAAGTTGCAGTTTGGCATTAGAAGATCTGAGCTTCTGTCACTCACGTAGATAGGCATCCGAGAGGGAGATGCTTTATTGCTTTTTCTCATATGCAAAAGTGGGGGATAGATTTGGAGAATTTTAGAGCTGGAAGGAGTCTTAGAGATCATTTAATCCCATCCTCGCCGAGGTCATTATTCCACAGATGATCTACAAAACCATTAGCCAGATAGAGCACATCACTACTCCCCCAGAGCCCCACTCCCGTCTCTGCACCTCTCTGTAGCAAAGTGTCCCTCGCTGGCGGCTAGTCCCCAGGTAGTGAAACACCTCGCCTATTTATGTCTGTATCTATGTGTGTCTATATAGATACGCGTGTGCATGTGTATGTGTGTACAAGGGCAGACTGTCTTTTGCTTCTTTATGTATTCCCGTTGCTTATCACGGTCCCTTAAGTAGGTGCTTAATAAAATGTTTATCGAATTGAAATTTATTGAATATATAGGTAAGTACATAGATACATGTTATATATTTTATACATTTATTTATGTATTATATTTACATATATTTATTTACAATTAAATAACACATAATATACATTCATATAATATATACTTATATATAAACATTGTATTTGAATGCATGCTATATTTTTATACATTTATTCTATATTATCTGTATTATATATAATTTATATCTTATATATTATATATGTGCTTATATATTATATATATACACGTGCATATATAATATATATTATAAATGTGTGTAAATGTATATGTGTATATGCACATGTGCATGCACACATGCACGTGCACGCACAAACACACACACACACACATACACACACACCTCTCCCATCAGAACATAAGCTCTTTGAGGGCATTGCTTTTTGTCTTTGAATCCCCACAGTAATATGATGCGGCTGTTGTTTAGTCATTCAGCTGTGTCTGTCTCTTTGTGACCCCACGTGGGATTTTCTTGGAAAAGAGAGTGGTTTGCCATTTCCTTCTCCAGTGTCGTCACATAGTAGGGGCTTAATAAAATGCTTGCTGGATGATGTGACCATCCTCTAGGATGGGGTGTGGGGGCAGACTGAGTGATCTCACTTGCCTGGGGCCCTACAAGTCTAACCTTTTCCCTACCACGCCCCAGGGTCTCTTTCCAGCCCAATAAGACAACGGAAATCAATTGCCTAATGTCAAACAGATCACTAAATGGTAGAGTTGGTACTCCAAACCTGGTCATCTGATTCACTTTACAATGCTTTCTTCTATCTCCTTGAGTAATCAGATTGTCATTAGGTTCAAATGAGATGGTAGCGTGACAAAAGAAACAGAGATCTCCTCTTGGCATCGGGAAGACTTGGGTCCCTGCTCCTATCTTTGACACATTCTAGTGTCTGACTAGGACTGGGCAAGTCATTTAAACCCCTCAGTGCCCCCAGGCTACTCTTAAGTTACATAACAGCTACAGATCTACACTGGAGAGGGAAATTCCTTATTTGTAATTCCCTATAAGAATAAAGTCACAGCTCCAATCCCCTCCCCCCAATAAAAGATGCTACAAATAAGTTATATTTATTATGTATGCCATGTTTTAGATATTTTAAATATGTGTTATATTATGAGTGTTTTATTTATCACATATTTACCAGCATATTGTCACTGGTATATTTATTATATCTATTTATTAAGATATGATAAATGTCATATTTATATAAAGATGTTATAAATAATAAATAAGGCTGAATTTGGAGAAACAGAGACCTATCTCCAAATCACTAATTATGCGATCATGGGAAAGTCATTTAAACTCTCTGAAACTTAGTTTACTCATCTGTAAAATGAGAATAATAATACCCATAGTACTTAACCTCAGAGGATTATTTTGATGATCAAATAAGAGAGTATACATAAGGTATTTATGTTCTTTAAAGCTACATGTCACTCTGTAACATATATATATATATATATGCATAGAAGATACAGATATAATTTATGTCTCTCCCAATAAAATGTCATCTCCTGGAAGGCAGGAAGAATTTTGCTTTTGTCTTTCTATTTCTAGAACTTACAATAGCATGGTGCTTGGCATATAATAAGTGATTAATAAATGCTTCAGGATTGATTCATACAACCATCCACTGTGATTTTATCTTGAATTAAGCCTGTGATTGCATTGTTACAGAGAACTCTGCAGCTGTCCTGCACTTTAGAGAATTGCCATTACCAGTTGGAGGGTTTTGTGACCTACCCAGGGTCACACAGCCAGTTTGTGTCAGAGATGGGACTTGAGCCTGTATCTTTCTGGATCCAAAGTCAGAACTCTAGCCTCACTATTATTCTTTTACCATTGCTATCATTTTTGAAGTCCAAACACCCAGGCAATGGTCCAGCTAAAGGGATGAGTCCTGGCCATAGATTAGTTTGGGAGAAGATGAAGGAGGCAAGTATCTGCTTCTGCATCTGGATACAAGATGCCCTATAGACCAAAGGCAGATGAAACCCAGCAGTGAAAGGGTTACTGGGCTCAGGACTGCTGAGTAGAAGGTGGTGGAGGAGGGGGGACTGTGGGGGAAGCAGAAAGTCACTGGACACTCTTCTCAGCTTGTTTGATGGAGATTCGACCTGGCAGGATTGAAAAGCTTCGAGATTCATGGAGAAAAGGCAGAATCTGACAGCCTTTCCGCTGGTTTCAGTCCTCCTGGGTGGGCTGATTGGTCTTGAATGTCACTCGCTACTTAATCTTGTGTATCTGAAACAGACGGACTTGTTTGGGGAGCCCCACTTGCTCTGTATAGACATCAATTAGAAAGGCAGATAAAAGGAAATTGCATTGAATTGTTCCTCTATGCTCCTTACAGAGCCCTTTCTGACTACAAAATAATTAGTGGCCCCATCAAATGTAACCATCCCACGTTTGATGCTCCTCATGTCTCCAGAGTGGCAAGGCTGCCTGTTAATAGGGTCATTCCCCTGTTGCCAGGTTCTTCTCTCTTTGAGGCTTGTTCAGCACCTTCCCAGCCCAGGGTCCTTGATCTCTGCATAGAAACTATGGGGCCCCTCCCAGCTTCCCAGTCCTTTCTATGGTCAGTTCTGCTGCACATTCTATGCAACTAAAGGGAAATCATCAAAAGCCACAGGCACAAATCCACATGTGCTTAGCCAACAGAGAAAGAGAAGCTTGGAAAAGGAGAGGACACCTCCAGACGCATTCCAGGCCCCAAAGAAATAGGCTTTCTGTTGTTTTGTATCTCTGTGAGTGTCTGACCCTGTTTGGAGAAAGGGAATGTATAACTAGTCATTCAGGTTAGGGAGCATCAAAGGCGAATGAATAAATAAGACAACAGGGTTTGCAGAGGAGGTTCCAAAGTGCTGGGATCTTACATTTAAAAGCTAGGAATGTGTTGTGGTTACTGAGTGAAATACCTATGTGTCTGGTCTGGTCTGGTGGGAGAAGGGCCTGTCTGACACACCTCATATACCCTGAGCCCTAAACAATTGTTCCAACCTGAAATCATCTCCAAGAGCTTCCTTCAGATACCAAACCTCACTGTCTCTGGCCCCTTCAATTTCTTTAAATTCATTAAGCTTGACATGGACCATGGATTTAGAACTGGCAGAGTCCTTAGAAGTACATCTAATTTGACCCTCTCATATAGATAAGGAAACTGAGGACCAGAGAGGCTAAGTGATTTCCCCAAGGTCACACAGGTAATAAGTATCAGCGATGGGATTTGAGCCTTTGGCCAACGCTTAAAAAATAAATAAATAAATGCTCTTTCCGCTGAACTATACTCTGTGCGGAGCTGCGGTTTTATGGGGAAGCGATGAATGTCACAAGAAAGCCCCCATTCTTCCCTCTCCCCCCAAAACAACAAAGTATAAATTCCTTGTGCTTGGCTTGGCACCTAAGGCAGATGAAATTTTCCTTTCCTGTCAGATGTTTGGGAATACCATTGGAAATGGCCCCAGTGCGTACTGATCTTAGCAGAGCAGCTCTCCTACAGGTGACGGAGTGCCTTTGAAGAAGAACATTCTCACATGATATACACAAAACCAGCCATGGTACCGTAAACCAAGTCAACTCTTGGAGAAGATGGAAGATACAAAACCGTATGTGTGTCCCAGGTCTATGTCTCAGCTTTCCATTCCACCTTTGAAACACTACCCTATGTTTAACAATGTAATAATAACCAGCTTTTCCATTCTGGTTGGCAATGTCTGCTTTAAACAGAAAGTTCTGGAAGAGCCCCCTTATCCCAAAGGAGGAGAAGTTGTCCGGATGGCTGGGGCAGTCCTCGTAGCCTGAATACTCTACCACCGGTTCACACTCCATTCCCCCTTCTTTTGAAAAGCAGGCAGGCTCCATCTCCATCAGCCCATACTGTCCATCCTGTGCACATCATAGGCAATCACAAGCACTGGGATTGAATACTGCTCTCAAAGTCAGGAAAACACAAGGAAGAAGCCCGTCTCTGACTCTAGCTGTGTGACTCAGTTTCCTCATCTATAAAATAGAAGTAACAATAGCATCTATCTCCCCAGGTTGTGATGGGATTAAATTGAAATAATATTTATGAAGTGCTATGCAAACCTAAAAGCACTGTAGAAATGCTGGCTATAAATATTATATCCTTTTTGGAGTTAAGGCTAATGGAGTAGTGGAGGTGAGAGGAAGGGGAAGAGAACTCAATTCCTCTTTGGAATGTGGAGAAAAGATCTTACTGCATAGCAATGAGCATTTTTTCAGCTATGGCAACTCTTAGTGATGATCTAAGTCATAGAAGGGTTGCAAAATAGAAAAAAAAATCTTACTTAAAAAATTACTTACTTACTAAAAAAATCCCCATCATCAGAAACTGGAAGGTTTCAGTCTATTTTTGTTGTTGTTTCAGAAGAAGCCTGAAATAGCAGCCTAACAAAGAGGCTGAACGAGCAGGACTGACCTCCTGCCCAAACCCAGGCAAAGCTAAGAGGTATTATCTGGGGACAGAATGAGCCATAGCCTGATGCTTCTGGTCCTTGTCAGGCCTGAGTGTTTCCAAATGCAACATGGCATGAGATAACATATAAGCAACTAGGAAGCCCAATGGGGAGAAAACTAGACTTGGAGTCAGGAAGACCTGAGTTCAAATCTCATCTCTGACTCTTGCCAGTTCTGTGACCCTGGATAAGTCAGGTGACATCTCTGAACTTCAGTTTCCTGATATATTAAAAAAAAAAAAGGCAGGGTATGGGGTGGGTGAGGTAGATTCCATAGTCTCCAAGGTTCCTTTCAGTTCAAAATATGTGATTCTATGAACTCCCAGTGGCGACTGAGGTGCTTTCTGTCATTTTAAAAGACACAAAGGATGGACTCTGGAACTTTGGATTGATGGTCATTATGAAGAGTCTGTCAAAAGTAATAGGTTGGAATCACATAGAATGGGAGGGCCTAGAGAAGATTTGGCTTATACTGGTAAAAAAAAAAAAGAATACCCAAACTAATGAGATCACAGAGCCATCCAAATATTTAATTAGTGAGGGAGAAAGGAAGGCCAGGGTAGTTTAGTGCAAGGAGCACTGGATTTGGAGTTCAAAGACCCAGGTTCAAATTCTGACTGTGTGAGTTCTTAGCAAGTTTCTCTATGCTTTTCTGTGCCTTAATTTCCTCCCTCACAACATGAGAGGTTCAGATTAGATGATCTCTATGGGTCCTGCCTTTGATCAACATGATCTGAATGTGTTTAAATCCCTGGCAAGAAGCTGACTGGCCACAAAAGCCCCGTGGGATTTGAAATTCTTTCCAGTCTGGGGCAGGAGTCTGGGGACTTGTGAAGAGAATACGAAAGGCAGGGTGAGGTGGCATTCATCACACGGGACCAGCCAGCGTCTGCTGCATCTGTAGCTCCCCTCTTTATGACCAGAAGCGATCTCTTCTTTCTAAATGAACAAGTTAGGAGCGCATATGACTTTATTTTTGTTGGTAGGAAGAGTACAGAGAGAAAGCAGCCAGCCGAGAACAGGTGGGCCCTACCCTGACCCAGTCTTCTGTTATTCTGTTAAAGAAAACGTTTGCCATCTTTAATATTATTTCTCATTTTGACCTGTGGTTGACCCTGCCCTTAGGTTCTTATGTTGTTCTGTGGTATCTCTTTGTCTTTAGTATGTGGCAGCAGTGAGAAGCATACAGGAGAGAGGAACCTTGGAGCTCAGTGCCCACTGTTGGAGAGATATGTTCTCTAACATGGAATGTAAATCGGATCCATTTCATAACTACTCTTACCAGTGCACAATCACTCTGAATTATCGGATAAACCACATTTTACAAATTTGCCTCATAGGTGTGAGTCAAGTGACCTGCAGAAATCAAATGGGCCAGAGAGGGCGAGGGCGAATATTCAGATTACAAATCAGAATTGGGACTGAAATAGGCAAAATTAACTTTTCCACAGAAAGTATGTTCTAGAAATGGATTAGACCTGTTTGACTCATATTTCTGAAATGCAACCACCCCTTTTCCAAGGGGAAACAAATGCAGGATCTGGTGAAGGTAGAAGACAGCTAGATGGTGCTGTGGATAGAATGTTGGAGCTGGAGTTTAGAGGATCTGAGTTCAAATCTCACATTAGACACTAAGCAGCAGTATGTGGTCCTGGCCAAGTGACTTGATCTCTGGCTGTCTCAGCTTTCTTAACTGTAAAATTGGGGTGATAATAATAGCACTTACTTCCCAGGGTTATTATGGGGATAAAATGAGATAAAGTACTTTGCAAACTTGAAAGTACCACATAAACACTAGTTATTATATTTTTAAAAGACATAAATCCCTTCTCCAAAATTCCCCACATCAAAAAACTGCAAAGCCACAAAAAACTGTGGCTGCCAGGGAACAAAGGAGACAGCAAGCTCTAATGAAAAGAGAATAGGCTTCTGTCATACGGTGGGGTTTGGATTCAAATCCTGTCTCTCCTACTTACTACATGTGTGACCTTGAATTTCTTCATCATGAAACGTAGGGGTTGGACTAGAAATGATGCACTAGCTCTGCATTTGTGACACCATTTGCAGTGGCAAAGTGTAAAGGGGGATGGAAGGATTGGCTGCAGGACTTCGAATCACTAAGTAAATGACAATAGAAAAAGCCTAGATAGATTCCTTCAGAGAGAGATCTGATTATTGGCAGCCACTGAGGGCTTTCTTCATTCTCTTTAATCCTTCCCTTTTTTCCCCCCCTCTTAACATGCCTAACAGACTGAAAATGGTTCAAGCTCCACCTAAGAATTCCAGAAACAATGTGAAAAGGACATTGTAACAGGAATCAGAAAATATGAGTTCAAGTCCTAACCTGGTCAGTTTCCTAGCTTTTTAGCATTAAGTACATTGGTTAATCCCTTTAAGCCTCAGTCTCCTCATCTTCAAAATGGAAATAATAACAATCACCCTTATCTACTTCACAGGGTAGCTGTTGAAAATCAAATGAGATGAAAGACATAAAGAGCTCTGTAACCACAAAGCCCACCAACACTTCAAGGAGCCCTGATTTATTTCTACCAATGTAGATTACAACCCTTCTATGACTTAGATCATGACTAAGAGTTACCATAGCTGAAAAATGTTCATTGCCACGCAGCCAACCAACCATAGCTAGGTTGGTTCAGACTGCTCATCGTGGGGCCATTTTTTAAGACCTTCTCATATTGGTAGAACATATCAGAGCATGCGCTTTCTTGGCATGGAATTTGGGGGATTCAGGGTCACTATCACAGCACACTAAGTAGCTGGGTAAGAATCTCATGGAGTTCTGATCACAAAAGACTGTATTATTAAATTTACATATCTGATGGAGTAGGATCCAAGGACTTTGAGCCGGATGGGACCTTAGAACTCATCTAGTCCAATCCCTTCATTTTTACAGATGAGGAAGGGATAGTGATAACCCAGAAGAGGGACCTTTCTCTGTCAATGCAGGTCAGTCAAACCTCTCTCCAACTTAGACACTTGTGCTCCACATCATAGAGAGTTCCCTAGAGAGAATACTCATAGCCCAGGGTCACACAACAGATGGGGACACTGGGGTTTCAAGTTGTTGATGGATTTTTCCAAAGCTGCGTGTCTACTAAACAGAAATCAGAATTTAAACTCAGATCTTTTGACTCTGGGACCAACACAAAGAGTTTATATAACTTGCCCAAGGTTATGCAAGTAGCAAGAGGTAGAACAAGGATTTTAATTTGGATCAGGTGCTCTTCCTACTCTACTCTGCTGTTATTTTTTACAGGATTAGAAAAATGATGTGAGAACCAACAGTTAGACCTGGGGGTGGGTCCATGCCCTTTTTTTTTTTTTTAGAATATTTTAATTTTCCCCAATTACCTTTAAAAACAACTTTTAAAATTCATTCTTTTTCTTTAAGTTTTGAGTTCCAAATTCTGTCTCTCATTCTCTCTACCTAACTGATTAGAATATACAAGGGTGATCAAGCATTTAATTTGGAAGGGAGATGGGATCTCAGCTTAAACCAAGGGAGAAAGTACAATTTCACCTAAGGAGGTCCATTTTGTAATCTCTAGTAAGTCAAACTGGAAATCAGGTTCAAGTTGAGCAGTTGAATTTCTCTACATGTTTGTAGCTCTGTAATAGTAATGAAATCTGAAGTTCCTTTTGTATTGCTAAACTGAGAGGTACTTATCACCTAGTTTCAAATTAAGCCTCTGTTAAAAAAAAACAGAGAGTATGAACTTCTGTTGCTGACATAACAGGAAGGGGCTGAATAGGGAGGAGCAATGCTGTATATGAGAAATAATCCTAGCTGGGAGAGTCAGAACTTCTTGGGATAAGCTTTGTAGAGGCAGAAGCAGCTGCTGCCAGGGGAGGCTGAAAAGGAAAGGCCCAGGCTAGAGAGAATTATTTTGATTTTAGGAACCTGGGTGAAGTGATTTTGATTCTATGAACCAGCTGGAGCTCCTGTTGGGGAGTAACTGAAGACTTCCAAGGGCCAGCCTAAGCTGCCAAAAACTGAGGAAGTATGACTTTGTTGCTGGTACTTTGCATGAACCTTTTTGTGGCTTTGTTAAGCCTTGACTTCCCAAGGATAAAGACTGTGAAGGATTTAAGGTGGACTAGATGCTGTGAGCTTCAGTGTGGTACAAGAACTGCATGGAGAGCTGGACAAGGAACTGGGAGCTGTCTGCCATTGAACCTAGGTGACAGTTTGGTGAATCCAGGTAGGAGCTGGGACCGGGGATCCAGGGAATCTGACAGCCTATCCCAAGTGAAGATGAAAAGACCTCTCCATGAATACTGAGTAGTGACTGACACTGATGTGAGATTTTGCTTTGGGGCTCACTTTGGGAAGAGTTGTGTGATTTGGCCAGATGAGACTCTGGGAAGCCGTTGAGCCCCCAGTTTTGAAAACCCAGATGTTGGTGCTTCCCTCTCTGGTAACTAACTAGGTGTAGATGTAATGATCAGACAGCTAGGAACCCTGTCTGCTGAATTGTCTAATTTATTTGTGATTGTACTTTGTGACTGAACTAAGGACTCTGTGATTGACTAAATGAATGTACTACTCAGGGGTGGAGTACTTTGACTTTTGTATCTTGTGTCCCTTAAGGAAACAAGCCTCCTTAAAGATGATTGAATGATTGAGTTACTAAGTGATTGATTGGCTAAATGATTGTACTTTTTTCAAAACCATGTGACCACTGTGGTGAAAACTATGTGGCTATTTTAGTGATATATTGTTGTGAATGCTGTATTTTTATTTTCTGTTGTAAGTTGTAATATTGTGAATGCTGTATCTTGATTTTCTGTGAATGTTTTGCTCTGTTTTTTTAATTTAATAAATAGAGTGTTCACTACACTATGTGATCAGAACCTTAAAAGCTGTTCACAGCGGCTATCCTTTGGAAAGCTTCTCATGCTTGGGTTTACAGGCTCCCAAAGTCTCTCTCTCTTCTCCTTGGAGTGTGTTCTATGCTACTGTCTCTCCCAGACATTTTCTGGAACCATATAGATCTCGAGAGAGAGGTTTTGACTATGTCAATGATTCTCAGATCTACTTATTCAGCCTAACCTTTCTCCTGACCTCTAGTCTCACATCTCTAATTGCTAATTGGACATCTCAAACTGGATATCCTAAACATTTTAAATTCAGCATGTCCAAAACTGAAATCATGATCTCTCCCCAAAAGGCACTCCCATCTTCCTAACATTCCCTTTACTATCAAGGGTACCACCATCCTCCCAATTAACCATGCTCAGAACCTGGTGTCATCTTTAACTCCTCACTGTTATCCATCATATCAAACAGTCAAATATTTATTAAGCCTCTATTATGTATCAGGAACTGTGCTAGGCATAGCAGATATAAGAAAAGGTGAGAGGCAGTCCCTACCTGCAAGGAGTTTATAATCTGAGGAAGACCACAGACAAGCAAATAATACAAGGTATATGCAGGATAAATAGGAAATAATCAATGGAGGGATGGAACAAGGGTTAAGAGATTGGGAGAAGTTTTCTGTAGAAGATGGGATTTTAATTGAGATTTAAAGGAAGCCAGAAGGTGGTGATAAGGAAGGACAGCATATTAGGCATGAGGGACAGTCAGAGAAAATGCCCAGAGCTGAGGCAGAGTTTCATGTTCATGAAACAGCAAGGAGGCAAATGTCCCTGGATTAAAGAGAATGTGGCAGGGAATAACATGTAAGAAAACTAGAAAGGTGGAGTAGGTTATAAAGGACTGTGAATGTCAAACAGAGGGTTTCATATTTGATCCTGGAGTTTGAGTGGGTGTGTGTGTGTGACATGATTGGACTCATTGCAAAAATCACCAAAAATCACCTTTGGACCAATGTCAAAATCACCTTAACTAAATGGAGGATGGATTAGATTCTAATGGATTAGAGCATGAGACAGGTAGACCCACCAGCTGACTATTGCAATGGCCCAGGTAAGAGGTGATGAAGGACTCATTGTCAAAGTGGTGGCTGTGTCAGAAGAGAAAGAGGGGTGTATTTAAAAGATATTGCAATTGGTAAATTGGCAGGTCTTTGCAAGAGATTGGAGATGGGGTTGGAGGTAGAAGTTAATGAGAAGGTGAGGATGACTCCTAGGTCGAGAGCCTGAGGTAATGGGAGGATAGTGTTGCCCTGTATAGAAATAGGAAAATTGGGGGAGGGTTTAGGGGAAAAGACCATGAATTAAGTTTTAGACATGCTGAGTTTAAGATGTCTTCTGGACCTATGGTCCAAGATGTCAGAAAGGTAGTTAGTTGGAGATGCAAGATTAGAGTTCAGCAGAGAGATTAGGGCAGGAGAGGTAGATTTGAGGATATTTTGCATAAAGATAATAATTAAATCCAGGGAAGCTGATGAGATTACCAAGAGAAGTAGCATAAGGGAGAAGAGAAGAGAGATAAGGATCACACCTTATGGGACACTAACAGTTAAAAGACATGATCCGGATAAGAACATGGTAAAGGAGACTGAGAAGGAGCAATCAGATAGGTAGGTGGAGAACCAGGGGGTATCCTGAAAACCAAGAGAGTATCAAGGAGGAAAGGATGATCAGCAGCCTTCAAAGATGCAGAGAGGTGAGGACTGAGAAAAAGGAGAGAATTTGGCGACAAACAGATCATTGGTAGCTTTGGTTACCCAATCTGTTGCCAGATCCTCACATCTAGAGAATTGTAGTAACTTTCTTGTTGGTCTCCGTGGTACAAGTATGTCGCCATGCTAATCGATTTGCCACTCAGCTTTCAAGTGGATCTTCCTAAAGCATACATCTGCCATGTCACTCCTCCCATTTCAATAAACCAAGGTGGTTCCCTATTGCCTCCAGGACTGAATATAAAATCCTCTGTTTGGCATTCAATGCCCTTCATAATCTGGTCCCTTTCTCCCTTTCCAGTTTTCTTACAGCTTATTCTCCCTACATAGTCTGCAATTCAGTGACGCTGGTCTTCTTGCTTGTCTGTACACAAGATATTCTATTATGTGTTATTCTATATTATGTATTATCTATTATTCTATTATGCTCTCTGACTGGTTGTCCCCCTTTCACTGGGGGGACATTATCCATATTCCATTATCTGGAGTGGCCTCCCTCGTCTTCCTTCAAATCCCATCTAAAATCTAACCTTTCCCACCTTTATCAAGCCTCCTTATTATTGGGACCTTTCCTCTGTGATTACCTACAATTTATTCTCTATATATCTCGTTTGTACATAGTTCCATTTTACTGTGAGCACCTTGAGAACAAGGTTTGGAGTTTAGTGTTATTTTGTGGGAAGGGTGGCATCTCTCTTTGTATGAAACTCTTGTTCCATCCCTCCACTGATTATTTCCTATTTATTCTGTATATATTTTGTATATATTTGCTTGAGTAAATTATGGAGGGTCTCCCCATATTCCTCACATATGAAATAAGGACCCTTGTCCTTATTTTTCCCCCACTAGATTGTGAACTCCTTGCAGATAAGGACTGCCTTTTGCCTCTTTTGTACCTTTGTACCCACTGTGCTCAACACAGCACCTGACTCATAGTGGATACTCAACAAATGCTTGTTGGTTTGACCTACCCAACTCCGTTCCTTAAGCAGGTACTCAGTACCACATCACCTCACACTCAGCATTCTCTCTGCCACTCCAGAGCTCATTTCTCTTTCCATAAGCTCAGCAGCATGCAAAAAACCTCCGTGATTATGGGAACCCCAGATTACAAATAATTCTTGCCAGTCTCCCTTGCACAGTCATATATGAGACATGACTTAAAGTTCCCTAAGGAAGCTCCCTAGGTCCCCAAATGACTCACTAGATGACCAAGTAGAGATACAGAATTTCCTTTGGAAATCCATTCCTTTGTGCTTTAAGCTTAAATCAACAAGGATTCCCTTTTAACATGTAAATAACTCTAGAAAGTGTATATAAATCCACTATCCTCACATTGAAGATTATATCTTCAGATTAGCTCCCTGTTTATCATCCTAGAAAGCAAGGGATAACATGCCCAAAAAGGGATGTAAAGCAAGTAAGTTTTGATGCAACCAAGGAGCAACCATAAGCCTTGACTGGGGTCCTGTCAAATTGTTTGTCCTTTGTTGTTGAAAAGGATCAATGACACCAGGAAGGTATTATTTTGACTCGCAAGTGAATTGGATTTAAGTGAGGTAGGATTGTGCGAAGTCCCCAGCCTCACTCTCTCCTCAAAGCCAGCAGCTTTGGTGACTTGGGAGGTCTTAGAATAGTTTACAAGTCTGAAGGGGCCAGATTTCATGTGGGTGGATCTTTTTATGCCCTGAAGTGACCAGGAAGCCATGTCAATATGGCTAGAGGCTACCAGGAAGCTGCATAAAGGGAATTATAGCTTGAGCCTTAGCCCATGGGCCAAAGTCTATTTCCTTTCTTGGAAAAACTAGCTTAACCTAAATTGTGGAAGGAGAGGAAAACCTTGGTACATAGTCTCTTCAATATACGTCTTTGCATATTGTCTAAGCCTGTTAGGTTGTAAGCTCCTTCAGAGTAGGAACTGTCTTTTACCTCTCTTTGTATCCATAGTGCTATACGCAGAGAGTTTTGAGGACTTCTTGAGACCTAGATTGTGACTTTGATACTTTTGAATTCGACTAAATGACTTTTGAATCCTTCCAAGTCTAAGATTCAGGTTCTTTACACTACTGAAAATGCTTCTTCCTCTAATAGTGCTCATCTTTATATGGTTAGACATTGTTTAACATGCATTATCTTATTTGAACCTCATTAACACCCCTTTGAAGTAGATAAGGCAAAAGACTTTGATCCTCATTTATAGGTGAAGATATTGAGGCTCATATAAATGAAGTGTCTTTTCCAAGGATAAGCAGCTAGTTAAGTGGCAGCACCAGGTTCTCAGACCCATATCTTTTGACTCCAAGTTTTGGTCCAACATATCATGTTGCCTGAGTAACAAACTGCTTCAGGATACAATTGGCCAGGGTACCACAACCCTGGTGTTAGTGATGCCTGATGATGTGAGTAATGGGGTCTGTTTTCTGACTCACAAGTTAGAGAGCTGAACCCTGGTTCCATGTGGAAATTATATTGTGTAATTTGTGAATGAAATTAACCCAGTACACATCCTTAAACATGGATGGGAAAACAAATCCCCAGGGAGACAAGGACTAACTCAGGAGGGCACTTTGGCGCCTTAGCCGTCTTCTGTGTTCTAAACTCTGTTGCTGGAAAATAGAGACCCACAAATTAGCTCCAACCCTCAGAGAAAATAGTCCTAACAATGGACATGTCTGTGACTTACACACAAATAAACTCCCTACAGAGGATGGGGGAATTTCCCACAGTTTCTCCAGGGTCACTTATGCTGCTAGGTTTGCCATTAGAAGGGATTCTTAAACTCGTGCAAGTCCATTGCTGGCTCCTTTCCATCATCTGCTGTTGGCCACTGGAATAGTGCTTCATGAAAACTGTATGTTTTCTGTCTTCCTTATGTTTATGCACAATAAAAAGTTTACTAAACAAAACTACTCATGGTATATCATACTCATTCACATTTGACACAATTGTTCCCTCTCTTCAGATTCTGGGGGGGGGGCATCAACTATAGCAGGATAAAATTATTTTTATAAAATACATAAACAGCTGACTATGCTGTAATTTCATAAGCTCAAGAATCTGGTTGGTTACCAATGTGTCCTACCATTCATAGGAACATAAAGAGCAGATGTAATCAAAATCCCCATGGTTTCAGAATTTGGGTTCAGATCTTCACTCTGTTTCTTACTGTGTGACCTCAGGCAAATCTCTTGGGGTCTCTGGGCCTCTTGTCTCCCTCCTCCTTAGGATGACTGTTGGGGAGAGGCAATTTGGTTTATTGGAAAGAAGGCTTGATTTAGAATCGGAACAATTGAGTTTAATATCTAACTGTCCTATTGTCTATGTGTGGGACTAAGTCAATCCTTTGTTAAGCCTCCAGTTTCCTTATCTATGAAACAAGGACTCTTGTAACTCTAAAGTCCTATGTTGTTTTCAAATTATT
The DNA here is from genome assembly GCA_028646575.1 of Pseudocheirus occidentalis. Classification (NCBI taxonomy): domain Eukaryota; kingdom Metazoa; phylum Chordata; class Mammalia; order Diprotodontia; family Pseudocheiridae; genus Pseudocheirus; species Pseudocheirus occidentalis. The sequence continues at coordinate 308,952,494 of CM053594.1, forward strand.
ATCAACAATTTGACAGACCAGAAAATGTTATCATCAGCTCCCTGAGAGGCAAAATGTACACTAGATTCCATTTCCTTATTTAAAAACTTTTCTCTGGTGTAGTTAAAGAAATCTTTTGCTAACTGTTGAATGATACGTGAGTGCCTCATTTCATTCCAGCATTGATCCTGAACTAACAGGATGTTAGCCTGAGTCAGGGCTACCCCCAAATAACTTGACAGTCTTCAATTCATTCAGTCCTTGAGATCTGCTCAAACTACCAAGAGAAATGAAGGAATTGATTGCTGGGCAATAATAGTGATGTTTAAATGATCATGGAGAATAGGAAAAGTGACACAGGAATGTAGAAGAACATATTTCCAAATCTGGAAAGAGAATAGAAACCACAAACTATAGGCTGCTTTCTTTCCTGGAAAAATCCTAGATCACTTTATTAAAAGAGATTGTTTGCACACATTTCGAAAGGCAGGCAGCAATTAGTAAAAGCCAATATAGCTTCAAAAAGAGCTTTTCTCTGCTTTATCTTCTCCTCCTCTCACTCCCCCACCCCACACCTTCTTCTTCTATGTTATGCCATTCTTTCAGTTTACCCTTGCATTAATAGTTGGAGATCATCAGAGGGTAACTGCAGTGGAACTTCATTAGTTTTTAGAAAAGGAAACTTACTAATCAGGTTATAATAAGAACAGTTGGTACAAACATTCCCTCCAAACCAAAAGCTTACTTTCTCCCCACATGCACAAGGTACCTGTGGGGAGTGGAATCAAATTTGTGGTAAAATAGTAGTGAGGCATACATGTTCCTGGTTACTAGAAGTCCCTTCTCCCTCTGTAGTGGTTCCTCTTGGGTGCAGCTCTCTGCTGGATTCTAACAGTCAGCTCCTTTAGAGTGTCCGTGGCTGGCACTTCCCTCTTGGTGGTGGTGGTAGGGACAGCTTTTGATCCCTTGTAGGTGCTGTGGTTCTTTGATTACTCTATTTATACCTCTCATCTACAGACAGGCTGATAGGAGCTTCTCTGCCATTAAACTGGTCTGATTTTGTGATTCTGAACTGACTTGTGGTTTTATACATAGACCCAGAGATGGGCTTGATCTTTTCAATCAATTACAAGATATTTCCTGAGGAAGAGGCAGGGTGGGGAGCAGTATTCATTTGCCATTATCCAATGTTCAAAGGACGTTATTTTTCTCAATTGCTTAGTATATAATAACAGTAATTAACTATTTTATCTGATTGATTCAATCCAGCCAGCTGAGTCTTCTGAAATTACATTGCACTAAGATTTCAGCAAAGTATTTGACAAAGTCTTATGGTATCCAAGATGAAGCAATGGGGGCTAGAAGACAATATAGCTAGGTATATTTGGAACAGTATGAACAAGGTGGAACCCAGAGACTAAGTGTGGATGAGTTAGTATCAACTCAAGGCAATCTCTAGTGGAATGTCTCAGGGAGCTATCCTTGGTCCTGTGCTATTCCAATATCTTAACAGTGATTTATAAAAGCAATAGAAAAAGTGTCAGATCTTGCAGATGACACGAAGCTAGGAGGGAATAGTTAACACAATGGATGGCAGAGTCAGGATCAAAAAAGATTGTGATGTGTTAGCATACATTTTATAAGATGAAATTTGACAGGGACAAATGTAAAGTTTGATTCTAAGATTCCAAATACTGGATTGGGGAGGATGACTAGCCAGCAATGTATCTGAAATAACCTCTTCAGGTCTTGGTGGACAGCAAGTGTCATGTAAGCCAACAGCAAGACAGTAAAAAAGAAAAAAGCTAACTCTGTTCTAGTCTGAATTAAAGGAAACATTGTCTAGAACAAGAAGAATCATGGCTTCACTGTCCTCTGCCTGAAGTCCATTCTGGGGACCATATTTTTGAATGGACATAGACAAACTCTGATATGTCCAGAAAAGGATGATGAAGATATTGAGAAGGCTGGAAGAAGTGCTAATTGTATCCTTTAATTCTTAGATCCTAGTTGGTTAGTTGTTTCAGTTTGTTCTCCAAGAGTGTCACCACTATAAATGGTATGGATAATGTCTTTTGATTTGTGCATAAATTGTATTTAAGTGAGGCAGAGCTGCATGAAGTCATTAGCCTTAATTTTCTCTTCCAGGGTCATCAGAGTCCAGTGACAAAATGATTCAAGATGATTGATGATGGCTTGGGATGTAGTGGCTGACTTTGGTGTGCTCCACAGCACCTGCTTCAGCTACCTTCATGGCTGTTAGAACTGTTTTCATCTTCCAATTCCACCAGGGGAAGTCTTCACATGCTTGAGGTAGACAACCCCCTAACTCACTGAACGGTTTGAGATCCATTAGTTACCGTTAACCTGGTTTATTCCACCTGCTGAAACACTTTACTGGGGTATGGCTGCTGCAATACTACCACTTCTTGGAGCCATAGGTGAGAGTTGGGTGAATCAGGTGGATACCAAAGGCAGATGAGCAGCCCTGAATAGGGCTCTCCAGCCTTCACATCAGAGGTACTGGTCTTCCCTGAATATACCCTACATCTACTAGACTCTAGCAGAGAGCTTTGTATTTTGTTCTGTTTGGCTTTTGGAATTAACCTGGGATTTCATCAGCATAGTGAACTTTGGTGTGGAAACCCTTTCCACTAATAGTGATTAGAATTTCATCTGAAATTTAGAGTCTTAAGAAATTTCCTGGGCACTGAGAGGTTATGTGTGTTGTCTATGGCTATACAGATATAGTGTGCATTTATCAGAATCAGGACTTGACCCTCAGTCTTCTTAACTCCCAGACCAACCCTCTCACCACTATTCCATGCTTACTACATGTTTTAAATTGAATTAAATTGAGTCAGTTGGAATGGATAGAGATAGTTAGCTGGAAAGAGAAGACTTGGTATAGGAGGGGAAAGAACAGGATATGAAAAAAAATCTTCAAGCATCTGTCAAGTCCTATTTGGCTCCAAAGAGCATAACTACAGATAATGAGTAGAAGTTGGAAAGAAAAAAATTTAGAAGTGATGGATGGAAAAGCTTCCTAACAACTAGAACTATCTAAAATTGGAAAGGCCTACTTCTGGAGGTGTTAGGTTCCTCCTCCCTGGAGGGCTTTAAGCCAAGGTTAGGTGATGATTTATCAGGTATGTTGAGGAGGGAATTATTGTTGAGGTGTGGGTTGGCCTAGCTGACCTCTAAGGTCCCTTCCAACTCACAGAATCTGTAATTCTTCTGACTCAAGACTCAGCACTCTTTCCACTGCCTCATTTCACCTCTCCACAGCCAGTTCTTTGTTGGTGAGATGAAAGTCCAGAAGAGAAGTTTTGTTTGTTGCTCCCTCTACCTTTTGATGAATACAGATACTATTAAAGCACATTAAAAATATTCCCTCCCCCACCAACAGATTTCAGCATAGTTGAAGTCCCCCATCATTTGTCATTCCTCACTGCCATATCTGTGATCTACTCCTGTAACTCACCATCAAATTGCTCTGTCTCCATGTGAAATCTCTCATCACAATATTGTTTCTGTTTCTCCTCCTATTCGTCCTCATCCAAGAGTTTTTCGATAGAGAGCGTCCCACTAAGACTTTTTGGGACACCCTGTATATGCTTCCTTTTAGTTCATGGATTTCTTCACATTAATGTATCTTCCTGATAGATAACATTATTTCCCCTTTTCCTTTAATCTGCTCCTATGGCAAGCCATTACATTGGTAAGGCAACTAGTGACTCAGTGGATAGAGTACTGAATTTGGAATCAGAAGGCCTGAATTCAAATCCTAACTCAGCTACTTACTAGCTTTGCAACACTGGGCAAGTTTGTTAACCTCTATTTGACTCAGTTTCCTCATTTTAAACATAAGGATAATAAAAGTTTCTATCTCCCATGGTTGTTGTGGAGCTCAAATAAGGAGCACTTTGCAAACCTTAAAGTACCACATACATGCTACTAGCATGATTATTGTCCTGTATTTAATCATTCACTACATGTCTACTATGTGTAAGTCACTATGTTAGGCACAAAAAATACAAAGATAAAAATGAACTGATTCTGCCTTTAAGGAGATTATGTTCTACTTACCTGACGTGTATAAATAGACATAAGGTAATCTATGGAGGGAGAGAGCACCAAGACATGGTGAAATCAACTAATCAAGTAGTTGATTGACAAGGACTCATTAAGCATTTACTCCTTACCAAACACTGGACGAGGCACCTGGGATAGGAATGAATGAAACAGTCCCAATGGCAAAGAGCTTACATTTGAATCAAAAGAGATGATTTCTGTGGAATGCTTTGCAAACCCTAAGTTCAACTTTCATTACATAACCCTACTACCTAGCACAATTCCCTGAAATGTTTATTTTAGTTTGGTTCAGACTTTATGATTTCTTCAGAGTGGGTATTCTTGGTCTAGAATCTTCTTTCATTGACACAGGCACCTGTAATTATGGTCTTAGAGAGTTTCCTGGGTGCTGAGAGGATGAGTTGTTTTTGGTTATATAACTAGTATACGTCAAAGACAAAACTAGAACCCAGGTTTCCCTTCCTCTAAGACTTGCCCTCTGTCTACTACACAATGGTACCACCATTGCTGCACATGTCACACATCTAATATGTTTGCTAACCATTCAAGTTGAATTAGGAGATACTTGATGGAAGTATAGTCATTCAAAAGCCTGTGGACAGTGCTATTGGATCCAGGATTTTCTTGGCCCGGTTGGGAGACCCTCTATCATTGACACTGCAGCAAAGGTGGAACAAAGGTTAGGAAGCAATGGACATTCATCAGAACCAGAAGAACTGGAGAGAAAAGGAAAAGGATCTGCTGAAGTGGAAGTTGAGAAACTACAAAGGTAAGTTGGAATGCTGGAGTAAACAGGTCAGAATGAGGCCAGAAGCAGAGAGCCAAGAGGGAGCTGGGCTGGAAAATGCCAGAGATGTCATTTGTGTGCAAACTGTTGGGTTCAACAGAGAAATGATCATTTGCTGTGCTTGGCACATGTTCTAGCAGCATATTCGGGTGGAGGTGTGTTGGCCATGCCTCTTCCTGCCTTTTTGGAGCTATCATTATTCTTCAAAGATATCTTACACAAAACTTTCTCCAAAGACGCAGTTGCCAGCTCGTTGCTATAGCTCAGAGTCATGAAACATGATCGTTAGAAAGGCCATGAGAGATGATGGGAAGAAATAAGATTAGGAGCTGCTGGGTCTAGGTCTGATGCCTCGCTCTATCCCTTCTTACCTCTCACAGCCTCTTTCTATGTGACTTTGGGCAAATTACTTAGCCACATCATCTCTCAGCTTCCTCATCTGTAAAAGCAGAGGGTTAGACTACATCAGGGTCTCTCAGCTTTTCCTGTCTCATGGATTCCTTTGACAATTTGGTGAGACTTAAGGGCACATTCTCAGAATAAGGTTTTCCAATGCATAAGGAAAGTGCCTACTATGTTCCAGATCCTGTGCTAAGCACTTTACAAATATGATTTCAATTTATCCTAAAAATAAATGCTATAAAAACACAGTTATCGGATTTTTTAAGTAAATTAACTCAAGGTTAAGAACCTCTGTTCCAGATGTCTCCTTCTGTTCCCCAATCTCTGATGTGTTCTTTTATGGGTGGCCCGTTCTGTGTCTCTGCCTGACACCCCACAGACCCAGGGCCAAAACCAAACTGTGTATAGATTGTTAAATACTTGACTCTGACTCACCTAATGATGATGTAGAAGTTTTCTAGGTCAAGTATTCGTGTCAAAAACCCAGCCATTAGTATTTCCTTCAACATGGGCTTGGAAAGGGAGTAGGTGATGGTGTTCTGTCATTTTTCAGTCATGTACAATTCTCTGTGACCTCATTTGGGGTTTTCTTGGCAAAGATACTGGAGTGGTTTGCCATTTCCTTTTCCAGCTCATTTTACAGATGAAGAAACTGAGGCAAACAGATTTGAGTGACTTGCCCAGGATCACACAACTAGTATCTAAAGTCAGATTTGAACTCAGGAAGACGAGTCTTCCTGACTCCAGGCCACCCAGCTGCCCCATTACCATCATTACAGAGAGGAAAAGCAGTCCCTGGCACTTATGGACTATCCCTAGGCAGACTGGTATAGGGAGAAAGGTCTTTAGTAACCTCTAATTCCCACTGTCAACATGACCTGTCCATCTTTATCTGGACCCCTGATAATATCAAAATCAATTAATAGAACATGTTGAGATTAACTCAACTGGATATGCCTCCTAAAACCTTAGTAACTCCATCTTTGTTAGTAGCAGGGAAGCCAGACTGGAGGTGCTGGGAAAGGGATAACTACACACATACCTTAAAAGGCCTGGACAGAAGTTGAGCATCACTGGTGACTAGTCACAACTGACCATATTGTTTCTGAAAATGGTACTGCTCTCACGGTATCCTTAAGGTACATTGAGTATATGATATAATGAGGTGGATTGAAACATCAGTGGATCTCCTTTGACACAGGTGGTTCTGGAATCCATTCCCCTTCCTACCTTTTGTATGAGTTGAGTTTTCCTGCTTTAGGTAACCACCACATGGGAAGAATTCTGTTTCTGAATTCTTTGGGGGAAGTGACAAAATCTGGGTAGCTTTCACTTGTATATATTTATATATGTATATATGTATATGCATGTGGTGTATATATATTTATATACATATATGTGTGTACATATATATATATATGTATATAAAATCAGAGGAATTGTGGAAGAAATCTAAGTACATGGTCAAAAATCATAGTGGGAATTTTCCTGCAAAGGAAACTGGCTCTAGGCTTGACTAACTAGCTCTTACATGAAAGTTTGGTCTGAAATAGTGTCTCTCTCTCTCTCTCAGTGAGTGAAATATAATGGGTGTAATAGGGGCATCTATTTTGGTTACCACCCATAATGGCTGACTCCTACCCAAGCTCATTGCTAATATAGCTGAGATAATTGGGGTTATTGAAAGAACTGGAATATATTACAAAAGACCTATGCAGGAATATGCTATCTGCATCCAGAAAAAGAACTGATAAACAAATGTATATAATGGTTTTTATACACACACACACACACAATTTGTGCCTAATGGTAGCCATCTCTAAGATAGGGAGGAAGGAGGGAAGAAAAAAGGGAAGAAACAAAAGGAAGCCACAAGATAATTTTATGATATATTTAAAAGGAACAGTAAGTTGTACATAATAGATTTGTGGTTTTATGTGCAATCATCTTTTTTTTCTACTCTATTATGTTATGGAAATGCTTGTTTTATTTCTTAAGTTCAGATTAAAAAATTTTAAAAGAAATACCATGAGAATTGTACATGATCAAAGGAACATTTCTTCACAGATGGAGAAAAAAAGTTTGAAAGAAAGGCCCATATGGAGGAAAATCATCCCCTCCCAAACCAGGCTTGGGGAGCAGTTACCTCAGAAGTCTACTTGCTAGCTATTAAAGACAGAGGGATCTGAGAAAGAGATGATGTAGAAAAGAGGAAAGAATATTTGGCTCTAGATTCAGATGACTTCAGGTCAAATTCCATCCCTGATGCTTCTACCTATATGATTTGGGGTGAGTATTCAATTTCTCTGCATTTCAATATTCCCATCTCTATGAACGTAGCTGGTCTGTAATTCCATAAATTCCATGTAAAGGGGAACTAGCTCATGAGGGCCCAGTCCTCAGGAGTATGCCATGTGCTCTGGATGATGCAATTCCCCAAGGATGTTTGATAAGACTGCTCCCAGACTTACACAATGAAAGACCCCTCTCTCCACTTGAACATGCTCATATATGCTATGATTATTTTCCTGTCCACCTGCCATATCAAAGAGGAGCTTTTCAGTTGTTTGCTGATCTGACCTGGCATGTCAGCCATTCAATAAACACTGACCAAATGAGATTTTAGCTGAGACTTGAAGCAAGCTAGGGAAGCCAAGAGGCAGGGATGAGGAGGATATGGTCTCCTCTGCATGGAGGACAGCCAGCAAAAATGACTGGAGTAGGATTTTCCTTGTGCAAGGAACAGCAAGGAGACCAGTGTCTTTGGATCACCAAGAATGGCAAGGGGATGTAAGGTGTAAGAAGACTGGAAAGATAGTAGAGGCAGATTATGAAGAGCTTTTGTATACCAAAGAAAAGATTTTATATTTGATCCTCGAGGTGATAGGGAACCACTGGTATTGATTGAACAAGGGAGTAAGGGGGAGGAAGAGAATCAAGACCAGATTTGTGATTTGGGAGGATCACTTTGACAGCTCAGCAGAGGATGGGAGAGGGTGCTGACTTGTGACAGGCAGACCCACAAGCAGGCTGTTGCAATAATACAGGCAAGATAAGGTACTCTGCTAGGACAGTGGCAGTATCAGCAGACAGAAGGGGGCATACATGGAAGCTGTTCTAAAGGTAAAATTAAGAGGCCTTGGCAATAGATTGGATATGGCTGGGGGGGAGGGGGAAGATAAAAGAATAAGGATTTGAGGTTGACACCTAGGTTGTGAGCCTGAGTGACTGGGAGGATGGTAATGTCCTCAGCTGTAATAGGTACATACAAAAGGTTTCAACATCTTGAATTCCTCTGTGGCTGTTTCCTAATAAGGACGATGAGTTGCTGTAGGTCATTGGTTACGGAGGTGGTGAGACAGCAAGGGGCCTCCTGAGCAAATCTATGTTTGGGTTGAGACCAGCTTCTAAGTATCTTTTTTTCCATTGGCACAAAGCCCTAAAAGACTTTGAAAGGTTGATGAGTCCATTGATGGGAGACCATGCCAGAGTTTGCTGGCAGCCATGCTCAATGAGGAGCAAACTCTTTGATCCGTCATAGTAGGGGATCCATGATGGCCAAGCCATCGTGAAGTGATAGAGCAACTGACTCAGTAATGGCTGCATTTGGAAGCCAACTTGGGAGGAAGGCTTTGCAGCAAACCTTTAAGCAGGAGCCTACTCTCCTCAGGACCTGACTCACTAGAGAGGAAAGAGTATATGTGTGTGTGTGTGTGTGTGTGTGTGTGTGTGTGTGTGTGTGTGTGTGTGTGTGTGTGTGTGTACTTTGGTTCTTGATATATCTCTCAGTAAAAATCCCTTTGTGAAAGCTAATTGATGCTAATTTGTTCAATAAAACTGAGTTACCCACCACTGCAACTACCATTAAGTAGAATGTGCTATAATGGAGGCTTAAGAGAATGGAAAGATACCCTCAACCTTCAGAGGTACAACCCTGAAGGGAGATGAAGCTAGTTAGTCCTCTGGGGGGTCTCATTCACTAATGAGAGGGGGAGTCATGTTCAAGACCCCCAGAGTTTATGAGTTCCATAGAAAATGAGGCAATTGGGTTAAATGGCCTTGAAGGCTCCTCCCAGTTCTCAGTTTATGATCCTATACTCCTGACATAAATCAGACAATTCACTTAACAGAGTAAGAAGAATGTAGCTGGTCTGTAATTCCATCAAGAAGAAAAGAGAATTGAGTAAAAAAATGGCATTCTTAACTCCTGGAAACTGTATCATACAAAGGACCTGGGTTCAAATGATGAGAGCACCACAATGTGGGAAAACCACACAGAGATACAAAAAGAATTTTAATCAATTGAAGGCAAAGCTTATGCTTCCAGCATTGGTGGAAGTGCCAGTAAAAGATCCAGAGTAAATGATCTCCTATAAGAGAATCTTCCAGTATCACTGGCTCTATCTGTGTGGTTGTTTCAACTAACCAACTCAGGAAGTCTTTTTTTGTCCTGATCTACCTTAGGTATGCAACTTTGAGAATAGAGCAAGTCTCCAGCCAGCTATTACAGATAAGGGGATTCTGCTGGTTGGGTTCAAGCTACGGTCATCACCTGTCTGAGCAGTGGTTGATAGTTCTGCTGGCTGAGTTCAGGCAGTGGTTTCCCACTAGAGCTAAACTGAAAAAAATTCCCTTTGTTCACCCAGTCTTTCCGTATTCAATCTTTTGCAAATTCCTTATCTCCTACTGAGTTCTGGCAGAATCCTGAAGACCTTGATTCCAGTAAAGTGAATGACCACACCTGAAAGGCATCTGAAGTTCTACCAAGAATCAACTGAGAAGAGATGGGAAGTAATGGATGCCTTCTTCCCTTCAACCCCACCCAGGAGAACAAGGGAACAGAATCTCATCTAGTCTAACTTAAAAGTGAACAAAAACACCCTCTATAATATACCAGACAAATGGTCATCTAGACTGCTTGAAAGGCCAAATTGCATAATGGATAAGATGCTGGACCTAAAGTCAGGAAGAATTAAATTCAAATCCCTCCTCAGACACTCTTTAGTCATGTGGTCCTAAATAAGTCATTTAACATCTCAGTAACTCAGTTTCCTTATCTGTGAAAAGATGATGTGGGAACTGATGGTCAATAAGGTTCTTTCAAGCTCCTAAGGGTAAGCCCATAGTCTCCAGAGACAGCCTGTTTCAGTGCTGGAGATCTGTATTATTAGGAGGGTTTTCCTTGTACCAAGCTTGCATTTGAGTCTGTGCATGTATTTTCCTGTTGATAGTCCAGCCCTGTAAACAACTCTTACACTTCTCCCACATGACAGGCCCTCAATCACTTGACAACACTTATCATAAGCACTCTTCCCTCCAAAAAAAAGTTGGCCCAATGTCCCCAGTTCCTTAAACCAATCATGCAATGACATGAATCCATCACCCTTCAATGGCATGAATCCAACACCCAAAGGGATTGGTTGTCCTCCTCTGAATACTCAAGTTGTCAAAGTCCTTCTTAAAAAAAAAAAAATATATATATATATATGTATATATATATATACATACACACATGTATACACACATGTATGTGTGTGTATGTGTGTATATATGGGGAGCTACATGGCACAGTGAATAGAGTGCTGAACCTGGATCCAGGAAGACTCATCTCCCTGGGTTTAAATGTGGCCATAGACACCTACTAGTTTTGTGATGCTGGGCAAGTCATTTAACCTTATTTGCCTCAGTTTCCACATCTGCAAAATGAGCTAGAGAAGGAAATAGTAAGCCATTCTAGTATCTTTGCCAAGAAAACTCCAAATGGGGTTATGAAAAGTTGTACGTGAGTGAAAACAGCTGAACTATAAGAATATGTAGGATCATGGCAGAGGAAAGTACAGTAGGACTATCACCTACCTAGTCCTAAATACTATACTTTTTTTTTTGTTTTTTGGAGGGCAATTGGGGTTAAGTGACTTTTCCAGGGTCACACAGACAGTAAGTGTTAAGTGTCTGAGGCCAGATTTGAACTCGGTTCCTCCTGACTCCAAGGCTGTTGCTCTATTCACTGCCCCACCTAGCTGCCCCTACTATGCTTTTCTTTTTTTTTGTAATAAATTTTATTTGTTTTCTTCTTTACATCATTCATTTTCATGAGATTTTTGAATTACAAATTTTCTCCCCATCTTTCCCCTACCCCAAACCCAAAACAGCAATCCCACTGTAGAGCCCCTCCCCTGTTCTGCTCTCTAACTATCTGGTAGGGCAGGGAGGGTCTCCCTACCCCAGCCCCTGTATATCTTAATTCCTAGTTGCAGGTATTGCAGAGCTTTAAATTCTAGGTTCTTTCAATTCCTCCCTTGTCCCCCCACCTCCACTGGAAGGACAACCAATTCAATATAGGCTGTGTATATGTGATTATACAGGACATCTTCATAGTGGACATATTGTGACAGTGACTATATGTCCCTCCTGGCTATCCCTCCCCCCTGGTTCTGTTCTCTACCCTGTCCCTGTCCCTTTATTGAAGTGTGAGCATCCAGCATCCCTCCCCCAGACCCTGCCCTCCCCTCCGTCATCTCCCCTCTCATCCCCATACCCCTACTCTCTTGTGTGGCATGATGCCCAGTTTAGAGTTTATGCCATTTCTTCCCTAAGCTAGATTCAATGAGAGTAAAGGAAAGTAAAGTTGTAACAGTTATCCCCTGCCTCTTCTATATGGGATGATTAACTCCATTTTGTCTCTCCCTGTATCCTCTCATTCTAGTCCTCTCCCACCTCAGAATTTCACCTTTTAAAGTATCATCCTTTCGTATTCAATTGACCCTATATCCTCTATATACTCATATATACACATGCTCAGATATGTATTCATTACTGTGCTTTTCTTAATGGAGCTTGAAATGGCACTGACTTTTTTGCCTGCTTTCTGATGCGTCTAGGTGCATAATGGAGAGAATACTGAAACTGTAGCCCAGAAGACATGAGTTGAAATCCCACCTCAGACATTGGTGTGCCCCTGCAGAAGTCATTGAACCTTTCTAAATCTCAGTTTCCTCATTTGTAAAGGGAAGATTTATTAAAAAGTACTTTTCCTCACAGGGAAAGTTGTTTTAAGAATCCAATGAGAGAGATAGAGGGGCGGACCCAAGATGGCGGCGTAGAAGCAGCAAGGCTACGCAGATTTCAAACAACCACCATAAACACCCATAAAATATGACCCCAAAGTCTAGGACTCTCAGACTCACAAAAATACAGAAAACACATCTCTCACTGAAGGCAGCTCAGCAGCAGGGGCTCATCGCAGCGGATCGGGAGCTGAACCCAAGACCGCGGCCAGGTCCAGGGCACTGGGAAGGAGCACAGCTGAGGCGAGCCTCGCCGCAGCCAGTCTGCAGGAGAGAAGCTCTACAGCCTCCAGCACCTCCACATCTACCAAGGTGTGAAAAACAGGGATTGGAGAGGGGCAGCTCGGCAGGAGGGGCTCATCCAGCGGGCCAGCAGGCCAGGAGCCAAGACCAGCCCAGCCAGAAAACCACAACGCAGCCAGGCCCCAGGGTGGCCAGGAGGAGCTGAGACTACCAAGGCGCAATGTGAGTCTACTTCAGAGAAGATCTACTGCACCTGAGGGGATCTTCAAATCCAGCAAACCAGGGTCAGAGATGGACAGTGAAAGTGAAACTTTGAAACTTAATTTGGGGGAGGAAAAGCAGTGAGGCCAACCTGTCCCCAGTGCAAGGAAGCAGTGGGGAAGGGAAATGCTGTAACCAGTGAGGCCCCTACTGGGCTGCTTCAGAGCCCCTGGCCTTCTGGCTCCACAGGGGGGCTGAATCGCTTGATCAGGGCCAAGTGCTCTTGCATTGAGCAGACGGATTATGGTCTTGGATGGTGGTCCTGGGGAGCACTTTCAGCAAGCCAAAGCTGGGGGGACTTGCGACACCACTCTAATAGCTCCAGCAGCTGGGAAAACCCCAGCAATTTGGAACAGAGCTTTCCCCCCTGGAAGCAGTGTTTCACAGAGCTAAAAAAAACCAACCAATTAACTGACTGGCCAACATGAGGAAAAGGAAGCAAAATAAG
>CM053594.1:308966275-309053256 GCA_028646575.1 Pseudocheirus occidentalis
ATGGGGATGAGAGGGGGGATGATGGAATGGAGGGGCAGGGTCTGGGGGAGGGATGCTGGAAGCACAGACTTCAGTAAAGGGACAGGGACAGGGTAGAGAACAGAACGGGGGGTTGGGAGGGATAGGAAGGAGAGACAGATGATCACTGTCACAATATGTCCACTATGAAGATGTCCTGTATAATCACACATCCATAGCCTGTATTGAATTGACTGTCCTTCCAGGGGGGGTGGGGGACAAGGGAGGAATCAAAAGAATCTAGCATTTAAAGTTCTTCAGTACGTGAAACTAGGAATTAAGATATACAGGGGCTGGGATAGGGAGACCCTCCCTACCCTACCAGAAAGTAAGAGAGCATAGCAGGGGCGGGGCTTTACAGTGGGATTGCTGTTTTAGTGTTGAGGCAGAGGAAAGATGGGGAGAAAATTTGTAATTCAAAAATGTCATGAAAATGAACGATGTAAACAAGAAGACAAATAAAAAAAGAAAAAGAAATTAAAAAAGAAAAAAAAGGAAAATATCATCCCTTCGTATTCAATTGATCCTATACCCTCTATATATTCATATATACACATGCTCAGATATGTATTCATTACTATGCTTTTCTTAATGGAGCTTGAGATGGCATTTACTTTTTTGCCCGCTTTCTGACGCATCTAGGTGCATAATGGAGAGAGTACTGAAACTGTAGCCCGGAAGACATGAGTTCAAATGTCACCTCAGACATTGGTGTGTCCCTGCAGAAATCATTGAACCTTTCTCAGTCTCAGTTTCCTCATTTGTAAAGGGAAGATTTTTTTTAAAAGTACTTTTCCTCACAGGGAAAGTTGTTTTAAGAATCCAATGAGAGGAAGTGTGTACTTTGTAAACCTTAAAGTTCTATGTCAGTGATAGCTATTATTTTTATTATTACCATTATATCACACCATTTACTCATAACAAACTTATAAATGAATAAAATCCCAAGGGGAGCTACTGTCGAGCTGTTCCTTTCTCATTTTTGTACTTATGAAATGGATTTTTGGAAACCAGTTATAAGACTTCACATTTATTCCTACTGAACCTTATCTTATCCCATTTGGTGCAGAGTTACAGCCTGCCGATATATTTAAGCACATCCAGGACGTTAGTTACTTGTACAACGCCTGGCACATAGTAGGTGCTTCTTAATAAATGTTTGTTCCCTTCCCTGCCTTTGTGCCATTTGCAAATTTGGCCATTTTTTTACCCCTTTGTTCATTTGCTAGGGAGATAGATATATGTGTGGGAAACATAATGATTCTGCTGCCTGTTTATCTTCTTGAGTCATTTTGCTATTCTGTTTTAATTAAATCTGATGCTGTTTGAGTTACATCTACTATGTGAGTTTAAAGAGAGTACATTCACTGATGTTCAGTTTAAGCTCTATTTGTATCATTGGGATGACCACAGCACCTCACTGAACGCAGGCTACCAGAGTTGAGGGAGGACCCAAATGATATGTGGGACTTGTCTGGGGTTTTAATGGATATTTGTGGATTGTCTGTGGATGCTTATGGAGTTTCAGGTCAGGATATGGATGCTTGTACTGACTGTGCCTCGGCAAAAGCTAACTCCTTACAGTGTTAGTGTTACAGTAGCATTAGCTGGCTACATTAACATCTTAAGGTATAAATTGTCTATACCAGTAGCTGGAAAGACATTGCTTAAATTATTTGTACCAGTTGCACTGGGGAATTTTTGTCCCTCCAAGATCTAGACCATTGTTAGGTGATTGGTTTTCCCTAACAGTAGTAGCTGGTGCTACAGTGGATAGAGCACCAAGACCAGAGTCAGAAAGACCTACATTCAGATCTGATGTCAGTGTGTGACATTGAGCAAGCCATACCTTTAGAAAACAGCTAGGTGGATCCGTGCATAGAATGATGGTTCAGGAGTCAGGATGATTTGAGTTCAGGGGCAGCTAGGTGGTGCAGTGAATAGAGCACAGGCCTTGGAGTCAGGAAGACCTGAGTTCAAATTCAGCCTCAGACACTTAACACAAAAACTAGCTGTGTGACCTTGGGCAAGTCACTTAACCCTGATTCCCCTCCAAAAAGCAGGAAAGGAAATGAAAGAAAAAGAAAGGGAAGAGAAGGGAAGGGAAGGGAAGGGAAGGGAAGGGAAGGATGACGGATGACTTGAGTTCAATTCTGGCCCCAGACACTTACTAGCTATGTAATCCTGAGTAAGTCACATAACCTCTGTTTGCCTCAGTTTCCCCATCTGTAAAATGATCTGAAAAAGGAAATGGTAAACCACTCCAGTATCTTAGCCAAGAATACTCCATGAACAGTGTCATCCACAAGGTCGTGAAGGGTCAGACATGACTGAACAACAACATGTACCTTTGAGGAAGTCAGGGGCAAATCACACAGGAAGGAAGATGAAGCAGGTACAACCCGATGGAACTTGCTGACAACTTCAGGGAATACCCTCAGTTTTGCAAAGAGATAAGTGATGAGGGGAAAGTGCTTGGAAATTAATTACCAAACATCTCCATTGCTGAACAGGAGTTAGTGAATGAATTTAACAATATCTTCAGAAGTCTTGAGTGACAATGAGAGAACATGATAGGGAAGGCAATGAGAAAGGTAGGAGAGACACATTCTCCTGGACAGCCAGGAAACTGCTTTTAGTATCCCCATCAGCAGAGCAAACATTTAGCCAAGAAGTACAGTTACAAAGAACTCTATGTGGGAAACGATTACATTTTGATGAATAGGAGGCAGGAACGAGAGCAAGAATTCACCGCTCATAAGCAGGTAGACCCTTAAAGCACAAATGCAAAATGTGAGAGTAAGGGAGGAGACTAGTGTGCAGAAATGGAGGACTCATGTCTAGTCTCAGGGGACCTGCCTACTCACCTGACTTAGTAACATAATACTGAAGCCTTTGCTGATGCCAGGCTAAGTTTGTAGTGGTAGTGCCTACAGTGCACATGGCAGCTCTGTGAAGTTCCTTGATATACTCCAGTAGGACAAAGAAAAAACTTCTAATTTTATGTCAGGTTGAGAGAAGTAATCAAAAGGATAGCATGGACCAAGCTAGACTAACCCAAGTGTTCAGGAGACTGATTTAGAATGAAATAGCATTGACGCAGTTAGTGGTTGGTGTTGGTGTGTGCGTGTGTGTGTTCTTTCCAAAGGCAGTATCTTGTTTACTTAGAATTAGTAGCGTTGCTCAGTTGAATCATGAATTTACAGCTGAAAGGGACTTTGAAGGCCAGCTAGCCCATTCCTTCCTTTTACACATAAGGAAACAGAACCACAGAAGTAGTGGCTCACCCAGGGTTTCACAGATAGTGAGTGTCTAAGTCAGGACTTGAACTCAGGCCTTCACAATTCTAAGTTGAATCTCTCGTCCATTATGCTTCTAAGAAGAAGAGAGAATGGTCAGACCAACATGACTCCAAGACATCTTTCTAGCCATTGATACTAAAAGATCACTGAAAGTCAGACCATACCAACTAAAAGATGGGGCAACAGATTTGCTTCTCTCAGAAAGGCAGAGAAGCTTAGGACCAGATGTAGCAAGGAAGCCAACTTTAAGCACAGCATCAATAGTCTTCAGACAAAGACACCCAGTTGTATTTTCCTAAAACTGTCACCAAGATGAGAACACGTGTGTTGGGTGCATCCAAGAGGAGAATTAAGCCCTGGTTTGCCATGAGCTCACAGCCGCTGGTATCAGGAAATAGGAGAGTCAGGGATGAAGAACCTGTCACTACAACACCAATCTTTTCTAAGTCCTTTCCACGTAGGCATGGAACACAGTGCAATAGTGATAGTGAGGACTGAAAATGTTGGGTATTGTGCTGTGTAATTATATTCTAGCTATTATATAGATGGCGTTTGCAATATATGACTGTATGATGGATGTAGCCCCTAATTTTCTTGAAGACTGAGTGAGAAAAACTGCCCACATTTGGATTATGTTATAGTAAGTTAAGGTTCTCTGGGGAAGTTGTTGGTATCTCCAAGACATTAGGTGCTATAACCCTGGTATGTCTAGATATAGCAAATATCTCTGAGCTTTCAACATTAATTAGGATGATACCAGCCTGTTCAAATTACTGGCAGAGCATTACAGGCAGCAATTGGGGAGCTAATACTTTAACACCTTGACAATTGTCTTGACAAGGTCAACTCCTTTTCAAAGTTAACCCCTTTTTAACAAGGTTAACATAGGCTAGGCCCTTCTTCTGTCACTGATGATGTCACATTGCTCTGGTTACTCATTGGCCCATTAACACTACATTTGTGATGATGGATTAAGCCATGGATGGTTAAACACCTTGGCTAGGCTATTAGATTTCAATTCAATTCAATTAAATGAGCATTTATTAAGCACTTATTTTTGTCAAGCAATGCTGTATGCTAGAGACAGAAATAAAACAACCTTGTCCTCAAGGAGCTCATATTGCATTGGGAGTTGTGTAGGTGGGAAATAACACAGACACAAGGGAAATGAATTAGTAGGCTTTTAAAAAGAAGAGCAGAAGGCTTCCAGCAAGACGACCAAATGAGAGATTATATATAATTCCAACTCACCCTTACCACCCTGAAACAGCTAGTATAGCAAAAGAATAAAAAGGGCATCATAATAAGGACATGGGAAGAAAATTTCCACAAGCTAATTGTCAACAGGAAAAACAAAGTAAATTGTACAACTAGTTCTCTGCTTTATTCTCAACTCAGTGCTATGTAAATCGGGTGAGCAATTGCCTACCTCGGGCTCGGAATCTCTACATCCATCTGGCTGTGGTAGCAAACAAGAAGACTGCTGGTTCTATCAGCCCTTAAGTCAAAGAGAGAACACTGGAATTGACTAGGAAGAGACAGCTTATATAACAAGAAACTCCAATCAGAATTAATATGTAACTATGAATCACCAAAAAGGAAAAGAAATAAAATATAATATATGATCTGCTTAAAAAGCAGTGGAAAATGACTTATCACCAAAAATGACTCAATCCAAAAAACCGTAATTTACAAGGCCTGATCTTGACATTTCAAATAAAGGGAAAGACAAGACTGAGGTTTGAGTTGGCCCTTAGAGGTGATAAGAAAGGGTGGAGATTCTTATTGGATTGTTTTAAGCAATCTTAGCCCCAGAAAATTTGAAAATTTCTGTCTTTTTCTCTTAAAAGAGGAGTAAGAAATAATGTAATAGGATCTATATATCTAAAGGGGAAAATAGTCAGCAATATCTGAATTTGAATGAGACTAATTTATCCATAAAAAGGAGAAGAGTGATTTAGTAGATTAGAAAGTAAAACCCAATAATGTCTTCTCTATAAGAAAGGCATATAGAACCTCAAGAAAAAATAGTTAAAGTGAGGGATTAGGACAGTATTTTATATGCATCAGCTGAATCTAAAAATGCAATAGTGACAGTCACAATTTTAGGCAAAACAAGAGTGACAAACAAACTTTTAAGAGAGACAAATGGGGAAAATGAACCATTCTTAAAGGCACCATAGATTACATAATATTATTGGTATTTTTAAAAATTACACAGCATCTAGGTATTTAAAAGAAAACCTATCTTAATTATAAGGTTCGGGTGGTAAGATAATAAAAACTGGGGACTTCTACAGCCCTCTTTCAGTATTAGACAAATCTAACAGATAAACAAGAATTTAAGAAAAAAAGACTATTAGGAAAAATTGATATGATTAGGCCTTTGGTGATTATTGAATTTTATTCTCAAGAAATATACCTAGGGCAGCTAGGTGGTGCAGTCAACATAGCACTGGCCTTAGAGTCAGGAGACCTGAGTTCAAATCTGACATCAGACACTTAACACAAAATAACTAGCCATGTGACCTTAGACAAGTCACTTAACCCCAACTGTCCTCCAAAAAGCAAAAAATAAAAAACAAACAAAAAAATAAATAAATATTTTTAAAAAAAGAAAGAAAGAAATATACCTTGGTGGTAAAGAATTGGAAACTGAGGGGATACCCATCAATTGAGGAACAGTTTGTGAAAAACATTTGGGAATAATTGGGAAATTATAGTATAGGAATGTTATAGAATACTATTTTGCTCCAAGAAACTATGGAGATAATAATATTGAAAAGACAAACAATTTTGAAAATACTTAACTCTAATTAACACGATGGCCAATCATGATTCCAGAGAACTGATGACAAAACATACTACCTACCTCCTGATAGAAGTGATGGGCTCATGGTACAGACTGATAAATTTTTTTAATGGCCAATGCTGGAATTTTAAAAAATTTACTCTATACATATAAGAGTTTTGTCCTTCTTCCATTGGGGAAAAAAGTAGGAAAAAGAGGAGGTAGATTTTTGTTCATTGAGAAATATGTAATTTAACCTGAAAATTTTAGTATACTTTGGCCAAAGTCCTTGGGTTTGAATCTCAATTCTGTCATTTAGCTTGGGTAAATGACTAAATCTTTGTGCATCAGTTTACTCAACTCCAAAATGAGAGGTGGTAGGCTCATTGATCTCTGAGGCCCCCTTATACTCCTAAATCTGTGATCCTATAGCTTATTTTTCAGTATTGCCTGACACCTTTACCAAAATTGAAGATGAATGATAGCATCAAGAACTCATAAAACAAAGGCCAAAATACTATTTATAGACTTTCACACAGTAAAAATTAAAATGGAAATAAAAACCAGGACATAAAACTGGAAATTAAATAATCTTATTTCAAAGAATGACTAAGTCAAAGAAGAAACCATAGAAGCAATAATCATAGTGGAGAATATGCTAATAATGAAACAAAGTACCTGTATTTGTGGAATGAAACTAAAGAAATCCTTATAGGGAAATTTATCTCTTTAAATATTTACAATGACAAAATAGAGACAGGGAAGACCAATGAACTGAGCTTGAAACTTTAAACAAAGCCTAGACGATCAACAAATTAATAACCCTCTTCTGGGTTTGGCCTAACACAGACCAATTTTCTGGTAGTTTATGAAAATGAAATGAGACCTCCTAAGTCATTCAACAGTTAATAAAAATTTGCCTAGCTATACAAGGAAAGACATTCACAAGGAAAGGCACTGCAGATACCATGAGTTAATTTAGCTAAGCAAAGCTTCTCTGTCTCTGAGTTGCCCACATGGTCTACCAGTCAAGCATCAGAAAGCAACTAGAGTTACTTATGGTTGTGTACTTATTTAATCAGTAAGTGATGTCAATAGCCTGAGCTTTTAGTCCCCTAAGCCAATCCAGTTGGGAGGGTGGTTTCAAAACCTTTTAAGAAAAATTGATCTAACCCCTAGGTGTAGGGTATTAGGATATCACTCCCACCACAAATCCCTAAGCAAGTAAAAATATATAAATTCTAGAAATCAGAGACAAAGAGACTATATAGCTGATAAATAAAACTGAGCTTTTAAAAAAAACCATTATCTAACTTGATTTTTGAAAATGGGGGAAAGAAAATCAAATGACCAAAATTAAAAATTAGAAAGGAGATTTCTTAAACCAGATATTTGCTATCCCCAAAAGGAAGTTCATGGTATGGAAAGCTAGAATCAATGAGACAAATACATTTAAACAAAAAAAATGTTTTTACTAAATACAAGCAAATACTAAGCATGGATACAGAGATCTCTCCAGACCCTGCCCATGGGAATACATCCAGGTCAATAATACAAGGTCTGATGTCATGGTCCTCTTCCAGAATGAAGGACAAACACAACCTATGGGTAGTCCCCTCCCCTCTTTCTTCTTCCCCTGAGAGTACACTGCCCAAAAGAACTTATATTTTGTTGGCTGAAAACTGAATTCACCAGAATGGGGGCTCAATTCTAAATATGGATAGATACACTGGCATAATACACTGGCATAATCTGACAAATCTGAGGTTGGAGGACACCAAGCAGAAATGGGGGCTGGCTCTGGCCAACTATGATTTTTAACATGTAGTACCAATCAGAGAAGAATCAACATGGAAGCAGGTGACTGTTTCTTAGACCCTCCACACCAGAGCCCTTATTAATCTCTACAGAATAAGTAAAAGCTATCATGTACAGGGACCTAAACTGTTCACACATGGGGTACAGCTGAGAGTCTAGAGCATCCTTCCATAAGAGTGTGCCATTGGTGGAAATCAATATCTTCATTGGCTCAATTCTCCCTGTTCTCATTTTCCTTGGATGATTGATATTGGGACAAGTTGTTCTTGTCTACAAGAAGTTGTACAGGCAAGAGTGTTCTGAAATCATTTCGAACTGTCTCATGAAGAGATTGTTAAACTTTGGTGTGATTATTTATACCTCATAAACTCACAATGCTACAGATCATAGCTTGATTTATTGTTCTGTGGATTGCCTAGACTTGAGAAAGTGACAGAGAAAATGTTACTAATGCAAATTGATTAAACTTAAAAAGTAAATCATGTATACTTTTTTAAAAAAGAGATTCTGTTGTTAAACACTTATAAACATAACCTTGTATTCAGACCACAATGATCACAGCAAGCACAAGTGAATAGCTATGAAATCTAAATGTCCTCTTCCTTGACCCCAAGGAAGAGATATGAGAAGTCACTTTTCTACCTTCTTTGCAGTAGTCTGAGACTCAGGGGTATGGGATGTATATTTATACACACTAGATATAATATGGGGATTTTAAAATATGATGATCAGGTTTTTTTTCCCTCTTAACTTTCTTCTTTTTAAAAGGGATTGCTATGGTGGGAATAGGGTGAGGAGAGGTGCATATTTAGAAATGTAGGTAATTTAAAAGCAAAAAGGATCAATAAAGGATAAGAAAAGGGCTTAGGAATAAGAAAAGTGATAAGAAAAGAAAAGAAAAACCCCCTTGAAACTTACCTCCCTAGTAATATAACTCTACTGTTGAATGAGAGAAGTTAGAACAATGAAATGGAAGATTGCAAGGCATAAGGAAGTAGTTAGTGCTACCAAGACCAATTGATCCAAGGCCATGAAAGCACTCTGTGAAAATATTGGACATCTGGGAAGCTGGTACAACATAGATTCTGCCAGTCCAAAATGGCATTGGATGAATGGGTGAAACCTATGTTGTATGTGCTCAAAGAAAAGTGTTACCAACTTAGTTGACTTATGTAGAGACTAAATACCAAAAAGCTTTTGGAACTGGTGTGTTTATTAATTGATGAGTATTTAACAAGGGCCTATTATATGCTATGTACTATTCTAGATGCTGAGGATAAAAAAGGAAGGAAAGGAAAGAATGAAATACTTCTCTAGCAGGTATGGTGGTATGGGAAGTGAAGAGTATTTCTTGGAATGTCATTCTTGCCAAGACTTGTTTGGATCAAGGTGGAGCTTTTGGGTGAAGATTTTGGGTGTTTGATTTTGTGAGCCTTGACAGAAATCAAGAAGTCTAGAACTATACTTTACCATGCTCAACAAGACTCAAAATCATTATACTAAGTATGCTGAGAGCCTTGACTGCCAAGCAGAAGGTTCAGTGAGGTCAACATATAACCATTCTATTCATCCTTAGAGGGCCACCAAGAACACACCACTAGCTTTACTTCATAGCTCACAGAGTCCTGGATACTCCTTATTTATTGATATGTGCTTTAGAGTTTTGGAAAATGGAGATGAATTGCCAGCACTTTTACTTACCTGTGAGATCAGTCGAAGGAGGCCCACTGCCTAGCTAGCTTTGGCAACTCTTCTAGACCAGACCACTTCATTGATTCAGACTCCAGGCTTAAAATTCAATGGGAAACTTCTGGAACAGGAAAATTGCAATTTAAAAACAAAACTTTTTTTTTTCTTTTTGGAGGGGGGAAGGCAGGGTGATTGGGGCTAAGTGACTTGCCCAAGGTCACACAGCAAGTTTTGTGTTAAGTGTGTGAGGCTGGATTTGAACTCAGGTCCTCCTGACTCCAGGGCTGGTGCTCTTATATTCACTACACCATCTAGCTTCCCCTAAAAACAAAACTCTTTATTAATTAGGAATTAAATGAACATACTTTGAATTTAAAAAGTTATGAAAGTGTCATTTATCCCTTCTGTAGTAACCAAGCATGACAGGGATGCTAATACTTTGTTTGTGGCTTGGTTGATCCTTGAATTCCCTGGAACAGAAGTTGGGAAGTTTTGAGATGTGCTGGACCTTGTGAACGTCAATGTGTAGCAGGAACTGTACAGATGACTGGACAAGGATCTGGGAGCTCTCTGCCTCTGAATCCCGGTGACCAGTAGATTCAGGTAGGAGCTGGGACCATGGAAGGGGATCCAGGGAATCTGAGAGATCACCCTGAGTCAAGATGAAGAAAAGGCTTCTCCTTGGATATTGAATTTGGTGATGAATTTGAAATTTATTAGAGACTGAGGGGTAGAGGGTTTATGTAATTATCTAATGATTGTATGTAGTGATTAATGATACTTAGTAATTGATTGCTATATAAGTGACTGATTAAGTTAACCTATGATCTTCCCATGAGTGGAAGACTGACTGTTGTATTTTGAGATGTCTGAATGACTGACTAAGGAGGCAAACCTCCTTAGGGATACCAGATGATTGTTATTTTGTTCTTTGTTCTAAATACTGTGACCACTTTGGTGAAAACTATGTAGCCATTCTAATGATAAGCTGTTGTGAACACTATATTGTGATTTTCTGTGATAAGATGTAATGTTGTAAATACTATATTGTGATTTATTGTGAATGTTTTCCTTTAATTTGTTCTTGAATAGAGTATTCACTGTACTGTATAATCAGAACCTTAAAAGCTGTTCACTGTAGCATTCTTTTGGGAAGCTGCTCACACATGGCATTACAGTTTGTGACTTCATACAACCTTCCCTTACTTAAATCCAATTCACATGCATGTCATGGCATCACTTCCCTGATGTCACGGTCTTCTTTGAGAACAAAGAACAAACAACAAGCCCAGTTTAATGGGTTTCCCCTCCCATGAATACTTCTGTCTTAAGAGTATATTTCCAGGAAAAATACACAAAAGAATGAACCATTCACTGTGAATTTCAGATACTGTGCCACCAAGTACCTTCTCTGATCTCTCAAATCACTTCACATTGGTGACCATCAATTTCACCTAAGAGAACAGTTGTTACCAAATGATGGACACTGAAATGCACTTTTCTTTACAGATTTTCAACTACTGGCCAAGTCAGTGAAATTAAGGAGGGTAGTTCTATCATGAGGAAAGATAGACAGGAAGAGGAATGGGAAAAGAGCGAAGGAAACCTCTCTTCTGCCCCAAAGGTTTTATCAACGTTCAGGTATCATTTTTTTCCAACTGTTCTGGAAAACCCTGTCATGCTCTGAAATATAATAATGAAGAAACACCCATTTGGGGGCAGGTTTACTTTTTTCTACCTCAGACAGAAATGGTTGAAATTATCCCAGTGGTGTTTATATAATTTTTTTTAACAGGAAGGAGTCTGGTCATTTTAAATACGCATGGTGTCCTATGATCTGACACTGCAAAGTTGTCTATCTTAATACAAACTCTTTTCAAGGTTAGTGCATTAGTCCACAAAAGAACAAGAATAGTTTCTACATGCTGGGCAGATTTGGGGGGTTGGGGGTGGGGAGAGGGGTAGTGATTATCTCAGGGGTTTGGCCAGGCAGTTAAGGCATTGGAACAGAAGTAATTCTATAAATGTTGTGGACTTCAGGGTTGATAAAACTTTCTTTTTAAAATAATCACTAGACCTTGTCTTGATAGTAGTAGAACATGATAAGAAGTATGGGATGGGATGGAGACCCAGAAGCTCCAGGTATAGGGAAAGGTCTGAAGGAGGTATGAAATCAAGCCTGGCAAATGTAATAGAATGAAGTAGGAAAGAAACCTAGGTGGAGACAGGGTCTAGGGATAGGTAGAGGGGTGGCATTGCTTGAACCCATAGAAAACAATATGAGAAGTAATGAATTATGGCTTCTAAAGAACTTTAAAATCACAGTATGGGGGTTGAGGCTAGGTGGCACAATGAATAGAGCACTGGCCCTAGAGTCAGGAGGAACTGAGTTTAAATCGGCCTCAGATACTTAACACTTACTAGCCAAGGGATCTTGGGCAAATCACTTAACCCCAACTGCCCTGCCCTCCCCTCTGCAAAAAAGCAAAAAAAAAAAAATCACAGTATGGGAACCTCTAGCAAGTGGTCCAAGGTTTTGCGTTAACCTAGATTCTCCCCTTACTGTCTCAAAACAAGGGGAAAAAAAACATATAAAAGTAAAAAAAAAAACCAGTAAGTGGAAAAAAGAAATTATTCCCCAGGAAGTAATTCCCATGGAGTAAATAAGAGGGCCCATAGTATCCACTCATTTCTCCTGGCTATACCCAGTACAACCCATTCTCTCCCTACCATATCAGACTTATGTTCTGAGCTCTAAATGATTGTAATACCTCCTGTTATTGACTCTAAAAGCCTCCCTGCAGAAGTAATCTGACCTCCTAGACAGGGAGGTTCATGAATACACTGAAGTCCCAGGGTAGTAGGGTTAAAAGAGTTGTGGATGGAGTAGGGGCCTAGCACTGTTATCTAGAACAGAAGTGAAACATCTCTCCGAAAAAAAAAGATTGAATAAAGGTTATATATAAGCCCAATTTCCCCTTCAGCATAAGCAAACAGCCAGAAAAGCACAAAAAGGGGGTGGTAGGTATGGGATCAATGACTAAAAGATGAGAAAGGAGGAATGTCCACCAAGATAACTCAATGAGAGGTCTTGTTCGAGTATAGTTCAGCTCTTTTTTCAAAGTGGTAGGAAATGTGCCAAAAAGAGTAAATGAATAAAAACAAGCAGTCAAAATTGAATAAGCAAGAACTGATTACAGCCAAGGCAACACAGAAAAATCAGAAGAGTATGAAATCCTCAATGAAGGAGAAAGTATTACAACTAATTTTATGAGATCCTCAGAAAAGCTAACTAAAAAATGGTAAGAACCACTAGAATGGTAAGCAATAATGGAATTTTTTTTTAAATTGAATGGAAATTATTGTGACTAAAGAAATAAAAAGGAGAAAGAGAGAATGAAAATTCAGTGCAAAAACCAGGGAAAAAATTCCTCTTAAAAACTTGAAAGGTTGTTGGGTTTGTTTTTTTTTTTTAATGGAACATCAAATCTTGAAAATGAGTGAGGAAAGAAAAAAGGATTGAACAAAATCAAACGACAACCAGTTTAGAAGAACCCAGTAGATGACTACAGACTAGGGAAATTAAGCTGGGATGGGATGGGATGAGATCATCTAAGTTTTAGAATTTTCCAGGAAAATTGATAAAATAAAAAGTTTGACCATAACTCAAGAAACTTTGAAAGAAAGTTGCCCATAAACATTGGAAACAAAGGGTTAAGTTTGAAAGAAGCCACAGAAACCAACAGAAAGAAATCTGAAGTTTAACTCACAAAAAAACCAAAACAAAACCCTCCTGGCCAAACTTCAAAACGTGAAAGTTAAACAACAAATACTTTAGGCAGCTGGAAAAAAAAATCTTCGCAAAGCAAGGAAAATCCATCTACAATGCTCAATTCTACCATTTAAGAAAATTCAGGTAAAGAAATTAGAATATTATCATCTGAAAAACTTAGAGCAACTAGGTGACACAGTGGATAAAACATTTGGCTTGGAATCAGGAAGACTCATCTTCATGAGTTCAAATCTGGTCTCAAACACGTAATAGCTGTGTCACCTTGGGCAAGTCACTTAACCCTGTTTGCCTCAGTTCCTTATCTGTAAAATGAGCTGGAAAAGGAAATAGCAAACCACACTAGGATCTTTGCCAAGAAAACCCCTAAATGGGGTCACAAAGAGGCAGAACAACAATCTAAAAAACGATAGTGATTGCCTTGCTCCCTAAAATATCGTATCCTTGTTAAGTAGTGCTTAAACAATGAAAATTATGGGGTTTCATTATAGGAAAGGAAGTTAAAATTTTGCTCCAAAAGAAACCAGAGGTAAGCTGGGTGTTTGACATGGAAACTCATGAAACAAAAAGAAAGTATATGAGGTAACAAGAACAGTTAGCAAGGAATGACTAAGAAATTAAATAAATGCTCTCATAATTCTATTTCTATATGATGCTGCTTGAAAAAAGGAATTCTCATATTCTTTTGGGGCCAGTGAGATACCAGAAAGTGTCTGTGGACTTACATGTAAAAGGAGGTGTCAAAAGAATCAGGATAAGGAAAGAAGGAAGAGGAAAATATGTAATTAATATTTCTATGACTAGAATCCATATTTCCTCATTAGTTAGTCAAAAATTTTTGGAAAGGTAGAAAAATACAGCATTTTGAGTAGAGTAGAGAGGGGACAGATAGAAGGATCTTGACATACACACCTACCTTTTCTGAGTACAAGAGAAGAGGGGACCGGTAGTTATCTCTCACCCCATCCAGGAGGGATTTAAGGAGAGGAGACAGAGTTGGAGTTGTGATAAAACTAAGTCGAGAGTAGGAGTCAGAGCTTGCTCATGAAAGGAAGAAAAATACTCTGAAAACACAGTTTTTCCTCCTGAAAAAGTGTGTGAGTGTGTGTGTGTGTTTGTGTGTGTGTCTTTGTGTGTGTGTGACTGGATAAAAAAGAGAGGGGATGGAGGGAGCGTATGTGTATGCTTGAGTCTTTAAAATACTTGCTGTTAAGGAGAGCTGGTTCTTCATGAAACCTTTTGTGGGCAGGATTTGTACTTCTCAGAGCTACCAGGGAGGGGAGTTTGGATCATTAGGGGATATCCATTATGGAAGGTGAACAGATGGGAGATACAGGTTCACAGAGAGAAGGTACCAGCCCAGCAAAGACTCATGATGACTGAAAAAGTTTACAACTGGACCAAACTCTTTGACTCTGAATACTTAGCTTGTTCTGCTACTACCTTTCTCATGAATTAATATTTCTGGAAATTAGGCTACTCAGGAAAAAAATCATTAAAAAAAAGATGAGCAAGGGAAGCAAGGGACAGATATGTAATCAAACTAATACTTGAGCTACATAGAGGCTTTTGTCCTCCAAGAATTCACCCTGTATGAGGGCATTTGTATGTTGCCTGACTGATTAGATTGTAAGCGCATTGAGGGCAGAAACCGTTTAGTTTAGTTTTTGTTGGTTTTTTTTTTTTTTTTACTCTTTTTGTATCTCTAGCCTTTGCATAGTGCCTGGCACATAGTAGGCACTTAATAAATATTGATCAATTGAATTCAAATCTGGTCTCAGACAATTACTAGCTATGTGACCCTGGGCAAGTCACTTAACCCTGTTTGCTTCAGTTTTCTCATCTGTAAAATGAGCTGGAGAAGGAAACAGCAAACCATTCCAGTATCCCTGCCAAGAAAATCTCAAATGGGGTCACAAAGAGTCAGACAGAATTGGGAAAAAAAAGAACAACAACAACAAAATCAAGGAATCTGGGTGGGAGCAAGGTAATGGGAGGGAGTAGAAGAAAATCTGTGGGAAGAGAATGAAATCAGAAAAATGAAAGCCAAAAAATCCTGCAGGGATTAAGTGCTGATTTAAAAGAGAAGAAAAAAAACACCTGATAAATTCAAAGTAATAAAACATAAACAATAATTATAGCTTTAAATGTAAATAGATTGAACTCCCTATTCCAAAGAAATTAAAGAGAATGTCAGCCTGGGCACAAATATAAAATCCAAAATTTTCTGAATAATAGAACACATTTAAAGCATAAAAACACATATGGAGTGAAGAAAATGGGCTGGAACAAAATTTATTATACTTCAGGAGATTCCAAGAAAGCAGGAAGTACAATCATCATTCCAATGTGGCAACAATAAATACTCATAATGTCAAAAGAAATTAATGAGATGATATTGTGTTTATAGGCATCAAATTAAATGGTCATTTAAAAATATATTTGTATCAAATTGCACCTCAGCTGAGTTATTTAAAAAAACACACTGAATTATAAAAAGAGAAATAATAACACAATAATTATAGAAAACTTTAGTATGTCTTAAAGCTGGATTAACCCAACATAAATCTTCTACAAAGAAGGAAAATACAAAATTCTTCAGATTACTGGAGAAAATAGATCTGAAAGGCCTCTGCTGGTTTCTGAAAGTTAATACTAAAGTATATATACATATATATATGTATATGTATATGTATATGTATATGTATATATATATACATACATTCTGAGCATCACAGGATACCTTTACAGAAAATCTCATTAATGAATACTGAATATTCTGAATAGTGAATAAATGCAAAAATTTTAGCAAAGAAATGACCAAATTGAATTTTTTCCAGGAAAGCAAGGAAAACAATTAGCATAATTAATCAATTTTTCTTTTTTTCCCTTAATACAATTTCATTTTTCCCTAGTTATATGTAAAAATAGTTTTCATCATTCATTTTTGTAAAATTTTGAGTTCCAAATTTTTCTCCTTCCTTTCCTTCCCTCCTCAAGACAGCAAGAAATCTGACAGAAGTTATACATGCACAATCATATTAAACATGTTTTTACATTAGTCATGGTATGAAAGAAAAATCAGACTAAAGGGAAAAATCATGAGAAAGAAAAAAACAACAAAAAAGTGAAAGCAGCATGCTTTGATTTGCATTCAGACTCAGTAGTTCTTTCTCTGGATTTGAATAGCATTTTCCAACATGAGTCTTTTGGAATTGTCTTGGATCATTGCATTGCTGAGAAGAGCTAAGACCATCATAGTCAATCATCACAAAACGTTGCTGTTGCTTTGCATGGTGTTCTCCTTGTTCTGCTCGCTTCACTCAGCATCAGTTTGTGTAAGTCTTTGCAGGTTTTTCTGAAATCAGTCTGCTCATCATTTCTTATAGCACAATAGTATTCCATTACATTCATATACCATTCCCCCAATTGATGAGCATCCCCTCAATTTCCAATAATTAATCATTTAAATAACAAAATCTAAATAACAACATCAATAGATTCAGGGAAAGCCCTGAATAAACAAAACACAAGCAAATGCATGGAAGGGCGCTTCTTTAATATGTCAAAAGTAGCACTCTAAAACAAAGAACTAGAATCATTTGCAATGGAGAAGCAATACAAGTTTTTTTCCAATCATATCAAGTGTAAAGTATGTATGCCTATAGTCTCCACCTTTATTTGATCGCATGCTTGAAATGCTATTTATAGCATTAAAACAAGAAAGGGAGGTTCAAGGAATGAACACTGACAAAAAGGAGCCAAAAATATCTCTTCAGAGAGATCGTATGATGTTTTACTTAGTGAAGAGTCAAGATGTTTAAAACTTTTGATAAAGTATCAGGCTATAAAATCAATCTGAAAAAATCATTTCTATTATTTATATACAGTGCTAACAAAAATTAGGAGAAAATAAAAGAGAAATTCCATTTGAAAATAACTACAAAAATACACAAAATATGTGAATGACCAAGATAAAAGAAAACACATATAAATACTACCAGAAAATGTTTTTCAGAAGTGAAGACAAATAAACATGGCTGAAATTGTGCAGTGTAGTTAAAGTGATATTACCTAAATTAGTCTACAGCATTACTGCTATATAATAGGCTACTAAGGGGTTAATTCATAGAAGTAGACAATTTAAAAAATGACTTGGAAGAATATTAAGAATTTCAAGGGGAATAAAGAGGAAGGTAGAATGACTAAAGGGGACTTAGCATTGCCTGATCTCAAATTATATTGAGAAACGGTAATCATCTAAGTGTTTGCTATGTGTTTAAGAAAAATAGAAAAGTAGATCAGTGGAACAGACTAAATTAGTAAGGTCTTGGGGTAAATAAACACAGGGGTTCAGTGTTGAGCAAACCTAAGAACGAACTACTAGGGGAAGGACAAAATAGATAAATAGATAAAACATGGTTGGGTAACTTGAAAGGAAATTGGTAGATGTGATCAGATCAGTATCTTATACATTATGCCATAAGCTACAAATGGATAAGTGATCTAAATTCAAATGGTCACATTAAAAAAAAAAAGAGGAGAATGGAAGATGTGTCTTTCATAATTATAATTTGGGGGAGATTCATAACCAGATAAGCAATAGAGGAGCGTACAAAAGAAACCGGCGATTTTGGTGTTACAAAATTAAGGAGCTCCTGCTAGAATGAGGTTTCAACAGAGAAAAGAAAAATTGCACCAAACAGCTCTGGAAAAGTCAGACTTTCAATCTTTATAGGTAAATGGCGTAAAAATGAAATACTACAAAATATTTCCCAAATTGATAATCCATCATTGGATATGAATAAATTGTTTAAAAAATGAAAACCATCAAATTCATATGAAAATGCTCTAAGAGATAAATTCAAACAATTCTGACAGATCCCCTACCACTTCATATTGGCACTGATGGTAAAAGATGAAAATAATGGAAGTTGAAAGGCATTACTGGAAAATAATGTATTTGCAAACATTTATTTGTTGTCGTTCAGTGTTTCAGGGAGTCTGACTTCGCAACTCCATTTGGGGTTTTCTTGGAGTGCTTTGCCATTTCCTTCTCCAGCTCTTTTTACAGATAAGGAAATTAAGGCAAATAGTTGACCCACGGACTTGCCCAGGGTCACACAGCTAGGAAGTGTCTGAGGTCAGATTTGAACTCAGGAATATTCGTCTTCCTGATTCTAAGCCCAGTCCTCTATCCACTGCTCATTTATTTAGGCTAGATGGATAGAACACCAGACCTATAGTCAGGAAGACCCGAGTTCAAATCCTCCCTTAGACATTTACTAGCTGTGTGTTCCTGGGCAAGTTATTTAACCTCTCTCAACCTTGATTTCCTCATCTGTAAAATAGGGATAATAAGAGTACCTACCTCCCAGGGTCTTTGTGGATAAGATGAGACAATATTTGTAAGCTACTTTGTAAACCTTAAAGTACTACATAAATGCTATAATAATACTTTTAAAATAAATTATAATGGATTTTAATAGTTATTAATATTATTAATAAATGGGTATGTCAGAGACAAATTTTTGTTCAGAAACAGACTGGACTAGATGGGCTCTGAAGTTGCCCTTCCAGCTCTGAGATTCTGTGATTTTATGACTCAAATTACAGTAAAAACAAACAAACAAATGAGCACAGTTCCAGGGAATAAGCACTATTACCACAAACTCTGGGTAGTGGCTCCTCTCAGCATTGTAAATGCTCTGTATTCATCAGACACTGAGGAATTAGTGTGGCCATGATTAAAAGTTGTCTTTGGGGGGAAAAAAATCAGATGAAATGTCTTTAGAACCAAAGGGAGAAATGATGTGAATTCCAGGAAAAATAAACCCATCTATTATTTATCTCCAGTGAGTGAATTATTTAAGTAATTTACTGCCATCCATAAGGATCCACATATTTTACTCCTGCTGGGAGAATTAACTGCATTGTTCAGACAGATTTACCTCTTACAATATAAACAATAGAAATGGACTGAGGTTTGCCGTCAGTTCTAACCCTCTTCTCCCCTCTACCCCCATCCCTCATTTTTCTATTTGATAAAAAGATGAATTGAATAAAGCTTCCATTATAGGAACATTTAACATCAGCCGGGCTCTTTCTGGACAATCTCTTCTTTGACCACCAGGCCCAATTGCTTTTTCAGTTGAGGTGAAGTGATAACCTACTGCTCGGATATGTCTTAATTAGAACCAGAACAATGAGGTCACAGATTCTGATAGAAATGTCATGAGAGAAAAAAACCCAACATAATATTCCTCGTACCTACCCCTGGGGAATGTTCATAGTCATATTCCACCAACAGAGTCTATGCCTTTGGGATGAAATTCCTGGCAAGAATACCACTTAAAACAGAGGCGAAAACACAGCAAATCCCTTAAGCCATTCCCCTTTTCCTGGTACTGGAACCGAGTGCATCCTAAATCCTAAACCAGTAGCTGTGCACGACACGCTTTTCATTGCTTATGCTGCCATTGATGATGGGAGAGGGAGTGGTAGTGGTATATTTTTTGCATTTGCTTATCTGTAAACCGGTGGTAGTGGTATTTCCATCCTATGAGAAT
The DNA here is from genome assembly GCA_028646575.1 of Pseudocheirus occidentalis. Classification (NCBI taxonomy): domain Eukaryota; kingdom Metazoa; phylum Chordata; class Mammalia; order Diprotodontia; family Pseudocheiridae; genus Pseudocheirus; species Pseudocheirus occidentalis. The sequence goes on from CM053594.1 coordinate 308,986,253, forward strand.
GCAAGATCCTAGACAACAGGGACTTTGCATGCCTAGTGCCTGGAATTTTAGTAGACTCTTAGCCAGTGTTTGCTTGTTTGAATGAATGACTGAATGAATGAACGAATGAACACCAGGGCTTGAGGGATTTAACTGCTCACTCCTCAGTTTACCAAGCTTCTAAAATGTACAGGAGTGTGCTGAGATCCAATATTAGAGTTCCTCTAAATGAGGAGAGACAAAGGGACAAAAACCTGGGAGGCAATCTCGCTAGTCCTACTGAACCTGGGCAGTTCTCACCAAATGTCCCTCTCTCTTGCCTGTCTGTTCAGCCACTCTTTACCCACTTTTACTCAGGATGACTTCTCTGGCCCTCTCCTTTGACCCTGGGCTTTCTGTCCACCCCCACCTCGGCTGAATTTCTCCCTCCCTCTTGTCTAAGCCTATTTATGAGGCTTCCAGGCAAATGTTTTGACTTCAGTCGGAAAGACAAGCTCCTAGTGGCATCTTTGTCACAGCAGCCCAGACTCCCCAAACAAGCCTGGTGTTGATGGAAATGTCCACTTAGGGGGCTCGGGCTGGTGCTCTGGCAGATCCCACAGGGCTTAAAAACACCTCAGAAGTCTGGATGTTGACTCTAAGCCTCTTCATGACATTTCCAGAGAACTCTTGGTTGACACCTTCCCCTCACCCCCTAAAGTTGCCTTGCTTTCATCAGCTGCAGGCACTGAAAGGAATTTCACTTCCTGTGGCTTTTTCATCATTTTTTTAACCAGTAGAAATTCTTGATGAAACTCACTCTTTTCAATCCCAGGGAGGCCTGGGTTTTTGTTTCCACTCTGCCACTACTTTGTGACTTTTCCCTTGGCTGAAAGGGGAGGATCAGAGGGGTTTTTGAGCAAACGTTTAACCACCAGCTCTCCCCAGGGGGAAAATAGTACTCCTAATATACTTTTAAGTTTAATCTACATTATTAACATTCTCACTATTCTTTTTTTTAAGTCTAGACAATCAACAAAACAATAAATCAAGCCTTGGTTTGTAGATTTGGCAATCTCCAAAGTATAAATGCTCACCTCTAGTATCTGCTGGAAAAAAATACTAATAATGCAAATTAAACTTAAAACCAGAGATCCAGTTATTAAACATTTCCCAGAACACTACTACTGATAAGGGTGCTATCTCCAAACCCAACATGACCTGGGTTCACGTGTCACCTCTGACATCAGCTGTGTGATTCTGGGCAAGCCAAATTAACTCTCAGTATCCTAGGCAATTCTATCAGATTGTAAAATGCAAATATGGTGCTGCACTGAATTGGTAGGAGGTTTATTCTCAAACTTCCCTCTACCAATGAAATCATGGATCCTCACCCTATCTTTATCCATAATGGCAATATTGGGACAGGGAGAAGTCTGCTTTTTTCTTTCTTTCTACTTAGATACTAAGGATAAAACTTCTGTCTAGATTGACAATCCCTCAAGAGTGAACTCTTGACTTTTGGGATGAATGCTATTACACCATGAAAGCATCCTTTCTTGCATCCCCTATCTTGGATCAATAGTCTTATTTTGTTTTCAGAGAAACCAGCATTACATGAGATGATGATGTCGGAGTCCATTTTTGTGGAATTCAAAAAAATCCCTGTTCAACCTTTGCTTTCTTTCCCCATTCCAGTTCCTTTCAAACTTTTCCTCCTCTTCCTGACCCAGCTGTATGCCTCCATCACCCTGTCTTGACTTCAAGTTCCCTCCCCCAACAATCACTCTGTTTTCTATCACCCCTCTCCTACAGTATTCTACTGCTCACTCACCAGCTGCCCCCTTCTCTATTCACTATGCCTTCTCTTTACCCTGCCATTTTACCTACAGCTATTTTAATTTCCGAAGATTCCCGTCACCTGTGGCACAGCTTGTTCTTGTTCCTTTCTAGCTCTGTTTCCTTCCCTAACTCCCTCTCCTTCTGGCTCTGACTCTCTTAAATTCTACCTTTTCTTGTGAGAGATTCTCTTCCAACTCTTTCCCAATTAGGTGAAATTGGAGTGTAGAGGCTGCTGTACTCTCAGGAAATGTGACTTCTTATTTAATAAGATTAAGAACCATCACAAGAATAAGGCAGGCAGCAAAAACATATGTCCCAGCCCTAACAGGACCCAGCTTCATGCACATCCTTTAGACTGAGGTGGAACCATAACCAACCCTAAATGAACATTCATTGGGGGATGGTAAGTAACCCAGAGAATGGTCCCACTTTGGGTACAGTTGTGCTAGGAAGGGGTGGCCTCTCCCTTGGAGAACTTACTTATGCTGTATTCCCTGGAAGACTGTGAGGGTAGATGAGAGGTGCAGGACAGTGGCTGTTTCAGTAAGGAAGTACTCGCCCCAGATGCTGGTGACCAATAGCAAAACCCTATTTATCCCAGGCTGGTAGCCGCTCTCATTTGAAAAGACAGTTATGTCTTCATGCATGTAGGCAGACCAGACTCTTTTAAGTATGTTATATAAGGAAACACATGTCTAAAAACAACCCCAGAATACTTAAGAATCATCTGTGTCTGTTTACTTCTCTTACCTTAATAGAAAGGCATTCTAAAGATTAGAATTTGGTTTTCAGTAAGGTGCAAGGTATAGCTGGATGATCCCAAGAGATTGCCTTTTGGTCTTTGAGACCAAACAGCATGCCCAGAGGAATCCTTCGTCTTTCGGTGACCAAGCCCCTTTTGGAGAATCTCACTTCTGTGTATGAGAAGAATAGCCCAAGTCTCAGGAAGATGCCTAGGACACTTCCAGAATCTCTGCTTGTCCACAGCAGACTCAATGACTGACAGGGATCAGAAGTTGAAATTCCCCATTACTGTGATTCCCAGAGGTCACTGAGGAAGGTATGTTGGAGAAAGATGACTTTTCACCTTCTTCCTTTGCCCCGCCCCAAGCAAGCAAAATTGACTTCATCTGTCTCTACCCACTAAAGTTTGCTCAGATTGTGATTTCTCTTAAGGTTTATCTTCCCTATCTCTCATGGAGTGAAGAAAGACCCAAAGCCCTCTGGTGCAAGATCACCAGAGTGCTTGGAGATAATGAAATTAGCTCAGAAAAGTCTCAGGGCAAAATGTCCTAGTGTCATATGACTTCCTTTCTCTAAAAAACCCCAAATCTTAAAAATACAAATTGTAAATAAAATTCATAAAACTCTTGAAACCCCAGGGGAATCAGCAGATTGCCAACCAGGGGGGTGGTATCTCAATCAGGTGAATTTGGTCTAATCAATTATCCACAGGTTGCCCTACACATGTTTTATCATTCTCTATAGCAATGGTTCTCAATCTTCCTAATGCCATGGCTTTTTAATACAGTTCCTCATGTTGTGGTGACCCCCAACCATAAAATTATTTTCGTTGCTACTTCATAACTATAATTTTGCTACTGTTATGAATCATAATGTAAATATCTGATATGCAGGATGTATTTTCATCGTTACAAATTGAACATAACCCACAGGTTGAGAACCACTGCTCTATAGAAAAAATTCAAACTCAGAATACAATTTAAAATATCTTTATCTGGTAAAACATTGTTAAAAAATATTTAAAATCCATATACAAAATTTAAAACAACAAAGAAACACCTAGTAATGAACCATGCTGCCCATTACATGCAGCAACAAAACAGAAGGGAGAAACCAAGAATGGAGGAGATTTGCCATTTTTCCAGCAATTTCTTAGAGTAACCATAATTGTTTACTCCCTGAAGAATTGTCTTAATAAGCTAATCAGTGAACCTGGGAAAGGAAAAATCTCTAGTCACTACAAGGCTTTGAAACAGTCTCTCATGCTACAACTGTGACTCCTTCTGTTACTGTTTTTTCCATCTCTCTTTGTCTCTCTCTTTTTCTCTCTATTTCTCTGTGTGTGTCTCTGTTTTTGTTTCTGCCTCTCTGTGTCTCTTTTTCTCAATATTTCTGTGTGTGTGTCTCTCTGTCTCAGTATGTCTCTCTCTTTCACATCCCTCTCTAGAGAATCTTTTTTTTAACTTGCTTTATAGCAGAAAAAATCCGCTGTCCTGTTCTGCTCACATGGTAACTTCAAGTTAGAAAGCAGTACAACTCCCTGGGCCTTCCTTCAGAGACTTAGGCATCCTTGCATGCCAGTCCGGAGGTGATAGGCCTATTTGCTTGGTGCTACCAACAACTCTTGAACTAAACTGAATTAATTAATAAAACTAGGAGCTAGTTTTTTAAAAAATACAAAAAATATAAATCATTAGTACATTTATTTATTTGTTATTAATTTTAATTTATTTTCTTGGTTACATCATTCATTTCCACAAGGTTTTGAGTTACAAATTTTCTTCCCTTCTTGCCCCTACCCCCCAACCCCAAACATTGATTCCACTGTAAGGCCCCTCCCACAATCTGTTCCCTTTTATGTCCTCCTTCAATGCCCCTCTAGCTTTCTAGTAGGGCAGAGTTCATTTATTTTTTAAAAGAAAGAAACAAAATTACAGTATCCAAAATGAAAAAGGTGAATTCATAACCAATGAAGAAGAAATAGAAGTAATTATTGGGTGCTTTTTTGTTCAACTATATACCAATAAAACTGACAATATAAATGAACTGAACCCATAGTTTCTAAAATGTAAAATGCCCAGATTAACAGAATGCAGAATAGAATGCTTAAAAAGCCCTATCTTTGAAAAAGAAATTGAACAAGTCAGAAATGAACTCCCAGAGGAAAAAATATCCAGGACCAGATGGATTTATAAGTGAATTCTATCAAGCCTTTAATGAATGACTAATTCTAATATAACAAACTATTTGGGAAAAGCAGGTAAAGAAGGAATCCTATCAAATTCCTTTGACACAAATATGGTTTTTATATCTTAATTGGGGAAAGTCAAAACAGAAAACTACAAACTAATTTCTTTATTGAATATTAAAGCAAAAAATTAAATAAGACGTTAGCAAGGAAACTAAAGCAATATACCACAAAAATCATGCACTGTGATCAAGCTGAATTTATACCAGGCATTCAAGGCTTGCTCTCAATATTAGTGAAACTATAAATATAATTGACTATATTTATAACAAAAAAAATCAGATGATTATTTCAATAGATTCAGAAAAAGGTTTTGACAAAGTCCAACACCCATTCCTCTTAAACACATTAGAAAGCATGGGAATAAATGGAGTTTTTCTAAAAATGATAAGTACTATATACCAAAACTAAAGCAAGTATTATCACCAATGGGATTAAGCTAGAAGCTTTTCCAATAAGTTGCAGGATGAAGCTAGGGTGTCTGATATTACCATTACTATTCCACATTATAATAGAAACGATAATTATAGCAATAAAGCAGAAAAAGAAATTGAGGTTGAATGAGCATAGGCAAAGAGGAAACAAAACTTCGCTTTTGGCAGATATATGAGAGTTTACTTAAAGAACTCTATGGAGTTGACTAAAAAGCTAATCAAAATAATGAACAACTTCAACAGAGTTGTAAGATATAAAATTACACAAATCATCTGTGTTTCTTTAATTACCAACTAAATCCAGTAGGAAGATATGGAAAGAGAAATTCCATTTAAAACAACTATGGGCAGTATAAAATAATTGGGAGTCCACCTGCCAAGACACGTACACAAGAACTATTTGAACGCAACTACTAAACACTCTTCAGACAAATATAGATCTAAATAATTGAAGAAATAGGCATTGTTCGTGGTAGGTCAAGCCAATATAATAAAAATGACAATACTCTAAAAATTAATTTACTTATTTGGTAATATGCCAAATTACCAAAAATTACTTTATAGAGCTGGAAAAAATAACTTCATCAGGGAAACAAAAGGTAAAGAATTTTAAGGGAATTAATGAAGAAGAAATGGGAAGGAAGGTGGCCTCAGCAGTACCACATCTTAAAATATACTACAAGGTGATAACCAACAAAACAATTTGGTATTCAGTAAGAAATAGTGAGGATGATCAGTGCAAAAGATTTGGTATACAACATATACAGAAGCAAATCAGCACAGTAACGTAGTGTGAACTCAAATGTCTCGGCTATTCGCTATTAGAGCAAGAATTCACTACTCAATGAAAATTGCTGGGAAAACTGGAAAACAATCTGGCAGAAACTAGGTATAGTCCAGGGGTGGGAAACCTCTAGGTCCTCAAGTGCAGCCCTTTGACTGAATCTGAAACTCCTCTTAATAAAATGATTTGTTCAGTAAAACTTGGACTCAGTCAAAATGTTGCACCCAAGGACCTAGGAAGCCACATGCGGCCTCAAGGCCAAAGGTTCCCCACCCCGATATAGACCAACATCTGGCACCATATTCCAAGATAAACTCAAAATGGGTAAAGGTTTAGACAAAAGGGTGACAATATGCAAATCAGAAAAGCATAGAAAAAGTTATGTGTCAGATCTATGAATGGGTGAGTTCATGATCAAACCAAGGGGAAGAGGCACAGGAGGCAAAATGGATCATTTTGATTATATAAACTTGAAAAGATTTTGCAGAAATAAAACCAATGTAGCTAAAATTAGAAGAAAAAAACAGTAAACTGGGGGAAAATGTTCACAATAAGTTTCCCTGATAAAGTTTTAATTTCTAAGCTACGTAGGAAACCAAGTCAAACTTACCAGAAAAAAGAGCCATTCTCTAATTGATAAATGGTCAAAGGATATGAATAGGCAGTTTTCAGAGGAAAAAACCTAAGCTCATACTCATATTTAAAAATGGAAATCACTAACAATTAGAAAAATATAGATCAAAACAACTCTGAGCTATTACTTCACACCCATCAAATAGGTGAAGTTAACAAAAAAGGAAAGTGATAAATCCTGAAGGGTTCATGGGAAAACAGGTGCACTAATGTACTGTTGGTAGAGTTGTGAACTAATTCAATCATTCTGGAAAATAATTTGGAGCTATTCTGGAAAAGTTACTAAACTGTACATATCCTTTAACCCAGTAATTATTCTCCTAAGTCTAGTCCCCCAAAACATCAAGGGAAACAGAAAGAACCTATATGTACCCCCCAAAATTATAGCAGTTCTTTTCATAGTGGCAAAAATAATTGGAAACTGAGGGGTTGCCCTTCAGTTAGGGAATGTCTGGACAAGTTATAGAATATGAATGTGATGGAAAATTATTGTACTGTAATAAAAATTATGAAGGGGAAGATTTGTATGAACTAATGCAAAGTGAGCAGAATGGGAACAGTTTATTTAATAGCAACAATTATGCAAAGATAAATAACTTTGAAAGATTTAACCCAGATCAATATAATGACCATCCAGACCAAAGAACTATAGGCAGAATCACACTGTTCGCCTCCAGCTAGAGAGCTGATGATTCAGAACAAAGATTGACTCATGTTTTCTTCTCTTTCTTTTTTTTAAATGTACATTATTTATTTTTGGGCGTAGCTAATGAGGGAGCTTATTTTGTCTGATTATATGAATTGCGTGTGTGGGTATACATATGTATATACATCTACATAGCCCAGGGGTCACACAACCAAGACTTAAACCCAGATCTCTCTGGCTTGTGAGTTTTGTGCCCACTATGCCATGCTGTCGCTATTTACATCTTCTTTTTTTTTTCTTTTTGGAGGGCAGTTGGGGTTAAGTGACTTGCCCAAGGTCACACGGCTAGTTTTTTGTGTTAAGTGTCTGAGGCCGGATTTGAACTCAGGTGCTCCTGACTCCAGGGCTGCGTCACCTAGCAGCCCCTATTTACATCTTCTAACCAGAAAGGATTTCATACTTTGTTAGAGAAATCCACATCCACAGTGTGAATCCCCTTTGACCAAAAAGATGTCCCCAAATTCAACTCCTTCTGGTACTAGGTAAAGAGTACCTCCCACATCACTTCCTTTCTCTCTGTTCAGATGGTTACCACCCTAGTTTTAGACTTCTATCACTTCTGGCTGGCTATTGCAATAACTTTTTAATTGTTCTCCCAACTTCCAGTCTCTGTTTCTTGAAGAAACTCCAGTTTCTTCAATCTATTTAATACTCAGCTTCAAAATATATTTCTTGAAGGCACAGATCTGGTTATGTCCTTTTCCTTCTAGAAACTGTAACACACGGTACGTAAGGTTCTCCACAATCTGACTCCTTTTCATCTTTCTCAGCTCTCTAACTTTATTGGGGGAAAAAAGGTCATATAGGGTCTTTCTATCCCGTATTTCAAACAACAAACAAGTTTCAGAAAAGTTGAAAAACTCAAATAGTGGGGGAAAAAATGCACCATAATTATCACTGTACTGCAGTCATTTCTGCATCTCCCATGTATCTGAAATAATTCTCCTGGATGATTACATACAATAGAAAGAGAACTAATAAAGAATTAAGAGAGTCACATATACTTCTAAAGTCTTATTGGGAATATTCCATTAGTATTAGATAACCAGTCACGGGGGAGGTTGCAGTAACAATATATATGCATGCACCTATTGGCCTGGGCCATTGTGTCTGTTTCAGACAGGAGTGGGGAACCTGTGGCTTCCAGGACACAAGAGGCCCTCTAGGTCCTCAAGTGCGGCCCTTTGACTGAATTCAAATGTCACAGAATAAATCCCCTTAATAAAAGGATTTGTTCTGTAAAACTCAGACTAAGTCAAAAGGCCACAGCTGAAGACCTGGAAGGCCACATGTGGCCTTGAGGCCACAGGTTCCCCACCCTTGATTTGGGTCACATTTCCATATTGTTGAGTAGTAGTGTAACCATTCTGGTAAGTTCATATTACCAGTCCTAAAACTGACCTGTATACAAACAGACACAAAATTACTTCCAAAACTCCCATTAGTGTAATTTGGAAGACTAGAGACACAATTTGGGGTTTTGGCTTACAAACCTCTCTTAAAAAGACTAGAATAACCCCTGCCTTAAGGTATTAAATCCACTCCTCTTGCCTACAGAGTATCTGCCAAGCTCAATGATCTTTCATGTCTCCTTCACCTCTAGAACAACCTGAACCTCTGTCTTTGATCAGCTGAAGCAATGTGGGATGGATTGCTTGGTTAGCCTCCTGAAACCCAGAGCTAAGATCACTAATTTGCAATATATTATTCAATTTAAAGAAAGTAGATGCTGTGCCTGGTTCTTTGGACAGTTCAACCAAATTGGTGGATGCAATCCCTTGCAGAGTTAGGGTAGTCACAACTGATGACAAGTTTCACATCTTCCACATCTAACCTTCCAGATGCAACTTCAGAAGGGATCACTAGAGGTGGGTTCTGAATTCCTTTAGAACCCAATCTCATCCCTGTTGATTTATCAACCATGGGATCTCAGGCCACACTTTTCTCCTCATTTATCCAGTAAGTTCCTCACATCTTCTTTTGGTTCCCACAAAAACAAGTCTCATTTTCCTTTTCACTCATGATCTCTTCCATCAATCAAATAATTTTCTTCCCTTTTTCCACATTTACCCACAGTCTGAACAAAACCGCAGTTTGGACCCAGGGCAAGTACACTGACGTTGATGAGAATGTACTCTTTCAGTCTTCAGCAAGATGTAATACTTCTTTTGTTTAACTTACACCCCACATTTACCTTTGAGGTCTTATCTGGTCAACAGTCTTCCTGATTTGAAACCCAAAGTCTATATCAAACATTCTATCTCATCAAGAACAAGGTAAGTAGTTCCTCTCAAACTATGTTGCTATACTTTTAAAAGTCTATCAGTTTTCCAAGAGCTACAATTCAGATTTCTGTGCCTCTTTCCAAATATCATATCAGTGGTCCCTTTAAAGTACCACACTAGATGAAAGTGGCCTTTACACAGCTGACTCTCATCTGTATTCAGCAATTCTTTGTTGTACCTCTTGGTCCAGTTGACGAGCAGGGAATATCACCAAACAAATAAGCCCATCTTTCTCTCTAGAAATGACTGATGATTTATGTGGATAACGTCAGACAGCAAATAAGACAATATATTCCCCAATCTAGTCTGTGTTCCACCAACCATATCTAACCTACTTCAAGCAACAGGTCACCCTTGGACTTGGCAGTAAATTCAGAAAAATTCTGTCCTGCAATTACACCCATGACATTTATAGAAAAACTGACTTTGCAGAAATTGAGAATTGGTTTTGAGCACTTGTGACCTCATGTTAAAAATTTCCTTTCCTCTTCAAAAAGAGGTTTCAGTCTCTTGTACTGTCCTCTGAGCCAAATCAGGAAGGAGGAAAAACTGGTTCCTTTGAGAGTTAACAGCACTCGGTGCTGACTGCAAGCATACTGTCTCCCATTGCTATCTTTTCAATGCTGCCTTCTGAAGGCTGCCCAGTTCTGGCTTCACAGAAGCTCTTCTTCACCATGCGGCTAGTGTATGTAAACCAGCAAAAGAATATTATTATATGCACCAAAATTCATGTGGGGATTTCATCAGCTCAACATAGTGGGCCCATTAGCTAGTACCCAATTACATACAGAGAAAATCAAGGCTGCTGACCCTTGTTGTATATTTTATGCTGGCTATACCAGTAGAGATTTGGGAGGAACGGACAATCTGGAAAATGTGGGAGGCAGGACCAGTGGGGCACAACAATGGAGTGATGACTCCCACCTTGGCAAAGGGAAAAGCACAGCACCTACTATGTGCCAGGTGTTGTGTGCTCAGTGCACTTTTAACAAATAATATCTTGCTCTGTCTTCACAACAACCCCAGGAGACAGGTACTATTACTATCCCCATTATACAGTTCAGGAAACTGAGGCAAACCAAGTTTAGGTGATTTATCCAGGGTCATACAGCTAATAAGTTTCAGAGTATGGATTTGAACTTAGTTTTTGACCCCAGGCTCAGTGCTCTATCTGGCCTGAAGGGCAGACCTAATAAGATAAATCACTCAAAGAACGATTCAAAAAAATTTTCTTCGGGGATGCAGAAAGTGGAATTAAATCTTTCTCCTTTAAGCATTTTTTTCCCAGGGTTGGGAGTGAGAAGGAATCTGAAATTTTTATTTACATATATAGGGATTTCCCAGGTAATGAAACTTTATTGAAGCAAAGTAATTAATCGGTCAACAAGCATTTATGATGGGTATTTCATGTTTAAAAATGAAGTAATCCCTATTTGCGGAGCTTGCATTTTATTGTGGGAGTTTGTTTAACCATTTTTCAACTGCGTCCGACTCTTCATCACCTTGTTTGAGGTTTTCTTTGAAAAATACCGGTTTGCCATTTGCTTCTCTGGCTCATTTTGCAGATCAGAAAACTAAGGCAAACAGACTTAAGTGACTTGCCCAGGGTCACGCCGCTAGTGTCGGAGGCCAGGTTTGACCGCAGGAAGATGGGTTTTGCTGATTTCAGGCCCGGACACTTAATTGCCCCTTATTGTGGGAGACAAGTATGTAGCGTCCCAAGCATGAATGGAATAAATAAGTAATGCTAAAGGGAAGATAGTGGCAAGTTGTGGAGGTCGGCAAAGCCTTCTCAGGGTCCTTGAGCTGCGTATCAAGGTGGAGGGAGTGAAGGAGCCTGTGAGGCGGAGGGGAAGAACCTGGCTCAGGTCTGGGACATCTCTAGAGCGAAGCCGTAGAGAAGAGGAGTGCTGTGCATGAGGTAAGGAGAGAAAAGTCACTTCAGCTGGTCATTAGGGGATAAAAAGAGTCATTTCTAATGCATCTGGAAAGATAGGCTGGGGCTAAGCTAGAAGCACCCAAAAAGCCAAATAAAGAAGTTGAGATTTTATCCTAGAAACAATAAAGAAACGTTACAGCTTACTGAGCAGGAGAGAGACATTAGTTATATGTGCCCTGCAGGAAAATCATTTTAGCAGCTGTGGGCAGAATAGATTAGAATAAAGAGTGTCTTAAGGCAGGGAAGATACTGTAGTAGTCCAGAAAAGGAGGGATGAGGGTCTCATCTCAGGTTGTAACTATGTGAGGAGTCAGACATTGGGGAACAGCAACTGTTTTGTCATTGAAGTCCTAGAGAGCTGCCTGAGGCACAGAGACAGAAAGTGACTGGTCCAGGGTCACATACCCAATCTGTCTCAAAGGCAGGACTTGAACCCAAGTACTCCTTACTCCAAGCTCAACTCTCTATCCACTACAACCATTGCCTCTTTTAAGTACATTTCTCTCTGTGTGTCTGTCTCTCTCTGTCTCTGTCTCTCTGTCTCTGTCTCTCTCTGTCTCTGTCTCTCTCTCTCCATCTCTCTCTCTGTCTCTGTCTCTCTCTGTCTCTCTCTCTTTGTCTCTCTCTCTGTCTCTCTCTCTCTGTCTCTCTCTCTCTTTCAAATAAAGTCCTAGCTTCTTTCAACTTTCTTGTTTACAACCCTTCCTCCCTATCCATGATGGTCTTCAATTCCCAGACCACATCACACACATCTTCCTGCTCCTTGAGTCCTTTTCTGATTGAGCTCCCTGTTCTACCCATCCCCCCAGCACTAGTTATCCTGACTCAGGACAGTCCTGTGAAAAAGGCGTTTTTACTACATTCCAGCATCAGAGAACTGAGTGACTTGTCCCAGATCACAGCAAACCTGGGCCTGAAATCTTAGTGTTCTGCAGCCTAAGACAGAGCTCTAACTATGATCCTGCTGCTTTGACAAGCTGCAGCAGCAGCAGCAGTAGAATTGGGACACCCCCCCACGCCCCCCATCAACTAGGGAAGAGAAGTCACATAGAGTCATCCTGCTGGAAATTTCACCAGCTGTAATGGGCTGGGGGAGAAGTCTGCTGGTTCCCATTTGCACAATGCAGGACTTTTTTTTTTTTAAAGGAGAATAGATTCTTCCCACATTTACTCACTCACTCACTCACTCACTCACTCACTCACTCGCTAGCTTACCCTGAGCCCCCGACACTATGTGTGGGCCCCAGCTGACCCAAAGTTGCCATAACTGGAAGAAGAAAAACTCACTGCCAAGTATTCCTTCCAGTAAAATGGTTTAACCAAAAAAGAGAAAAAAAGAAAAGAAAACATAAATGATGATCAGAAGAGACAGATTTTCAAGAAGCCACTAGAGAAGACCACTGTGCCTAATTCCAGAGAAATAAATACTTAAAGAGAGTCCCTCTCTGCTTGACTGCCTGGAAATTGATGCTCTGAGTGAAGTGGGAGGGATGAGGGAAGGAGAGATGCCTGAGGAGCTGGGAGCTGGGGGAGATGATGGGGCTCAGGCATTGCTGACATCAGGCCAAGAAAGAGCTAATTGCTTCTGATTGTTTTTTATATTCCGATTTACTCATCTAGGCTGGGGATGTCTCATAGGCACCCTAGATATAATGAGAGTTAAGCTCTCTCTGTCTCCCTCCCTCCTTCCCCCCTCCTCTGTCTCTCTGTCTCTCTCTGTGTCTCTCTCATCCCCTCTCATCCCCTTTTTCTCCCCTTCCCATTTCTTCCTTTCTCTCTCTTATATTAGAGGTCTCTTTTTGAAAATTAACAAGTATATATAAACCCTAGGTTATAAATGCATTCATATGATTTTCTCGATGGGCCCCCAACAACTATTAGAATGCATATTTAGCAAGTACTCATTTTCTATAAATCAAAATAGAAAATCTGGATTGACAGCACCAGGAACAGCCACATTAGAAAAAATTAAGGCTTGATTCCTCTTCCATATAATTAATTGCAGAAGGCATTGTTGTTTTTATTATCAAGTAATCCAGAGGCCTCTTTCAGCTCATTTATCCAGTTAAACGTGCAGTCAGTGATACAGTCAAGATAATAAGACATACCTAATCCTTTGCCATGCTGTAAACAGGCCCTGTGTGTTATGGGTTATGTGTTTGTTTTCCTTCCTTTTATCCCTCAGAACAAAAATACTTTAATTTTAAAAAGGGACTTTTCACAGCACAAAACTTGCGTCATATGTTTAAAAGCTGTGGCAAAAAACATCTCTTGGCAAAGCTGTGTAGACTTCGACACTTTGTGCCCTGATGTGTGTCCTTCAGCAGAGAGAGGCTTCTCGGGGAGATTTACAATATGCTTCATTTAATCAGCTGGCTGATTTATTTTGGATGGGGAAGCTGTGAACCAGGACTGGGCCTTTAGAACACAGCAGAGGACAGGGGAGGCTAAGGAGAATGGGTTTGCTGACCCAGCCCTCCCCTGGGGGCTCTTCCCCTGTCTCTCATACACAGTGCAGGCCACTCTTTTCCAACCTCACTGCAGACGGGAAAAATCAATCTTCTTTTAAGAACTTGTAGGCAAAGGGAAATCCACCTCTCAGATGGCTGTCTAAAACTTAATCTTCCTCTCCCTCAGGGTATGCAGCCAAATCTTCTGCTAGTGGCTTCATTTGACACGATTTCCATCAATTCCTTTGAGGGGCACAGATGAAAAGATGTTTTAAGGAGAAGGACATTGAAAGTCACTAGTAAAACTCAAGGACAGCATTGGCTCTGATTGAAGTCCAGAGGATCCACGTGATGTGCTTTCTACAAAAACTTTGCTGCAAATTCATTCATTCAGTCCCTCAGTCAGTCATTCAATGGCTCACTTATTTCTTTCCACAAGCTCTGGTGGGTTCTCTGATGCCCCTAGGATAAAATGATGAAATAAAATCTCCTCAGTTTGGAATTAAAGACAATTCACATTCTAATCTCCACCTTTTTTTTTTTCCCTATGTGCCAAAAACCTTGCTAGGAAACCAAAAGCAAAAATTGTCCCTACACTTGGTAGAGGGTAGGTGTAGTGAGAAATTTTTTTTAAAAAACAACACATGAAAACCAAAGTAATATGATTGGGGCTCCAAAGGGGGAGCAGGGAAGGTCTCTTTCAGGAAAAAAAAAAGACTTTTAGAAAGCCAAGGTTTCCAAGAGACAGAGGTGAGGAAGGATATCATTGTGGGCATATGGAGGATGTGATCCTTTGCAAAAGCAAGGTAGCAGGAGATGAAATGAATATCCTTACAGGAATATATCTACAGGAAACAGGTAGGCTCATTTGACTGGAATATCATGGAGTGCATGGTCCAGGAATAATGGGCAATAACCCCCCAAAGAAGGAAGTCAGATTGGAAAGGTCTGGAAGTTCCAAACAGAGCAGTTTGTATTTTAGAGGGAGCCACTGGAACTTGGTGTGCAGGGGAGTGATATGGTCAGACCTGAATTTTTGGAAAGTCACTTTGGCACCTGTGGGGAAGCCAGATTATAGAGGGAGATCTACTGAGAAGCCACTGGAACAATCCAACAGGGGAGCAATAAAGGCAAGGCTTTGTGAGTAGAGAGAAAGGCATGAATGAGAGAGATATTGTGGACCTAGAAACAACCAGCTTTGGCAACTGATTGGCTATGAAAATGAAAAATACCAGTTGGTTAATTAGCAACACTGAAGAAAGCTGGAATTTTCCATGCATGAAGAAAATAACAACACTGCAGTTGTTATCAGTGTGGAAATCTAAGCTGCTTTGCTATGAATAACATTTGGCCCCTAAGCCAGGAACCACATAGGGCCATTCCTAGGTTTACAAGCATATCATTTGTTGTGCATGAGGGAGCAGTAAATTAGCACCCATCTCCCAGGTATCCCACGGATCCCACCTGGTTGCCTTCAGGATCCCAAGCATATGAGCCAGTATATCTGCAGGATATACAAAATTACATGGCTTACTTTCTATCTTTCAATTGCTTTCAAGAGCTCTCTCTTTCTCTCTCTTTCTCTCTCTGTCTCTCTCTCTTCTCTCTCTCTCTCTCTCTCTCTCTCTCTCTCTCTCTCTCTCTCTCTCTCTCTCTCTCTCCTCTCTTTCTCTCCCCTTTCCCTTTTCTATCTCTTTCTCTCCTTTGCTCTCCCTCCCTCCCCCCCTCTGTCCTCTTTCCTCCTTCCCTCTTCCCTCCCCCCTCCCTCAAGTTTGGACTAGTGTGAATTTTCCATCTTCCTGTCCCTCTCTCTGCTCAGTACTAGAACATAAAACTCTGAAAAAGCCTCCCTTGGAGTGGGAAGGGAAGTAGCTTTGAAAATAGCATCTCAGTCACTTAAGAGATCCTACATTGCTTCAACCATTGATAGACAAACAATTCTCTCCCCACACTTTATCTCAAAAGCCAAAGTTTTACTTCTCAAATTGAAACCTAGGGTAAGGGGAAGGTACAACCTGAAATCAAAACATAGACTCCACAGTCTGAAGTCACTTTGGAGCCACATGGACTTAATTAGGGCAAGAGACAAACAGATAAACATCCCAGGCGCCTCCTTCCCATATAATATTTCATACCGTGGTACCAGCATGTTAAATGTGGATGTCAAGACAATTTGGTTGACTTGCTCACTTTGCAACTTTCCCTACAGCGTACTAGTGCTGAAACCCAAGGGTTCATGGATTTTATTGGAAGCATATTCAATTAATTAGTCCCATGAATAGAGCTGAACCCAGACAAAACAGTGAAGTAGGCAATTTGTTGATGTCCTTCTTTCTCTCCCTCCTTCTCTCTCTCCCTCCTTCTCTCTCTCTCTCTCTCTCTCTCTCTCTCTCTCTCTCTCTCTCTTCATTCTGTGCTCTTCCTTTCACCATTCTCCCTCCCCCAACTCCAAATATCCTTGTGTTGCCCCTTCCCTCTTTTTCCAGAGGACAGCAATCAGGTAAATTAATTAACAAATAGGTGGCAGTAATTCAGTATTACTATTCCTGTTGCATCTTAAAAGAGGATCTTATAGACAAGGGCTCTTAACCTGGAGTTTGTGAACTTTTCCCCCACTATTTTGGTAATTATGTTTTAATATAATTGGTTTCCTTAATTCTATGTAGGTGTTTGGTTTTTTTGGTTATTTTTTACATTTAAAAATGATCCTGCCCATCAACTGCGTGATGACTGAATAAGTTGTAGTATGTGTGACGGGGGGACTGTCAGACTGTAAGAAAGAAGGAAATAGATTATTTCAAGGAGGGATGGAAAGACACAAACTGATGCTGAGTGAAGAAAGCAAACAGAACAATTTTTACTCTGACATCAATATTGTAAAAATGAACTATTTCCAACTAAATGAATAATTAAACTAATGAAGAATGAAATAAGCAGGACCAAGAGAACAATTTATATAACAACACTGTAAAAATAACAATTTTCAAAACTGTAAGATCTGTACACTGATCATTCACAATTCCAAAGGACCAATAATGTTATATAGGTGGAGGTGGAGGATTTAGGGTACAGAATGAGGAATACATACATCCATGCATACACACATATATATACACATATAAATATGAACATACATATGATGCATCATATATAATGCAGTCTTCAAGGGAATTTATTTTGCTTGATAATGCATATCCATTACAAGAAAGTAATATATTTTTGTTAATTAATAAAAATTGGGAGGGGTGCTAGAGATGTGGAATAGTATATGTACTTTCACGTAAGGTCACAGTATTATTTGTTTTATTTAATTGTTTTGCTTTGTTACAAGAGAGCTTTTGTGGGCTTGGGGTAATCTGTAAATGTTTATAAAACAAAACACATCAAGAAAATTTTTTTTTAATTTCTTAAAAGAAGTCCACACCAGACTGTCAAAGGAGTCTGTGATACAAAAAGTGATTAAAAGCCCTTGATATAGAGAGTAATGCCTAACCCAAGTAATGAATCACTGATGGCTGAATTTAGGCTCTGAGGTAGACTAGGGGGAGGCAAGTAAAAAGATACTTGGGAGCAGGGACCTTGAATGATAATAGAGTAGAAATAACACTGAACTTGAGATCAGGAGGTATAGGTTCAAATCTTATCTTTGGCCCTTATCTGTGTGACCCTGGGAAAATTACTTAAACTCTCTGATTTTCAGGTTCCTCAATTATAAAAGGAGGGAGTTGGAGTAGATGATCTCTAAGTCTCTTCTAGTTCTAGATGAATGACCTTGTGATTTAGCAACTATGGTACCAGGAGAAAGTGTCTCAATCTCTCTGGGTCTCAATTCATCTGTAAAATGGGATAACACTTCTTGCATTGCTACTTTACAAGCTAGTTTTGAGGAAGGTAACAGAAAAACCTTCAAGTCTTATACAAATATGAGTGATAGCTATTTCCTCATGCTCCTCATCCATGACTAGCTATTCCCTTAGAAAAGAAGATCTTAAGGATGAGAATGAAATGGAGTGATCATATCTAAAGGTCTTTTCAATAGCTAACTTCAAGGATGTTGATCTTTTACTTCCTTTTCATTGAGAAGATTTCTACCCACAACAAATTGTGTCTCCTTGTGGAGTAGGTGAGGAGAAAAGAAAAGGGTGGACTCAGTGTAAGACCTAGCTTTTACTTCTCAGTGTGCAACAAGGGGTGCCTGAGTTGGAGAAGAAGGAGAAGGAAAGAGAAGTTAAATGCTATACTTTTGTAATCTTTTGAGGCAACTAGGTGGTTCAATGGATAGGAAACTGAACCTGGAGTCAGGAAAGACTGAGGACAAATTCTACTTCGGATACTTGCTAGATGTGTGACCCTGGGCAAGTCACTTAACTGCTATCTCCCTCAGTTGCCTCATCTGCAAAAAGGGGATAATACTAGCATCTACCTCCCATGGTTGTTGTGAGGGTCAAACAAGATGATTTTTGTAAATTCTAGCTATGGACTGACTATACAGGTCAAATTTGTGGGTTTAGCACTATCACCCTCCCCACCAAAAAACCTAATTAGGTGAGAAGGATCATATAATATGAGAGCTAGACAGGAGCCAGTGTGGTACAGTGGGGAGGAAAAAAAACCCTGAACACTGAATCTAGGGTGAAAGTTGAAAGTTGTAGATGAGCTGCAGAGTCTGAATACACACACACACACACACACACACACACACACACACACACACACACACTCCCATGCTGTTATATAACCTCTGCTTTTCAAAGTAACATTTTAAAGTAGTGACATGTCTGATATTCAACAATGATTATGAAATGATTTAGGCAAAGTTCCATATGCTAATTTTTGTATAATGAATTCTAAATTTTCAGAGGCGAAATAGAGTTTATATAATTTCTTAATTCTGGTCCTAGGATATTCTTCATTCAACAGATATTATTGGTGCCTATTACATGTTCTCTCAATAACTCAAAATGTTGTCCAGGTGATTCATTGTGTAAAATATTGAAATCTATACCCATAAAATTACACAAATAACACAATAAATATTTTCCTCATAAAGAATTCAACTGTTAACAAAAATAAAATGAAAGTTATTACTGTTATTCAGTTGTGTCCAATTCTCCATAACCCCATTTTGAGTTTTCTTGGCAGGAGACACTGTAGTGGCTCGGCCATTTGCTTCTCCAGCTCATTTTACAGATGAGGAAATTGAGGCAAACAGGGTTGTGATGGCAAGCACAGAAGTAGTTCACACCTTGTTTCAGCTATTGAATTAACACCTTGTTTCAGTTCAAGTTTTTTGAGCCTTGTATCAAGTCTTTTAAGAAACAGAACATGTGAACCCCACAGCTTGTGAACCCTAGAACTTGTGAACTCCTGGGGAGCAGCTAATGACCATAGATAAGGAGAGCCCCAGGCTGGAGAGGCAGAACTGAGAAGAGGACTCTTGTGGTCGGCAGAGTCAAGAAGGAGAAAACTTCTGGTATCTTGGCACTCTGTTTGTCTTCTCTGAGTGTGTTGATGTTTGTTTGTGATACTTTATACAGAAGCCCTGGGACCTTACTGGAAGCCCTGAAAGAGGATTTTCTGGTTGTATGTTTACAGAAGTCCTGGAGGAGGGTTTTGGAGGTCCTGAGACTTTATTGATGATTTGTGCTGACCTCTTGGGACCTTGTTTGTGGGTCTGTGTTGATTTCTATGTTGATGATTTGTGTTGAGTTCTCAAACCTTGTTGGTGGGTCTGAGTTGATTTGCAGATAGTGAATTGATGATAGTGCTGGCAATGTGAATAAATATTATTGTGGCTCTGTTAAGCTTTGTCTTCCCAGAAACAGGAACTGTGAAGGACTTGAGGTGGACTGGAAACCGTGAACGTCAATATGGAACAGGAATTGGACGAAGAATTGGACAAGGAGTTGGACAAGAAACTGGGAGCTGCCTGCCTTTGAACCCAGATGACAATTGGAGCTGGGACCATGGAAGAGGAACCATGGAAACTGAGAGCCAGCCTCGAGTCAAGCTGAAAGAAGACTTTACTTGGATACTGTGTACTGACTGAGAAGATTATGATTTACTGTGAGCTGGGGGTGGAGAACTTTGACTTTTGCATTTTGTGATTGAATTGAGGATTATGTGATTGAGTAAATGAATGTACTTTCTTTAAAACTATGTGACCACTTTGGTGAAAACTATGTGGCCATTTTAGTGATAAGTTGTTGAGTTGTTATATGGTGAATCCTGTATTTTGATTTTCTGTGATAAATTGTAACATTGTGAATTCTGTACCTTAATTTTCTATGAATGTTTTGCTCTGATTTTGTTATTGAATAGAGAGTTTTCTATACTATGTAATCAGGACCTTGAAAGCTATTCACAGCCACAGTCCTCTGGAAAGCTGCTCATGCGTGGCTTTACAATGGTTAAGTGATTTGCCTAGGGTCACACAGCTGGTAAATGTCTGTGGCTGGATTTGAACTTGCGAAGAGTCTTACTCACTCCAGTTCCAGTACTCTATCTACTTCACCAAATTAGAAGTACCTGGGTTCTAATCCTGCCTTTGTCACTTCCTAACTGAAACCATGAGACAAGTCACTTAACCTTTCTGAGGACATCTGTAAAATAAATGGATTGGACACTTCCCTTCTAGCTCTAGATACTCTAAGTCCTGTGATTCTCAGAAATCATCTCATCCTAGAGGAAGAAGCAAGAGCCCATGGAGGTGGATTGACTTTCCCAAAGTCACATGCCTAGAGAGCAACATAGCCAAGTCTTATGGTTTTGATTCCCAGTCTTCTTCCTATAATAGTGCACAACCTTCACATGACTAATCTTGAGACCAGTCATAATCTCCCAGAAATCGAAGTCTCCTCATTGATAACATCAAAGTCACAGGGGGCCCTTGTCCAAGAATGGATTTTCTTTACTCTCAGTTCTCTATCATCCCCCAGGGTGGCCCAGAGACCCTCAAGAAGCACTCTTTGGTTTGCTTATGTTAAAAAGGCAAATGAGGGATAGCTAGGTGGCAAAGTGAATGGAGCACTGACCATGGAGTCAGAGGACCTGAGTTAAAATCCTCAGACACTTAACACTTAACTAGCCATGTGACCTTGGGCAAGTCACTTAATCCCAAATGCCCTGCCTTTTCCCCTCCAAAAAGAAAAAAATAATACTAAAAAGGCAAATGAACCATGTTTCTTTGAAAGGCAGGGGTGACCTTAATAATGTTTCACCATCAGCGATCCTTACTTGCAATAGTTTCAGGGCCAGTGGATTTAATGTGGTGACTGAGTGTAAAATTTCCTTCAGATAACTGGAGGTTTTAATGTAGGTACCAAAATCCTGGAGACTTTCTCTTCAGGGCAAGGCGACCATAATTCTTCCACATGGTCATTGAGCCACATTGTATAGGGAACCAGGGGGGAAAAAAGAACCTGAAGGGCTTGTAGTACCCCCAGAAGACATTGCCTTGGGTGGCGGAAAGGAAGGGGAACCACTTCCTTTCACCATTACCAGCAAATGAATTTGTCCCAGGTGCCCAAATTCTCAGTTACAGATTTGGTCTCCCTGCATATGTTGGAAGGAGTATGTTTTCTGAGCAATTAAAAATTATGAAGGATGGTCTCCCAAAACAGCTCATATAGTTATGGAAAGAGTGCATTGGGCTCGGAGTCAGAGATCCTGAGTTTGCCCTTAGCTCCTGCCTACATAACCTTGAACTCATCACTTGAGTTTTCTCATCCAAAAATTCCTGGGGTTGGGCTCGATGATCTTTGAGGTCCTTAACCCCTAATTCTATTGGGTCATTCCTTTGAATGAGTTAAATATTTTCCTTTGTTTGTAGGAGAAGAGAGGGGCAACAAGTCATAACTAGAGAGACAACCTGGGTTTAAGTATAACCTGCAGTCCTGACCAAGGGACCCTGGGCAAGTCACTTAACTATGATGTGACTCTATCTACCCTTTAGGTCTCTAAACCATAGAGGAGGTGCTGACCTACAGTGGTAGGGAGAGTTCCTTCACTGACAATTCCCTATGTCATTAAAATCACAGGTCTGGCCCTATCCATCCCAAAGGAGATGGGATCATTAGGGAGGCATGGATGTTGAAATTGATAAAGCTGTGTAGCAACTTGGAATGAGCTGGATTTGGAGCTTTCTGTCCCATCTATTTATTCCACTTGATACCAATCTGACTTTGGGTTAATCCTTTATCTGCTTGAGCCCCGGTCTCCTTCTCTGTAGAATCGGGAGGGTCAGACTGTATGACTTCTAAGGTCCCTCTGGGTTATGAACCTGTGGTCCTAGTAGTAGTCCTGCCCTTGTCGATGAGGTGAGGCAGGAGGAAACAGAACTCTCTGCCTTGATCACAACTGTCACTGACATTGAAAGAACTTGGCAGAGTCTGCCACTAGGCAACATCCAAGCCCTCCTCTGGGACCTAGGATGAGAGGTGTCTCAGGAAGCAGGGCAGAGGCAGGAGCAGTGAGCAAGAAAGGAGCAGGCAGAAGTGAGGAGAGGGTAAAAGGAAGGGGAAGGAAGGAGAGAGCTGGAGCATGAATTAAAGCAAATGATGGTGTCTGTGAGTGGGGAGCAGGGCTCTGAGCGGCTGCGATGCCCGGAAGATGGTTTGCTAGAGATATAGGGAAGATGACTATGGTGGAAGACAGAGGTGGGGAAAAAAGGAAGCAAAAGGTCAGGGATCATTAACCTGAGATTCATAATCTTGTTGTTGTTTTTTTTTAATACATTTTGATAATTGTATTCCAATATAATTGATTTTCTTTGTCATCTGATGGATTTTACTTTATACATTTAAAAATACAATTCTGAGATGGAGTCCATAAGCTTTGCCAGACTTCCCAAGTGGCATATGATAAGAAAAAAAGTTAAGGCGCCCCCCCACCCCCGCCCAGGGCAAGGCAAAGGGGGCTGAATCTGGGGCAGTTTCTCTTTTGAGAAGCAGCCCCCAGAAGGCGCCCCATCCTCCTGAAGTCACTGGGAAGCAAACAGGCCTGGGAGGATCCCTGTTCTGGGAAAATATGGATCAAACCATCCAAGGACTCCTCCTATGCAACCCCAAGAGAGGTACCAGGAAGTGCAGTTTTGGCTGCTGGAGGAGCAGCTATGAATAAGGCAGCCTGTCACTAAGAAACCTCTCCCTCCCTTCTCCCTTCCTCATCCCTCACTCCTCTCCTCTCCCCCTCCACCCAGACCTGAATCTTCACATGCCCATGCAAGCTCATTTCAGAGGCAGCATGATGGGTGAGGGAACAAGGTCTCTATGGCCTCTTCTATCCAGTTGTCCCAGAATTCAGACGGCAAACATGCTTCCGGGTCCCAAGGCCTTAGTCTGTAATGGCTAAATGCTCCAAGGCAAAGGCAAAGCCCCATGAGGCCTGGGAGACTGGAGGGCCCTGTGCAGGTAGGCTAAGGGAATAGGAAGAAACCTCTCTGTCAGAGTTCAAATCTGAAGCCTTTTGAATAGTTTTACCACTTCTGTCCTTAGAATTGACCCCCTTCTTGGCTGAGATAGCCAGGGAGGAATGTCGACATGCAGAGAACTGCTCCTGCCTCAGTTTGAAGCTGTCCTGCAGTGATCCTGTTTGCGTCCCTGGGACGCAAACCCCTGAGCTTCTGCAGAAAAGGTCGCTTTTTTCCCCCTACTTAAAAACTCTGAAGTCTCCATCCACCAGGCCCCATTTTTAGTAACACACTGAATCCTGCCAACATCTCTGAGTTGATTTTTCTCCTTACACTTCTAGGAATTTCCAAAAGCTGGGATGGGTTGGAGCTGCCAAGACGGATGTGAAAGTGTATGACCACCAAAGGGTTTCTGCTCTCCCCAGAGGGCCAAGCAATCAAAGGTCAAGCTCTCTGAAACCACAGAGAGAGCCTTTTGGGCCCTCTGGGCCTGAGGACAACACTCCCCAGCTCCCTGAGAGTAGCTCCCCCACAAGCCAACCTCCACCTCTCCGCTCCCCTCCTCCCCTGGGATGCCCAAGGAGGCAAATGTTTGGAACTGGGAACCCTCTCAGGAGGCCTGAGCATGACTTGGAGATATTGTGGTTTGTAGAATTGCTTTCTCTCCTTTAATCTGACATACTTACAATGAAAGATGTTTGGGTAAAAATCTAATGCCTCATTTTTACTGCTGTTTATTGCTTGGGTCACACTGAGGTTGTGTTTGAACAAAACCCCGAGTAGATAAGGCATTAGGCCAATGCAAAAGCCTTCCAAAGTGAGTGTGTACATATACACATGTAACTTATGTAGATGTGTGAGTATGGGCAGTCCATCTCATTCAAAGATAAGGCTACTACTGAGTGGGATCTGGATTTCCGAGCAGGGGTGTGGTTCAAAGCTCTGAGACAGAACCAATGGTACTTCAGTATTTTTCTCAACATGGTTCATGAAGCAAAACCATTCTCTGTCTGGAAGTAGAACAGCTGGAACTGTTTGCCACTCTGCTCCATAGACCTATGTTCTGTGTTCAGGAGGTGCAGCTTTCCTCCTGCTTACAGCCCGCTGTGCTCCCTCTGCCAAGATCATTTTCAATTCAATTCAATCTAATAAGTAGTTGCTAAATACCCACCATGTTACTGGGCAGTGGTCTGGGAGCTTGGAATTCCAACGCAAAAATGAAAACATCCTTGCCCCCCAAGGAGTTTCCGCGTAACACATACATGCAGATAAGAAATGCAAAATTGTTAAGCAATAAATGTCCCCATGGAATCCCCTTAGTAGAGTGGGGGGTGAGGGGAAGAACGACATGCGGTGGTCATCATAAGAAGCGAAGGCAGTCCTCTCAGGAGATGTAACCCTGACAATCTCTATATCACTAGACTTTGCAGTACTCAGGGGAAGGCTATCTCAGAATAACCTCCATAGGTTAATCCTGACCACGCTGTTGTTTGCCTTAAGGACTTCTCCATGTTAGGTTTAGGTATGTTATATATGAATACACCCTCCTGTTTAAGGGAAATGTGTTGACAAGGGGTATGATTGTAGGGCATCTGTCTGGCTTATGGGAAATCTGAATAAGGTAAATGTCCATTCCTCCCCCCTATAACTGAGATTGTAGCGAAATAGGGACAATGTCTCCTATCTCTTTAAAGCAGGGATTCTTTGTGGTCTGGTGAAGAACAGTGTTTTAAAATTCAACTCTTTTTGGTTTAGATTAATTTTTTAATTTAAATTATGTGTAAAATAAAAACAACAGGATTACAAGGAAGGCAATTGTATTGAAGCATATATGTGTGTATACGCACACTATGTATGTATACGTCTGTGTATATATATTTAAAAACCAAGTTCATAAGCCCTAAGTTAAGAAGTCCTGTTTTAAAGGTATGAAAGATCTCTTCCTAGCCTTTCTATGAAATAAGAATGTTGGTGACCACCAGAGGATTAAAAAAAATAATCATACATGATAATTCAAGAGTAAACAATTGGAGAGTAAACAGTACTAAACAATATAAATGAACACCAGTTGCTTTTGCCTAGCAGCTAGGCGAATTAGATTTCTGTCTCTTCTTCACTTAATCAAGCAGTGTCCCATAAATTCCAATTCCAAACGTCTGGCAGCAGTAACCCATTCCAAGTGTAAGAGTGGCAGGGAAGCAGGCATATAGGAATTACTCCACTCTACCTGCCTCATTTCTTCCCACATGGTATTTTAAAACGGGAACGTTTTTCTAATTTACCTCTCCCACAAATCTCTAAAGCAGAATTTTAAAAAGATGGCACCAAATTGGTGATTCCTGGATAATGTCTACTCACCATTTCTGGAATTAGATGTCTGCATATCAGTGCT
This sequence comes from Pseudocheirus occidentalis, assembly GCA_028646575.1. Lineage (NCBI taxonomy): Eukaryota > Metazoa > Chordata > Mammalia > Diprotodontia > Pseudocheiridae > Pseudocheirus > Pseudocheirus occidentalis. The sequence goes on from CM053594.1 coordinate 309,012,077, forward strand.
ACTTGGGAAACACCCTGGATTACAAATATTAAGTAACTTGCGAGCAGAAGTGGAGAGAAGTGCTAACAAGTGGGCGAAATTAGAAAGGTCTCATGTAGGAGTTGTCACTTGAACTGGGTCTTGAAAGGAGTTTGGGAATTCTAGCAGTTAGAAGTGGGGAAGTAAAACATTCCCGGTGGGATGGGGGTGGAGGAGGCAACTTACCAATAAGCACAGAGGTAAGAGATAGAGTGGTGGGTGTGGAGAACAGAAAGTGGTCCCAATTGGGCAGAGTTCACAAGGCAAAGTGATACGAAATCAGACAAAAAACTAGGTTGGAGATGGATTGCCTAGGGCTATCCATGGCAAACATTTTATTCTAGTGGTCATACAAAGTCACTGAAGTTTGTTGAGCAGAGAGATAACTCGATCAGACCTAAGCTTTTGGTACATCAATTTGGCAGCTACCTGGAGGATGGATTGGAGAGGGGAGGGATTTGAGGCAGGGAGACCATCTGGAAGGCTATTACTGTAGTCCAGGTGAGAAGTACTGAAGGCCTGATTGAAAATGAGATCCATGTGAGTGAAGGAATGGAGAGAAAGGGACAGAGGCAAGAGAGGTGAACAGAGGAGGTATCTATAGCAGTGCTAAATCTGATGGCCATTTCAAAAACCTTCCACGGGTGGTATAATGGTAATGAGAATTTAAAGATCTTCCTGCCTCTTTTAATGGCAAGCAAAGAAATACTTAGTGCCTTGTTTCAGTTGAGCCTTGCCCTTCGTTCTATCAAGTCTTTGTTAAGAAACAGAACTTGTGAAACCCACAGTGGGAGGAATTTGCTGATGCAACAGGAAAGGGCTGAACAGGGAGGAGCTAATGATCAGAATAAAAAGCTGAGCACAAGCTGAGAGAGAGCCAAAATTGCTGGGAACTAGCAGCATGGAGGCTGAGCAGCTAGCATGAGTGAAAGAGGGGCATTCTTGCTTAAGGGAGCCAACTTCGTGGTCACTATGATGAATTTGGCTTTCTGGTTTTGGGATTTGGCTTTCTGTTATTTGAATATATGCTTTGATTCTGTCCTCCATATGGAGAACCTATTACATTTTGTGATTCACAATTACACCAGCATATTCATAGCTACCGTGGGCACTGTGAATATCACATTGGTGTTACAGGTGGAAAACCTATGGCCTCAAGACCACATGTGACCCTCTAGGTCCTCAAGTGAGAGCCTTTTGACTGAATCCAAACTTCACAAAACAAATTCCACACTATAGGTCTTTAGTTTACTTAGCAATTTGACATTGTACAACATTCTTCTAGTCTCTCAACAGATGTCTTGGGAAGATGATTGAGATCTTCAGACTAAGCCATGACTAGTCAGATATGACCATTTAGACAGGTAAATGTTTGATACCTGGCTCCCTACAAACACACTCCTTTTAAGTTTAATCTGCTTTATTATTTAAACTTAATCTACATTTTCTCCACAACTTCCTTAATTCTGGACAATTAAAAAAAAAAAACAAGAAATCAAGTAATTGTCAACGTCCAAGGTTTAAATACTCCCAATGAAAACTTAAACAGTTCTCTCAAACTTGGAGCCGGCTCCTGCACATCCCTGAGTATGTCCCAAATGAAGTTGCCCTTCCTGACCCAGAAGGAAATGGATGAATGAATGAATGAATGAATGAAGTTCTTACTATGTGCCAAGCACTGGGTTGCATCAAAGTGATGAAGCTACCAGCATGGGGATAGCCATTCCTCAGATTTTTCACATAGCCACGCTTAGAAGTGCAGCAGAACAATAAAGAAACTAGGGCTGGGCAGGCTTCCATTTCTCTGGGGAATTTGCAAATCAAAGGCTACAAGGATAAAAGACTCTTGGAACAGCCATCTGGGGACTTCTGGGTGCTTGCCCCTGCTTTTGAAGCCCACAGAAGAGATGACACACAAATCTTAAGGGCTTCGGAGAAGATTTAGCACAATATTACAGACTGATGACGATAAACCCAGATAACTAAGGTCATGTGCACCAGGCAGCTCTCCCTTGGCCTGCCCACATATCCAGATCTGTTGATCACATTGTCTGATGATGTACTGACTGAGGTAGAAGCCAGGAGAAAGTCATCAAATAAAATCCCCACCCAAGATATGAGGAGTCTGTTCCCTACAAAAGAGTGTGATACTCCATGAGTGTGCCCCTAGTCACTAATGTTCTTCACACGTGTGCCCCTCTACATATGTGCCTTGATCATACGCTCCCTATATGTGATACTCCATGTGTGTGCCCTGACCATACATGTTCTCTATGTGTATTCTCCCCACATCTTCACTCTTCCCATTGATGGTGTGTCTATAATTGTGGGAAAGTATGACCCAGATTTATGGAGAAGATGCTGTATTCCTACTTTCTTATTATTTTATTTCATTAAGTGCCCTTTCTTTGAACTAACTGACCAGAAAAAGTTAACATATTGGTAGGGGCTTCTGAGATACAATTTTTAAAGGAGATTTGGACCTTTATCACAGAATCATAGGACCATAGACTTTGAGTTGGAAGGGACCTTAGAAAAACCATCTAGTCCAACTTCCGTATTTTACAGATGAGGAAACTGAGGTTTAATGACTTGTCTAAGGATGAGTTGGTAGTGAACGGCTGGGACAGGCTTTGATCTGATATTATCTGACTCCAAACCCTGGTGCTTGCCTTAAACTTAGCCTAGTCGCCAAATCGTCTGAATCAGCCCTGGGAATCAATACAGCCAGATCACCCTAACGTCCATCCCTATTTTTTTTTTTTTTTGCATTTTGGAGGGCAGTTGGGGTTAAGTGACTTGCCCAAGGTCACAGGGCTAGTTTTTGTGTTACGTGTCTGAGGCCGGATTTGAACTCAGGTCCTCCTGACTCCAGGGCCGGTGCTCTATCCACTGCACCACCTAGCCTCCCCCACATCCATCCCTATTAAAAGACATACATATACATATGTAAAGATATATATACACACATACATATATAAAGATATACATATATATATTTTTAAAATAAATATATAATTAATTAATTAATTTTTTTTACTGTGAAGATAGGTTCAAACTGATCCATCTATGGTCTTTCTTCCAATCTCCTCAGTTCAGCTGTCAATGGCCTGCATTTTTGAGGTGGTCAGTCATGTTTAGGACTGCCATCTGGCCATTCAGAGGCCCCCACAAGGCTTAGAACCTTCGACTCTGGCATCTTTAATAGAGGGTTCCCACCAGCTGAGACAACATGACAACATGACTACATCACAAGCCAATGCCATTGCCCCTCTCTGCAAACACCTGTTCCTTCCTAAGCCTATTTTCACCAGAGAAACCCAATCTTCTCTTTTCCTTGGCAGCGTTTGTTAGTATTGCTGCTCTTCTGAACAATATAAGGAATTTTCTCTTACGTCCTGAAGCTTACTAGTGGGCCTTTGCTATGGGGATTTGTTATGTAGAAGTTTCATCTTGGCTAATATTGGTTGGGATGGCAGATTCAGAACAGGCTCTAGGGCAAAGGTCCATGTATGTATCCAAGGCCACATGGATGAGTGTTGCAAGGCAGGAGAAAAGGACATTTTAGGTCCTGTTTTAAGCTTATGGTTTGGAATTCACTTGGTTTTCTATCATTCCTTCCCCTTTGCCCCACAAAACTAAAACACTGGGTGAGATCGCAGCCCCAGCTCACCACCTAAATATGATCACAGTAGACGGGAATTTGGTTATGAAGGGGAATTATGACAGGAAGGAAGGACTAAGGTAGCACTGCTGCTTATCTAGTGAATGGTCATTTGAAATTGGTGTTTCTAGACTGAGCTTTGGGAGAAGGAATTCCCAGCTGGGAGATCTGGAGCTTTTCTTAGCCCTTTACGTTGGGGGTCAGTGGCATGCTCCTCCCCACTAAAAGGTGGGGATTCCTTCCTCCATGCTCTTCTGTATGCACAGAATGACCTCTGGTCTCCCTCCTCACCTATTGAATTCTTTTTTGTTGTTGTTCAGTTGTGTCCAATCTTCTGTGACCCCTTCTGGGGTTTTCTTGGCAAAGATACTGAAGTGATTTTCCAGTTCCTTCTTTAATTCATTGGATAGATGGGGAAACTGAGGCAAACAAGGTTAAGTGACTTGCTCAGGGTCACACAGCTAGTAAGTAACTGAGGCTAGATTTGAACTCAGTTACTGTGTCATCTAACTTGCTCATCTTTTAAAGCTCAATTCAAATGCCACTGCCTACATGAAGTCTTCTCTGACTCCCTCTTGTCAACAGTTACCATCTTTTTATGGACCTTGTGGAAAGTGTTGAATTTGAAATAAGAGGACCTGAGTTCTAATTGCAGTTCTACTTTTTACAGCCTTGTGACCTCAGGCAACTTACTTTATTCCTCTGAGCCTTACTTTTCTCATGTGTGTAAGAGGAGGTTGGGCAAAGAGCCCCCATTACTGTTCTTGTCCTTGACATTCAGCTAGTGGAGGGTACTGCATCTAATGAATAAAGCTGTTTATCAAGTTGGGTAAATAGGATAAACAATTAAGGCTGGCTTTCTTGTATGTCTTATAAAGTGACTTTGAATGGGATTCCAAAAATTCTGTGAGCAGAATCAGCCATATTGGAGTAAGCATAACAGTCTCCTAAGATGATAGCTTTGATGGGGATGTAACCTTTGGATGTAGAAATTCTGTCTGGCATACTTGCTAAAAACATCATCTCATTTTATAATTATACCCTATGAAGGAAAAATATTGTCATCATACTTTAATTGAGAATTTCAATTAGTTTTCTTGTCCTACATCTCATACTGTGAACTGCTTGAACTAAATGGGCCTTCAATGGAGATTTGGAAGCTTTTTTGTAATATGAAATGTGGAGGGTTTTTGTTTGTTTGTCAAGGTGTTTCTTATAATTGGTTCTGGTTAACATGTATTTGTTGGTGCCAAGATCCAGTCTTAAGCAACAAAGGGATGTAAGTGAGCTTAAGTAAAAGAAGACTGTGAAAGAAAGAAAGAAAGAAAGAAAGAAAGAAAGAAAGAAAGAAAGAAAGAAAGAAAGAGACAAGGAAAAAAAGCTATTTTGACAGAGATTACCACTCCATCTGGATATTTCCCCAATTTATGAGGCAAATAATAGGAAAATTTTCCCAAAGGAAAGGAAACGAACACATTAGGCTGCACAAATGCGGTCTTTACTTGCTGAACTGAATGGAAGTGCTTGCTACCTTCTCTCTTTTAGGGAGCTGGTTATCTCTCAGTCTGGGCCTCCCGGCCCTTAGAGTTCTGTTCATGCCTTTTACAACTAAGTGTAAACTCCTTCTATCGTACAGCACTAAGTCCAGCTGTGGTATTTGAAAATAATCAAGCTGGCGTCACCAATCTCCTTCTTCTCTTCACCCCCACACCCCTAACCTCCTTTCTTTTAAACAGTTTTGAAATTCCATTACTAAATTTCCTCTTGCATTTTAAATATATTACACATTGTATTACGTACTTGTGGTCGAGATAATCACATGGACCCATTTGTTTTAAATTAAATCAATTTGAGCTCTGAGAATCTCCAAATGTCCTGGTAGAGGCCTGCTCTGCATGCAAGAAGGGCAGAGTCTACACATAGCATCATTAGGAGCTCATTTGTCCAAATTCCAACCTGTTCATGGCTTTTGAGCACTATCTTTCTCCACGGACATACAGTTCAGACTTCTGGGACATTCCATACAACTCAGTAGCGAGGAGTGTGTTAATGTTAATAGGCCCATTTCTAAATTGCAACCAGACATAGTACCCCTTCCTTGTGGTCTCCATTGGTCTCGGTCTTACATTGTTCCTAAACAAACTGTGCATGTTTTAGGACCATTCAAGTGAGAAATAAAAACCCAATTCATCCATTGTTGTCAGTTATGAAACTTGGGGAGAAGGCCAGGCTCTGCAGAGACAGAAAAATCACTTAACCTCTCTGAGCCTCAGGTCCATCATCTGTGTGGTTGTCGTTGAGTTGTTTCAGTCGTGTCTGACACTTCGAGACCCCATTTGGGGTCTTCTTGGCAAAGATGCTGGAGGGATTTGCCATTTCCTTCTCCAGCTCATTTTTCAGATGAGGAAACTGAGGCAAACAGGGTTAAGTGACTTACCCAGGGTCACGCAGCTAGTAAGCGTCTGAGGCCAGATTTGAGCTCAGTAAGATGAATCTTCTTGACTCTAGGCCTGGCATTATATCCACTATGCCACCCAGGTGCCCTTAGTGCTATATAAATGCTAGTAAGATAGCAAGGGTCTAAGGTCTGTTTTGAACTCGGGTCTTCCTGACTTCAGGCCCAGTGCTCTATCTGCTACATTATCTAGCTGCCTTTGTCATCTATAAGACAAAATTGTGGGTATCAAATGATATAATGAATGTAAAGCATTTTGAGAACCTTAAAGCATGAGCTATGTATGAACAGGAGTTCATAGCTTCATAGTTCATAGAGTTGCTTGAATCCAACGTTTAAAATTTAATTAAAAAATAAAACCAAACTAGGGGCGGCTGGCTAGGTGGCACAGTGAATAGAGCACTGGCCTTGGAGTCAGGAGGACTTGAATTCAAATCTGGCCTTAGGCACTTAACACTTACTAGCTGTGTGACCTTGGGCAAGTCACTTAACCCTCATTGCTCTGCCTTCCCCTCTCCAAAAAGCAAAAAACAAATAAACAAACTTGTGCCTTGTGTGAAAAAATTAAGCCAAAGGAATGGACAAACAGGAAAATTATGTTTTTTAAAAAAGGTGATGTTATTGAAGGTACATAGGACAAAGGTGAAGATAACTTGGAAAAGAGGGTGAAGCAGATGTAACTGGCATGCAGGCAAGTTCTTCCCCTCCTGTTTAGAGGTGAAGGAAGACTTCAGGCACATACGCACAGAGGAATATCCTTCTACATGCAAACTATAAGGAGCTGAGACAAAGGTGCCAACCTGAGCGGAGAAGTGGGAAGAAGCGTATAAGTACATATGTTCCCTGTAGCTTTAATTTATAGGAATGTCTTTTTATAGATTTGCGTACTTGCAATGATCTAGAAATGACCTTGACAATCCAAGTGCTTACGTACTTTCATCAAAAGCCCTGTTCTCTTTCTCAGAAAGGCACGTTACATGTACCTAGGAGCTTTCCAGTGGCGATCTGGAAAGTGCCCGAGGGTCTTGAAATGAGGAGTGAGTATATGCAGCTTGCCTCTGCTAGTACAGTAGAAGGTGGTATGTCCAGGTGCCAGGTCCATTGAAGAGCAACAAGGAGCAAAGTCATGAGGGGAAGGAGCACATCTGCCCACCTTGCCTTTGCTTGGCATTACGCCAGTCGATGAATCAGAGAAACGTACATGCACCAGGAAGCAAGTGAGACCTGTCCTATCCCTACGTGCTACAGAGCTTCCAGGGAAAAGTGAGACCCACCAAAGGGGATGACTTTTTTGACATCCTCCAGAAAATGTAGCATTGCTTTCCTCTGTGTTAAGGGACCTGGCAAGGGTCCATTCTGTATTCTTTGCAAGATTAAATAAAAAGTATCCTATACTTGACATTGTCTTGGTTTCAATCCTTCCTAGGAACTGAGGCCTCTCTTGGTGAGAGTCCCTGAGCTTTCTGGGGTCTCCTCATACAGATGCATAACCCAGAAAGACTTTTTGAGTGAACACACTCAATTATACCTGGGTCCATTGTGCTCAATGGGCAGAGGAAATATACACACACAATAGCTTTGTTACTTGCCCGTAATTAACCTACTCATCACTTTTCAGTCCTTGATTTTCTAACAAACAATTCAATCTGTGAAACTTTAATGTGCTTCCAGGACATTTTTTGAAACTTAAAAAACTCATTTTATCCTATAAGATAAAACCATAATAAAAAGTAGCAGCTGATTTATTAGAAGAGAGATGAATACAAATTAGTTAAGAAAGCACTGTAGAATGAATAGTAATCCATTGGCTTGACACATCTGGGTTCCTTCTGGGACTCTCACTTTTTTTTATTTTTTTTGGAGGTAGGAGGGCAGGACATTTGGGGTTAAGTGACTTGCCCAAGGTCACACAGCTAGTATGTGTTAAACACCTGAGGCTGGATTTGAACTCAGGTCCTCCTGACTCCAGGGTCAGTGCTCTAGTCATTGCCACCCATTCTAGCCACCCCAGGGACTCTTGCTTTCTACCAGAGCCTTCTTCCACTGCCATCCTCATCCATGTGCACATCGAAGATCATTCACTGACATATCTCAGGGCATTGAAAGCTGGAACAAGTGGCAATGGTGGCAAGGAGATAATTGAGGTCCAGAAAGAAGGTCTTCTTTAGGAATAATAATAATCATGTAATACTAATAATAATTTGCTCCAGTATAAACAAAGGCAAAAAAATATCATGGCCCTGAGCAAGTAGCTGGGGGAGGAGAGAGAAGGGAGTAGGAAGAAGTATCCCTGGGACTGGGTCTTGAGCCATTCAGTCACTGGTTGGGACCCTGGGTCAGACAGTATTATTATCTATTACACACTCAGCATTCTACAACTCTGTGTTAGGTGCAATGAAAATAAGTCATGCCTCCCCCCCAAAGTTTACCAACTAAAGACCTCAACAAGGGGCAGCATAGACACAAAAAAGCAAAGAAATCAAGGTGCTGAAGCTGTCCTCTGAGTGCTTGCGAGGAAAGGTTAATACTGCCCCAACTCCCCAGACTGTTCATTGTGTGAAGAACAACTAAAACCTGAAAGTATGTCACAGATAAAATGAAAACGGCTTAACCAAAGGTCTGTGAAGGCAGCTCAATTCCATTACATCCAATCAGCATTTATTAAGCACTTTGAATATTATAGCCTAGGCACTGGCTTACGGATGTGGTTAGGAAGACAAAAAAACAAAGCAACAAAACCAAAAATCACATCAAATCCTTGCCCTCAAGGTGTTTACATTCTAACGGACAGAAAGCAATACATTTACAAGTAAATTACACATATATCATACGCACATATACACATGCACCCATATATGCACACATATACACTCACACACATACACACGCACATACACATGCACACATATACATATATACTCACACATACACATGCACATATATATGCACATATATACATATATACTCACGCACATAGACATGCACATACATTTATTTCTTCATTCATTTATTAATTTATTTCTTCATTCATTTATTTATTAAATTTGTTGGAGGAGTTCATACTCAGTCCCTCCATTCCTATGCTTTTATTATGATTGGGTTTATTCCTAATGCTTCTTACAGGCTACAAAAATCATCCAGATCCCTCCTATACTGGCAGTACTCTAGTCTAATCACCAGAACATCAGACCACCCGCCCTCAGCCTACAGCAATTTAAATTTCAAGAAAATATTCAGAGAGGCCACCTGCTGCCACGGTGAGGAGGAATCAAACAATTTACCCATATCCTAACTTTAAACCACTATGTCCTGTGTTTGGGACATGGCCGGTGAGGTTTTCTCAGATAGGAAAGGAGCCATGAAACCCACAGGATCCTGACATTTCCCCAGAGGAGGGCCTTGGTCTAATCACTGCATGCCATGAGACTTTGAAAAGAATGAATCACTAACGGAAATCTGGGCCAGGGGAATTAGGCAGCAGCCACAGCAGTAATTAGGATGACTGGAACGACGGCACACGCCGATCAGTGACTGACAACATGTCCATGCGTTCTGGTAGCAGGTTTAATTTGGAATTGGAACAGTTAACAACAATGATGATAATTGAAGCTGGGCTCTCTCTGGCGCCTCCATAGGCTCGCCCGGTCCAGCTTCCCAGATTGCTGTTGGGGTGGCGCAAATTCAAGCTTTGCTGGGTCAGACCGACCGAAAGTCTTAGAAAGATACAGCTCAGCTCACTAGAAACAAGAAGACCGCCTTAGTCTTGGTACTCTGGGATAGGACGGGAGCATTGATGCTGCCTTCAGGTGGCATTTTTCAGGTGAAATCTCAAAATATGTTCAAATACCAAGTTATGATGTCAAATGACAGATGCGTTAATCAAGAAAGCTCATGGTGGGAGGCGAGTCTTTCCCTGCCCCCTCCCACACTACCCTGGGTCGTTACTGATCTCACTCTGCTTAACAATAGCAACAACTTTCATGTAGCATTTTAAAGTTTGCAAAGCTGTTCACATGTATTATTTCATTTTTCCCTTACAGCAACCTTGCAAGGTAGGCACTGTTATTATCCCCATTTCATAGATGAGAAAACTAAGGCAGAAGGAGGTTAAATGACTTGCGCAGGGTCATACACTAAGAGGTATCTGGAGTGGGATTTGAGCTCAGGTTTTCCTGATTCCAAGTCTAGCCCTTTATATACTCTGACACCTGTAAAGTAAATAATAACTTCCTGTTACCTTTTCCCTAAAAAATGTTCCCATTCCATGAACTATGGACTTATCCTAGATTTGGATATTGGGATAAGTGGGAAGCTTAATTTCCTGGTCGGTATCCATAAAATAATATGACTCAATCAACAATTTTTTTTATTAAATGCCAACAGTGCCCTGGTGCCCTGCAGGGGCAGTCATCATGGTAAGAAATGGTTCATGGACCCAAGACCCAGATTCATCAAGAATATATAGCCTAGTCATATTTAAAAGATAACTAAGAAAAGGCAGGGTGGACCAATGAAAAGAACACTGGACTTTGGAGAGGGAGGACCTGGGTTCATTTGTCATTTGTCTTTGTGCCTTACTACCTGTGTGTCCCAGGGCAAGCCTTGTAACCTCTCTGAACCTCTATAAAAAGGACTCTGTTGGAGTAGATGGTCAGGAAGCAGTGAAGGTATAGTGGAGAAAGTGTTGATTCTGGAGCCATATCTCTGATTGTTTCCTATTTCTGTGCCCTGAAAGCAAATCACTGAATCTCCCAAAGCCTCAGTTTCCTTATCTGTAAAAATCTGGACTAGATAACCTCTGAGATACCTCTTAGCTTTATGTCTATGATCCTATGATCTTTCCAGTTCTAAATGAAGGATTCCTGGAATACAAGACAGTGTCTAATAGGCAGATCAATACCATAGGAGTTCAGAAGTGGGAGATCTCTATAGGCTTCAGCACTATGGGAAGCCTTCATGGAGCCTGTAGAATCTAAGCTGGCTCTTGAAGGATGGGCAGGATTCAGATAGGCAGGAGACATAGGGAAAGTATTCTGGGCAATATGAACAAAAGAGCAGAAGTGAGAATGTAAGAAAGAAAGATATAAGGTTTGGGGTGATGAAGGCTAAGTGAGTCTGATGAGTTCAGCCGGAGCAGAAGTGAACAGTGGAAGCCCAGGTAGGAAAGGTGAACTGGGACAGATTGGAGAACGTAATGAAGGTTTTTGATCAGGGCAGTTGCACAATGAGAGTAAAGCTTTGGGCAGGCTAATATCGAAGTGACATGTAGAATGGATTGGGGAAAGGGGAGACTCAGGGTAAGGAAGACAACAGCGAGCGGATTATTTAAATAGTCCAGGCAAGAGACAATGGAAGCATAGACTAGAGCATTCTGAGCAAGAGCAGGAAGGAAGGGAGGACCAGGAGAGACATTAGGAAGCTGCTACAGTTTGTTAACACTCAATGCACATAAGGGCTAAGGGAGAGAAGAATCAAAAGTCAGCCAGGTACTTCTCCACGTTTCAACCCTTTCCCAGCATCAGAGCAAGGCAATGTTGCAGCCTGATGGCAGCAAACGGGAGTTTACAAACACATAGTATCATGGGTTAAATGTTCAATACTAATTAAAATCTCAAACTTACTTGAATTTCTCTTGAGCCCTGAAAATTCACCCCAAACAGAAGATGCTAACAATGATAGCTGATAACAACACTAAAGATTCCTTAGGGGGCTTAGCTCACAAGGTGCTTTTCTCCTAACAACTAGATGCAGTTTATCTAATACAAAGCTTATTACCTCCGTTTTAGATCTAAAGAAACCAAAGCTCAGAGACGAAATGGATTGTCCATAGTTACATTGTTACAATGTGCATGACCAGGACTAGAATCCAGGTCCTCATTTCAAGTTCTTTACCCTTCCCACTAAACCATCCTAGCCCCTCTGTATGAAGTGACTAGACACAGTCAAGTTGCCCTTCTAATCCATCTGTGTGTCCCAGGTAAATGGGGCTGAAAATCTCAGAAAGTTCAGCTGCCTCTTGTGAACCACTCTGCTCACCTTTGGGAGGCTAGGTGGCACAGTGAATAGAGCACCATCCCTGGAGTCAGGAGGACCTGAGTTCAAATCTGACCTCAGACGCTTGATGTAGAAACTAGCGGTGTGACCTTGGGCAAGTGACTTAACCCCAATTGCCCTCCAAAAAAACAAAAAAAAGAAATGAGAAATAACAGCAAAATCTCACCCAGACAGGTTGAATGGGGCCTGTTCGAATAGGAACTTCCAAATCTACTTTGGTCTCATTGCCTTAAGGAGAAAGACACAGACAAACTTTCTCTACACACATATGTTCAACCTCTTAAAAGCAGTCCTACAAAATTAACTATGTCTTTCTGAGCATGGAAAAACTCAGTGTAATTCTTCATTTTTCTGATTTCACAATAGGAGAAGCTTAGAGGTACCAAAGTAAGCATCCAGTAGACATCTCAACTGCCCAAAACAGAGAACTTGGCTCAAATTCTTTTTCTGATGCTTATTTGGACAAGTCACTTAACCTGCACTGGATTTAATTTTCTCATCTGTAAAATGGCAGGGGTTGGAGAACTGTATAGACTCTCAAGTCCCTCTCAGCAATAAAGTTAGGCTCCTGTCAAAGTGAACCAGGCCCCAAGCTACCAGGTAAGCCCTACTGGGCTTGCTACAAGGAAAGACCAGCAAAGAGACAAACTCCTGTTTTTGTCTTTTTCTACCTGATTGTTCCTTTTCTTTCTCCTTTGCTGGAAACATTCTCCTCCAGATCACACCCTGTCTCCATAGGTGTTCCTTAGTGTTCTGTCTTGGCTCTTCCTCTCTACTGCTGGGTCTGCCTTCCTCAAGTCTCTTTCCAGTCCAATTCATTCTCCATTTAGCTGCTAAAGCGATTTTCCTAAAGTGCAACTTCAATCATGTCACTCCCCTACTCGCTTCCGTGGTTGTCTATTGCCTCTGGAATCAAATATAAAATTCTCTGCTTGGCATTCAGAGTCCTTCAAAACCTAGTTCTTCCTTCCACCCTTCCACCTTTCTAGTGTTCTTCCCACCTTAGTGCCCTCCATATACACGGGTCTCTTTTCTGTTCCATAAACAAAACACTCCTACTCTTAGCTCTGGGCAGTTTAGTCTGCCTTCCTAAGTACCTGGAATGCTCTCAGAATGGCTCCCTTTAAGTCACAATTAAAATCCCATCTTCTAAAGGAAGTTTTCCTAACCCCTTAATTTGAATGCTTTCCCTCTGTTAATTATTTCCTATTTAGGGAGAGAGAGAGATGGGGGACAGGGGGAGAGAGAGAGAGAGAGAGAGAGAGTGTGTGTGTGTAGCTTGCCTTGTAAATATCTATTTGTTGTCTCCCCCATTAGACTGTAAGCTCCTTGAGGGCAGGAATTGTCTTTTGCCTCTTTTTGTGCTTAGTTCAGTGCCGGGCATATAGTACAAACTTAATAAATGTTTATCCATTTCGGTGTCTTATCAGTTAGTTTTCATTCTTAAGATTCCTTGAACTTGAATTAATCTTAGGCTCTCAATGAGGGTGTATCTCACATTAGGTTATATGTAAAATTTCATTTTGGAAATCAAGTCATGGTTAGGAGACCCTAGGAGAACTTTTTAGTGAGAAGAACCCTATGGTGAGTCCTTTGGTAAAGTCACTAAGTATTCCCTTAAACCACTGGAAGGTAAGTTAATTTTTTTTGTGTATTGGTTTTGCTTAAAACAGGGACTCTTAGGAGCGACTATTAACTTCTTCTCTTGAAGTCACCTGGAATAAGCTCATATATTTAATAACTCTATCCACTGTGTCACATTAGAAGAAAATTAGAAATTCTTTTGCTGTCTTCTTTCCTTTCTTCTTTCTCTCTCCCCCAACCAGGCAGACCCCAGCACCAGGAGCTCACCACACTGATAGACTTATTTAGTGAGACAGACAGACAGATAGATAGATAGATAGATAGATAGATAGATAGATAGATAGACTGATAGATAGATAGATAGATAGATAGATAGATAGACTGATAGACAGATAGATAGACTGATAGATAGACTGATAGACAGATAGATAGACAGACAGACAGATAGATAGTGATATATATCATATATAGATATATAGTGATATTAGCTATATAGTGATATATATTTAGATATAAACATTCTTAATGCAGATGCCCAATCAGCACAGTCCACTGAAGCTCAGAACTCCGCAGTTCCAGATGTCTGCCAGCCTCAGCATCCCAGGCAGTATTGACCATGTGCATGTACCACCTCACCTAGCTCTGTGATTACCATTTCCAGGTGAATGTGGCCATAAGGATCAGGTTAGCTAACTCCATGGGGAACTGATCTTTTCTACTGCACCCCCTCCCCACCCCCTGCTCTTTGTTCCCTTAGTTCCTGCCAGGTATTAACTATTCTTCTTTGGTGACTCCCCCCATCTAGCACATGAGAAGTTGGAACATTTCAGAGGGATGGCATAGTTTATGGGGTGGGGAACCTGGGGCCTCAAGGCCACATGTGGCCCTCTAGGTCCTCAAGTGTGTCTCTTTGATGGAATCTAAACTTCACAGAACAAATCCTCTTATTAAGGGGACAGTTGATAGAGTTGACTATGGAGTCAGGAAGACTTGGGTTTGAACCCTCCCTGGGCACCTACCAGCTATGTGACTTTCTAAGTCTCAATTTCTTTATCTGTAAAATGGGATACAATCATAGCAGCTATGTGTGGAATTATTAGGAATCAAATGAAATAACCCAGGTGAAGTGCTTTGAAAATCTCAGCTGTGGCCCCTAGCACAGGGCCAGGCACATACAGGGAAGAAGTGCTTTGAAAATCTTTAAGTGCTATATAAACATGAACTTGCTGTTATTTTAATTTGAAAAGAGGAGAATCTGAACATTGTTCTTTAATGGCTGATTTTCTTCTCTGGTGAAAACTGATAGCTCCTGGGGTATTTTGCTTCAAACAGTGTTTCCAAACCCTAGTTGAATCGCCGATTGGCCAGTATCTAAATTCTCTTCCACGGACCACACTTCACCATCGACAGACAGGAACTAGGAGCTGGGACAGAGAGAGAGAGAGAGAGAGAGCTGGGAGACATGAAGGAGAATTCTTTTTTTTTAAGTTTAAGAAAATTTTAAGAAGGAAAGACTTTTTGGCAAAAAAAAAAAAATTACTGACCAGTAAAAATCTGCCACAGTCTACAGGGTGGGAGACACTGGTTAATTGGGTTGCACGGACGCTGCCTCCTACATGCTCTGTGGTAGAACCAGTGTCTCAGACACATAGCAGGACTAGTACCCACTTGCTGTGCTAGGGCTGTATGCTAATTATATGGTCTCATTGAGGTGGAAATAGAGGTGCCGACTGGCCTGAAGAAAATAGCTTTTCCTTCTGGCTAACAGATGAGAACAGGCACCTCATCACTTCAAAGGTACCAATATTCATCTCCCTACAGTGGTGCTAGGCCATCCATCTGTAATGTCACTGGCCTCACAGGCCCAGCCAGCCATCTGGGAGGAGGGCACATCTGGAAAAGTGAAGTGAGTTGCAGGGTTTACACGGATTGGGAAATGTTTTCTGCACAACTTATTGACAAAAGGTTAGCACATTTTTCTTCCATCTATCTGCATCAAATAAAAACACTGTAGGTTATTTTAAAGTTGGAGACTCTGGGTGTGGTGTTGCTGGTCTGAATGCCAACTGAAGGTATATTTTGCATGGACTGCTGTCAAGAATGACCTTTCTTTCAATGGGAAGGGGTAGGGAAGGGGTGACATGCCCAGAAGGGTTAATGGGAACATAAGAAGGTTAAAGGCCAAAGGAAATGTCCCAGATATATTCTAGCCACTGTTGTGGAGAGTGTCCCAAGCATGCCTGCTACAGTCACCACCCTACGCCCCACACAGTACAGCTGCCTACTGACCTAGGATGGAGGGATCCTGCTGTGACTGACCTTATATGTTCCCAGGCACCTACTAGGACCTACTTTTCTTTTAGATTTGTCAGTAGCTTTAGATTCTATTATAGAAAAAAAGAAAAGGCAGAGTCCCTGGCCTCAGGGTTCCAGCAGTCTAACAGGAGAATGGGATGTATGACCAAATAACTATGATGCAAGGTGAAATACGACACTGGGCATCCAAAGAGAGATGAGATTTCGGGAGCAAAAGATCATTTCTACCTCAGTCACTTAACTGAGGGTCACTTAATTATATATTGTGGGGTAGATTCCTCTTCACAGCTGCTATGTTGATTTTCCTGTGTCATTTTCCTCCTCAAATAAACCTCCATGGATCCCTATTACCTCTAGGAGAAAACAGAAAACCTGGTATTGGAAGCCCTTTCTAGCCTGACCCCCAACCTCAGCCCACTTACTTTTCCTTATACACAGAACTTCATTTCCCATAGCTGTTCCTTTGCACCCTGTCCCCTTGCCTAGAATGTGCTCCCTCCTCATCTCCATCTTCCTTGAAGACTCAGTTCCAATGTCTCCTTCTAGATAGCATCTCTTGTAACATCTCCAACTTTTACTTATCCACCCCCTTCCCCAATCACCCTGTATTTACAAGCAGCTGGTGGCTCAGTGGGTAAAGCAATGGCACTAGAGTTAAGAAAACCCGAGTTCAAATTTGACCTCAGACACTTACTAGCTGTGTGACCTTGGGTGAGTCACTTAACCTCTCTGCTTCAGTTTATTCAACTGTAAAGTGGAGGTAAAAATGGTACCTACCTTGCAGGATTATTGTGAGGATCAAATGGGTAATATTTGTTAATAGCTCTCATCTCATTACCTGACACGTAGCGGCCACAGTATACATGCTTATTCTCTTCTCTTCCCTGTTGTCTAACATCCTTGAGGGTAAGGACACTTTGGTCTTAGCTGTAGTCCCTAGCACAGGGCCAGGCACATACAGGTCAGTAGGCATTTACATGCAAGTTACTTGATTAATGCTGATATCTCATCATTAAGATTCTAAGTTCTAGGGGCAGCTAGGAGGACAGTGAGTAGAGGACCGGTCCTGGAGTCAGGAGGACCTGAGTTCAAATCTGGCCTCAGACTCTTGACATACTTACTGTACAACCTTGGGCAAGCCACTTACCCACAACTGCCTTGTGTTCCCCTCTCCAAAAAAATGCATTAAAAAAGATACAAAGTTTTTCAAGGTCAGAGATTTTTGTTTTGTCTTGTTTTGTTTTGTTTTGTTTGTTTTGTTTTGTTTGTATCCCTCACAGCATCTGGAACAGTGCTGGGCAGCCTAATCTCAGATGACTCCCCTCCTTTTGTTTCATGACCCAGTCACTGGGTCACTCTTTATGTTTAGCACTCCCTATCAATGCCACGTCCCCCCAAACCTACTCACCATCCAGGCCTTGCTTACCATTTCCTTTACCTAGAACGCCCTTCCACCCCTGTTAAATTCCCGTGTATCCTTGTACCTCCAAGGTCCCTTCCAGCTACGATTCTATTATTGCTAAAGTTAAGTGCCATTTAAGCCTTCCAAGAAGCCATACCGAGGCTAAGTTGAATGAATGAATATTAACATTTAGTAAGCATTTACTATACAAAGTGGGGCAGCTAGGAGATGCGGTGGATAGAGCACTAAGCCTGGAGTCAGGGGACTTCAAATCTGGCCTCAGATACTTGCTGTATGACCCTGGGTGAGTCACTTCACCCCGACTGCTTCAGTTTCCTCACCTGTAAAACAAGCTGGAGAGGGAAAAGACAAACCACTTCAGTATCTTTGCCAAGAAATCACCAAATGAGGTCAAGAAGAGTCAGACATGACTGAAGATAGCTAACTGACAACAACAGCATGCTCAAAATATTGTGCTAAAAGCTAGAGATGTGAACAGGGAAGTAAGAGTTCTCCCAAGGACAGGAGCTCCATAACTCTCCATCTCTCAAGACTCTCGAGGGTCTCACATTCCAATGGGAGGGGGCAACACATAAAGAAGGGATGAAAACCTCCAGTGACCATCAGAGGACAGACAGGGGCACGCCTTTTCTTTAATGATGGTGAAAGGCACTGGGCCGGGAGCAATGCCGTTCTCAAGACTTTTGGGTTCACACAGTGTGAACCTGCTGGTTATCTCCTTCAGGATGTGAGAAGAGCTGACGGCACCAGCTGCTCTGGCAAGGCTAGCTTGCTTCTTGTGTGCAGCAATTGGGAGAGATGACTGGTCCCTTCTCCGCAGGTATTGCTTCCCCAGATGATGGCTGTGAAGGCTAGGCTAGAAGCAGATCCAGTGCCCCTCCTGTGCCCACATGACTCTTGGTAGAACTTGGGCAGCAGGTGGCGTAGCTGGTGATGAAGGTGGTTATGAAATGCTATGTGCCTCTACATCATATGTGTGACGACCAACTTTGAAAAACTGTACTCCTGTCAGCAATGCATAGTTAAAAGACAACTCTACAGGTCTCAGGATGGAAGGAGATTTCTACATTAAGAGAAAGATCCAGAAGGACCAGAGGTTAAATGGAGACTGAAGCAATGCATGCTATCATTCTTTTCTATGTTTGGCTTTTATTTCTCTTTTCTCACTGTTCACTCCATTGGCTATAACACCTATTCAACCAGACTATTGTACAATGTGAAGGAGTTTGCAGATCCTATACGTGATTGTATGCCACCATGGCAGGGGTGGGGGGGGTGGGGAGGAAGGGGAGAAAAATCTGAAACTCAAGTGACTCTGGAACTGAATATTGTAAACTAAAAGTAAACAAATAAGTCAATAAAAAATTTTAAAAAAAGAAATGTTATATGTCTGGTACATGTCGACTACTGACTGTCCCTCAATGATAGGAAAGGTCTCTACCTGGCTTTTTTCCTCTCCAATGCATTCATATCATTATATCTGCATTGGTATCTTGTTTCCACCCTGGAGCATAAATTCCCTGAAGACAGGAACCACATCCCATATCTAATCTTTGAATCTCCTTCAGTGAGGCTTTCCACAAAATAGGTGCTTAATCCATGTTATTGATCATGAATCTTTATTAACTTGAATCTGAGTGACCCTGAACAGGGCCTGAAGGTATATGGAGGCCATTCTCTTGGAACTACATTCTTTCTCTTCCAAATGTTCCCTTGCAAATGGTATTATTCTCATTTATTCCAAGGACTCTTTAGATGTGGTTTTTACCTCACCATCCACATTGAGATAAATTTATAAGCTTAGGTAATGTCTTTTCTCTGAGGAGTTCAAAGTTTGTGGGCCTTCCTTTTCCAGAAAATGCAAGACACTTGAGAATTCTGGGGAACAGAGTTGGGGATCCAGCATGGAAAATGCCAGGGCCAGTCTTCTAATGCACTTAGCTCATGCCATACTAGCAATTCCTTAGGCCTAGTCCTAGGCATACATACCTCCAGACTCTATGATCTCCACCGGCAATGGATTTGGTCAAGTCCTCCTTCCTTTCCCTGCCCCATCCCGCACTTCTGTCTTCTTTATCCTACATGAACCATCCAAAGAGCCTCTGTAGCTTCCTGCCATCATTCTTCCCAAAGGATTGAGTAAAGATTTTTTTTAAATTGAGGCAAAGAATGCTAAGCTTTAGAATTTGTTGTCCCAAGCCAATCCAATGAAGAACTTAGCTTCCCCATTTTCATGGTCTTGGGAAAAAAGTGAGTTCCTTTCAGGGAAGCTGAAAAGTTGCCTGGAAGGTTATGGATGAGATCAAAGATCCCAGGCATCAACTCGTAGAATGTCAGATCTGGGACTTTGGGAACCTATAATCTAGTCACTCATTGTTATAGAAGAGGAAACAGGCTCAACGAGGGGACATGACTTCTTTGCTCAAGGTCACACATACCTATTAGTGGCAGAATTGTAACTAAATTGTCTGCATCCTTATGCCCAATCCAGCTCTTTTCACCAGCAAAGGCTGCCTTTAGAGCTGCCAGGTTTTAATGAAGAAGATATCAGTTCTGTGAAGATAATTCCTGGAAACTACTTTTCGAGAGGTCGGTGTAGGCTGAACCCCCTACAAAGGGTATGCAGGGGAGAGTTGTGTTTTGATTTTCTTTGCTGGGGTAAAAACAGGATATATTGGGGCAGCTAGATGGCACAAGTGGATAGAGCACTGGGTTTGGGATCAGGCAGACTCATCTTCCTCATTTCAAATCTGGTAGCTGTGTGACCCTGGGCAAGTCACTTCACCCTGTTTGTCTCAATTTCCTCATCTGTAAAATAATCTGGGGAAGGAAATGGCAAACCACTCTGGAATCTTTGCCAAGAAAACCCCAAATGGGTTTGCTGAATTGGGCAGCATGAAGAGTCAGACGTGACTGAAAAATGACCGAACAGTAACAATGAGGAAGCAGGATGTAGCGCTAGCCTTGGAGTGAGATGGCCTTGGTTCGAGCGCTGGGTCTGCTCGTCACTAGCTGTGCAACCTTGGGCAAATCACTTTGTTTCTCTGTGCCTGTTTCCACATCCGCAAATGACAGAGGAGGTGCAGATCATCCTCAAGGTTCTTTCCAGCTTTAACATTCCACAATTCTATATTCAGTAGTTTACTGAAGCATTCATATCTTTGATTATCTGATATACAGACACCATTTTGAGGTGTTGTTGTGTCTCTTCTTTAGGGCTATGCTGGACCAACATAATTTCACAGCATTGTTCTGACTGCTTTGTTGTTGTGAAAATCTGCTGTTTCTAATTCTTTGCTACTGTAAGTTCTGCTATGAATGCTTTGAATTATGGGTCTATGAGAGTGTTTGTGTGTTTGTTTTTCTCCCAATCTTTAACCTCCTGGGGATTATACGTCTAATAGTGAGATTTCTGTTTCAGAAGATATGGGCATTTAAATCACCTTCTTATCATAATTCCAAATGTATGCAGTAGGCTTTTAATATATGCTAAGATATAAGCACATTAATGAATGAGTGAGCAATTCATCTCTGAAAGTGGTGCACTTACTCAAGTTCTACTTGCACAAAATGGTGAATTGGTAGCAATACTAAAAAGAAGACACAGATCTCCATCCTCTCACCAACAGGACCCTACAATCACTGGACCTGATATCATTGGCTCAACAAAAACTTCCAATCCCCAATTATCACACTATCTGCAAGCACTTAATTCAGAAAGCTTTCCCATTCAGTATCAAGCAAGCAAAAAAAAAAATTAAAAAGACTTCAGTTCTCATTAGCATCAAGCCGGATCTCCATGGGTCCTGGAGGAGAGGGGAGCCTGTAGTCACATAGAGACCTCTATAGGATTTTTCAAATGACTGAATGGAGAGTAGTACATCTGCCTAGTGAAATCTCACATGCCATTTGGTTTAAATATTAAACAAAAGTTCCTTTGAGGTTAAATCAGTATTAGAAGCAGAAGGATGACTGGTTTACAATCTGTTAGCCTGGGTTCCACATGATGTTGGTGTCACCAAAAAAGCCTGTTTTCAGTAAGAGGGGTCATTGCCAACAATAAGCTCAACCACTCAATTTCTTCAGAGACTGTGTGTGTGTGTGTGTGTGTGTGTGTGTGTGTGTGTGTGTGTGTGTGTGTGTGTGTGTGTGTGTGTGAGAGAGAGAGAGAGAGAGAGAGGGAGACACACACATTTTCATCAGGCCTAGCCCAGGGCCAGCTAGGCCATGGTCTTTTGACTGACTCCCTGCCTTGTCTGGCATTGTACCACACTGTCTGGCCCTTAAAATCAGCTGGGCAGGGAAGATTTTGGATGGTGAAAGTAGAATGGGAGATTCTGAGAAATAAAACTCTTCTCCGTGTTCCCTTTCGATGTGCATTTATTTGTGATAACTTTCATAAACATTATTGACTCTTTCCCCTTTGCTTCAGAGTTTCAGTAGTCCATTTATCTCTGACTGAGAGCATTATTGTTTCAGCTGTAAATCACATTAATTGGGCAACAAATAGGTGGGAATGTGAAGTAAACAATTCTAATACTTCCAATGTTTTTGATTAGTTTTCCAGCCCTGTACAGTACTACTGTAGTTCAGAGGTCACAGGCAGACCTATTAATGGCAAAAAGGGACACTTACCCTATTGGCCATGCTGCTAACTGCTGGGAGCAGGGCCCCAACATCCATTTGAAATTCAACATTTCCAAAATTCCGAGCGACCTACCTTTGCTTTGAATTGACACTCAGGCCAGCTGGGCCCTTTGGTTGTGTTAAATGCACATTGGCAAGTCAACAGGTGTTAGTCCAGACACATTGTTTTTTTGGTTGTGAATCAGTAACATTTGGTTAAGACGCATTTTTTTCCTAGTGAAAAGGTGTTTGCAAGTTGCTTTTTTTTCCTTCTTCCAGTAACCTCTCTCCTTCCAACTTCTGCCTCCTTAGGGATAGAGTACAAGAAATACACTGATATGGGGAACTTCCAAGAAAGGAAACTCCCTCCACCAATACAAGTTGGCATCTCCTCTTCAATTTACAATCTTTTTTTTCCTTTTTTTTTTTTGGTAGGGGGGAGGACAGGGCATTTGGGGTTAAGTGACTTGCCCAACGTCACACTGCTAGTGTTAAGTATCTGAGGCTGCATTTGAACTCAAGTCCTCCTGACTCCAGGGCTCTATTCACTGAGCCACCTAGCTGCCCATTCAATTTACAATCTTAACATCCCCAAGGTCACACAACAGAGCTCACGTGTGTCAGTCCACACTTGGACCCAGGTTTTCCAGGTTTCACTTCACAGCCAGTACTCTCTCCATTTCCTCTCTGTCTCCTTGTCCCTCAGTCCTCTCCCCAACCTCTTCTCAACTTCTCAGGGAGTGCTTTGGATCTTTCCTTTGCCATATTACACCCTACCTTGAAAATACTTGTTCATATATGTGCTACGCTGACTTATTAAGCTTTTGGTGCCTGAACTCTGACATTTTTCATGTTTATATCATGAGATCAGAGATTGCTGGCACCTGAGCGATCATCTCAACCAAACACTCATTTTACAGATGAGGAAACAGCCCCAAGAAAGTTAGGTGATTTGCCTAAATCACCTGGGTAAGAAGCATCAGAGGCAAGATCTGAACTCAGACTCTCCGACTCCAGAACTGCTACTCAGCCACTACTCATCAGTTGACTGTTCTGCCTCAACAGTACCTTGCATGTGGTCAGTAGCTACTTAATATTGGTTGTAGAGTTAATTTGACAGATTCCTGACAAAATAACATTTCTCATCTCCTACTTTGAGCACAGCACCTTGAGTTCATGTATTTGATTTCACACTATTCCAAGTTATAATTATGCAAATGTGGTCATTGGTCCTAGTCCATTAAAAATGCAGTGTGAATTCAAATAATGAGACCTCGTGGTGGGAGTAAAGTTCTTATTCACACTAACTGGGACATAGATGCCCTCTATCCATTACAGCACCTACCTGACTCATTTCACTAATGACTGATAAGTTCTCAGGTCTAGACCACAAAAAAGAAAAAAAAATCATTATTACATACACTTTTCTATTCTTAAACTCTTTTATGGAGTGTTTTTTTTCTTTTAAAAGTAGGTAATTTGATCATAGCACTAATTAGGCCAGAGACAGTCATCTGTTCATTGTATATAGGGACCCACTGACTGTACTATTCTGTGACCAGACACTGCCTTATCCCAACAGGCCACTGAGACGTGTGCCATTGGTCACAGGACATACTGAGAAAATGCAGAAGGCTCAGGAGAAAGCTATTCAAATTGAATGGCAATTCAATTAATGGCAAAAGGGAACACTTACCCTATTGGCCATGCTGCTAACTCCTGGGAGCAGGGGCCCAACATCCATTTGAAATTCAATATTTCCAAAATTCTGAGTCCTGAGTCCAGGACTGCCCTTTTTGGAGTGGGTTAGTAATATATACTATATATACTCTCTCTCTATATATACACTCTATACTCTATATACATGAACAAAAGTCATTGTCCTTGTAACGTCTTAATTATCTTTAAAAGTAAATGCCGCGGGGCAGCTGGGTGGAACAGTCAATAGAACACCGACCCTGGAGTGAGGATGACCTGAGTTCAAATCCGGCCCCACACACTTAACACTTACTAGCTGTGTGACCTTGGGCAAGTCACTTAACCCCAATTGCCCTCCCTTCCCCCCCACCAAAAAGGGGAAAAAATAAAGTAAATGCCTTTATCTGTTTCCTTTCTCCACTGTAACAGCTAAGTCACCAAACTCAACACTTTATAATTATTCTCATTTGATCCTCCTAACCCTGGAAAGTAGGTGCTGTCATTAATACCTATATTATTGCCTGAGGTCACACAGCTAGTAAGCTTCTGAGGCTGGGTTTAAGCTGATTTCTTCTTCACGCCAGACCCGGTCCTCCATTCACTGTGCTGTCTTAGCTGCCCTATTTCTCGGAGATGAAGATGTGTATCACAACATGATACAGTTAAATCATCTTAGAGGATCTTAAAAATTTACGAGGTCGTTTCACCTTGTCCCTCCAAGGTCATTGGAATGATTATCTAGCGGAGTCTGCTCTTTGGAAATTGCTCTGAGGGAAGGGAGGGAGCAGCAGCCTGTGGCTGGTGGAAACTTTGCTTAATGACTTGGCATTGCAGAAATTTGGCCAGTCACCATGGCAGAGGCACTCCAGCTATGCTCTGAGCCCGGTTTAGAGCTTCGCACATGGTAACGTTTATTAATAAATGTTATGTATATTGTAATTAAATGTTCACCGGGTGATCTCTCAATTATCTCCCCCAGTAGGTGCAGCCCAGAATTTGTGCTGATCACGTGATACTTAATCCTATATCTTGTTCTTGTTGTCGTTCAGTTGTTTTCAGTCATGCCCAACTTTCTGTGACTCCATTTGGGGTTTTCTTGGCAGAGACACTAGAGTGGCTTGCCCTTTCCTTTTCCAGCACATTTTTACAAACTGGGAAATTGAGGCAAAAAGTGTGGAAGTGACTTACCCAGAGTCACACAGCTAGTAAGTGTCTGAGGCTGGATTTGAACTCAGGCATCCTTGACTCCAGGCCCAGTGCTCCATCTGCGCTGCCACCTAACTGCCCTGCTGAGATCTGTGTATGTGTGATAGTGGCTCTACTAGACTTGACCCTTTGAGACAGAGACTCATTTTGTCTTTGTATATCTTTGCATCTTGCAGATAATAAACATTTAACAAATTCTTGTTGAATTGAATCAAATTGTTGTTTCAGTTCCCCAATTTTGACTATGGTAATATTGCGCTTCCTTTTGAGCAATTTTGTCTTTTAAAAAGCAATACTTTTCTTGATGATTCTTTTTCCCTCATTTTTATAACTCTGTCATTTCCTAATACGTGACTCCTTCCCCACATCCTTTGTAGCAAACAAATATGGTGAAGCAAAATCTGAGCCCTCAATATGCCCCATTTCATACCCATTGCCCACCACCTCTCCCCTGAGAGGCAGAAAAGTATGCTTCATCTCTTATCTAAAGGCACAATTGGGAACTGCATTGTTGTCATTTGTAAGTCTTCAAAGCTTTCCTTTACCTGGTTGCTTGAATATCTTTTCTCTCTTAACCCTCATGTTGCTGCTGCATTCATCAGTTCCTTTCCAGTCCTGCCCTCATTCATGCTTTTAACATCTCATTCTTGGATTATTACAAGAACTTCTAGACATGTTCCTACCCCCAACATTCCCAAATAATGCTATAACAGTATTGCCCTGCTCCAAAGTCTTCAGGGATTCCCGCTAAAAACTAAATGAAATTTCAATCTCTTAGCCTGACATTCAAGGCCTTCCACAAATGAACCCCTCAACTGTACCCTTTGGACTTTATCTCCCACTATTCCCTAACATGAACCCTGGGCTCTGGCATATGGTTTATGTGCTTGTTCAGAAATGCATCAAGCCTGTGTTTATACTGTTCCATCTTCCTGGAATGGTCTCTTTGGGACCTGGGTGATCATCAAGTTCCCTCCCCACTCCTTTTTTTACAGATGGGGAAACTGAGGTCCAAAGCAATGATGTGATTAGTCACACAGTAAGAAGTCGAGTAGGGATTGGGAAGAGGGAGAGGAAGAGGGAGAGGGAGAGGGGGAGAAGGGAGAGGGAAAGGGAGAGGGGAAGATGGAGGGAGAGGGAGAGGGAGAGAGAGAGGGAGGGGGAGGGGAGGGGGTGAGATAAGGAGAGGGAATGACCTCTGAACAGGATAAAAACACGATAACCCAGGTGTTGAGGTTTCATAGTTTTTCACATTATTTCATTTTATCTGTGCTCAGTGCCCTCTCGAGTCTCTATGCTCATAGGGCAGTCAGTGTATACTGCTTTGTATGGCTGAGATTGTGCATGCACACTATTGCTACTACTCTAGTGTAATTTCTTGATAGCAGAAGCTATGTCTTGCACAACTTTATATCACCACCAGGGTCTCATAATGAGGCCTCAATAAATATTTATTGAATTAAGATGGAAATAACTTCCCCATCAACTTCAAATAGCATGTTTGGTTTTCTTCTTTAAAGGCTTTGTAAAGAATTTCACAAATCTTCTTGAATGAAAGTACATGTGAAACCCCTTCCCATGCATTTCCCTTACAAATATTTGTATTTTTCCATTAACAAGCATTTATTTTCTCTTCATCCCACTCCACCCCAACTTAAAGGCAAAACAAAGTCCTTGTAATAAAAATGCGTATTCCCACTTTGTCCATGTTCAAATACATATGTCTCATTCAGCACCCTGAAATCCATCACCCATAGAAAGGGGAGGTAGCACAAATTGAATAATGGTTGGTCATTGAGTTGTTCCAAGTTCTTAAGTCTATTAAACTGCTTTAAAAAAAAAATCTTTATTTTATTCTCATGTATTTCCTACAGGGTCAATTTTTTATGTATTTCTCTACCCCCATTGTTCACATATTCCAAGAACTAGGGCACATGCGACACACACACATGCACACACACACGCATACTGCATGCAGTTCTCAGACTACAGCTACACATTTGCATCTCCGCATGTGCCAGGCAACAAATATTTATTGGGCATTTATCATCAGACCAAGTTCTGTGACCTCGAGCTGGAGGAAAGATGCAAACACCGCAGGCATTATGATGCTTACCTCTGAGACACTTAAATGTTAGAATTTTATGAACTATATTATTTAGATTTAGCAGGTAGACATCATAATCATTTAAAAAATAATGATTTTCCATTTTGCTTTTGATCTAGCAAAACTGCCAGTGGTGAGCAGGTACTTAACGAACACCCCTAAAGATGGTGAGACAATTATCCTAACAGAAGAGTCTTGGAACTTAATCCTTTATTAAAATGACATGATTTGTGAAAATGAAACTTACTTCAGTTAGTTACTGTGAATTTGGAAGACTGATCTCGAAACTGAAATTGAATCAGTCAATTTTATTTACAGAGTGTCTAACTTGCAGAGAAATTTGTACCACCAAGGGCCAAAGGATTCCAGGATTCAGAAGTAGAAGAGCCTTCTCGTTTTATAGATGAGGAAATCTAGGTCCGGGGAGAGAAAATGACTCTTCCTAAAGTCATACAGATGGAGAGTAGTGAGCTGACATTCGAACCCAGTCTTTTGTCTTCTGCTACAGTGCTGAAGGAAAGAGACGTAGTGTCTTCTTTTAAGAAGTTTATGACATTGGATGGTTAGGAAATAATTAACTTACAAACGAATATATTAATTAACCTACAAATTAATTTACCTATAAACACTAGTTATCAGTGAATGAAAAACCACCAGGAGTTATAGAGAAACAACTGTCAATTATTTGTGGATCGGAAGTATGGAAAATGGGTATGATGGTATGAGGCTTAAAACACCTAATCTAGAAAGGTTTCATGCAAAGGCATGAAATGAAGCCCAAGAAGGGGACCTTGCTGGTCCAACTCTTAGGAGGTCTCGTGAGATCCTGGTGAGTCCATTATTTGTATATTCTAAACTGCCCTGTGTTTCTAGTGGAAACCTTGCTAACTGCAGCTCACTACTAAAAGGAGACCAGAGAAAACTGCTTTTAAAAGACATTAATGGAAAGAACTTTTTGGGGGATTTGGATCTACATCTTTAACATTCAGGACTGATATAATACCAGAGACTTACAAATACCTTTTTACTATCAACATGTAAGATATTCCACTCCTCATTAATTTGAACTAAAACCCCAAAACTTTTTAGGCATTTCTGGGTGACAATGAGATCCTATTGTAATTGCTCAGAAGCTAACATAAATTATAATTATTGAGAATAGAAACAAGAGGGCTGAACTGAAGGCCGTGATCCTT
Organism: Pseudocheirus occidentalis; assembly: GCA_028646575.1. NCBI lineage: Eukaryota > Metazoa > Chordata > Mammalia > Diprotodontia > Pseudocheiridae > Pseudocheirus > Pseudocheirus occidentalis. Next base: position 309,040,424 of record CM053594.1, read on the forward strand.
CTCAAAAAATCACATCTATTTCTGTATAAAGGGAGGATCTACTATTCTACTGGACCAGAGGTCAGTAGAGAGTAGCAACAGGGAATCCAGCCAGTTCAGTAGTGTCAGTTTTTGGAGAAATACTTAATTACATGATTAAATCTGAGTCAATTCCTGCCAAACCCATCAGTTTTTGTTTGTTTTTACCCATTCTACAATCTAGGATATCCTACCATTTTTAACTTAACGGTAGTGGAGAGATTTCCAAATTTCTAATCCTCTACTCATTCATAATTAAAAAAAAAATGTGTGTATCCCTAGATGAATAAAAAAGAGTAACTTTCTAAAACATTGATAAGACTGTGACTCAACTACCGGCTGATTGTTGAAGAAGTCCAGGGGTCCATTCAGTTTGGAGGCTGTTCCCTGTGTCTATACATATGAATAGTACCAGCCTTTTGCTTGGCAGCAGATATTGTTTGGGAGGATGAAGCCATGACTGATAGTGAATGAGGCCTCTGCTTTGGAGGTCCCTGATTAAACATTTCACATGTTGACTATTTGTCAGACCAAACAAACAGAAGGATGAGACTAAGCAGTTTTGAAGAGGGAAGTAAAGCCTCTTTGAATGCTAAGAAGATGAAAAGAACAGGAGGTGAATTAGCAGAGTTGGGTTTTCTGCTTCAAAACACTATGTTCTAGACCTATAGTAAAATTAAAGGGTTCAACTTTATAGAGCTCTCTTGAAAAAAAGTCAAAATTAGGATCCTAAAGTTGGATAGGCTCATTAGAGTCCTTTTTTGAGTTTGCTTTGATTTTTTTGGAATGAAGTTAAATGGTATGTGAATATAACTTTAAAACAGCTTTAAATTGGGGTTAGGGCTGCTACAAATAAGTCAGGACCAAAAAGAAATACAAAACAACCTTAAGACTCTAAAATGTGATCAGAGCCTGATGAATTGATATGCAGCTTATGAAGGTGCTAGCTTACAGACTTCAAAATAGGTTTATGCTTCACAGGAACTGTAGCTTCCTCAAGGCAGGGAGTCCCTCATCTGAAACAGATCAATACGCTTCCGAGACATCCTATTTCAAGAGTTGTTGCAGCCAAACAAATTCCAACCCCTGGTGGCCACCCTCCTGGGAATGAGACTCTCTCACCATTAGGCTGATGGTGCTCTAGAAACAGATGCACTGTCCATCACCGGGCCCACAGTCTGCACTCAAAGCCTATCTTCCCCCTTAGCAGAACTTGTCAGAGTCCTGGTGCGTCCTGGAAAGCCAGGATCCCCTCCAAGTCACAGAGGTAGCAGAGGAAGAATTTAGGGGAGTTTAAGCCTATAGTCATACAAGTCAACTATTCAATTAAGGAGGTCAAAAAAGGAAGTTTAAAAAAAAACAATAGCAAGGAATTGGAAATTGAGGGCATGTCTATCAATTGGGGTATGGTTGAACAAGTTGTGGTACGTAAATGTAATGGAATACTATTGTGTCATAAGAAATGATGAGCAGGCAGACTTCAGATTTCTATGAACTGATGCCAAGTGAGGGGAACGGAACCAGGAGAACACTGTAACAGCCACAGTGTGTGATGACTGACTTTATTAGACTTAGCTGTTCTCAGCGATGCAAGGATCTAAGACAATTCCAAAGACTCATGATAGAAAATGCCATCCACATCCAGAAAAAGAACTTTATTCTTTCAGAAGAATTCTCAGTCTGAATGTAGATGGAAGCATACCATTTGATCATCTTCTGTTGTTTTGTTTCTTTTTTCTTGTGGTTCCTCCCATTGGTTGTAATTCTTCTTTACATCATGACCAATGTGAAAATATGTTTAATATGAATGCATATGTAGAGCCTACATCAGATTGCATGCTGTCTTGGGGACGGGGAGAAAATTTAAAACCCCAAATCTTATGGAAGTGAATGTTGAAAACTAAAAATAAATAATTTTTTTAAAACCCGAAATACTTGTAGGACAATAACATGAGACTAAGGGTTACACATACTTCCACCATAATGTGAGGCCAAAAGACAAGTCCTATAACTTGAACCTGATAAAGATTACAAAGGTATAACCTTGTTAAGAGTGCATCTTTGAATGAGCAAGGTGGACACTTCACACCACAAAGTTGCCCACAAAATGAAGGAAATCCAAAGATAAGCCTAATTAGAGCTAACCTCTAGAGGCCTTTTCTGATTCTTCTAATGACTAGGGCTGCTTGCCAGACCTCACTGAATCCTCCAAACTATTCTGCATTCATTTTGTATTTCCCTATCTGTGTCATGGGTTGTTGCCTTAAAGATAACACAGTTGTGGCTGTTTTCTTTTTACCCCAATGCTTAGAAGAGTAGGTCAGCTGGGAGGGAATTCAGAGACCATGTAGTCCAACTGCTTCATTTTACAGATGAGAAAAACTGAGGCTCTTTGAGGTGAGGTAACTTGGCCAAGGTCACTCAAGTAGTAGGCCTTTGAGGAAGGATATCAATCCAGGTCTCATGGTCTGGATTCTGACCAGTGTATTTTCTTCTGAACCACATGGCTTTCCTGCGCCTGTTACATACTAAGAACTTTTTATAGGGTTATTACTTGAACTAAATTGTGGGAAATAGCAACCTGTAATCCTATGGATGATTTTTCAGTGAAATTTTCTGTTCAAATCAAGTCTCTTTGACTCTGATGACTTCCTGATACCTATTTCTCAATGTTCTGATGTTACAACAGACTCAGTCGTACCTCACTTGAAGAGCTTTTCCAGATGACCTTTGGCCGCATCCCATGCAAACTACCCAGGATCCATTCTCCTCACCTTAGTCAATGACCATGACATCAACATCCCCTGAGAGGCCATTGTCCTTTCCTTGTTGATACGTTTAAATAATAAACTACCCCATCGAGCAGCACATCTGGGAAGTTCATCCAGACGTTGAAAACATATTCAGTTTTAGGTTTAGTCATTTGGCTGCTTGGAAAGCAACCACAATTTATGGGCTTTGGACACTTGGTCTGATGCTTATTGATCCTGGCTCTGTCACTAATATATCAGCTATAGGATCTTGAGGAAGGCACTTAACTTTTCAGCCACAAGTTCCCCATCGGTAAAATGAGAGGGTGGGAGTAGATGATCTCCAAGACCCCTTCCAGTTTTCATTCCATCATCCTATGTTGTTGGAGCCCTGGGTCTGCCTTTGTGGGCACAGGACTCAACATCTTCCTCTCAGGGAATTGTCTGCTTGGTTGACATTTGATGTTGAATTTTGTAGGTCTTGTTGTCTTTTGCCTGTGATATAAATAATCTTCCCAGTGGCTTGATTTTTTTTTCATATTTCACAGACACACAGAGACATATGACTGTTACAAGGAACCAGGCAATGGAGGACACAGTACCCTAAATTTACTGGAATATTATTTTCAGTTGGTTCCATTTCATTGTGCCAGTCAGCATTTCCTTCTTGGGGAGAATACTTTTTACTTACCTCCTTCATCATGGTGAAGTTGTTTAAATGAATAATGCTAACCTAGCTATATGAAGTGAGTAGAATGGACCATATTAGAAAGGAGAACATCAGATGAAAAGGAGATGATTGGGGTGTTAATCAATGGATAACAGAGAGAAAGCTTTAAAAACTTATGGGGGGAAAGCCCTTTGAAAAAGCTTGTATTTTCCCACCCCTGAGATCTAGAGGAAATGTTTTCATTGTTATGTTATGTAGAATCTTTTTTTTCTCCAGATGACCCAATCATTTTGAACTATCCTACTACCTCAAAGAGTCACTAACATGGAAACATCTGACAATAGCAGGATGATTTGGTGGCAGGAGACTTGGTCAAAGAGTTAGGGATCCCAGGTTCTAGTCTTAGGTCTACTGCTGATGTTAAGCAATCTACATCTAGTTTCCTCTTCTGTAACATACAGAATAATACCTGTCCTATTGCTATCACAGGATTGTTGGAAGGTTCAAAAAGGGCATGTATGTGAAAGTGTTTTGAAAAGTAGGAAGGGCCATATAAATGTTATGAGTATGATGACTACTCATAGAGGGTGGCCCACTCTATGAAGTCCCAAAAGAGGCTTAAGAGAACAGGAGAAGAAGATGTGAATGGAGGGTATGTCCAGTCCCAGAATACTACAAGATGGTTGGCCTAAAACAAGTTCCATCGGATGAAATATATTCAATGCACCATGTTTTAAATGGGTCATCCCGTCAGATGGGAACTGAGGTGAAATTCATTTGAAAACCATAAAGAATTTTTTACTTAGTTTTTTACTCAATAAAGAAATTGCTCAGATGGACAAACTGCACGTTGAAGAGATTCTTCTTCATGCCTTTCAGACGCTTTGTGTTGGTTTTATGGAAAGGCACATTATGGAGAGAAAGAAGCTGGACCAAACAGACCATTTCACAGCATGGGGAGTCAAATTTTCCAGATCCAATGACACAGTAGAGGGAAGAAAAGTTTTTCATTTAAGGTTTTAATTCAAAGAGACAGAAAAGGGGGATGGGAGATTGATCTTCCATCTGAGCTTACTCATCTTACAAGGGACCCTCCTCAGATTTCATAAATAAGTGGGGGAGGGGGAAGGAGTAGGGTGCTAAAATCCATGCTTCTAGGCTTCTTTGTGCATTTGAGTTTTAAAACACTTAACCCTAAGATGCAAATCATTTAACATGCTGATTCAATGGTGGCCAAAAGTTGTGAACCCTTTGGTGCTAGGAATTCCCAACATGATGTGGTAATGCATTTCACAGCATGAACTTCAGACCTCCCAGGTCCAAGCTTGGAAGTGGCTGGGGGAATAGGGATGGGGGAGGGTGGGGAATCTAGATTCCCCTAGAATGTCTTTGCATGAAGATGGTCCCTCCCCACCAAACCCATTGAAAATGAGGGATCCCCATGAGTTACTCTCATCTCTCACCCTCCCCCCCATACCTTTTCATTTCTGTTTGCACCATTAGGTCAAGAGGTTAATGAAAATGCTCTTTAAAATTATAGAGAGAATGAGGCAGGCATGATTATTAGATTTCCATTCAAGTCTGAATATTGGGGATATGAACCTAGAGAAAACCCCATTTGGTTTGAAAATCTTAAAATTCTGTCCTCACTTGTTTGTGTATGTCTGAGACTCCTTAGGAAGTTGCTAAATGATAACTACCTATCTTGGAAACCAAACTAGGAATGTAGGTTACATTGTGCAACGGCTAGCACTGCTTCAGTGCGAAGAGCTGTGAGTACCCTGCATAAGTCAAAAGTAAGTAAGTGACAGGATAGGATTTCATTGAAGTTCAAACATAGCCTCAAGGTTAGAATCTTTTACTCTTGCATTATATTTTTTTTCTTACCTTTTTTTGGATAGAGCTCTCACCTTTTAAAGACCAATGCACATGTGGGAATCCCCCAAAGTAGCTTTAAAAATATTTACTTATTCCAGAAGTATATTTACATTGGTGGAAGTAGTCCCTTCCACCAAACTGAGGTATTCCTAGAAAGCTGTTTTTATAGGAAATATAATAAAACACTCTTTTGATTGAGGCAGGCCATCTTCCATTAGTATTCTTAAACTGAACTCTGTTCACTTATTTTGAAGGAATGACTTGAATGAAGGCAAACTACTGCCAAAGACAAAGACTGGAAAAGGCACTTTTTTAAAGGCTCCTCACAATCACTTCCAAAGATATGCAAATTAATTCTTTGTTTTGACCTGCAAGAACAGCAGAACTGATTTTGAAGAACTCTGTATCAATAGGCAACACAAACCAAAATGGAAAACCATTGCTCCCCAATACTAACACTGAAAGGAGGCAGGCTAAGGACATCAATTCTACTCAGCGTTTATTTTCATTTGAAGATAGTGGAAATCACGTATAAATCATTGACAATACAAGTGCCCCTTGCCTGGCAGTTGTCCACACAAATTGGTCAACTTCTAAGTATAGATGCTGTATTTTTAGTATAAAGACAGGATAACATGACAGTTAACTAAGCAACCAAAACCATAAACTACAGTAGATACAAACTCTTGTAATATAAATTAATTGCCATTACAAAAAGGCAACTGTTTTAGCTCATAAGGTACAAAAATTGTTAACTCCATAAATACAATGAAAAGCTAAAAGAAGTAATACATCACAGACTTTTTTTTTACTATATAGTATTTGAATATGCAAACCAAGACACCTGTGGCACATTACACAGCAAGTAAGAATTCTCTCTCTCTCTCTCACTCACACACACACACACACACACACACACACACACACACACACACACACACACACTCTCTCTCTCTCTCTCTCTCTCTCTCTCTCTCTCTCTCTCCCATGTGGATTTCCAAAATATGGCAAATTCTAGAGTTACAGGGACAGGGTGCAGCATGGAAACAGTGAGACAGCAAGCTCAGAACTGCTAGACAAAGAAGGAGCCTTATTGACAGTTGTAAAGCATTAGGCGTCAGACAGAAACTTGTCAAAAACAGCTGTTGTTGGGTACTGATTGATAATGTTTTCATTCTGACGGCTGAGACACTGCAGACAGTCGTAGGTCTGAGAGGAAGCCGAACACTGGTGCACACATGAACACAGTCTCTCTCTCTCTCTCTCACACACACACACACACACACACACACTCTGTCTCTCTCCTTTCCTCTCTCTGTCTCTGTCTCATACACACACACACACACACACACACACACACACACACACACACACCAGGAAGTCATTTAACAGATGGCTTCAGAGCATTAAACCACAGTATCTTAAAAAGACAATATTCTACATTTAATGAACTTGCAGGGAAAGCAATCCCTAATGGTCAGATTTATCGCTCTCAAGACAGTGAACCACAACAGGACAAGATGAAACAGGAATTGGAGATCCTGGTCATCGGAATAGAAAGTATGTGCTGCTCAAATATTACACAGTATTAAAAATATTCAAGAATGCCTTAGACAAAAAAAATCAGGTATCATTTGCTATAGAGCTTTTTGCTACATTCCATAAAAAAGGTTGAAGAAGTTTTCAAACATTTAAAAGGGGATGATTTCATTAAAATCCACCTATGCTATTAAACCACAAAAACTACATTCAAATAACATGAAGGGTCTGATGTCTGTCTGTCCTCTGGAGCAGTGATGAGGTACTGTGTCAACCTGTCCTTTGGTGCCACGTGTGGGAATAGTCCATGCTCGACAAAAAGTAAGAACATGTTTTTACTGCTAAGGTGTATTAAGAGGGTTTCTAAAGTTCATCCACTTAAAAAAATATTTATAGTGCCCAAAGGCCCTAGTCTATATTATGGACCTAGAGAACTGAATTTTTAAAAGCCCTCCGTCCAGAAATCTGTTTTCAGTTTCAGGAGGGCAAAAAGGGATCAAACCCCAGAAAACCAATACATTTCATTCCATTTCAATTCTTTAAGTTCAATTAAATGGATTAATTTTTAATTAGTTCAAAAAATTGAAGCTGGGCCAAGAACAAATGCATTAACATTTAGCCCAGAGCAAATTACTGAGGCCAAGTTGTCAACCTCTGAAAATAGAGGTTTGTAATAGAAACACTGATAGACCCTCATCTATTGTGAAGAGGCACTAGCAGACCACTAAAATACATTAGCACTTTATGAATGAATGATACAGATGATTCCTTATCTGAAACCTTTGTCACAATTCATGCTAACACGACAACCACTGCCAATTTTACCTACGTTTAGTTTGGCTATTCTTAGCCATTTCCATTATTTTTTTTTAAAACAAACTATTTCCTTCATTTCTATCAATCTTCTAAAGATTTCTTAAAAGAAAAACAATAAAACAACTGATCATTTCGTTGCAGCTTGATTTTATGGAGATTCTCATTTTCTTTGCATTAAGAATAATCTAGACTTGATAGTAATCTGTATATCTTGATAGGAATTTGTACCTGGATATCCATCCCGGTTCAACCACAAATTTAATGGTCTATGCCTTTAAGGTGGGTGGAGAATGAGACTTGAGTTTTAATCAACCCCAGAATGACATACATTGTTATTAAGTGACGCTTGAAAGCCAACCCTGCATCAATACAGCAGTCCTTCCTTATAAGATGATTTATTGGAACTGTTGGTGACCATTCTTCACAGACAGTCCATGAGGGCAGCGTCTAAAACTAAACATCTTCTGCATATGTAGAAGTCCATAAGAAATTCTATGATATACATATTACATAGAACATACTTTATAGATCCCCTTTGGAAAATAAGTCAAGGTATTGTGAGTACTTTTGCATCCTTCCCAAAATATCTGAACTTAAGAACTCTGAGTCCCATTCAGTTCAGTACAACGCAGATCAGGGAGGGTCTCATAAAAACCGAAGGAAGCTACATGCAATCAAAAGAATAACTAGTGGTAAATGGAGAACACATTCTCTCAGTAGTGTGTACTTGGACTTTAATGTCAATGATAATTTACCTGACTTACAGAATATTTATTTGAATAGAGAGATGAAACAGAATCTGGAATACTTGAAGGAAAAAAAAATGGATTTTAAAGCAGTTAATAGTTTTGATACCAAAATTAAAATAAAACAAGAAACAAACAGGCTAGGTACAAAGACCTTCCGTGAACTGGTTTTCTTCTCTAGCTTTCACATTCTTACAGGTTCAGGGTCCTTTTCTTCTAACAAATTTATCAGCTGAGCGAAGCTGTCCTTTACTGCATTCATGTTATCTAGTGAGCAGGGTTGAAGAATCCAGCGTTTTCCTCGGGCAAGTGGTTCAAGTTCAAAATATTTTTTGATCTATGAAAAAAAAAAGGGTAAACACCTTATTGATAGAAATCCCATTTTTCTCATAACAATCATTTGGGAGAGAAGTAGGATAGGGGTACCCAGGCCATCCTCAGAGGCCAATCAACAGCTGTTCTTATAATATAGGTTCTATGTTGTGACCTGAGTGTGTTTTCTTAAGGGGTGAGTGGCCTGTTTGCAAGACACGATTCTTTCCATCCCCTTCACAGAATGGGAAGTCCTATCTAATCTGATAAAGAAATGCAAGCATTTAATATGCAGGGCCAACTAAACCAAAGACAGCAAGAATTCAAATTCAATTCAAAGGAAGCAAACAGCTTCAGAACATTACGCCCTGATGCCTGAGGACACTGGTGACCTACAATACGACACTGGATGGTTGTGAAGAAGCTATTCAAGACTCAGTTGGACTATAAGTAAATTGCCCCCTATGTCAGAAAAATAAATAAAAAGTTCCCACACTTTCCCCCTCCAAAAATTCCCAAACCTACCTCGATGACACAAGAGGACACTTAAAAGTAACTCATAAGTCACTTAACCCCAAATGCTCTGCCCTCCCCCCTCCAAAAAGCAAAAAAAAAAAAAATAACTCTTATAAGTGGATAGTCTCTTTCAATATTAAAAAAATATATATCCTAGGTTCTTCCTTTCTAAAAAGTTTGGTGTTTTTGTTGCCTATGGTGGAACAAGGGGGATAGCAGACTGACTTCATAACCAGTACATAGGATGAGGCATCCTGCCACCTTTTCGTCATTTAAGAAGTGTATTCCATCACTGCTGAAACACGTTCAATAAAACTCTTCCACAAGTCAGTCTCTTACTGACAAAGATACTGATTTAATAGGATTTTGGTAAAATTGAGTTTTATAAATTAATGTTGCTAGGTAATGGTCAAGTTTTTGATTTACAAAATTATTGGTTCTTTTTCCTGTGGCTTGGGCAAGGTGAAGACAAATGGTTGTGAAATCTTTTTTGCTAAATTTCCTCATGTACATTCTATCACATACAGTATGTCATGTTCATGTGGCATTTATAACATGAGCAAGGTTTTACATAATGAAAGATAAATACACTGGAAGTCATAGCATCAGATGAAACAACTCAACGACATTCTTGGTCAATAAACTCCATTAAATAATGTGTGCCATGGAAAATTTCCAGGGTCTTACCTTCATGAATACCTGATTCAAGAAAAGTGCCACAATTTCATGCTATTTAAGAATTCAGTATCAGTCTACATTAATCACTATAATTATACATACTTAGTTAAACTGACACACTAGAAATATGTTGTCTTAAAGGTGACTTACTTTGCATGCTTTGGACCTAAATTGGAACATGGGTAGATAGGCAAAGGATCTGTAATTTCAATAGTAACAGGAACTCATTGGTTGAAATGTCTGTCATCAGTGCAGACCACAGTTAGGCTGTGACTTAGTAAGTGAGATGTCAAGGGCTGATTTATCTTGAGTCAAACGAACAGCTAGTGTCTGTGGCACAATTTGAACAAAGGTCCTCCTAACATCAATGCCTAAGCTACAGACTCTATGAGCTACGCTAAACTACTTCTTCATTTATGAATATTCTTGAGAAATATTTGTTTTCTATACTCATAAAGAAGCCACAATTACATCAAATAAATTCTGTCCAAGGAAATAATGATGGTAGCTGTTTACCTACTAAATTAAAACTCTGAGGGGTTATAAAAATTAGACAGAGGAACATGTTAGTGGTAATAATAGATATGCAAAAGAGGGTATCAGTAAAATAGTTTTTTAATGTACAGTAGAAAACAAAAAAAGGGCAGAAGGGGATAAAGAACAATTTTATTGCTACCTTGTTAAATTACACACATACACATATATGTGTGTGTTTATATATGTATATATGTGTATATAGAGCTATATCCTTTAAAAAAAGGAGCTATGGAACTATGATGGTCAACTTCATGTAGAGAATTGTTTTTGTGTATTGAAATGTTTATTTAAAAAAAAAAACCCTCTCTTGTTTTGTCTTCTTTTTACACACGATTGAAAGCCACCAAAATGTTACATATGGAAAGTCTTTAGCAAGGTTTCAGGGTGAGCCATTTAACAATTAGACTATGTAGCATCTTCGGTTTTGTACAGTGCTGAAGGTTATAATATATTTGGTGCCAAGCTCACAATAAAAGAACATTTAATTTAAAAAATCCTTTAGAAATGCAGTTTCATTCTGAGCTCCGGATGCAGTGACATCCAGGGCTGACAAATCAGGGCAACAAGAATGACAAGCTAACATTACATAGCACTTTAAGATGTATGAAACATAACTAATAATTCTCTCGTTAGATTATCCTAAGAAGCCCATGAAGTAAATACTACCATTCCTTATCTTCATTTCCCATTTCTCTGATGAGGAAACTGAGTCCTGAAGAAGTTAAATCACTTGATCATACAGCCACTATCAGACTCCAAACTCAGTGCTCCCCCCACTACATGCCAACCCCCACATTGTTAAATATCACACGCTCATACTGTTAAATAGCACATCTTTGTTCCCCAAAGATAATGTATGGTTTATATTTCTATGAATGTTCATGGCCAAGGAAAACAAGCAATGCCTCCACCACTCCCCTTTTTTTTTTACAAGAACCATGCATAATTTATCTTTAAGAGGGTGGCAAAAATGAACGGTTTCCATATCTGCCAACATCTCTGCCCATAGAAGAAGCTCGTTAACAATTTGATGAAACTGGTAACCATCACAAAGACAGAAAAAGGCTTGCAGGAAAGGACAGACTGGGGGAACAAAGCATAAATTTGTTGTTGTTCTAAATAGGACAGAAGTTCAATTCATTAGTATTTTTTTTTCCAAAGCCCCATAGGATCTGTGTTGAGAAAAAAAAAAAGTGAGGCTGAGGAGTGAGGAGATTGCATCAATTGGACCCAAAATGGCTGAAATTTGAACTTATGGTGCAATGTAATGTTTAATCAACCAGAACTCATGTCAATAGACATAGTACACATACGCAACTCTAGAGTTTGGATGAGGTTTTACTTTTGACAAATTGACTAACCACTGGCATGTAGGCCAGTGTTTTATATACTACTACTGCCTATTACTTGAAAGGATAAATAAGTCTGATGCTTTAAAAGACCCCTACCATGTTAATAACACTCATCTGGAACAACTTTCTATACAACTTTGATTAAATAGTAGCTTAAATACATTCTTTTATAGCCAATTCCAGCAAAACTAAGTATCTATTTGGCTGCTTGAAACCAGACATTGAGTACATATAAACTGATAAAGAACAGCACTCCGAAAAACTGAATACAAGCTAAAAATCATTGTCAGTTGATGACTCCTGTCATAAATATTTAAGCTTTTAAAATTCACTAAGGTACATGTGCACACATAGGGAGGATTCCAGAAGAGGTTTAGGATGGTGGTAACCACACGACATTATATAAAGGCAGGAAGTGAGAGTTGCACAAATACTTTACCCAAAACAAAATTTAGTGTGACCACCTGATAAAGAAGGCTAATGGTGTTAAGCTGACAAATAGGACTGAGTAACTTGAGATTTTTAGACCTCTAACCCAACTGAATGTCTAGCATACACCCCCTACTGGCAGACATCAGCTACTTACTGGCTGGGTACATATATACCCACATTAACGATAGAATTTCAAAACTAGTCTTGGCCCAACAGTAATATCAGACATTACAAGTGCATCATGTCTGCCACAGAAAAGAGCTTTCATAACCCTAGGTTTTGTGTTTCTGAAAACACTGACTTCAAAACAATATGAAAGAAGATGAAGATATAGCCGGTTCACAATATTACAATATTTGGGCTATTTCAAGAAGAATGAATCCCTGTGCTGAAAGAGCTATTTTTATGAAAGGTAATGCAATGATAAAAGCAATCTCTCTCTCTCTCTCTCTCTCTCTCTCTCTCTCTCTCTCTCTCTCTCTCTCTCTCTCTCTCTCTCTCTCTCTCTCTCTCTCTCTCTCTCTCTCTCACACACACACACACACACACACACACACACACACACACACACACACACACACACACACAC
>CM053594.1:309053756-309097037 GCA_028646575.1 Pseudocheirus occidentalis
TACAGCTGTCTGGCATACCTGTGGCTATATGGCTATTTGGGGGATGCCCGCAGAGTGGGTATTTGCTAGGAAGTAGCTTTGTCTCCAACTCACACACGGAAAAAAGCCCCAACATTCATAAGTAACCTACCAAATATTTTTGTTATGCCATGATGGTTCTCTTCAGTAACACAAAAGTATGAGATAATCTGCATGACTACGTTATTTAAATATTGTCCTTATTGTAGGGTCCTAATGCAATAGGCACCAAGTGACACCATCTCACCGTAGCTCATGTTTGTAGCAGCTGTTAGTCATTTCATACTAGATTTCTTTCTTTCTTTCTTTCTTTTTTTTTTTTGCTTCCATTAGAAAACAAATAATGAAAAGAGTTTTTCTCAATCAGGATAGCTGATTTTGTTGCAAGGATTCTAACTTGCTTTTGACCTTCCTGCTCATTTCAGATTCCTGATTCATATAAATCTGCTGAATGTGATAAATTATACATACACACATACATACACAATTTTACATACACACATATATCTGTTATGGAAACTGAAATACTTCCAGAAGAGACAGAGAAAAGCAGTGCTAGATGGGGCAAGTGTTGAACAGAATCATGAAAAAAGAAATTGAGCATATCTTCTGAGATAGGAAATTCATGGCATAGATAATCATTTCAGACTAAGTTATCTGTATAAGTCAGATCAATGTGCAGAGGTACAAATAAACAACAAAATAAAGGGATCAGAATGAAAAGAATTGCACTACATTGTAACATTTCTAGTTCAACTTATTTAAAGAAGGAATTACCTCAAGAAAATGGGAAATGGACAAAAGTAAAGACACTGACTCAATTCCATTTCTTTAAGACATTTTTTTTGGAGGGGGGATGCAGGGCTGTTGGGGTTAAGTGACTTGACCAAGGTCACACAGCTAGTTTTTTGTGTTAAGTATCTGAGGTCATATTTGAACTTGGGTCCCCCTGACTCCAGGGCCGGTGCTCTATTCACTGCTCCACCTGCTGTCCCCATTTCTTTAAGAAATTTAACCAGTTCACAACAAGAAAGCAGCAAGAAATGAGAAACCTCCTCAGTGAAAAAACAGTCTCCTTTCCTAGAGGATAAACACTAATTTAGAGTTCAAGATCACTTGCAAAACATTTTTACGGAGGAAAAGGATGGAAAGCTATGAGTGGTATAACCTCAAGGAAGAACGAAAAGGGGATAAGAGAGAAACAAACCTGCTAACAATCAAACTAAGCTAACAATAACTAAGATCATTCTAAATCAGTTGTTCTCAACCTTCCTAATGCTGGGACCCTTTAATACTCGTATGTGGGCATATCTGCATGTGGGTGGACCTGCCTGGAGATGGGTAGAGGAGCCGTGTCTCGGTTCCTAAGACCATCGGAAATGTGTTTTCTGATGGTCTTAGGCAACCCCTGTGAAAAGGTCGTTTGACTCCCAGAGGGGTCGTGACCCCCAGGTTGAGAACTACTGTGCTAAGCACTTTACAAATATTATCTTGTTAGATCCTCACAACCACCCTGAGAGGCAAGTGCTATTACCATCCCCACTTTACAGTTGCCAAAACTCAGACAGAAGTTCAGTGACTTGCCCAGGGTCACAGAGTTAGTGAGTTTCTGAGGCTAGATTTGAATTTGGGTCTACTTGACTCTAGGACCAGTGCTCTAACCACTTTACCACTAGCTGTTTCTAATTTAAAGATAAAAAAACAATAAAGAAAAGGGGTCATTAAGACTGCAAACAAAAGATAGGGACAATTTCTCTGATATTAGTAACTCTTGAGATTATAACAAAAGGAATGAGGAAGGTCTTCAGTCGTCTGGGGAAGGGGGATATGCTATAGAGGAGTTAAGGAGAGAGAAGAGCAAGAATCACAAAATCATGATCATATTGCGACACAATAAAGCACACGTGATCCTAGCACACTGAATCTTATCACTGACTGACAAGAAAAAGAATGAAAATGATGATGAATGCAGTTCGTAAGAAGTGGGACCAAAAATCTCCTAATTAATTCAAGTGACTGCATTTTGTTCATTTTGTTGGGAGGAAGCTTATTCTGTTTCTTACCTGAAATCTAATCATGGTAGATACAGGGCTGATCAAAAGCTGATGAAACTGGTAGATGACACTGAGAGGGTGGCTGAGCCAGCAAGTCAAAGAAAGGAGGAGTAAATTCAGGGCATAGGTGGGGGCATCTCAATCCTGGAAGCCTCCTGACTTATCCGCTTCTCTTTGGCACAAGGTCAGTAGAAATTCTCGGTCCTCATCTGTAGCCCCTCAGGCATTTGAAATACCAGTTTAAAATATTTGTGGCTCTCAAGGTAGTAGGCCTAAGTCTCAGTCGTCCCTAAGCCAATAGTCTCATTTAGCTAGCTGTATGACCTTTGACAAGTTACTTCCTTGCTCCGGACAGGTCTCAGTTCTTCCTCTGTCAAATGAAAGGTCGGATTAGATGACCTCTTAGGCCCCTTAACATCTTTAAATTTTCTGAGAAAGTTTTAAACTGCCTGGGCAATTCACTAATTTCTTGGTCCCTGGTTGTGATATGTCTGGCATGAAGAAAAACAGTCAATTAAAAAAGAGGACTCCTTGGATTTTAGATAAGTCATAAGAAAGAACAATTCAAATAGATGAATGGAGTGGGGAAAAGAAACACTTGAGATCTCTTCACCCCCAGAAAAAGTGGATCTGTTTTTCTAATATAGTCTGGGCAGAAAAGCGAAGGGCTCTGAAAATACTAAAGGACTTAATGCTGAAGTGGGGAGTGGAGGTAATGAAGAAAGTGTTGGTATTACAGTTAGATAAGTCAAAGTAAGAAACTGGAGAAAAGTCAGTAGAGATTGTAGACTACTGGTAAAGATAGAAGAAAAGCACATGGGGTCTAAAAAGAGGAAGAAATGAGAATATTAAAAATCATTGCTGATCTGATGCGTGATGTAGATTCCATTCAACATGCTGTATTTCCCCCTTGTTAATCACCTTATTAGGCAGAAGGCCCTGCGTTGGGCACTGGCAAAACAAGCAGAGAAATTCAACAATCCCTACCTTCAAAGAGCTTACATTCTACTCAGGCAAGGGTAGAATTCCACTGTACTTTAAATACAAACTTCCTCTCAAAGTTTTTTATTTTTCTAAATACCAGATAGTCCTCATTCAGATTTAGTTCATCTTGGTTGTGAGCTCCCTTATAAAACTGTAGTAGTAGTTTAATTACAAGAAAGATGATTGAAATACAGCCAAAGAGGGCAAGACATTTATCCCTTGGCTCCAATTAAGTAGATGTTAAGTGAGAACGAATGGAGTGAAGAATGTCCAAGGCTGTGATTTTGTGAGTTCCTTCCTATTCCTATTAACCCAGAAAGAACTTTCACAAGTGAGGCCACTCCTCCTCAGACTGTTGACTCCTTTTATGGAAGGCAGGAGATGCTCTCAATTTGTACTTGTGAATGCATGGACATGGGGATAGCCTTTGGAATAAAAATACAATTTTGCATTTACAGTTTTGTTGTCTTATTTACAAGATCACTGGGAATCCTAGCTTGGTAACCTTCACCAAAGTAAGCAAGAACTTTGCCCACATTGGGACTCTGGGACTGGGCCTTCAGAAAGGACATAAAGTGCCCTAGCACCATTTAGATTCCTTAGAGTACATTCTTGGCAGCTTGTTCAAAGAAAGGTTAGGACAGAGAGAGAGGTAACAGCTGTTCCCCTTCTCCTTGTATGGACTGTAGAATTTTGAAATCCTTAGAAAGGTACTAAATATGTCATAAAATATAAAAACAAATAATGAAACTAAAACTAAGTAATGATGTTGGACGAACAGCATACTTCATTCACTGAAAACACATTTTAATTCCAAATAAACTTTGTCATACTCCTGAACAGGCAATAAACATAGGATGGGTTGTATTTTACTGAAAAGCAGCAATAAGGATTGTTTAACTACCATTTTATGTTATCTGGTCCTGCAATATTACTTTATAGGAGATGTCTAGGAATCACTGATTGGGATTACCAATAACATTAAAAAAAAAGGAAGCTCAAATTTGAATATGTAGTCTATAATTAGGTAGCCTAAGATACAAAATGCAGAAGACACAAAAAAAACCCCAACCCCAAACCAAATAAAAAACACAAGCCCCAAAACAAAACAAAACAAGGACCCTCCTGAACAGTGAGGAAGCAATTTTCTCCCAATTTTTGAAAATCTCAATAGCTGTTAGAGGTTATAGTTATATAGAAGTTATAACTATTATTAATATTTATTATAGTTATATAGAAGTTATACTTTATTAATCTTCCATTACAGAACAGAGATGGCAGAGTTTACCTGGACTTCTGTCCATTTAAATTATTCTAACATCTTTACCTCAGTTTTATTCAGATCAGAATCTAGGTTAAACATCCTTAGACAAGCTGAGAAGCTTAAGATTGTGAGTCAACAAGCATTTTTAAAGTGTTTACTAGGTGCCAGGCACTGTGCTAAACCCTGGGGATACAAAGAAATGCAGCAGTCAGTACTAAAATATTCAACACAACTGTGGGCATCAGTGAAGATCTGTAAAGGCTGTTTAAGATTGTCCTTAAGAAGCAAAACCAGAGCCAAAGCCTGAGCAGTCCTCATCAGCTCAGAATGCTAAGGCTAAGGGAGAAACTTTCTGTTCTTTCAAAAAGTGGAAGAGATATTTATTATAAAAATGAAATTAAAATGCAGCTAGTTTGACTTTAACACATTTTAGAAACATAACACTGGTGGAAGGCAATGAGTTAATCTTTTCTTTTCCGACTTGAACATTTGATGGGCTATGACTGACCCTAGCCATCATTTACACAGCTTGTTTTTCAAGAGAGTAAAGTAACACTTGCCTATCATGGCACATCTTTTTGGTAATGCCACTTATCTCAAACCATTCTTCCTTTGCACAGTAAAAGAAAATAGCACATTCTCCATCAGAATGTCAAAGTAGAATGGCTCAATTTCAGAACAGTGACAAAGGAATTTCAGTTGCAGAATCTAGATTTCAGAATTACATTCCCTCCCATTAAACTGGCAAATTCAGAAGTACAATACAAAATATATCTCTTCTTTCCAATCACTGTACATTGAGGGTAGGATTCGTTTTCATAGTCTTCAAAACACTAACATAGGGCCTGGCTTCAGGCTCTCTATTTTGCTGGGGGTACCCTTCAATAGGGATGGCTTCCAACTTAAATTCAAGGGTGGAAGTGGCCAATGAGGGCCCAATCCTTAGAGAAAAGACTAGATCCTCACTGGTGAACCCCTTTCCCTCTTAAACTTCATATGGCAACCAGAAAACCAGAAAAGTCAGTTCCCTCTCACCTCTAAACATTTTTAAATAAATCATAATATAAGGAAATACCAGTGAAGGGCATGTAGAAAAAACAGTGCATGTACAGAAACTATTGCCAAATATACACTCTGCTCCATTTAGGCTCATTTCCTCCCCAATTTCCTATACAGCTCTGCCATGCTAAATTTCACTGCTGTCCTCTCACCTAAAGCACCATTTCCCTCTCCTCCATCTACATAAATACTGTTCCTCCTTCCTCAAGTTTTGTCTTCTACATGAAGACTTACGATTATAGAACAGACTGCCTGAGCTGGAAAGAACCTTAGAGACAGAACAAGGCTTCTTCTAAGGACACCACCCAATGCCTAAAAGCACCAAGTACCCAGGTACATAAGCTACCCCTACTCAGGAAACTGAGACGGTTCCCTTCCATACAGACCCAGAGGCAAGTGGTAGGGGACTCTTGCCTCTGGTATTTGCTGACAATTGGATCAAGCTTTTTTTCTGGGTCTGTATGAAGAGAAGCCTCTTCTATTTGAAGCCAGCTACCCCTGTGTGTTGATTTTTAGCCGGGAGAACGTCAGAAAGAACATAAAACTGAGAGACAATAGGTCTAGGTTCCAGTCCTGGTTCTGCCAGTAACCACACAACCTCAGTATCTGTTTTCCATTTCCTGATTCATAAAATAAGGGTGTTAGATGAGATGCTTAATTTTTTTCCAAATCCCTTAAACATGTTTTAACCAATATCTTTTGTTTCTGTATCACCTTCAGTTTTAAACATATCTGTCTCCACTCCCCAATGGGTCGCTTCTTACAACACAATAGAAATGAGAAAAGAGCCATTCAGTAAAAGAGGTGTATCAGCTGAGTCTGACAGTATATGATATAATCCAGACCTGTAGTCTTCCAATTCTGAAGAGAAGGGACACAAGTGTATTCTCTCAGCTTTTCTGCCGGGTCACACTTGGTCACAACAACTTCATGACGCTCAGTCTCATTTTCTGATTCTTTCCATTTACATCGTTACAGTCATTATGCATATACTTTTCCTGTTTCTGCTAACTTCACTCTGCATTAGTTCATGTGAATCTTCCCATACTCCTCTGTATTCTTTATAGTCATTGTTTCTTTTTGTGCCTCTGTTACTAAGCTATTACTTGTCCTTTCATAATTTTCTTCCTTTGCTTTCATTCTTTATCTAATTTTTCTTCTACCATTCTTAACTGATTTCAAGAATCATTGTTTAGTCTTTCCAGAAATTCTTGTTTGCCTTGTGTTCAATTCATACACCCCACTCTGGAGAAGGCTTTGCTTGCAGCTGTTTTAACTTCATTGTCTCCTTCTGAATTTTTGTCTTGCTCTTTCCTGTCGACATAGTAGTTTTTATGGTCAGGTTCTTTTTTTGTTGTTTGCTCATTTTTCTACTCTTATTTCTTGGTTTGGAACTTTATGCTAATATTGGGCTCTGTTCTCAGCATGGGGTGGGGAGGAGCATTGTCACAATCTTCAGACTTTTTCCACACTTATGCTTTCAGAACTAGCTCTGGGAGTTTGAAGTTTTCACTGCTTCCAAGGTGTCATGATCTGCTCTCTTGGTCTTCACTCTGGTTCTTAAGTAAGGAGGGGTCCTTAATTCTTTGGGATTACAATATATATTGCTCCTCAGAACTCCTCTTCCCTTGGGACCTGAATTTTTACTATCTCAGGGTTTCCACTCCCTCTTGACTGAAAAGTGCTCCTCTTCACCCTTGAACTATGACCCAGAGGTAGATATAGACAACAGAGTAATCAAACAGTTGCCTCTCACAGCTCCCGCTCCCTTTTGATGGAAAGTATTCTTCCTCGCCCTTGAACAATGACCCAAAAGTAGTTATAAGCAATGGTGTTGCCAAACAGTATCTGTTTCTGCATCTAGTACTAGCACAGGGGAACTTTATTTATAATCTTTTTCTGACCAGTTACTATCTCTGGCTTTAGAGTTCCCCAAACTGGTGCTTCTTCTGTCACTACAACCTACTCCCAACTATTGGAGTTTCATTCATGTGGGCTCCAGGCCAGCTTTCCTCCCCTGTGTCACACACTTCTCTTTCTGACCTCCTATGTTATCTTGGGTTGGAAGAAGGTCTCGCCCTGACCTTTTGTTGGCTCTGCCACTCCAGAGTTAAATTTGAGGCGTTATTTTCAAGTTGTCTGGAGGAGAAAGTTGGGAGAGCTTGGCTGAGTACTAGCTCTACTCTGTCATTTTGGCTCTGCCCTGCACCCCATTCCCCCACTGCTGTTATAGAACATCAATACTCTGTTACATTCATGTACCAAAATTTATTTGGCCATTTCCCAAATAATAGGCATGGCTTTTGTTTCTAGTATTTTTGTTTGGTTTTGCCACTACAAAAAGTGTTGCAAGGAATGTTTTAATGTATATGGGATCTGTTTTTAATCTTGGGAGTTTACACCCAGGTATAACATCTCTGGGTCAAAGGACACGGGCAGTTTAACATTTTAGTCCTTTTTTTAAATGCACAGATTAGATGGTCTCTAAGGTCCCTTCCAGTTCTCAAATTCTTTAAAATGATGAGATCATCGAGTCCAAACCCCTCATTCTAAAGTTGAGGAAATTTAGCCAGAGATGTAGAGTATTTTACCCAAGGTTATACAGGCAAGGCTAGCTATTTTACTTACTCCACTTGAGTAAAAATCAGCAAGTCTCTTTCTTTCTGGGCTTCAGTTTCTTCAAGGGTAAAAACGAGGAGACGGTGCTAGATGTTCCCCAAGATCTGATCTATGATCCTATGCTTTTATGAGTGGCAGAGCTGGAGCACCAGTCCTCTGACAACAAATCCAGCGCTCTTTCTACCACACCACATCGCTCTGGTACTTAACTGCTCTCTAATGCTTTATTATGAATTTGTCTTATCTCTACCACTCAATGATCAACTCAAGAAAAACATTTTTTTTTAAAACATCCGTCTTCCTTTCAAGTTCTGTTGGCAGCGGTCAGAACAAAGAAGACACTTGAATGCTGTTTACTGGCATGGACTGGACCAATACTAGAAAAAAAAAATTACATACCATATAGCATATTTATATCATATAGGAAAAGGTAAATGAAAAGGGAGTTATGGGATCTGAATTTTAGAAAGAAGTGACCGTCCCTTTCTAATTAGCTGAGTAAGGCTTCCTGGAGGAGGTGAGACCTCTTTAACTGTTTATTTATAGACCTCATTTATGATTATGCTGTGACATAAACTATAGGTAGCTAGGATGAGTAATTTTGAAAATAAAATAATTATCTATTTATCAACTTGTTGGTGTCTCTATGCTATTTTTTCAGTTATGTCTGAACTGTTGTGACCCCTTTAGGAGTTTTCTTGGCAAGATACTAGTGTGGTTTTTCTTTTCTTTTTCCAATTTAATTTGATAGGTGACGAAACTGAGGCAAACAGGGTTAAGTGACTTGCCCAGGGTCACACAGCTAGTAAGTCTGAGGCCAGATTTGAACTCAGGAAGATGAGTCTTCCTGACTACAGTCCCAGGCACTTTGTGCCATATAGCTGCCCCTCTACACCATACACACCACCAATAAGCATTTATAAAGCACCAATGATTGCCAAGTAATGTGCTAGAGATAAAAAGGCAAAAAAGAGGAACATTCATGCCCTCAAGATCTTATATTTTATTGGAGGAAACATAAGTACGCATATAAGTAAATGCCAAATAAATGTGAAGTAAGTTTTAGGTCATTTCAGAGTTGAAGGAGAGCCCTGACAGCTAGAAGAATTATGAAAGGCCTCATGAAGCATCGAAGGGAAGGGAGCAGAGAGCGCCAAGAAGTGGAGGGGAGGAAGCCAAAGGACAATCTAGAGATGCAAAGGCTGGAGGCAGAAGATCATGTACAGGAGGAACAAGTAGGTTAGTCTGGCTGCAATGGAGAGTGTGGGAAGGGAAGTAATCGGTAATAAGTCTGGAAAAGGTAGTCTGGAGCCAGACCATAAAGGCTTGAGGGTTTTCAATGTCAAATTAAGAAGTCTTTATTTTATTCTAGATACACCAGAACATGGTCAGACCTGTGCTTTCAAAATGTCAAATGTGGGAGGTGGTTGAAAATTGGATTGGAATGCATTGAGACCAAAGGCTGGGAGATGATCTGGAAGGCTGCAGCAACCCAGGCACAAGAGTCAAACCACCTGCGTCAAATCACATAGAAAGAAGAGGCCACATGCAAGAGAGTTTGTGGAAGGAGAACCAACAAATCCTATCAACTGAGTGGAAATGATAGGGTACTGGAGACTGAAGAACTCTGAAGTTGTGAACCTGGGTGACTGGAAGGATGGCAGTATCCTCAACACAAATAGAGAAGCACAGAAGAGAATTGGGTTTGGGAGGAAAGATACTGAGGTTTGCTTCCTTGAGTTCAAAATGCCTATGGCACATCCTGTTGAACTTGCCCATGGGGGAGTAGGTAATGTGGTACTGAAGCTTGGAAGAAAGACTTGGGGAAAAAAAAAGAAGAAAGACTTGGGCTGCCTATATAGACCTTGGCAATCACCTGCATGGATATAATAACTAAATTCTTATGAGCTGAGGAGATCACAAAGTCGGAGAAGATAGAGAGAACAGAAAAGGGCACTCAAGATGGAACATTAGGTCCACCCACAGCTGGGGGCAAGCCAAGAAGACTAAGAACATGGAGGAAAGAACCTCTTTAGAAATCTCAATATCCTAAGCAAATTTCTGTTGTATGTTGCTCATTTCATCCATTTAAAGCATTTAAACAAAACATTCAGTTTTTATTTCAGAAGATGGAAAGCATTTATGTGCAAAATCCCCGCATCAAGGATGATCACAGTAACAAAAACTATACAACTGCACTTGTCTTTGCATGAATGTGTAGACATCGGATTGTTTCTAACAAGATCTAACATATCTTTTTATAAGCACAGGGCCGCCAAACAACATCTCTGAATTTAGTTCCATTAATGCATCTATCTTGTATTCTCTCTACTCATTTGGAAAGCATTCGTTTCGACACCAAGCAACATCCAAAGAGAAATACAATTCTGTACTACGGTCCTTTTAGCAGGCTGATTCAGTATCTTCCATGTCTAAGAGAATATTATATAACCACTGAACTTATCTTCAAGGAGTAAATATTGTAATACTTTAATAGTCTGCTCCTGGAAAACTTCTTCCTGACAAAAAGGATTACAACATGACTATATAAAAATCCCCATCCACTAGTTAAGAGACCCAGTTAAAGTATATGCTGGACATTGAAGGAAGTTAATGAGTGAAAGGCCCAAACTCACATATCAGAGACAACCAATTAGCTTGTCTGAAACAGAGGCTTGTAAAACTATCAGATACTTGTAAAATGGTCTGCTACACACGGGCAAGATGTTGTTTAAATGGCTTGCTTAACTAAATGCATTCACCATGAAATTGATTCTTTTAAAGCATTAAAAAAAAAAAACCTTGATACAAGTTAACTGCACATGCTGAAAATGGGAAAAAAATCTGGCATTATAAAGGCTAGGTTTCAGATATGAGTTCTATATTTTATGAGGTCAAGGGTTATTAGAATGAGAAACTCATCAACTACCCACAACTGCATCTGCCGGCAATTACTGAAATGGTTTTATAAAACTGGGCAATTCCTCTGCGTTCTCCCTGAGTGGTACTGTATGGTAGGTACTGTGCGATTACCTTACCACTGCCCGTGCAGCTTCAGCACAGCCCCAAAGGAAGAACAAGCAAGACTATCTTTCAAATCTAAGATAGAGATCAGAATAACATTCTCCAATCTTGACTTCTTGTTTTACTGAAAGTATGTGCTTATCATCCCATGCCTGACATTAAGTGATAAAGACCTCATATTTTAGGTGATTGTTTTTTTCTCTCTGAAATTCTCTTTTTGTCAGATATTTAATTCCCTTTAAAACTACTGTATTCTGTTAGACAGAGTACACTAAATGCACTTGAGTCAACTGCTTTGGGATAAGATAACCAAGAAAATATGATTTTTAAAAAATCTTGTCTGGGAAAATTCTACACATTCTTCCTGAACCCATTGGTACACTAAGATATGAGGAGCCATTATTAATATTAACCAACAAGAATGGGGCAGCTAGGTAGTGCAGCAGATAAGGGTGCTGGGCTTGGAAGTCATGAAGACTGTTTTTCCTGAGTCCAAATCTCAGATACTAGCTGTGTGACCCTGGGCAAGTCACTTAACCCTGTTTGCTTCAGTTTCCTCATTTGTAAAATGAGTTGGAGAAGGAAATGAAGAGCAAACCACTCCAGAATCTCTGCCAAGGACACCCCCAACTAGGGTCACAAAGAGTCAGCCACAACTGAAAATGGCTCGACAACAACACCAATGTCCAAGAATAATGGCCAGGACATTTATATGCCACTCTTAAGATTTCCAGTGTTTCACAAACATTTTCCCACTTGACCATCACAACAATCTTGTGAGGTATCTCCATTTTACAGGTGAAGGAACTGAGGCTTAAATACATTGAATAGTATTTCCCTTGGCCATACAATTAGCAAGTGCTAGAAGCCAGAATGAATCCCAGGTAGGTCTTCCTGACTCCCAAGTCCTGGGTTAATTTCCACATTATTATGCTTCTTTGTTGATCAAAATCCTATTGAAATAAAATCTTAATAAATAAAATCAAACTATTACTCATTAACATGAGTTTAAGCAATAAAAAAAAACTTTAAAGTGAGAAGAGTAAAGCAATGTGCTAAGTGTTTGAGCACAAAAAGAAAAGAAAGCCAGTTTCTTCTCTCAAAGAATTCACATCCTAATAGGGAGAAAGAACACGCAGACAAGGTTTCAGCCCAGTGAACCTCAGGGTATGACGGCAAAGCATGTCTAACCCTGGCCAAATGTGACAACTAAAAAATACAAGCTTAGGAATTGTCTTGAGGAGAAGAAAGCAATGTTGTAAGCAGGCCTCAGAAATTATAGTCTAAAACTTCATGCTGAACTGTGCACGTGGTGTCTCAAAAGTCTTTGCGCAGTTTTAAGCTGTTGAAACTTAAATTTTAAAAAGCCTAAAAATCATTAAGTTATTGAAAAGCTTAAATTTTGAGTTATTAAAGCTTAAAACTGCACTAAGACTTTTGGGACACCCTAGATATTGTCACTTAAAGGCCAGTTCAAGGAACATAATAATCCGACTGTGCCTGAACTAAAATTCTTATAAAGACAGGATGTCATTAAGACTGGAGCAACTAGAAATCCCTATAGAAACTAACATTCAATTTTCTTTAAAGAATATCGCTGCTCTCTCTCTCTTTCTCTCTCCCTCTCCCCCTTCCTCCCTCCACCCCTCTCTCTCTCTCTGTCTCTCTCCTTCTCTGTCTCCGTCTCTCTGTTTTTCCCTCTCCCTATCCCCTTCCCTTCCTTCCCCCCCCCCCCACAATATACCTAGGCATTAATTATCAAAGGTATATCAGACATTTTTTCACCTTGGACAGAAAGAGTTTAGGGGTGAGGGTGGATGGGAACAGAGATGGAGAACAATCCGTATGGAATGTGACAATGGAGAAGAGTACGGTTTTGGGGGTCAGGATGTGTAAGCATGTATAGAGGACCGTCAGATCCCTGTTACAGTTACCCTGGGAAAGGTGACAGATCATCTTTTCCTTCCTGGCTGGCACATGATTTTATTTCTTCATCCTCCCTTGGTACTAGGTTTTTTCTCCCAATCCCCAGTGAAGGACTGAGGGATGACAACTTCAGTCTACCACAAGGGAAGAAGCAGTTTTCTCTCCAGGATGTTGGAGGTCAGGACAAATCCTCGACTACCCTACCCTAGTTAGGGCTCTGACTATAGTATCTTTAATTTGAAGGTGCCAAAACATTGAAAAAAAATCATTTTTTCTTTTGAAGCCTTTATGAAGTATACTGAATATACCATCAATTCTCATTTATCAGGAGGGGGTAAAAAAAGGCAAGGAAGGATAAGCCCAGGATAAACCCAGAATCATAATGCAATCTATCTATAAAAGACAATGAGAACACCAAATTGCCAGTTCAGAGGCTACGCTTCATAGTTACATTGCTTTGAGTACAGGGCAAATTTACTGTTTTACAAAGAAAAACCTGTTTTTTCCTTTGCCACTAAATTACTGTAAGACCTTCAAATGCTCCCTTTCTCTTCCCTGTTTTCCCTTTGTAAAAAGTGTAATACTATTATAATATTGGAGGGAGAGAATCAGGTTATTCTGACTCCATGAAAATAACAATGCATTTCATATTTTTCCACCTAAAATGAAGGCAAATATTAAAATGAGAAATAATAGATCTTAACTGAGACAGCATGGTATAATGGATAGCACTAGGTTTGGGGTCAGGAAAACCTGGGTTCAGGGTTGATCCTTACAGCAGGTCTGACACTTAACAATCAGCTGTCTGAACCCAGGAGAATCATTTAACCTTTGTGTACTTTAGGTAAATCCTTACAACTTTATCGACTAAATCAGGAGCAGCTTGTGATGTACTGCTGTGATACAAATTCTCACACTGGGATTTACTTTCCTATGCTAATGAAATCAATGATCCTTTGCATGTTTATATAGACTTTATTCTATTTGCATCTATGTTGCATAATACGAATATATGAATACACATATGACATTTGTGTATAAATGAATAAGGATAAATCCAATTTCTCTGAGCTATAAATATAAATCCTTTCCTGAAATGAGCAATCCAAAGAAAAATAATGCTTGCCACTAGGATTTCAGATCCCTAGACATTTAAAGTGGAGGCTCAGAGTGTTTTAAAGCTCATTCGTGATGAGCTTTAACCTATGACATTCTAGAGAAATGTGGTTCTTAGAAATAAAGTCCTACCTACTGGATGCTTCCCATCAGACCATAGAATATAAATAATCTGCACACTTGTTAGGAAGTTGAATGAAGCATCTACTTATTCATAAAACATATAACTGGTCAAATAAGATGCCTTTTGGCCACCAAAATATTTGAATCTAAGGTTTGCCTATAAAGTCACAGGTACAGAAATATTCCCCACCTTATTCACAGCAGTATTAGTAACATCTGACACACAGACATGCATACATATAGAATATATATAGCTATCTCTATCTCTATCTAATTATCTACCTACCTACTTATCTATCTATATGGCTTATAAATCACTTTATATGAATTCTCTCATTTCATCCTCACAACAACCTTGCAAGGTAGATAATGCTCATGTTATTATCCCCATTTTACAGATTTAGAAACTGAAAATCCAGGTGACTTCTCCAGAGTCTCAAAGAGAGTAAATGATAGAGCCCAAATGCAAACTCAAGTGTTTTGAATACCTTCCAGTACCCTTTTCATCCTAGCTACACAAGATGACCTGGTACAGTGTTTGTAAAGTCCCAAAGTTCTTGGTATGGAAAAGTTACAAAGACTAGGACCAGTAATTTATAGACTTCTCACTGGGGTTTTCTAAGTAGACACCACTGACACAGGAATGACCGTTTAGTCGGTAAAGACTGGGAAAAAAGATGAGTAAACCATTAGGGCTGGGTTCTGGAATTGAACTGTTCTCTCCGGGGAAGAGAATTTACTTTTTCAAGTCAGTGTTCAATGTATTTGAAAGGGGCAGGGGCTGGAGGGGAGGTGTCAATCAAACGACACTCCAATGGCCTGAAAGAATTCAAATCCCTACCTGCCCACCCCAACTCCAACTGAACAACTTATTCTTTAATTCTGGGTAGATAAGGAGGAGTCTACTTTGGGAAACTTGGAAAAACCTATCTTCATTATTTTTTTATGAACTATTGTAAATGGAGACAGCTGATTTAGGATTAAATTTTTGAAAACTCACTTGTGCTATGAGTAAATGCTGAAAAACTACAATGAACAGACAAAATGTGAAAAGCTTCTGGAGACATCACACACTCCTTCTGCATATCCCAACTCCCCCTATACATGCACACATGTGCGCATGCACACACATGCACACACACACATACGCACAGTGCCCTTCCAGCCTGCCAGCTGGGTTTCATTTTTAAGAATTTCACACTGAATATAAAATGCTATTTTGGCCATGTGGCTCCAGAAATGTGAATTTATAGTCTATTCAGCTCCTACATGAATGATTGACAGCCAGAGGATTCACCAACTGGAAGAGATGAAGCCTCTGCTTCTTCAGAATTTGTCTGAATTTCTAGGGACAGATAAGAATCACTGTATCCTTAGAAGTCCACACAGTAAGAAGTACTAAGTCCTAGCGGGAAGCATGGGTTTACTTTGCTGGGAAATTACTAATTTATTTAGGAATTCTCCCTCACCCCTGGCTCTCCTGCTCCCTTCTTGGTGAAATCCATTCTGCCACCTGTAAAATGGGAATGCTACTATTTACCACTTAATTCTTTTAAAGGATTCTTCAGTATGGAGGTATGGGCCAGAAGCTATGCTGCTGAGATGTGGTCCCTGTCTGGAACGGCTACTCCCTAGCTTTAGGACAGGAATTTTAATAAGAGGCAGTTCTGGACAATGGGGGCAGGAGGTGAGAAAAGAGCTGTGGAAGAAAGAATAAATCACATTAATTTAGTGTTTCAGAGTGTAACAAAGCAGAGTATTTACATTTTGTCATTTGCTTAGGGAATGACTCTTATTAGTAGGGCATAATGGAAAAGAATTCTGGAGGCCTGGGTTCAAATCCTGCTTTAGACTCTTATTGGCTCTGTGATCACTGACAAATTGATAATTTCTCAGAGCCTTTTTTTCGGCTTTTTTGATAGAGTTCAATGTAGAAATGGTCACCATGGGATAGGCTGCTCTCTGATTCAAACTCTTTTACATTTAGTGGCCGATCACGCAGGTGGACAAAATGACCACTTCTTGTAATGTAATAAGTCAAGTCAACAAGCATTTAAGTACCTACTATACATCAACAATTATGCTATAGAGTAGAAATACAAATACAAAAGGAAGGTGTTCCTGCCCTTAGAGTGCAGCTAGTTGGCACATTAGAATACACAGAGTGCAAGACCCAAATTCAAATCTAGCCGAAGACATTTCCTAGCTGTGTGACCCTGGGTAAATCACTTAACCTCTATTTGTTTGTTTCCTCAACCACAAGACTGGTAGAATAACAGCACCTACACAGAGCTGTGAGGAACAAAAGATAATATTTGTAAAGCTCTTAGTTCAGTGCCTAGCACATAATAGCTCTTTAATAAATGTCCATTTTCTTCTCTCCGTCCCTTAAGGAATTTATATTCTATTAGGACTCTATAACACATCACAGCCATGTCACGTCAATAAGCATTTATTAAGTGCTTACTATCTACCAGACATTGTGCTGATTGCTGGAAGCACCAAAGAAAAGGGAAAGTTCACAAATGAGTGGGAGAGACACCAGAAAAATAATTACATAAAACCAAGAGACGTAAAAATGCACATGATATATAAATATAAACAAATACATAATGTCAAAACACATTTGTAATATGCAAATATTATAAATATAAATACATATGGTTACATAAATAGAATTATACATAGATATGTATATAAATGTGTGTAATCTCATTGGGAAGGCACTAGCATTACAGGATTGGAAAACAAGAGAGATGTTGTTATGGGAAAGGAAACCTGAAGATCTTCCCTGCTTCTTCATAGGTTTAAGTGGCTCTGAGAACCTGCCCTGATTTGAAAGTATACTCTGCCCCCTAATAGGTTGAATGTGGTCACATAGAGCCTATGGCAGGAGGCTTGTTTTT
This sequence comes from Pseudocheirus occidentalis, assembly GCA_028646575.1. Lineage (NCBI taxonomy): Eukaryota > Metazoa > Chordata > Mammalia > Diprotodontia > Pseudocheiridae > Pseudocheirus > Pseudocheirus occidentalis. The sequence goes on from CM053594.1 coordinate 309,070,850, forward strand.
CAGGTGTGCCCACACCTTATTACTTTGTGATTGGGCAGTGGGTCAAGAGGGTTGTGACATTCATATATATATGTATGTATATACACATGCTGCTGTGAGATTTTGCTTTGGGGCTCACTTTGGGAAGAGTTGTATGATTTGGCCAGATGAGACTCTGGGCAGCCGTTGAGCCTCCCTGGCTTTGAAAACCCAGATGTTGGTGCTTCCCTCTCTGTTGACTAAACTAGGTATGGATGTAATGGTCAGACGGCTGGAAGCCCTATCTGTTGATCTGTTTCTCTGTCTGCTTATAACTTCTGTCTGTATTCTCTGAAGTTCAGGATGTTGACTTTTTCCCCTGAACTAGGTAAATGATATATGTTTGATTGATTAAAGTAAGACTGTTAACCCATTTTGAGTTGCTTTTCTTTAGAAAAGTAGATCTAAGAACTTGTGCTAGCAGCCATCCTGGGTATGCTAGGGTGCTTGCTGATACAGATGTGAAGTCTTTATCTGCAGCCTCACTGAAAGTATCTTCAAGATAACTCCTGGAACAGATTGGATGATGGGGATAATAGTTAGCACAGCCTAAGCCCACAAGGTTTTTACTTCTTCCAAATGCCAACATTTATATAGCACCTATTACATGCCAGGCACTATTATAATCACTACAGACCATCTACCAACACTCGAATTTTACAGAGGGTGAAATTATGCCCAGAGAGAAGGGACTTGATAAAAGTTATCTGTCAGTTTGTGGCAGAGGTAAAATTCAAATTCAGGTCTTTTTTTTTTTTGAAGAGGGGAAAGCAGGGCAATTGGGATTAAGTGACTTGCCCAAGGTCACACAGCTTGGAATTGTGTCAAGTGTCTGAAACTGGATTTGAACTCAGGTTCTCCTGACTCCAGGTCTGGTGTTCTATTCACTGTACCACATAGCTGCCCCCAAATTCAGATCTTTTGATTCTAAATTCAGAGATCCTTCTACTCTACTCTAAAGGAAAAAGAGAGGTAGGGTGATATGGTGTTTCTTTAAAAGCACTAAAAAGGTAATATAGTTTTGTTCTCTGCCTAATAATTAACTTATAGCTACGAAGTAGCTCGCTTACCTCATCCAGTATGTCTAAGTTTCTCTTAAGTTCTTCAAAATAAGATCCTCTCTGAACATCATTTAAGTATCTCCAAATAATCAAGCATTCTTGGCTTTGCTATTTTTGTAGCAAATATTGTTCTTGTTTTACATTCATTATTAGTGAAAATGTATTGTGCCTTCACAACTGTACTTATATCCACAGTCTAGGCCAAGAAATTTTGGAAATCTTGGTTATAGGACTCCTCCAAGAAAATGGTAAATTGGTAATTAAGATTGTTTCCTGGCTTGAAAGAAATTGTACCAGTGGATACTCTCACATCTAATCTTGATGATGCGTGGGATGCACTCAGATCAAATACTTTGATACTGGTGCCAGTCTCAGGGTTAATGAGCACATCTAAACTTGTATTCTACAGAAGAAAACTGACATCAGAAGAAAGTTGACATCATATGAAAAATATCTTCCTATCATATCCAGAGTCAAGTTCAGTCGTGCTCAGAAGGAAGAGCTTGGATTCCAGGTGGGGTCTTCAGCTTTTCAGTTACCCCAGGGAATGGAAAAAGTTTGTGTGTGTATGTTTTTCTTGAATAAATGTGTGTGTTTTTAAAGAAATAAACAAAATCAATTAATAATTAGGGAAAATTTCTCCCTTTTGAGAAGTGACTAATGAAGCTAGTGACATCACAATGGAACTAACTATACCACATTAAAGCTTTGGATGAAATATACACATTATTATTATGAAAGATGTATGAGACGGCATAAAATAACATTCCTGTGATAGTATCTATTTACTCTAGCATGTGTAGGTAAGAATTCCTTTGATTTTCTGAGATGGGAATTATGGATTATCTTACTCTGAATAGTTTTGAGGTTCCCAAATTTAATTTTAATTAAAAATTCTTTTCCATTCTCCTAAAACTGTACATTATGCTAATCAATAGTATCACCATATACCTCAATGTGCTCATAAAGTTTATGCAACCTGAATATAAAGGATCACACCATTAAAAGATGTAGAAACATACTAGATCAAGTACCTTTCGTAGCTAGGGCCCTGAAGAATATTTTTAACCAAGCAAGGAAAAGAAACAGTCACAAAAATACACATATGGTTTTAATTACCCCAAACTGAAAAGCTCTTGCATCAACAAAATCAATGCAACTAGGACAAAAGGGGAAAGAATCAAATAGGGAAAATCTTAGCATCAAATATTTCTTATAAAGGCCTAATATCCAAGATATATGGGGAATCAACACATATAAAACTATGAGCTATGGATAAGGACTCAAAGGATATGAACAAAGTTTTCAAAAGGAGAATTTCATAAAAGTTTACTCCTAAGCATTTTAAAAATAATGATTTAATATTTTATTTTCCCCCAATTGAAGTAAAAACAATTTTCAACATTCTTTTTTAAAAATTATGAGTTCTAAATTCTCTCTCTCCCATCCTCCCAACTCCTCACCCCCACCCCCACCCCCCGCTTCATTGAGGCAAGCAATTTGATATAGGGTATGCACGTGCAGTCACGCAAAACATTTCCACATTGTAAACACTTTTAGAGAAATGCAAATCATTACAACCTTGAGGTTTCAACTTATACCTAGCAAACTGGCAAAGATAAGAAAAGATGGAAATAGTCACTGTTGCAATGGCCATGGAAATAGAGGCACATTATAGACTACCAGTGGAGCTGTGAACTGATATAACTATTCTAGAAAGCAATTTGAAATTATGCTAAAAAGGTTACTAAGATGTCCATGTCTTTTTTAATCCAGAACTTCTACTACTCGGCATATACTCCAAAGAGGATGAAGGTAAAAAGCTTTCATACATCAAAATGCACTTTTTATGGTAGTAAAGAACCAGAAACAAAGTAAATACTCCTCAGTTGTGTAACAGGTAACAATAATTGTGCTACACAGATACAATGAAATTTTGTTGTCCTGTAAGAAACATACAATATGAAGAAATAATATTAATTATTTAGAGAAGCAGGGGAGACTTCTATGAGCTAAATCAGAATGAAGTAGAATTTTTTTTTAATCCTAGAAAAGCAAACTAAATGCTGTGTAATTACAATGACAACATTACCCTTGGAGAAGAGTTGGGAAAATACAACTTTGTTAGGGCGGTGGACTATGGTCTGGAATGTGGTATATAGTTGATAGGCTGGGTACAATGAACAGCTCCCCCATCCCCTTTCTTCTTTGATCATTGTTACAAAAGATGGAACACTGGTAGGAGAGGGGAGGGATATATGAGATATAAAACAATAAGATAAATAAAAATAAGTTTTTAAAAAAAATAATCAATATATATGTTCATATATATACATAACATATATATATTTTAGGTAAAATACATTACAACCAACTCTAAGAGACTGAATTATTTTATATGTATTAAACTTTGCTTGAAACATGAGTTATTGGATAAGCTTTAGACACTTTTTAATGGAGGGATTTGTATTGAGTTGATGTTTTTTATAATGGTATTTCACTTGTGCTCCCTTCATTGAATTCAGCTCTCAGCATTTCAAAGTGTAATGTCTTGTGATTGTTTTATATCCGACACGGGGGAAACAAACATTTTCTATAGAAACAAAGATTCAGGGCTGAAAAAGATCTGTGAGGGCCCTCTAGTCCAATTTCTTTATTTCACATATGAGGAAACGGAGGCTTGGAGATATAAAATGACATGCACAGTTTCATGTGTAAGAAGGAGAGCTAAAATTTGAATCAAGGGCCAAGTCTCCACTACTAATACTCTTTTAACTGTAGAAGTTCATCATTATCATCCTGCCTTGTGGGTTGAGAGCCTCTCTAGAATTCTTCAGAAAATACACCACAAAGACCATAATTACTGTTTTATCTACCAAAGCTCAAGTAGAAAAATCTATTGCCTTAGAATGCTTTCCATATTTCCTTATATTTCTTCTATATGATTACAAAAAACAGCACATATAGTAATACAGTTGTTGCCAACAAACTATGGACCAACATCCACATTCACACAATCTTGCCCCATTCTACTTTTTAACCTCCTCATGCATCACTTTCAGCCATGCGCCCCTAGAATGTAATCTTAGTGGACTAGAATGTAAGATATTGCAAGGACAGTATGGCATTAGCTTCTAGTCATATTCTCCTCAATGGATCATGGGATTTTAGATTTGAAAGAGCCCTAGAAATCATCCAGTACTATCTCCAATTTTTACATGCAAACATATCCCAGGGATCCTCAAGACTCTAGGCTTACACAAACCAGTTCTGACCTCAATAGGAACATTTTTTTCTCTCTGGATCATTGTACCTACTTGTATTTGTTACAGAAATCCACTAAATATAGTTAATATCTGGATCACAACTTGATTTCCCCAAATGTAAGTAACAAGGTACCAGGTGCTGTATGTTGTACAGGCACTCAAGGTAGCAATGCACATGCATTTGAAAGCCTTTATTTCAACTCACAAAAAGTGTATAATATACAAAGAACTCAGAAGCTGATAAAGTGAAACATAGAAAGCAAACAGATCACCTACCAGTTCCCCTTAGAAAGAAAGTGAATTGGGGTTATCAGGGCAACCTTCAGACATTCTAGTGGATTCCCAGCCCTCCCACACAGGGTCCTATACAATTTTGTTCATCTTGTGGTTTGATTTTTTTCCCCAGAGGGCAAATACACTGAGACTGATGAATAAGCAATGGCCTTCTTATCTGACTTACACCATCCAAGTACCTCACTGGCTCTGCTCTATAAGTAGGATGATGCTCAGGACCTTGGTGAGACAGCATCACCAATGTCCTACTCTCTCCCCCGCTCTCCCCAAGGAACATGAACTATCAGGAAATTCTTTTTTTTTTTTTTGAAAATCTTGAATTCTAGAATTTAAGAAATTCTGAACTTTATGACAAGTCTCACTGCTAAAGTCATGTCTACTTTCCTATTCGGTAATATGTGTTCTGAACAGGAAAAGGTAAAAAACAAAACAAAAAAAACAAGTCCAAAAGAGCAAAGACTGGTCTGTCAGTTTGCTTTTACAGATTACCGAGAAGGAAAGCTCCTCTGACTCCAGAGTCCCAGCCAAACACCTTGGAGGTAGCTCATGGCCCCAGGAACCAAACAGGAGCTATGTCCTTTCAACAAGGTGCCAGTGTGGCATGCTTATACTTCCCACACAGATCACCCAGAAGAGTTAAGAGATTTACCTAAATTATTTAGGAGAGCTGAGATTTAAACTCAGCTCCTTCTGATTCCCAAGCTGCAAGTACTTCTACTTGTCAAACTCTAGAGTTTAGTCTGAGAAAGAGAAACAGAATTAGGTTGTATGTGTGTTTTTTCAAAGTGGCAGGCATGCATGGGAGCTGCAGCCAGAATGGATCCATCCCCCTTTGGGGTTCGGCTGCACAATTTATATACCTTTTCAACGAGGGTTGATGTCACTCCATCAATCATTTCTTCTCTGGACCGAGAAAAGATCTCTATGCCAGACCACTCCCAGCTATACTGGACCGCTCCCAGCCTTGGGTTATCTAGACAAAAGAATCTGTCTCTCCCCAAGCTAGAGTAGAATACAATGGGCTTCTCCCCAATTTAGATTAAATTTCTGGCAAGCTAGGGTGGGCTTTGACCAGGATAAGAAGAGTCAATGTAATCTCTTTATCAGTAATATCATTCCAAAGAAAGACACCTTAAAGTCAGTACTTTGGAAGAAATGGGGGAGGGAGGGGGAAGCTCTGAACCTCCCCAAATGGTTATTAATATAATACTCTGGAGGAATTTCCGGGTTCAGCAAGTGAATTTACAAGGACCTCAGGTATGTGAAGCTTGGGGAATATTCAGTTTGTCCCCAATTGGCTGATTCTCATTCCCAGGTCAGTTTGGTCTCTTCTGGATAGTAAGGAAGCTCAAGCAAATTTAGGTGGTTAATAAAATCATTTTTCACATACTACATTATGCTTTTTCTATCATGTCTCATGGAATGTAGGTGAAGTCCTTGCCATGCTCATAAGGACACCACTCTTCCCTTTCCCACAGTTTATTATACCCTGTAGAGCTCAGATTTTTGAGAGAGAACAGAGTAGTTCTCCACTAAAAAAAAAAAAAAAGTTGGAGGTTCCCATTGTAATATATGTATTTTTTAATGACTGAGATTCTAAATGTGTAGCAATGGTAAGAGGTCCTATGAGGGGACAAAAAGAAGTTCAAGACTGCTTTCACCCCAAAGAAATTTATAATTTAGTTGGTGAGATGAAATATAAACATGGCAAAGGCAACTAATGACAACAGTAATACTGAAATATATGCCAAGGAGTGATAAAGACACAAGATTTTACTGCAATTAAAAGAACATTGTAGGGGGAGGAGGGCTCATTTATTGAGGGGGATAAGTATCTACTATTCATTCGTTCATTCAATTAATCAGTCAATTAACAATTAAACACCTGTGGGCCAAGGCCTGGGTACATGGATATAAAGGATGAAAAAGAAGACAGTCTGTCGTCCTTTTGGTTGTCTTCTCAAAAATTTAGTATTCTCCCAGAGAGAGGCTAGGGCAAGGAAAAGAAATAGAAATCAAAACTGGTCTAGTTTATTATCTGCTAGCAGCTCATGTGAAGGTTTTTTGGGAGAAGGTCAGCAAAACTAAGAATTTTTGGATTATCTGTGTTTTTCTATTTATTCATGCTAATATTCTCTCATTTACACGAATAAGAACAATTACACTTAGAAGTTATAGTAAAATACTATAGGTATGAAGGATATATATACTATGCACACTATATAATATATAATAAAAAACCCTTAATGTTAAAACTACATATACATTGAGCTATGATTTGAGACTAGGGTGGGTGTATTTTGGGGAATAGCATGAGACTTTGTGACCCAACGATACAGATTCAGTGTTAGGGTTATAGAAATTGGTTTTTATTTTTTGGTTGAGTTTTATGAATTTTAAAGGAGCTATCCCCAAATGCACAATTGTAATAAACTGCTACAAGTTTTGAACGATTTGTCCTTTCAAGAACTGAACTCCAAGTAAGTAACTTAATCTGTAGGGGCCTCATCTGTAAGATGAAGGTACTGCTAGGTTGACCTGTTGGGTCCTTCCCTGCTCTAAATTCTATATATAGTTTCAGAGAAAAGATGTAACACAGGGAAGGATATTTTTAGAAATTTAAAAACAAGAAGTGACTTCCAAACATGAGGATAAACGTGACACTATCATCATGAACAGATCTCCCTTTTCATATTTAATTTCATTGAAAATTTATAGTAATAAAGGCCAGTTATTTTTCCTAAACCAGGTGTTGACTTGCCGTGTGACATTAAGCAGGCCTTTTATTTGTTTTGGATTCATTACCTCCAACTTTAAAATGGGAGTTCTGCAATTTATTCATAATACATGTGGTATTTATCTAATATCACAAATTATTGTTGTACTACAAATAGGAAAGTTAATCATGAATGACTTAGGAGAAATTCAGATGAAGAATTTAAACTGTAACATGCATTAAGAGGACAAGAAATCAGGCAACACTTGTTTTTTTCTGCACACAGAAATATTTCCTTTTCAGGAAATTTCTACCCAGAACAGAAGCGATTTATATCAGTTACATGAAATGTATATCAAACCATACAAGCAGAACACAAAAGTAAAGTTACATGGAACTTCATTTGAAAATCAGAAAAGAAAGTGAGATAAATGTTCAATATAACTCCCCAAATGCTTCTAAACATAGAAATGAGTATATTAAGCATTACATCCTGCAAATTAAGTCCAGACATAGGGTCATTCATAAACTCTTAAACACAGTTCTTCAAGCCAGGGTGGGTACAGACCACTTCTTCTTTCTCTGCATATCAAAGAGATGGCTTACCTCAAGCCCAAACTTCTGATATTCAGTAATCACTCTATTCATATTTATATGAAGGCGCCCAGAACAAAAGAAATCAACGAAGCTTCAGTTTGCTTTAGATTCAGTATCCCAGGGGAAGACAACAGTTTTTTTCATTTTCTTTTCTTTTCTGGAAACAAAAGCATCAGATAGGAAAATCTGTCCCTTTGGAAAACTACCAGCCATTTGTTCTCTAGAAGGCCTCAGAAAGTAAGCAGATAAGGGAAAGTGGATATCTGGGCTTTCAGGAGAAAAGCCTTTAAGGTCCAAATGTAGCAACTTTTTTGAGAGCTGCAATTCATTAAGTGTGTCTCTGATGTCACTTCAGATATGAAGATTAGTGGAACATACCAACAGACTGAATCATCATTTTTTCCCCCTCTTTTTCAGAAATTTGAACATAGGTAGATTCAGCAGAAAATTACCTTGTCAGTTCAAGCTTACATAGGAACCCAATAGAGATTACAATGGAAAAGGATTTCTTTCATCACAGATGGAAACACAAAATGATAGATGTCCATACTCATTACTAAAGTTTGCTGGGAGCCTATTTCTTCCAAATAAAGAAAACCTCAAGTCTGGACCTTTAAACAACTTAAAAATCTTAAAGCTACTTAAACATTAAAGCCAACATTTCAATTTAATCATAGTATCACTTCTAAAAATCGCAACTGACTTAGCAAATAATACTCTTTGTCTTTCAAAAATCGGAATAGCAACTATTATGAACCAGAAAACTCATTTGATGACTTTCTAAGATATTCCTCAAACCTTCTTAGTGATACAAAGGTATCACACCTTCAGATCCCAATTCTCTTCTCTCTTAGCTCCTCAGCCAATAGTCACCTAGTGAAACTGCATTCCAACCTAAACTTTCCTCTCTTTCCTCCTGATACAAAATATCTTTTATATATTCTCCTGTCCACCTCCCATCAAACCTCAGAGGATGAACTAGTCCTCCTCCTTAGTAAAACTAAGCCATGTCATTGAAACTAACTTCTCTTGAATCCTTTGAACTTACATGTCTTAACCTGTCCTGTCCTGTCCTGTCCTGCCCTGCCCTGCCCTGCCCATCTAACAGAAGCTTAGCTGCAAAAATAACCTCAGAATTGATCTAGTCTAACACATAGCTGAATATGAATTCTCTCAATAATACCATCAAACAAATGGTCATCCAGTTCAAAGACCTCCAGAAATGGTTAAAACTTCTCAATAAGCCTTAGTTTTTCATATGCGAAAAGAGGAAGTTGGACCAGACAATTTCTAAGAACCCTTCCAACTTTATGTAACCAGATTTCCAATCTAGACTTTTGTATGGGGCTGTATATGTGAAAGGAGGCATGACTCCTGGTGCTGGAAAGACGGCCAGGCACTATATTACATATTTGCCAGAAGGGATTGATTAATTTATGATGACAGATGGACCAAGGCTATTACAGGGAAGTACAGGCAAAAGACTTGGAAATATTACACGTGCATGGAAACTAGACTCATCATGTTTCTGAACTTGCTTAAAATTTTAGAGAATTACAATGGACTTTCTTGGATGAAAGGGTTTTTTCTCTCAGCTTGAGCTGAGTTTGAGCTCCCATCTAAAGAGCTCATTTACTCTATATATCTTATGATACATCTAATTTGTATATCCTCTCCAATTTTTGTTTTCTGGGACGCAGAAGTTTACCTCCTATTAATGACTTATGATAATCTTTGGCATAACTAGCATTTGATGGGAAGGAGCTAAGCCAGCTGAGTTCACCTTTCCCTTTAAGAGCAACCATGGAAGTATCTTTCTGATTCAGACTCCTTACCTTTAAACTAACAATATTTGAGGAGGACATTTAGATAAAAATCTACTCCAAGACACCTCTTGGGATTGCTGAAGGAAGGAATAATTACTCAAGTATGGCTTTTCTGCTCCCTTCAGGGAGGAAATTGCAGTTGATGTTGGACCAAATTCCAGCGATGTCAATCACAAGCCAGGTCTATAACCTTTTAGACAACCTAGGTGGACATGCCCATCTTACACTGACATAGAACATATCTTACATTTAAATGATCACTGGGACAATCTATTTTATTTTTGGATAATTTTAATTGTTAGGAAACTTTTCCTTACATAGATCCTTAATCTGACATTTTCAAAAATACCACTTATATCTCCCAGTTCTGCCTCTGGGACAAAGAAAAACAAATTTAATCTCTCTTCCATATGATGGGAATCTATGGAAAAGCCACTGGGTCATCTTCTCTTTAATCAATTCTTCTCATTTAATTGGCTCCTTCTCATTTAAACAAGAGACATGCTCAGATCTCCTCATTTTTCCAAATCCTTCCCTTACCTCTGTCATATCTTTTCTTTCTCTCTTCTCCATTTATTGACAAACCTTCCCACAAAACGTCTGTATTTGCTGTCTCTACTTTATCATCCAATCACTTATTTGTTGCTCAGTTGTTTCCATCACGGCCAACTCTTCATGACCCAATCTGGGGTTTTCTTAGCAAAGATACTGGTTGACTTTTTTCTCCTCCAGCTCATTTTATATAGATGAAGAAACAGAAGCAAACAGGAATAAGTGATTTACCAAGGGTCACACAGTTATTATGTGTCTGAGGCTGGCTTTGAACTCAGTGATTCCAGGCCCAGTGCTCTATCCACTGGGCCTTTTAGTTGTCACTTCAGTTTTAGACTCTCACATTCTCTCCAAAGGTACCAAAAGGCCCCATTGCCAAAATCAATGACATACTGTTATTCCTCATCCTTCTAAACCTTTCTACAGCACTTGGAGCTACTGACTATTGTCCTACCTTCTTAATATTCCCTTGACTTTTTCAATACTACTCTTAGTTTTCTAACTCCTCAAATATTCCTCCAGTCCCACCAGCTACTTCCTTTTCCTTTTGATATCCCCTGAATCTGGCTGTCCCCTAAAGCTTTGGCTTTATTCACTCTACTGTCTCCTTAGTCTCCATTTCTAACATCTTCTCTGTCTTCCAGGCCTATAATTTCAGCTGACTGTTGGGTACCACCTGAATATTTTACTTAAACTTTGTATATTTGTGAGCACCAAACACAATGTTCTGTATACGCTAAGTACTTTATATTGAATTAACTCATTCCCCTCTCTACATGGGTCTTTTCTACCACTAAAATATTTCTCCCATCTCTTCCTTCCTTTTGATTCCTAATGCTGCCACACCTTGGCTTGGGATCTTATTAATACTCACTTAGACTACTCTAAGGGAATTCTGACTGGTCTCCCTACTTCCAATTTCTCTCCTCTCAAATCCATTCTGCATCCTTTTGCTAAAGTAGCTTTCCTAATGTATCTTCTTGGATTACAGCATCCTCTTACTAAGAATTCTTCTGTGATTTCCTAGTTTCTACATTAAATAAAATGTGAGTTCTTAAGCTTGAAATTCAAGATCCATTATAATTTGGCTCAAACTTATTTTAATGCTTCATTTTCTCATTGATGGCCTTTGCATGCTATGTGCTATGGCCAAACTGACTCTCTGTACTTGTGCCATAAACAAATAGTAAATTTAAAGCACTTGAATTAGGAGAGACCTGAGTTCAAATCAACTTTCCTACACTTCCAACTTTTATGACCTTGTTATTTAACCTCTTCTAAAGACTCAGATTTCTCCTTTGTAAAATAGGAACAATAACAGTATTTACCTCTCAGGGAGCCCAAGGATATGCAATTAAGAAGTGTAGGATGGTAGATTTGAATTGGATTTCTATCTCTAACTCTCTTTTCATAGCCACATGTACGTAGAAATCCAGTTCTGGGGCTACCATTTTCTGATATTCTCTCTGAATCTCCTCATCTTCCTATAAGTGATCTTTCTCTTTTCAAAACTCTTAAGTCATTCCATTTTACCTGACTCAAACATTTAATCATTTATTAGTTTGTATTATATTTACGTATGCATCAGAAACTCTCTTTTCCTGGAACAAGAGTTCCAGAGCAGGAAGAAACTGTTCCCTAGCCCTTGCTCTTTTGTAGATGTTTCAAAAAAGGAAGTTAAGAAAAAGAGATGATGCTTCAGGAGCTGAGATTGTGGAATATGTAGTAAATCACCCCAACACACCCATATTTACCTCCAAATGACCATAAAATAGTGTCCCCAAACAAACCTTGGAACAGCAGAACCAGCAAGAAGACAGAGTGAAATAGTCTTTTAGCTTAAAAAACTTGGAAGATTGGCAGAAAAGGTCTCTCTCACTTAGGAAAAAGGGGAGTACAGTCCATAACAGGAAGTTTCCCAGCAAGTCAGTAGCAGGTCCCCCATCAGCAAACCAGTGGGAGATCCTCAGCCCCAGTGCAGTGGAGAGGGCAAACACCAACACTAGGACCGTTGATGTGCATCAGCACAGCTAGAGGAAGGGCAGACTCTAGCTCCAAGAACAGCCACGTGTTTCATCATAGCTCTGGGCCTACAGACACCTGCCAGCAGCCAGACTGCCACATGCTTCTGTGTAGCACTGTGGAAACTGAGAAACACCCCTTGCCTCGGCACACTCCAGACACCAGCACTAAGATCCTGTCTTAGCACTGGGTAAGCTGCCAGACCCTTACAGCCCCCAGCAGCACGAGTCCAAAATTGTAGCACACTGCACCCCATTATTGTAGCACCAGACACGAGAATCTCCTGTAAGCCTCTGGGCAAAATCAGTGCAGCACCAGGTAAATAGCCAGGGCCTACAGCCACTGGCACAAGAAGCCTGAGATAGTGCCCCTTCTACCCCGGTGCAGAGCTCAAACTTAAGGGAAAGGAAAATAAAAAAAAGAAGGGGCAAAAAAAAAAAAAGAACCTAACCATAGAAAGTTATTATGATGACAGGGAAGATCAAGACATAAACTCAGAATAGGACAAAAATGTCAAAACATTTATGGGAAAAGCCCCAAATTAAAACAGGAAGTAGTCTCAAGAAGGAACTCAGAGAAAAACTTAAAAGGGAGCTTAAAATCATATAAAAAAAGTAGAAGAAAAATTGAGAAAAGAAATGAGAGTGATGCAAGAAAATTATGAAAAAAAGTCAACAGTTTAGAAAAAGAAAGCAACTGCTTAAAAAGAACTAGTCACATGGAAAAGGAAGTACAAAAGGTAACTGAGGAAAACAACTCCTTAAAAGTTAGACTTGGGCAAGTGGAAGCTAATGACTCTATGAGACATCAAGAATCAACCATACAAATTCAGAAGAATGAAAAATAGAAGAAAATTTAAAATATCTCACTGGAAAAACAACTGACCTGGAAAATAGATCAAGAAGAGACAATGTCAGAATCATTGGACTATCTGAAAGCCATAACAAAAAAGAAGACATGGACATCATCTTTCAAGAAATTATCAAGGAGAAGCACCCTAATATACTGGAATCAGAGGGCAAAAGAGACATTCAAAGACCCCACTGATCACCTCATGACAGAGCTCCTGAAATAAAAACTCCAAGGAACACTATAGCCAAATTTCAAAACAATCAGGTCAAGTGAAAAAATCCTGCAAATAGCCAAAAAGAAACAATTCAAATATCAGGAAGCCACAAACAGGATTACATAGGACTTAGCAGCTGCAACGTTAATGGATCAGAGGTCAAGGAACACAATAATCTGGAAGGCTAGGATGACAACCAAGAATCAGCTACTTAGCAAAATTAAACATAATACTGCAAGAAAAAAAGTGGTCATTCAATGAAATAGAAGGATTCCAAGTTTTCATAAGGAGAAATTTGATGTCCAGTATCAAGACCCAAGAGAATCCTAAAAAAGAGAAAAGATAAGGGATTTAGTGGAGCCAAACTGTTTACATCCCTACATGGGAAGATGACACTTGAAACTCATAAAATTTGTACCATGAGTGGTATAGCTAGAAGGAATATTTATGTAGACAGAGGGTACAGGCATAAGCTAAATTTTAGGGAATGACATAAAAAAAATTAAGAGATGAGAAAGAAGAGCACACTGGATGCAGAAGGAAGGGAGAGGTAGAATGGGGTAAATTATTTCACATGAAGAGGTGCAAAAAACCTATTACAGTGGAGGGAAATATAAGAGGGTGGGTGAACCTTCCTCTTCTCAGTATTGGCTCAAAGAGGAAATGATATACACAATCAGTTGACTATAGAAATCCATCTTCCTCAACCGAAAAGTAGGAGGGGAAGAAATTAAGTGTGTGTGTGTGTGTGTGTGTGTGTGTGTGTGTGTGTGTGTGTGTGTGTGTAGCACAGAGAGCACAAACTAACAGAAGAAAGTGCAGACCAAGGGAGGCAGTAGACATAAGCAAAACACCCAGGTGCTGGTGGAAAGAAAGGGCAAATAATAATGAGTTACCAAAAATCTGAAGAAGGTGGGGACAGAGATTTACCTGTGAAGCACAAGAGAAATGCTCTTCTAATTCTGAGGACCAATAAGGCTATAAGGAGAGTGTGCAAAAGAACATGTCGTAGGAGCCACATCTACCTCAAATAAGTCACCAGATCAGCCCTGGAACCAAGGCTAATGCTTAAGCTGTTGTGTTAGCTTCCTGGTCACCTAAATACAAAAGCCCAGTGAGTGTGGAATTAATGGCTTGATACTCCCTGCTGGCCCAGTGCAGCACCGTATTAAATGTGGAGAAAGGGAAGTTGTACCCAGAAAAACCAGTGATACATCCTTGCTGAAGAGATTGCTAATTAAAATTCTTTTGGTTCAATGATAGGTGGTATAAAAAGGACTTATTACATTCTAATTCTGAGCCTGAACCAGAGGATGAGCTTGAAAACAGGCTTGGCTCAGAACAGGCTTAATTATGATGGTAGAGTTTTTCTTTTCTTTTCATTTTTTAATGATGTAATCAGGGTCAAGTCATACAGCTAGTAAGTGTCAAGTGTCTGAGGCTGGATTTGAACTCAAGGTCCTCCTGACTTCAGGGCTGGTGCTCTAGCCACTTAGCCCCAATGGCAGTGTTTTGAGATATAAAATACACCAGTATTGCATAGTTGTTAGAGAACTGTCTTCCAAATGAGTCAAGTCGATAGACCACAAAGTGGCAGAACTATGGAAAATAGGAGGAGCACATGAAGGGAGAGATGGAGCCTTGGCAGTGGATATGGGCTTCAGAAAGGAGAACAGAATAAAAGGACACCACAATGCAGAACTACAAGCAGTGATGCCTGCAGAAAGCAGCTGAAAGCAAGAGTTAAAGATAATAAATACTATCGGATAGCAGTGGGGTCAAAAGTACTGATATGAAACTCAAAGACTTGGCTTTTCTGATTGGAACCTCACTGAAAGTAGTACTTACTAAACAGTACAAGTGGCTGGGATTAGGGACAGTGGAGAGATGTTCATAGTAGGTATAGCCATTTTTTATGGACCTAATTGAGAATTTTATCTATTTCCATTAACTCATAAATAAAACCATCTTTGGTTTGAGATTTGTAAGCCTGTGTGCTTAAGGGGAGCTGGAGACCAGCTTGATGGGGAATGTCAGATACCCATGCAGCTACTGGGAAGTGGGATTAAGTTGGAGGTCTAGGTCCTTCATGTCAAGAGAGAGCCTAGGATATATGAGAATATATATGACACTCCCTCTTACTTACAACATTACAAATTCCTTGAGGGAATGGGACTGTATCATTTTTCATCACTGCATTCCTTTGCATCTAGCACAGTATCCTGCATGTAAGAGGTGCTTAATGAATGTTTCCTGAATTGAATTAAACCTTTTCTGATATGACAGAAGCTTCTGACTTATGATACTTTATGATACTACCTTAGGTAAATCACCTCTCTGCTCTGGGTACCAGTTTGCTCACTTGTAAAATCCAGGGATTACATCACATCGTCACAGTTTCTTAATCTTTTTTTGTGTCATGGCTCTCTCTGGCAGTCTGGTGAAGCCTGTGGCCCCTTCTCAGAATAGTGTGGGCCTTGGAAGTTGTTTGGTACACTGAGTAACTGTATGGAGTCTAGATACTGAAAGATAAAGGAGGGAATTTGCTGTGCTTAATCGAATTATAGTATGATTAGAAAATATTATATTTGTTTGAGGGTCGACTAAACTTTAGCAGTTTTTCATCCATTCACTAAGCATTTATTGTAAAGTATTCTGATAGGTACTAGGTACATGGAGAAAAAAATGTAATAGTACCTGCTCTCAAGGATCTAACATTCTTGTGGGATAAAGAGAATTATGAATGTATGCATGTATACACACATGTAGGTTAAATATGTAATATATCTATGTCTACATCTATAGCCATATATACCCACATACATATACACACATGTGTACATGTCCTACAGATGTACACACACAATAACTGGGAGAATCAGTAAAGGCTTCATGTAGGAAATGACCCACGAGCTGAACTTTGAAGGAAGCAGGGCTTCTTAGAGGCAGAAGTAAGGAGGGCAAGCACTGTAGGCATGGAGTAAGGAGATGGAATGTCCAATATGAGGAATACATCACAAGTAAGCCAATATGGCTAGACAACAGAGTCCATGAAGGGGAATAATGTAAAATAAATCTGGGAAGTCTGGAAAACAGGCTGGAACCAGACTATGAAGGGTTTTAAATATCAAACAGAGGAGGTATAGTTGATTGTGGAGACAACAGGAATCTGATGGACTTTTTTGAGCAAAGAAATCACATGATCAGACTTGTGCTTTAGGAATACAAATCAGAAGGTTCTGTGGAGATTTGGGTGCAAGAGGAGAAAGTTGAGGTTGGGAGATCTGATAGGAACTTATGTAGTAGCCTAAGAGAGAGCTAATGAAGTCCTTAATTAGTGTAGTGGCCATATGAGTGTAAAATACTAGACAAATGTGAGAGGTGTTGTAGAGGTGAAATCAACATGACAAGACAAATTAATTGGATGTGTAAGATTGTGGGAGAATCTCAAGAGAAGAGAGTTGATTTTGATGGTTGTGAAACTGAGTGATTAGAAATATGGTGGCAAACTCATCATAATTAGAGAAGTTAGGAGGATTGGAGAGATCAGGAGAAAGATGATGACTCTTTCCTAGACATATTGAGTTTGATACCTTTTAGGACATACAATTAGATCTAATGAACATTTGGTAATGCGGGAATGAAGCTCAAGAGAGACATTAGGTTTGGATAAGTACATTTGAGAATTATCTGCACAGAGATGATAGCTGAATCCTTGAAGCTGATAACATCAACTGAAGAGGGTACAGAATGACAAAAGAAGAAGGCTTCCCAAGGTACAGCTTTAGGAGAAGTCTTGATGGGACATAGATGGTAATCTAGTATTTTCCTTATCTTATACTTTCTGGTACTTATGTTGAAAAGTTGAAAAGGAATAATAAAGGGAAGAAAACCTAGAGGAAACAAACCCAGAGGAAGAGAGGTGGGCTTAAACTGCCAAATGCTATGGACAGTTCAAGAAAGATGATGTTTGAGAAAAAGGCTTTTGGGTTGAAAATGTCACTTTTAATTACCTTGAAGAAAGCAGTTTCAGTTGAATGATGTGGTTGGAAGTCTGAATGTAAAGGGCTGAGAAATAAATTATTAGAAAAGAAATGGAGGCAATTTACTTCTGACAAATTAAATCAAGTTAAAAAGAATCCACACAGTGGCCATGTACACACATGTGTCTCTGTTTGTGTCCATCACCTCTGAGTCAGAGGTGGGCAATGTGCTTCTTCATGGATTCTCTGGAGACACGGTTGTTCATTGCTTTAATCAAGAGCTCTTAACTCTTTCAAAGCTATTTTTCTGGTCTTGTATTAACTCTTTTCTCTGTTCTGCTCACTTCACAATTCTTCAGTTCATACTACTCAGGATCCTCCAAAATACTTTCATAATTTCTTAAGGTACAATAATATATCTTTACATTCTTACCACAACATGCTTAATAATTCTTCAGTTGTCTAAGAGGCAAACCAAAGCAAGGTCCACCTCCTGAGATTCTTGTTTTTCTCTTATTTTTTAAAAATTCTCCTTTTAGAACCGTGAAGTTTTATTTGGCTTGGAACTACTCCCTATTCAGTACTATCCTCCCTCTTTAACACCCCTTCCCTATTGTTGATTACTTCTCCTCTGAGTCTGACACATTTCTACACTAAACTACTTGTGTATATTTAGCCATCCTTTGTCTAGCTGACATGAGAGAGCTCAGGTGAGAATTCATCTGAGGAAAACTCTTTCATATTTATATACTTTTCTTATGCACTCCAATTATGAGAAATAAAAGGTTCCAACCTCCCCCCCCTTTCTTTCTAAATCAATGTATTCCCTCTATTTTTACAACAGAATCTATCAACAACCAGGGCCTCTTTTATTCCAAAGGGTTTGCATTAGAGCAGGAATTCTTTTTTAATCTCTGTTGAAAACATTAAGATTCTAAAGGTATACTCATTTCTTTCTTCTATTAGAATACTAGCACTGGATCATCATATAGCTTCCAATTGCTCAAATAAATTTCCCTTTACAGATTTCTTGGGACTCATGTTAACACTTCAAGGTTCCAAATCAGATATTCTTGATAATACACTACCCTTCCCTTTGTACTCAGTTTTGGCAGGTAAATTATTCTTGGTTGTGATTCTACCTATTGATATTTATAATATTATATTCCAAGATCTCCTTTCACAAAGCATGTAATTTGACATGTCTTGAGTGATCCTGACTGTTGGTCTTTACTGCTTTTTTTCTGGGAGTCACATTTACATATATATGTATATGTATACACATATACATATTTGTATGTAGGGTTTTTGGGGGGGGGTTTCATCATGTTTATCATGGAATCCCATAATTTTAAAATTATCTTCCCTTGGATTAATTTTCTACGCCAGTTGTTTTTTTTTTTTATATCAAATAGGACATATTCTTATTTTCATCTATTTTAGCAACCTTTGATTTTGTTGTTTTTTTTTGGCTTTTCATGGACTTCTGTTCGTTCTATTCTAGTTTTCAGTGAAACCATTTCATGGATAAGATTTACCACTTTCCCTTCTAAGTTATTCTCCTGCCAATTTCCTCAAGTTTTATTTTATTTTATATCCGTTGCTTTATTATTTCAATGTATTCACATGGTCCATACGGAAAATGAAAATTTCCTTTTGAGTCTCTGCTTGATGTTATCAAAGAATTATTCAGTTCTTCTTTTGGGGGGATCTATAGGTAGTTTCTCATCAGATTTATCATTTGGTCTGGCTTCACTTAGGGTTTTTCTAGTATGTGTGGGACCTGCGGAATCTGCCAATTATTCAGGCAGCCACCTTGACAGGAATTCCTATAAATGACTTTTTAAAAGGTGTGAAAGAGAGGAGAATTACTGGACAATAGCTTAAATGGATGACAGGGTTAAGTGAAGGACTTTTCAGGAAGGAGAAGGCATAGGGTTGTTTGCACGCTGCAGAAAGGAACCATTACTTTCAGCAAAAAATGTGTTACACTAAGAAATGAAACAAAACAAAACACCTCTAAGATCAGCTACCATAGAAAACTTAATGGATAAGATTTGAAGACAAGCAGTTACATAGCTGAGTTTGCATTTTCTAGGCTTAAATGGTGATTTTTTTTCCCCCTTCCCCCCATAGGGGCAGGCATACCTCATTGATGACAGAGCTCTGTGTACAGTCCCTGAGCAGCTAGGCTCTGACATTTGATCTTGATCCCTTAAATAATCCCAATCAAAGTTTTTGTTATATCACTATTTTCCTGATAACAGGAGCCATATTACATTTTACTACTTTAAAAAACCCCTGTAACCCCAAAGTACAAGATCAAGGAGCACATGCCAAAGGGTATTATCTAAAATATTGAGTAGCAAACAACCACAGCTTTGTAGTAAATACCTTTATTTGGATAATAAGCTAGAATTATCTGACTTCTTTGACATACAAGGAATTAGGGAAATAACCAAATTTAATATGAAATGGTGTGCAGAATCTTAAGTATTCACAGCAGAACCCAAAGAAATAAATGTAAGACTATCTACACTCTTTTAAAAATAACTTTGCTCCTGCCAAGAGATTTGTACTCCTTTGGAAGCAGAGTAGTATAAACAAGTTTATCACTCTCTTTTTATGACAAGGGTAAAGAGGCTAATAGTGATTAAAAAAAAGATACAAGAGAATAAATGCTGAGGTTAGAGGTTAAAAAAATAAAACAGAAAGATAAAGAAGGGAAGGATAGCTACCATCAACATATATGGGTGTATATCTTCAACAGCTAAAATAAACAGCAGTAAAAGGGGCCAGGGACATTCAATCTAATAGTATCAGAGGATGGAAATAAACTACATATATTTCTAAATATGTTTTGATTGATGAATATTTCAATAAAACAAGAGCCCATCTTTTTCATACCAATGACTTCCAATGGTAATATATGGCTATAAGTGGTAGAATAAATCCCAGAAAAAGTTAAATTGAAGATCACCCAAAAGGCAGTAGAGGGTGCACAGTAGGCACAAACAGGTTACAGCACATTAATAACAAGGAATTAAATAGAAAAACTGTTGCCATCAGAGCAATATATTATCACAGAAAAATATTCCCAAAACGAAAGCAAGAGGCAAGTGTTGGACAGTTCATATGTTCCATTTGTAACCACACAATGGCAAGAGAACACAAGGAAAGTTCCCAACATGTTAAATGGACTCATGACTTGTGAGGATGAACAGGCACGGATGGGTTTGAAATCAATTTCATTGTAAGGAATAATCACACCAATGAATTCTCAGAATTATTAAGAGTGTTCCAGTTTAGGACAGTATCTCACAGAATTTGCATATGCTTGAGAACTACAGGGTACTGGTTAATGCAGGTTAATTCACTGTAAACAAAACTGTTAATGTTAAGATCTCAATGCATGTATATATTTATACACATATAAATCGTATAAGTTAAGGAATAATTTCACAAAAGGAAACTAATAGTATTCCTTTGAATAGTGAGCAGTACATAGAATAAATGAATTTACACAGAGCTTTTCAGGCATAGAATATAGGGTACACTTATATAGCTAAGGGTATTAACTGCCCCATCAATAAACCTGTTCGTGTTGCTAGGTGGCATAGGAGGATGGCTAGGTAATACAGTGGACAGAGTATTGGGTCTGGAGTTGGAAAGATCTTAGTTCAAATCTCGCCTCAGGCATGTACCAGCTGTATGGCCTTGTGCAAGGCTGGTAATCTCTGTTACCTCAGCTTGCTCAACTGTAAAATGGGGGTAATAGTAGCACCTATCTTCTAGGTTTGTTGTAAGGAACAAATGAGATGATATTTGCAGAGTATAGATTAGCATGGTGCCTGGCACAGAATAGGCACTATATAAAAAGGCTGGCTTATTGTTATTATTTTTATGTAAATAGTTCCTGTGGCAAAGAGCAATACCACTGAGTTTGCTGAAGGATTGTATCCATTTCATACACAACTATTACTGAAAATGACTAAAAATTCAGGTATCCTACTTTTTTTTTGGAAATTTAATTTCAACTTATTCTCTCTTCTTTCCTTTCTTGACTTTATGCTCTAAGTACTTTAAGATCCCACTGAAGAGGTTAGATCTTTTAAAAACAATGCATCTGTGTGGTTCACAAAGATAATAATGATGATAATAAAAATAACAATAAAAGTAGTTGGTGTCAGGGTTTTGCCAGGTTAGCCGATAGAGATATCTGTATTTAACCAAAAGAAAATAGTGACTGACCGTACAAAAATGGGGAAACTCTCCAAGGATGTGCCCACTGTAGGGAATAGAAGTGCTACCCACATTGATCCTGTGAACACTAATCTCACTGGGGACAAGCAACTACTTTGAAAATTCAGCTGAAAGAAAAACTCTCAGTAGACAAGAGATTGAGTCATTTAGATTTTTTAAGCAGAATTGTGAAAGCAAAAGGATCCAAAGTCTCTTCAATCCCTTGAGAACATTCAGCCTTCCTTTTTTAATAGGCATTTAGGGTCCACTAGACACTCAAACACTGCTGACCAAATGAATGACATTTCTGGAATAACTAGAGCAAGCAGAACATGACTGAGGACCAAGAAGAGAAGTGACATGAAATGAGCATGATAGCACTTTAGTGTTTAGTTGAATTGCTTTTAATAGGCATTCGTTAAATGCTTGCCGTGTTTAGAACACTGCGCTAGCCAGATTCTGGGGGAAGCAGAAAGTTGAGGTAAGACACATTACTGCCCTCACTGAATTCAAAGTGAAAAGACAATTAATGCCCTATGATTAGTACATAAGAACATTTGTCAATAAACTACTATGCAAGGTCTGAAACAGGAAGTGTGTTGAGGACTGGCAGAACCTAATGACAGAGGAATTCACTTATAGGTTCTTAAACCCTGTTAATTATCTTGTTTAGTAGTTGAATAATAGGATCAATCTCCTCCCCAGGGCGTGTTTTTCACCACCACCAGCAGCAGCAGCTGCAAATTCTCTCCCATGAGATTCTTTCCTCATCTGGGCAATTGGTCTTTGTCTGCTGGGGATCGGCACTGGTCTTCCTCTGCTGCCTTTAATGGCTACCAAGCTCCCTGCAGGCAGACTGTCATGTTTATCTTTGTTACCCCAGTACCTAGCACTATGCATGAAGCAGAGCAGATTCTTCATAAATGTTTGTCGAGGGACGGGTTATGGATGTCCTTGATTACTTAGAGGGCCTTGTATTATGAAGTCTGGTATTTGCTTGCTGGTATTTGCTACTTCCGCCTACCATGGATCTATTTTACTCTTTGGGACATTTTTGATTTGGGGTCTTCAGAGATCATGTTTCTTCATGATTTACTGACCTACACCCATATTAAAAGGAAGGAGATTATTAAATCTTGGTCCAGCACCGAGTTGCTTATGAGCATAAAAATGCCACAAAATTTCTTAAGTGAGAGCTCACCAGCTATCTTCCTTCTATCCTGCTCTGATGCCTCATCTTGAAGTGAAGACAATCTCGGGTTCCCAAAGGTTACACCAACAAAGTGAGAGTTCTGGCAGGTTCAATTAAGCTACAAGGTAACAGACTTTAGTGACGGACTGAATCAGAGGAGCAGATTGGTTAAACACATAGGGACCCAGAGAGCTGCCAACAGCAACCCATGAAACACAAAATTAAAAAACAGCGGACAGTCTTATGAGGCCTAATAAATGGAGCTAACTTTAAGCACAGCTTTATTCTAAGAAGACTAATACTGATGAAAACAATTTTGAAACTAGGTTCCAAAGTTTATTTCTAAAGAATGATTTCCTTTCTCACTTGTGGAGTTCATATTCTTTGAGGACACGGGAAGAACGAAGAAGGCAGCCCAA
Source organism: Pseudocheirus occidentalis (assembly GCA_028646575.1). Classification (NCBI taxonomy): domain Eukaryota; kingdom Metazoa; phylum Chordata; class Mammalia; order Diprotodontia; family Pseudocheiridae; genus Pseudocheirus; species Pseudocheirus occidentalis. Next base: position 309,094,104 of record CM053594.1, read on the forward strand.
GAACATGTTTCTTGTGTTTGTTTGTTTTTTGAGGGAGGAGGTCAGAACAATTGGGGTTAAGTGACTTGCCCAAGGTCACATGGCTAGTAAGTGTTAAGTGCCTGAGTCCATATCTGAACTCAGGTCCTCCTGCTTCCAGAGCCAGTACTCTATTCACTGCACCACCTAGCTATCCTGACATATTTCTTTAAACATTTTCCCAGCTGGTCTTGAAAACAACTAACCCAAAACACAAGATCATACTTCCATCCTAATTCTCATTTCTAATTCATGAAGTAATAGTGTCTTATTAAACCTGAAAAAGATTATTCAGCTAATTGTAAGAATCAAATTAGTTCTGCTAGAATATTTGGGCCAAGCGTGCAAATTGCTCAGTGTTCTAGATAGGAATTACTTTTCTCTATGATTGTGAAGGGCAATCTTGATTTCCCACAAGGCAAACCACAAAGAATGACATGCAATGAATCAGAGGATCACAGATCTAAAACTGAAAGTGACCTTAGAGACCATCAAGCTACTCCTTTCCCATTTTACAGATGGGTAAATTGAGGCTGAGACAGGTTAAATGACTTGCCTAGGGTCACAAAGCTAGTCAATATCAGAGGTGGGATTTAAGTTAGGTCTTCTGGACTCCAAACCCAGGACTCTTATCTACTACTCCATGCTGACAAGTCACCTGTGTGAGAAGGAGATATTCTTCACCTTGCAAATCTGATACTACTCAAAGAATGGTATTTATCTTGAGCATACATGATTATTATTTTTACTTGGTTAGCTTTCCAAAGTTCAAGGGTTTAAAAAAATACTACATAAATGTTTTCTCCTGTAAATTTAGGATCTCCTGAATTTGAAAACTGTAAATGAAAAATTTTCATTGAGAAAGCAAAGCAGATACAGGCATCTCTCCTGTCTCCCCTCCTACACCCCCCATTACCTTATGACTTTCAGGAAAAGAAGGTAATAAAAGTATGTAGAGAAAAGTTTCTGTTAAGAGTTTCTAATGGCTAATTGAGCACCTTGAGAAGTAACAGATGGGAGGGGCAGACTGCAACGAAGCTGTCCTGGGCCATTGGCACCATCTAGTGTTCTGAACCTGAAACCATAACCCAACATCTCATGTGCCACTTACCTCTTCTGTCTTACTCAAGGGAGAATATATGTGTGGAGTTCCTGAATGCCCTTTCTTTCTGTCACTCACATCTTACCTCATATTTCAATTTAGCTAATCTCTTACATATACACTATTCTATTCTCCTTAATCTACATTATCTTTCTAGCTTCCACAAAATCTTCCTAGACCACCTAAACCTAGTCATCTCCCCTTCCTTTGTATTTATTATTCCTTATATTCAAAGTAATAAGCATCAGAAATGGGATTTGAATCCAGGTTCTCTGATTCCTAAGACAATGAATGCCCTTTCTACTGTATCATGCTGGCTTGGTCAATTCTGTCAGAGACATACCCATACCTTGAACAAGGAAGACTATATATCTTGAAGTGAACTTTGTCATAAGAACCAGTGTCACCAACCTCTCAAGGTTCTAAATGATCAGTAGTTCTCTTCTTAATCACTATAAAATTATACCTATTATCTCAATATACATGCTTCAACTAAATTTGCATGTCCTATTCTGCTTAATTTATTAGTATTGTGATAGCATATTTTGAAGGAAAAAAAAAACCTTTTTAATCGGCTGCCTTTCAGGCTGAATGGTGCAATAATCAGTGTGCTAGTCTTGGAATCAGGAGATCTGAACCTAAATGTCACTTCTAAAATACTGTTTGATACTGGACACCTCACTTTATCTCTCTAAGGCTCAGGGATCTCACCATGAAAATGAACATGAAGATATATTCAGTACCTTTCTAATAAGAATTTTATGAAGTGTTTTGTAAACCTTAAAAGTGCCAATCAAATATGAGTTATAATAACTGATTCTTAAATCACCAGAATGCCATAGTTCAGCTATGGTTAAATAAGTCACAGTGGTCTATACAGGATCCTAATGATGGCTGTTAACATATCATTTCTATGCAGAAAGTGCTTCAAATAACCATGACAGATATATTTTGAAACTCATTTGAAAGTTGGGGATTAAATGCATGAGGGGTAGAATGAATACCCACAATACAGAAACAGAAAATGATAATTTAAACAGTTTTAAATCTATTTCATTTATAAGTTCCATAGAACAGTCGAAAGAAGATGGGACAAAACATTGCAATGTTGGCTCTCGCAAGACACAAAAGTAAGAATATTGTGAGAGAATGTACATAGACAAACTGGTGCCTTAGTTCCTGGAAAACAAGTGAATACACTGCTAAAGATTCTAATAAACTGCTGCATAGAGTTTGTGCAATTATAGATAGGTTTCATTTTTACATATGTGTTCCTGCAAAGAAAATCTTGGTATACTTATCCTATTTTTCCTGTTGTCTTTCACTTTAATTGAACATGATATCTCCAATATTTTTTTACCTCCAAAAGTACATGAATCATTTTTTTAAAGCGGCACATTTATGGGAAAGCAATTTTCCGATAACATATTAAAGTGACATTCAGAATAAATTACCAAATACATAGCTAGGCTTCTTATGTCTGGCAAAATAGTGTGGAAGCCCTGGGGAATAAACAAGGAACTGGAGGAAGAGAGAAAGAAGGTAACTCCTGAGAGCAAGGTGAAGTAATTGTCTACATCAGTTATCTGAAACCCATCCTTTTTCTTTAGTCAGCCTTGACCTCAATCCTTCATTCTGGCCACAGAGAGCCATCACAAACACTATGAGAAATGAGCTTTGTCTTTATTCTAGAACAATATCCCTGTCGTCTGGTTAGTGAGCAATAGTTATTTCTTTCCATGAAGTCATTTCCAATAACTACAGTCATTTCAGGGATTTCTCTTATTCTTGTTCTACCATGATATTTTTTTTTT
>CM053594.1:309097537-309143832 GCA_028646575.1 Pseudocheirus occidentalis
AGGAAGGAAGGAAGGAAGGAAGGAAGGAAGGAAGGAAGGAAGGAAGGAAGGAAGGATGGAAGGATGGAAGGAGCAAAAGAGGGTTGAGAAAAAGCTAGATTGCCATTCTGGAGAGTTATAGTAATAGCTCACTAAAAAATTTAATGTAGAAGAATGGAGAAGGAAACACAGGAAAAAATTTCCTCTGCCATACATCCTGCATGCAAGCCACCAGAATCCACTTTATAAGATATCACTTATATGATATGTTTCCACTGCTTAAGAATATATCTTGGCTCACTATTTCCTGTGTAGTCAAGTCCAGACCTCTCACTCTAGAATTCAAGGCCTTTTCTATCCACTCTTTTAAGATCAGTTTAAATCCATTGGCCTCCATGAAGCATTTCCTAATCACTCTGCCAGCATCAATCCTGTTTAACCTCCCATTTCACGTACTAGTCTTAATAATAATGATAAGGATGACAACAACAGCTAATAGCCCTTTTACAATTATCATCTTATTTAATCCTCACAACAACTCTGGGAAATAGGTGCTATTACTATTCCCATTTTGCAGGTGAGGAACCAAGGCAAACAAAGGTTAAGTGACTTGCCCAGGGTCACACACCTAGTAAGTATCTTAGATCACATTTGCACTCAGGTCCCCTTGACTCCAGGATCTGTGGACAGAGCACCAATCAGCTATTTCTTACCTTATACTTGCCTGTATTTAGTTAATGAATAATATAATATCATGGGCAACGAAGTGCTTCTTATGCATAAGCCCTGGTTCCTCAGAAAAAATGTTGAGCTTCCGGTAGACAGGGAACAAGTCATAGATTTCTTATTGATCCTTCATAAGCCAGAGCCAAGTTTTAAATGTGGAAAATGCTTCACTCATTAAAATAAACGAACTGAATTAGAGCTGAGGAGAACAGAAACATGGACTTAGGTGAGGGTGGCAAGAAGGAATTCTTGAAAAGGTACAAGGAAAGGAGTAAAGCCACAAAGAATAGAAAAACAGGGAGTAAAGAGAATGAATAAGTGCCAACCCATGGAAAAGTGCTTTCAGTTAAGGGAAGAGAAAGGGAGGGGATACTGTTGAAATGTTACCAAGTTAAAAAAATATTATTTGGCAAAGCATTGGGTATGAAGTTGAGAGAGATAGGGAGGAGTTATAGATAATGCCAAGACTGCATACTTGAGAGACACAGAGATAATGAAGTTGTCAACAGTGACAAGGGAAGGAAAGGACTTAGTAGGGAATTTGAGGAGCTCAGTCTTTGCTATGTTGAGCTTAAATTAGTATATTCACTGCAAGTTGGGAGATTAAAGATTACACAGAGGGAGAGAAATTGGAGGTAGAGAAGCAGATTTAGGGATCTATATATTTAGACAGACACATTTTTAAAAAAAAGATCATGGCTGACTGACAGTGTGACCAAATAGCTCATTATATGAGGTAATTGCCTTGAGGCCTATTGTGTTCTACTGGTCTTGATGAATCTTGTGGTTTTTCTCTGGGGAGGAGAAAGAAAAAATACCTCTCTGCTTCTGAGAACCTTCTGCTCAGAGACAAAATTCGTATAAAAGCACAACAGTATCTCTTTGCAAACTGGGCAACCATATGAGCAGGTGAGAGAAAGGATGCTGATGAGGAAACCGAGTACCCCCTTTAAATGTTAGCAAAAGATCTTCAATACTCTCGAGTACTGATTTTTGGCTGAATAGCTATTCTGGAAAACACAAAGCCTTGTCCAAAAGTGAAGGAAGAGCACAAATTGTTTCAATACATAATCATCTCTGGCATTTTTCTGAGTTATCTTTTTTTATGTCTTTGGTTTGATATCCATTAGAATGTAAGTCCTAAAGTTAATCAAGATAGATCTGTTAAGCATCTCCTACATGCCAGGTACAGTGCTGACTACTGGGAATGCAAAGGAAAAAAAAATAAAAGTGTCTACTCTCAAGAAGTAGTGCTTTCTATCAGGTGAGACAACATGCCTTCATATTAGCATAAGAAGAAGAAATACAAAATTAGTTCTGGGTAGCTTAGAAGTAGAGGGCACTAGCAGCGGGGCAGGGGAATCAGGACTGGCTTTCCTTCAAAGCTGTTCTTGGACATGATTCTTGAGGGAAGGAATTGTATGAGGTGAAAGTGAGGATGGAGAGCATTCCAAGCTTGAGAGACAACCAAATGGAAAAGCCCAGAGACCAGGATTGGAATGACATGTCTGAGTAACAGCAAGGAGAATTTTTTTAGATCACAGAGAAGAGTAACGTCTAAATGAGGCTGAAAAGGTAGGTTGGGTTCAGGTTGCAAAGGTCTTTAAGTCAAACTACTGTTTATAATTGTCACTAGAGACTACTCAAGTCTACTGATTGTGGGGGGAGGCTGATGTGGTCAGTCCTGCACTTAAGGAAACCCACTTTGGCCGGTTGTTTTTTTGTTATCAAGAACCCTTCTCAACATTTATTTTATAAAGTTAAAATAAAGGGAATACACTGAAAAAGCAAGAAAATGAGACACAAAAAGGGAGGGGGACAGTTAAGCTGCCGGTCGCATACTCTAGATAGCAATGAGAAATTGTGAACACCTAAATCACCTGATGATGTTAGCTATGATAAACACGTGACTTAGAAAAATGTTCTTTGTTGGCATGTGACAAATATGATCCTTCCCTTCTGGGGGAGCTTTAGTCCTTAAAGGTCCTAAAATTTTTAGACATTTAAACATTTAACAATTCAATTCCACAGTCAGGTAACCAAACTGTAAAGTCTGCCTGTGAAAAGGCATTCTGGGAACTTATTTCAATGGAGCAGGATAATGTTTGTTTTTCCTTCCACAAAATGTTTATCACATGGCTTACGCTTTGGACTTGCAACTGATTGAAGAAGTGCCACTGAGACTACAAGGCACGGTAACCTTGATATGTCAGGGAACACAAAACTCCTATGTTTATCGCCCCAATGTGGGATTAAAAAAAAAATTTACTTACATAAGAGAGACAGCAGGGTCCAGTGGGTAAGCTGAACTCAGAAGAAAAACCTGGGTTTAAATGACACCTCAGACATGTACTTAGCTCCAGGACAATAGACTTCTCTTTCCTAGACTGTAGCAAAAATAATAGCACCTACTTCACAGGACTGTCAGATGAGGGAAGATCAGATGAGGGAATGTGTGTTCAGAGCTTTGTAAACATCTTAGGCAAATGTGAACTAAGGTCCAAAGGAGCGGCAACAAAAACAACTTCTCTGTTCACGAGAGAGAGTACAATGCTGAGATGGTGGGTGTAGTAGAAAACCACTTAACTGAAGTCAGGAAAAGTGAAGTGAAATCCAAGTTCTCTCTCTCTGAAAGACCTTAGGTAAACCACTACTTTTCTGGATCTGTTTCCTCATCTATAAAATGAAGGGCTAGATGAATTCTAAGACTATTTATGGTTTTAAATCCTATAATCTTATAAAGTACTTATCATATAAAAGATACTATGTGGGAAGCTAGGTGGGTAGTGAATAGAGCACCCGCCCTGGAATTAGGAGGACCTGAGTTCAAATCTAGCTTCAGACACTTGACACTTACTAGCTATGTGACCTCGGGCAAGTCACTTAATCCCAACTGCTCTGCCCGCCCCCTCAACTCCCCCCAAAAGACTGTGAGAAGCACTGAAGATACAAATATGAAGAAACTGACACAAAACCTTGACCTCAAAGAATTTGTAATTTTGTTTGTTTCTGTATGTATGCACGTGTGCGTGTGGGGGGGGTAGTACAAAATTTGACATACATATCCCTAAAAATGAATCAAAAAAAACCCTCAGTACTGGTATTGGGCAACTCAAATTGACCAAGTGAACTGTTTGAGAACGATGGCTGACAGACCATCACTGGCTGTTGGACATTCTGACCTGTTCCCTAAGATGAGATTAAATTTGTATGGTCATAATGGAGCTGTGGAGAATGGGTAGTGATGCGTCTGATACAGCTGTGAGAAAGAGCCTTAGCAAAGATTAATTAGCCTCCAAAGCAAGAAAGGCACAGGATGCTGGGAAGGCTTTTGCTATAAAGGTCTCTCTTTCTTCATCACTACCATGGTTTTGGGCTGAGCCCTTCTTTTCCTATTGGCTCTTTTCCTGTTAAACTCTTATGAGAATCCAAAATGTTTCATAGGCTGGTTTCTGACCAAAACCCAATGAAAGTAAACACAGGGGAAATCTAGAATAAAGGAAGTTGGATAAACCCAGTGTTGCTCAACTTAATTCCATTTATTTTTAATCCTACATACACATAAGGGTTGCCTTTCACCACACCAAAGCACATTCTATGTTTTTAACAAAAGAAGATGGGGATGATTATTTTCTCCTTTTTTCTTTTAAGTAATGATCTGAATAATATCTTGACATCCAACCAAAGCAAAAGCCCTGTAGCTACTACCCTGAGTAGTAATGAATCTTTCTCTTCAACCAGATGCACCCTGAAGCCAGAAATCCTGAACTTATTTGTTCTGAACTGCAATGACTGGAAGTCACTAATAAGCTATGACGAGAAGACTTAAAGTCAGAATGATACTTGAGAGAGATGGAAATTGTCCTTACTTAGGAAACTGTCATCCCTTCCAAGTATTTGTCCCAAGGACAAATCATACAAATGTATATATTTTTCAAAAAACCTAGTACACCATCAGAATGCAAGAGATATTACTCTTAAATATATTTCAAAGGTCTTAAGTCTGCAAAGAATACCTTCTAGGTTTCTCAACACTCCAAAGGGAATATTTTCATAGGTCAACTAAATTTGCATGTTAATCAAGGGAAACATTCCTATAAACTAAGCAACCAAAGGAAGAAACTAGCTTTTTCTTTAAAGCTTCCAGTACTATACTAATTATAAGCTCTAAAAATATTTCAAAAGATTCAATATTCAAGTGATTTCCTTATGAATCCGATCCACTCAAAACCACGGAACTAAGTTTTTATTTGCCTAAGCTTATTCCTCAAAGTCTCCTTGATTAGGTAAGTAGGTGGAGCAGGTTAATGGCTACATCATTCACTTTCTGAATGATCCTGGTCAGAATTCCCACCTCAAACAAAGAGCACCAGAACTGAATAGGAAAAAGATGGAATTGGCTCTATGTTGTAGTTAGGGAGTGACAAGATGGATTTAAAGATCATAAGCTAGCTTTTAACATTAAAGCCTTATATTTTAAGGAATAATATTCTTCAGAGGATATTTAACTTTTGGTCATAGAACACCATAGTAGCCCAAGAATCAGACCTGTAGGTGAACCTAATGGAAATGGAGTTCACACAGGCTGTGACATATTAACACCATACTCTGTGGATAATTTGCTGGCAAAATCAATGAGAATCACATTAAATAGCAAGACATGGATAGAATGCAAACTGTATTGTTGGGGGTAGATACCTACATCAGTGAGATCAGAGATGCAACTTCAAAGTACTGAAATATCATGATATTAGGAAAATATCCTAGGAATTTACATTTTCCTCACTTTTTCACTTTTTATATTCAGTCATTTGCCATAGCTCATTGATTCTACTTAGATAATATTTTTAACATATATCTTGCCCTTTCCACTCGCAAGACCATCACCATATTTCAGGCCTTAGCACCTCTTGGACTGCTCTAAAAGTCTTCTAGTTTCTGGTCTCTTTCATCTTCAAGCAATTCTCCACACTCAGCTACCAACATAATCTCTATAAAACATAGATATGAGCATGAAACTTTCCCTGTTTAAAAAAAGAACAAAAACCAAACCTTAAGTGGCTCCCAGTTGCTTCTAGGATGAAATATGAACTCTTCAGCCCAGCAACTTAAATCCTTTGATAATGTAGGAACTAGTGACCTTTCTAGTTTTGTTCCTTACTATTCCCATGAATGCCCATTAATGCCAATCTCAACTGAGACTGGACATACAATCTCAGGCGAGACTGTACATACAATCTTAGCCATAGACTGGATAATCTATGTCTTTGCTTAAGACTTAGCTGAGGTGATTTCTTCTCTAGGAAACCTTCCTTGATTCTTCTAGTTGTTAGTACTTACAGCTTTAAGATTTTTGGAACATGCAGTATTTATTTATATGTAGACTGAATTACCTTTCCCTCCAATGGAATGTAAGTTTTTTGAGGAAAAGAACTACTTAGTTTTTCTTTGTATTTTTAGAGCCTAGTGTACTGATTTGTATACAGCAAGTGCTGAATAAATGCTTTTTAAATATATAAATGATTTTTAAAAGCATTTTTCCTCCATAATGCCCAGATTACAGGATCACAGATTTAGAGTGAGAAGGAACTTTGGAAATCATCTTGTCAACACAGAATCCACTGGAAACTCAAAGAGAAAAGAATGAGCATAAAGAGGATTATATTTATTTTATCTCTGTAGTCTACAATTGTAGCCAAACTGACCTCTCCCTCCTCTTGATTCTCAGTGCACTTTACAATCAGCATCATAACATTTTAGTGATACTTTAATTTTTCATGTATTACTTTGGCTTCCTCAACCAGATGATAAGTTTCTTGGGGAAAAGGACACACTGTGTTTTGGGGAGCTACTTCTAAATTACTGATAGTACTTGATGCTGTGTTAGAAGAATACATTTAGACCAGGTCTAATTGATAAATACTTGTTGACTGATCAGATCTGGATGAAAATACAGGTTGTCCCCAAAATCTTAGTGCACCTCTAGCAGCTTAAAAGCATACCAAATCTGTTTGGTTTTACTCCCTTAGTTATTCAAACTTTACTGATTCTCTTGTTTGTTGCACCTATTTGACAAAATTTGAATAACCAGTCGTGGGAGCCTAAGTGGCACAGTGAATAGAGCACTGGCCCTGGAGTCAGGAGGACCTGAGTTCAAATCCAGTCTCAGTGACCATAAAAAAAAAACTTAGACATGTGACATTGGGCAAGTCACCTAACCCCAATTGCCCTACCTTCCCCCCTCCAAAAAACAAAAACAAAACAAACAAACAAAAATCACATTTTGCCCAATCTCAAATTCTGGCTATTTGAATTGATATTTCTATTTTCTTTAGTGAATTAGGGAGGTCTAGCCACAGTGCCCACAAATTATTCCACATCAGAAAAAAAAAATCACAACCAAGAGTCTGTCCAAAAACATTTAAACCATATAAGGATGGAAACTTCCTCTTAAAAATAGAGAACTGAGAGTCAGGAATGCAGAAAACATATGTACTCTTTTGGAGTAGAGGAAAAGGAAAGGGTTGAAAACCAAAATGAAAATGCTTTGGGTACAAATCCTCTCCAGGGAACACAGACCTAACAGAACTAAAAAAACATCCCCTAGCTCTTCACCCTGCCAAAGTGCTCTCCATCCTTGGAGGAGTTTTGCCAATGGCTTTTACCTCTGGCACAGAGACTAGTTACAAAATGGACCTACTATTCTCAACCACAGACATCCTAAATGACAAACAAGCAATGAGGAAAGAAAAGGCCATAAACAGATCATCAGCTGGGTTGAGAAATGAACTTATGCCAATGAGATCATGCATCAAACTTTACATTTCTGGAGAAAATTATGCATTGACTGAAAAGATAAGCTATGCTGACTATATTCAGAAACAATGTGAGGTGACATACAGGATAGTCTACAGGTAGTGTGGGTAATGCTGGATATATGCCTGGCTGAGAATAATTGCATTTTGGGGGAAACAATAATTTAAATCCATGTAGGATGAGTAAAAGCAGTGAGTATCACTGCCAGCATCAAAGGAATGCCATGAGATTTGCAAAGGAACGATGGACATGGATGTGAGATTCTAAACTTCAGCCTTAACTCAAGTAATTCTAAAGAAATCAAGACTGGAGAAACTTGGTCTAATCACAATTAGAATCACACTATTGATGACAGCCAGCCTGTGATAGTGCTTCAAAGCTTGCAAAGTACTTTGCAAATATTATCTCCAAGTACTTTGCAAATATGATCTCCTTGAGAGATGGGTGCTATTATTTATCCCCATTTTATAAATGAGGAAGTTGATGTAGACAATGTGTAAATGACTTGTCAGTGGTCGCACAGCTAGTAAATGTCTGAGACTGGATTTGAATTCAGGTCTTTGACTCCTGACCCAAGGTTCTATGCACTGTTCCTCTGTCACATCTAGTAAAAAATTCTTTTACCCTCTGGTTCTCTCTCTGTTCCTTGTACTGCCACCCCATCATCCTCAAACTATGAACAGGCTGTGCTGGGTTAAACTAGCTAAGCCTAGTCAGTAGAGTGTATAGATGCTGTGATTTGTACCAAAGAGGCAAATAAATGAAAACTCATCTAGAATCAAAACATCTTCCCACTGGGGATACTCTGACATTTCTTCTCAAAAGAAATTTTACAGTTCCTTTTTTTTTTATTTTTCCACAGTTCCTTTTTAAAACAATCCCTTATATCAGATTTGCTTGAATCATCCCAAAATGTTTTCCCCAAATTATGCCAAGTATGTAAGGGCATAAGTAGTAAGAGTTAGTTTGTGAGATAAAGCTAACAAAAATCTGGAACCAACAGAGGCAGAGAAAGTGGAAATAAACTTATGACAAAAAAAGAGAAAACTTTCCATTTTTCACACACACACACACACACACACTCATGTACATTTCAGCATGTTATAGGATACATATTAAAAGTTTACTTCCACTGAATGCAGGAATCTACTGTTGATGGACATGGATAGCATCAGGCGTTGGGAGTACCTTTGCATTTCTCATTGAGCTTTCCTTCCTTTGGGAAGATCATTAATGGCAGATATGGTAAATTTTATAATAATAACTGCAATTGTTTTCTTTTTAAGCCTGGCACATGCAGGAATGTGTGTGAATGCTCAATCTGTAGGATCTTTGTTTCTTAAGTAGATGTCATTGGGTAAAGTATTTTCTTCAACCTGAAAATTCTCACTGATTAAGAAGAAAGTTGTTGAGCTTTCACTTAGGTCTCAAAATGCAAACTGTTAAAGCCATTTTCATTAATGAATTAAAGATTTTTTGGCAGTGCATCTTAGCTTTCCATGCCTATCTCATTTAGTTATGTGTACACCAGCGGCTTCTATAAATACTTATGTAGGATTCCTTGATATTAGATTCATTTCCACTGTACTCAAGGATTTCTCACTGGCACTTCATGAAAAAATGCATATGCAAAGATATTTACACTTAAAATATTATTTTAATTGCATTTTCAAGTAAGACAGCACACAAATTTTCAAAGATTTCAAGAAAATAACCTAATAGCTTCCTGAAGATATGAGATTTAGACAGATATATATTAAACTCTCCCACACACAGATCCATCTTTTCCTATAGTTTGTGCAAAGACCAGCTCCTACAGAGGAAGGCCACAAAGGATGACATTACCCGTTCTCCATCTATTAATAGAATAATGCAGTAGTCAAAAGACTTTCAAAAGATAAAAGCATCATTCTCTCTAAAATTTCTGGACTCCTTCCCAAATCACAGTCATATTTTCATATTTGTCAGCTCAAAGAGTCTCTTTTATAATAGCAAATAAAAATTAAGTGTTCGCTCTGTGCTTCAAAGTCAAATTCTTTCAGTAACGATGCATAAAGCACAGTGTACATCTTTCTTTAGGAAGGTTTACTGCCTCAAATTCAATATTCAAACTGGTAACATCACAGAGCAAAAACACACTAGGACAATGACTCCTATGATCCGATTAAAAAAATAAACCTAATTATGCAGGAAAGAGTTTCTCCCATGGGTGAATCACCAGCCTTTTCCCACATGTGGCCTTTTTGAGAGACCTTCTTAATGAAGACATAGGACTGTAAAATGACAAGGGATGAAAGAGAGAGTTTACAACAGAATCACAACTCATACCACTCACCATTTGATCTATTTTAACTCTTTAAAAACCTAATAAAGTATAGTATAATACACGGAATTTTTTATTTTCTTGGTAGACAGAATACTCCTATAAAGTCTTTCTTGGATCTCTTTTCCTTTTACTGGAGAAATTATTTCTCCCTCCCACTCTCACCCAGGAGCAATGTCTGCTTGTTACCTAGATACCTGCTTATAAGGGATATAAGTAGTAACAAGTTGTTGATTCAAATAGTTTAATTTATTGCCAAAGAGTAGAAGTCATCAGCAAAATCCTATTCAGCTACTAGAAGATTATACAGTGTAAAAACAAGCCTATTCTTTTCAAACTGAACTCAACCACACCTTACTCTTTGTTTTAGCTCAGTAAGTCTACTTGAGTTACATTTGCAGCAGGGAGACCAATTATCTAGTATTTAAATCCTTTGAAATGTGGTTGAATTTTCTGGGCTCTAATTTTTTGGGGGGAAATGGGGAAGAGATACAGTAAGGAGTTTATATCTTATTTCTATCTTGATAGACAAATTACAAACATTTAAGAAAGCCCAATTAACTGGGAATTTCTCAGACAAAAAAGAAAAGATGTAGGATACAATTAGTTTTTGAGGTGAGACAGTGGATACAGCACTGTCCCTGTAGTCAGGAGGGCCTGAGTTCAAACTTAGCTTCACATACTTAATCTGGCCCTGGGTAACTCACTTAACTTTGTTTGCCTCAGTTTTTCTTCCATAAAAAAATGAGCTGGAGAAGGAAATGGTAAAACACTCCAAGGAAACCCCAAATAGGGTCATGAAGAGTCAGATACAAAGGAAAGGATTCAACTTTTATTTTGAAATATAACAAGACAAAGGAAACATTATTTCTTCACATAAAGAACATAATTATAGTTTCACATTCTGGAAACCATGTTTTTCAGGAATAGAAATGGGCTTCAAAATACATATGAATATTTGATGGTCTACCCCCTGGAGTAGAATATGTAGGTTTATCCAATGTAAGTGGAACTTCCTGCTTTTACATATTTTGCACGTTATATATGTTTAACCAGATGTCATATTAAAAGCCCCAGTGTTAGGAACTGTAGGTAAACATTAAGTTTCTTGGGGTTGATGGTTCTTTCTTTTTCCTTTTCTGAGGCAATTGGGGTTAAGTGACTTGTGCCTAGAGTCTGCTAGTAAAGTCTGAGGCTGAATTTGAACTCCAGTTCTCCTGCCTCTGGGGCCAGTACTCTAAGTATTATGCCACCTAGATGCCCTGGCTTTTTTTATTAGAATCACAGAATCTGTTAAGAACTTAAGGTTCCAAGTTTTTCATTTTACAGATGCACCTCCACTCTAAGGTGTGGCCCAGAGAAATGAAATAGGTTGCACTGAGTCACACCATCACTGAGAACAGGAGCAGAGTCAGAGCCCAGGTCTGTCTCCTGACTTCCTGTGTCTTCCTGGCTCTTCCCACAGCACCATTTCTTCTTGATTGTACTGCTTTAAACAAACAAACGAACAAACAAAAAAACCTAATCATACACACTTCCAATTAAAATCACACCAAATAAGGAAAGAAACTGTTCTTAGTCAGGCAACCCTAACAGAGGAATGCAGAAAACACACACTTTTGGAAAAAAAATCAAGAGAAAAAATGCAACACTCTCTGGGTACAAATTTCCCCAAGGGAACACAGACCTGATGGAACCAAAAATTAAAATAGAATAAAAAAACACCCACTAGAAGAGAATCCTGCCAAGAGTTATCCTTCCTTGGAGGATCAATGGTGATGGCTTTCACCTCTGGCACAATAAACAGTTACAAAATAGACTTTCTTATTCCTAACCACAGACATCTTAAATGACAAATTAAGTGTCCATGAGATAAATGGTTATTGTGGAATATAGTACAAAAAATTTCTTCAAGTGGCAATAAAAAAAAAGACTTATCTGGATTTTAAATACAAGTCTCACTATAAAAGAAGCTTCAATGTCTAAAAGAGGTGAAAAAATAAAGAAGAAAAACAACAGTAATTAAGTTAATAACTCAGCTAACAATGTGAAAAGATTGCCATTTACTTCAGAATAAGTGAGATGATGTGACCAAGTACATGTAATCAGTAGTGGAAATTGGGATGGAAGGGAAAGCATTGGAACATAGTTATGGGACATCCCAACCCAACTGTTACACCAGTTGTTTAACAGTAATATTATTACCAATATTCCCAGCTAAACAATCACAAATAGTGCTTTTATCAAGGACAGATTAGTATTCACATGCATTAAATTTAATAAAGGTAGAAATGGTGCTGTGTATTAATTCAACATCAGAGGCAAAATTGTAAGGTATAAAATTTGAAACAATTTTCTGTTGTTCCAGGCTTTGTTTCAGTAACACACAACATACAGTACTAGGATAATTTTTTTTTCATGCATTCCTTCCTACCTCTTCATATTTGCATTCTAACACTATGTAATGACACGTCTCTATTTTA
This sequence comes from Pseudocheirus occidentalis, assembly GCA_028646575.1. Taxonomy (NCBI): domain Eukaryota; kingdom Metazoa; phylum Chordata; class Mammalia; order Diprotodontia; family Pseudocheiridae; genus Pseudocheirus; species Pseudocheirus occidentalis. The sequence continues at coordinate 309,109,865 of CM053594.1, forward strand.
GCAAGGCTATTTCATTCATATACATATACATATGTGTGTATGTGTGTGTGTGTGCGTGTCTGTATATGTATATATAATAGGAAGCTTGTAGTGCATTGGAGTCCCTGGGCATGGAGTCAGGAAGAAATGAGTTCAAATCCAGCCTCAGATACACACTAGCTGTGCAACCCTTGGCAAGTCACTTAATTTCTTGTTTGATTCAGTTTCCCTAATTGTAAGAAGGGAATAATTACAGTACCTACTTTGCAGAGTAGCTGTGACGATGAAATGAGATAATATTTGTATGATGAAATAAAACAAAAAAAGCACGGTACCTAACATATTGCAAACACTAATAAATGCTCATTTTCTTCCATTCCATATAATGCTAAAAGTAGCTAAGCTCTGACCAATTCTCAATGCCTCTGTCACCTTAAAGACCTATTGACTAAGAGATTTCCAGAGCCACGTCACTAATTTAGGTGGGTTCTTTTCTTGTGACTTCTTTTCATAGAGAATTATGACATGTTTATAGAATTATGAAATAGTCTCTATGTGATTTCATGCTTCATATCTTTTCATTGTTTTCCATATAAACCTTTGGTTTCAGATCTTCCACGCTTCCCTTTGGCCAGACTGTTTATACATGTTGAAAAACCTGCTTCCTTTAGTGTTTCTACTACTGTTTACATCTCTGTCTAACCACACTAGCCTCAGTTACCCTTTCTGTGTTTACACTTAATCAGGATGCATTTCAAGAAGAATCTTGTGTCAGTCTTTCCAATTTTTTTCCACTGTAGACTTCCCAGGATTATACAATTACACTCAAATTCTTTAAGGTATTATAGATTTCCACTGAGTCAGTTTCTCTGAGTACAAACAAACAGGCTGGCAAACATTCCATGGCTTCCTTTGGGGTTCACACCTTAATGATAATTTGAGTACAAGTCTTTATAATCTACCACCCTGAAGTAGAGGTAGTTCAAACTTAATTACATTGAATTAGGTCTAGGAAACCCACCAAATGTAGTAATCATCATGGTGAAAGAAAGTCATCATAAACTTTCCTTAAGATAAGTTTGATTGGTCTTCCATTTATAAACTATTGAACAAATTCTATATAACCTATAGTCATCCTTATAAGAATACAGTCATTCCTTAACATAGGATAACATGGGGATAACATACCTAGAAAAAAACTGAGCAAAAGGGAAAAATGCAAATGTTGATACATTGAACCTAATGGGAAATAATGGGATTAGGTTCCCACAACCACAAAAACTGTAATATTTTGCTACAGATCACTGAAAATACATTTTTCTAGATACAATTCTTTAAAACGAAACATTAATTCTGAGAATATGCTCAGTCACGAAGAGTCAGACATGACTGAACAACAACAAAATTTCACATGTCATGAAAAATGAATGTTGTCTAAAATTTTTTATTTAGATATTAGCACAAAAGGTCACAAAATCCTTAGGAATTACGAGTGAGAAAAATGTTTTGCATGTTACCAATTTTATTTTGTGTACTGCATTTTACAGCTTATTTCACGGTTACTGTATAAGGAAAAGTGTATATTCTCAGAATTAATGGTATTTTCTTAGTAAAGATAATGGAGTGGTTTGACATATCCTTCTCCAGCCCATTTTAAACATGAAGAAACTGAAGCAAATAGGGTTAAATGTCTTGCCCATGGTCACACAGGTAGGAAGTGTCTGAGGCCAGATCTGAACTTGGCTCTCTGACTCCAAGCATGGAACTCTACCTATTGCTCCACTTACCATAAATACTGTACAGAAAATAACAGTCTTAAAGCTCAAAACCTTTTTAACCTGAATCTTACCTCCTATTGTATATGGCAGTGCAAGAGTGTTTACACTACTCTAAACTTCTTTACCTTGGCCGCCCTCTGAAAACCAAAAGAGAAGTTGCTGAGAGTTTAGATGCTGTTCTTGGAAGACACCAAGACTGGCAAGGTCTCGACATTGCCCCCAGTGTTCTCTCTTTCAAAAGTGGTGGATGGCATTGAAAATCAAGGATGCATCGGCTTGAAATTACCCGACAGCAATGTCTGCTTTGTATGTTGTTTGAGACCCTTAAGGCTCTCCTTAAGGAACCTTAAGGGGCATAGCAGATGACATTGATGCTTAATATTTAGGCTGAAATCAATGATGGGTCTGGCAGACTCAATGTCTCTAGTCATACCATCAATAATGCCAAACACCCTTCAAACATGGAAACCGAGTGGCACAATCATTTTTTTTCCTACTGTGCATAGCCTCAAATGTGTGTAATCGATAACATGAACGTGAAAAATGAATTTAGTAATCAAATCACATGAATGCTAAAAAGTCATGAAAGTTAGATGCAAGGATGTTGAGAACCGACCATGATGACAATCTTGTGAGCATGTGTGTGTATTTGTGTGTGTCTAACATTCCACTCATGTATCAGATTCAGCCACAGAGGCTTAATAGGTACGTGATTCTGTGAAAGTCATTTTACCTCTGTCTGCCTCAGTGTTCTCATCTGTAAAATGGAGATAATAATAGCATCTAATTTCCTGGGTCATTGTGAGGAGAAAGTAAGATAACATATGCACAGATGTTTGCAAGCTTAAAAGCACTATAGAAATGCTAATTAGCAATAATAATTGCTATTATTATATCATAGGATATATTGAAATCACTTTGGATTTCTTGTATGTCAGAAATGTCTTTGGAGACACTCCGGTCTTAATAATTCTGCTATTTTTTCACTGTGTTATATAATATTTCATCTACATATTTTACATTAATGAATAAACATTATCTTCTCTATTCTGAGCATCACTTATTTTCTGAAATACATAACTTAAATTCACCAATCTCATTTGTTCTTCTGGTATTACAGAAAACATTAAGGCTGACATTTTAAAATTTTAAAATAGACATTGCAACCACCAAAAAACATTCTAATTCAACAAATATCCAGCCTTTTATAACTATCTGAAAGCTAAGTAGGTCAAGATTAATTGAATTTTTCTCAATTCATTGAAAATTCAATAAAATATTTACTGACTACCTGTATACACCAAGCAATCCATTACTCAATTACTCAAGAAAGTCTAGGGCTCCCTTTTTCTTATCTCTAGGATCAAAAAGAAACTCTTCAGTGTTCCTGCTAAAGTCCTTTATGATCTGGGCCCTGCCTGACCTTACTAGATATTTACTGACTGTGAGCTAACCAGTTAACCTCTCTCTCTATGAGCAAAACAGAATAATAACAGCTTCTAGCTCACAGGATTGACGTGAGAATCAAACAATATCCAATACATATAAAGTACTTTGGAGACTTTTTAAAAGCATATAAACATTAGCTATTTTTATTACTGTTTTTCTAGGCATATTATACACAACTTTCCTTCACTTACCAGACACACACATTCTCACCAAGCTTGATCTTCCCCATACACTACATTATCCCTCCCAGTTTTCTGGATGTACGTATGCTGCATCCCATATGTGAAATGCCCTCTCTCCTTGCCTCTGCTTCTTAGAATCCATGCATTCCTTCAGAACTCAGCTCAAGTGCCAACTCCTAAAAGAAGGCCATCCTGATCCTTTCACTGGTCAGCATTCTTTTTTTTTTTTTTTTACTGGTCAGCATTCTTGCCATGGAAATTATTTTGTATGTATTTTTGTATCTAATTTTTGACGTTTAATCTTGGCCTCCTGGACTTGGCCTCCTGGATGTTCCATGAACTGGGCACTCTATCCCTCCATTCTAGGGATTTTCTCCCCATGCCTAGAATCCTTTTCCCTTCTTATCTCTGCCTCCTGGCTTCCTCGAGGTCCCAACTAAAATGCCATCTTCTACCAGAACCCTTTCCCAATGCCTCTGAACTCTAGTACTTTCCCTCCGTTAATTGTTTCCTATTTATCTCATGTGAGTCTTGCTTTGCACCTATTTCTTCCCATGCTGTCTCTCCCTTTAGCCTGTAAGCTCCCTGAGGGCAGGGGCTGCCTTCCACTTTTTAATATTCCCAGTGCTTAGCACAGAGCCTGGCACATAGCAAATGCTTAATAAATATTGAATGAATTGAATGTACATATTGATTCTTCCCCAATAGAACATAAGCTCCTTAAAGAATGGGACTATGGTTTTTGTCTTTCTGTTCCCTGAATTAAACGCAGAGTTTGAAGCACCTAGTAGATGTTTATTAAATTGAATACTGGTAATCACATCTTAATTGCTATTTTTGTTTAATTACCGATAATGCCCACCACTTGTGAGGATGTAGTCTCATGAAACCTTTTGGGGAATTTTTTATTTGAAAGTTGGGATCTTGGGTGGCTAGGTAGCACAGTGACTAGAGCACCAGCCCTAGAGTTAGGAGGACCTGAGTTCAAATCCGGCCCCAGACACTTCACACACACACACACACACACACACACACACACAAAACCTAGTCATGTGAGCTTGGGCAAGTCAACCCCAACTGCCCTGCCTTCCCCCCACCAAAAAAAAAAAAGAAAGTTGGGATCTATCATATTGACCGCACCAAGAGAAACAACATTGCTTTATGGACTGAGAAGTTCTACAGGTTTCCAAAAATAGAAAACAGAGATTTTGTTACCAACTTCCCTCATACTTTCATGATTACTTTCTGTACATAAATTATCCCCAAAGACTGAAATTCAGTATCTAGTGAACAGTGTGGAGGGCTCTATGGTTTAGACATCATCTAATGTTATTGGTTTGTTTGTTTTTATTTTGGAGGTGGAAGGCAAGGCAATCAGGGTTAAGTGACTTGCCCAAGGTCACATAGTAAGTGTGTCAGTTGTCTGAGTTCAAATTTGAACTCAGGTCCTCTTGGCTCTAGGGCCAGTGTTCTATTTACGAAAGCACCTAACTGCCCTGGATCATCCAATGTTCTTTCAAAAAAAACAAAACAAAACAAAACAAGAATTTATTAACTTCACATTCATAGATATGTAACTTGACATAGATGAAAAGCACTTAATTATTTCTTTTAAAATGCCCATTGTTCTATCAGGTCTGGAGCAATACTTGATACTTTCCCACAGGAATGCAGGGTATTCACATTTAAAAATTAAAAAAAAAATCCCACAATAATTTCCCTCCATCCTTTGGCAACTTAATATGCTCAAAGATTGGGAAAGATCATGAAGAGGAGAGGGCAAAGTCTCAACATCTGATAGAGAAAAAGAAATGCACTTTGGTCTTTCAATTACTTATATATGATTGAGGAATATTTTGTAGTAAGTGAAGCTAAGAGAATTTTACTTTCTATGCAACTTCTGGTATAAACAATTACTATGTATGCCTTTCCCTACAATCATAATTTCTGTGATTACACCGTCAACTGAATTTAGAGTTCAAATGTCTATGTTTAACAAGGAAAAAACTATGTGGGGTTTTTCCTCCATTATTCCTTGAAATTAAATAAAAGTAATAAATAAAAAGAAAGCATATAAATATGTTAACCCCCCAAATCACTGAGTGTATTAGGTTGAAAGGTGGGGGGAAGTTTTTCCAGTTCTTTTGAACTTCTAATAATGTGACTATACATTTAACTGCAAATAGTTTGGTAATCACATCATGTAGATGACTTAATTCTCATAATTTCTTTGTAGTTTTATTGTTCTGTAAAAGCAAACTGTTTCAACAAAAATTGTAGTAGGTCAGGCTCTCACAAGAAAAATGTTTATTATTCTATTGCTCATTAAAATCTACCAATTAATTACCAAGTTTAGTTAATGGATCTTCTTTGAACTGTCTGTAAGAGGAATATTTTTATTACTTATTTTCATAATAATGTGTCCTCAGTAGCTTCAAAAAAAAAATTCTACCTTACAAAATGTTAATGGCTGATATTTCACAATGCTATTTATCTTTCTCAACCAAAGACATTACTCATTCCTTTTCTTCCTCATGTCTTGTGTATCTCCTTTAATTCTGCATGACTTTTCTTATAAAATTATAAAACAGAAGAACACATAAATATTATGTGTCATTATTTCATAGCCAGATTTAACAATAAAACCAACAAGTATACCCATAATCCTTTCAAAAGCGTCTGAGATATAGGGAAACACATGAATGATTTTCTGGTACTGGATGAAAAATAGAAAGATATGCAAATCCCCACATTTGAGAGAGATATGTGCACATGCGTGTGTAAGCATGTGTGCACGCATGTGTTTGTGTGTGCATGCATGTGTGTGTGTGTGTGTGTGTAGACTTGTGTTGTGGAATAATAAGAAAAACTCAACTTAAATCCTCTTTTCTGAGCAAAACATTTTTTCCTCTAAAGATTAATGAAGAGAAGTAGCATCCACTTCCACTTATAGAGAACATAAAACCAAATTCAATAATCTGTCCAGAAACTACAAACCTCAATGGAATTAGTAAGAAAAATTCAGTTTTATCCTAATAGCAACGTGAAGATCATCACTTAATTTCATTGATAAAAAACAATTGGCCAAGATATCCAATTGAAGATATGAAGAATGTGTGCCCTATGTAACTATAACAGTTACGCTTCTGGTTTTCCTGTCCTGGTTTCTTCTCCCTTCTCTTCTCTCCCCTTGACCTTTTATTTGGTTCTTCACTGGAAATGACCCATTTGCAGGGCAAATGTTGTTCAGTGTGTCCAACACTTTGTGACCATGTGGCAGACCATATGGTCCATGGGTTTTTCTTGGCAGACACTGGAGTGATTTGCCATTTCCTTCTCCAGTGGATGAAGGTAAACAGAGGTTAAGTGACTTGCCCCTGAGTCCCATAGCTAGTAAGTGTCTGAGGCCAAATCTGAACTCAGGTCTTCCTGACTGCAGGCCTGGTCCTCTATCCAATAAGCTTCCTCCTGCAGTTAAACATATTTTTCACTGTTTCTAAAGTGACGTTGTTCCTGAATGACAAGAATTATACAGATACGGTTTCTGTCCACTATAAATTAATATGATTACTAGGATTTTCCAGTTGACAATCAAAGGAAATGAACAAGAACTTTTCTAGAAGAAATGAGCTATTAAGAGCCATATGAAAAAGTTGAAATCCCTAATAATTAGAGAAATGCAAATTTGAAAAATCTGCTCCTTAAAGAACGGTTAAGTTGACAAAAAGCGAAAATGACCATGTCAGAGAAGCCCTGGGAGAACAAAAATGGTAACGCACTGACGGTGGAGCTGTGGACTGGTCTAGTTAGTCTGGAAAACAGTTTGGAACTCTGCCCCCAAAGCGACTCAAATGCATTACAGTCTGTGACCCAGCAATACTACTAGACCCGATAACTCAAAGAGATCAAAGAAAGAAGGAAAGGACTCACATGTGTGAAAACATTTATAGCAAGTCTTCTTGTAGTAACAAAGAGCTAGAAATTATGGAGGCATGCTCATCAGTTTGAGAACAGTTGAACAAATTATGAAATACAAACATAACGGAATAGTATTATGCCATAAGAAATGCTGAGATAAGTGAGTATAACCAGGGAAGCAATTTCTACAAGAACAATACAGTAAAAAAAAACAACCCAAAAAACCAAAAAAACCCCCCAAAAACCTTTGAAAGTCAAAAAACTCTGTTCAGTGAATGCAATGACCAATCATGGTTCCAGATGATAATAGAGATATCTCTATTTCCTGATAGAGAATTGACTGACTCATAGCACATAGAGAAGTAAAATTTTTTGGATATGATCAATACATGAATTTGTTTTGCTTGACTATGTAATGATTTTTGTTAAGTGAAAAAAATATAATTTAATTTAAAAAATGAAAAAAAGAAATATGATATGAATAAATATATGATAAGGAGCAATTATACAGGCAACCATGATAAACACATAGAAATAATGAGTTAAAAACATCAAACGGACATAGAAATATTTCAATTAACTATATTGGTGTCATAAATAAAACAAATAAGGAAGTTCCAGAAGTGGAAAGCAAGGTGAGAGTGACTAGGCAGAAGTAGGAACTTGTGGTAGGGATCATCAGGGGAGGGACAAGAGATAGAGAACAGAGTGGAAGACCGGGAGAGGTTGAGATTGTCTCTTAAAAAGAAAAAAAAAATCAGCCAAGAAAGGACAAGTGTTTCTATGGAAGTATACTCTCTTGATGAATTATCAAACAAATTTAGGAAGCTCCAATATTATACTGTTCTCTACTGATAACCAACCCATATTCAACTGGGTGCCTGGATTTCTCCAATCCTTTATAACACAACTCATGATGAGAACCGGGAGCATTTTGATTTGACTACCAGAACAGTAGTCATCAAAATGTGTCTTGACATGACTCCGACAGTCAATCATGGGCTTGTCTCTAACACAAATACCACTTCCTTCTCCCATTACATTCAGTCCCTTCATTTCCACCCTCACTTCCCAGGGCATAGAACAGATTAGACCCTTCAGGAGTATAACCAAACCCTTGCCTAGGAAGCTAAAGAAGCTTCCTGGGCAAAATTCCTACCCACCTCTTCCTGTATCTTGCTCTGCAGATCATCTAATGTCTGCCCCTTTGAGTGGGCAGACTCTGACATTATATTTAATGAAGCAATTCCAATCAGATCCATTTAAATCAGCGGTTTTCAACCTGTGGGTCATGACCCTTTCAGGGTTGAACAACCCTTTCACAGGAGTTGCCTGATACCACTGGAAAATATATATTTCTGATAATCTTAGTAACTGAGACACCACTCCTCTATCTGTCTCCAGGCGGGTCCACCCACATGCAGACACGCCCACATACTAGTATTAAAGGGTCAGGGCATTAGGAAGGTTGAGAACCACTGATTTAAATGATCTATTGATTCAAATCTGGAAGCTAACATTCACTGGCTACATAAGTCTGGACAAAGCTTCCAACAACTCTTTAAGACGACATGTTGACCTTTTCTTTTTCAGTGGTAAAGACCGAAGGGCACAGTGTGAGTACACATGGTTAGGATGAGATCTGCATTGTAGATCTCATCATCATATTTTTTTTTAGTCCCAAACCTATACCCCTCTTTTGAACTTCCTTATGTAGCCGGAGGACACCATCAACTTACCAGACTACCAGACTGTTAAGTCCTCATTATTCTTGATTCCTTACTCAATGGCAACTGCTGATGGTTTTTTTCAGCGTTCATACTTTTTTTTAACCTATCTGCAGCACTCAACATTATTGACTGCTCTTTCTTCCTCAATACTTATTCTCCTTTCTGTACTGCTGGAAACAATTTAAGTGTCTTATGTATTAAAAACACAAATCTTCAGACTTAAAAAACTTGGGAACATAATTTTCTAACCTACTAAAAAATCTTCCAAATGAGCTTCATTTGTTAAAAATGCAAAAATGAGATACCTTGTGATCAGATTAGAACTGGTTGATATTTGTAAATTGGAAGTTTACTAAATGAATTTTAACAAAAATGTTTGTATGACTGTTATATGAGATTGAAAAAGGAGTATTATGATTTAGTAAGCACAGCCACCAATGTACTTCTTCCCTTTGAATCTATGAATCTTTGTGACATGTCTCCCTCTCCTAAAACAACTATGAGAATCAAGAACGAAGTAGTCTGAATGTGAAACCAGACATTAAAATCTTTGTTACAAGTGTATAAGTCAAGATTGAAAAAAATACTGACACATATTCAATCATATTGTTTAACTAAAAATATCATTAGTATCATTAATATTAATATTTTAGTGAGTACAAAAAGATGTTTAATGCCATCAATAACTGAAATATTTAATCTCTCTCATTTTATAAGGAAGTGAGGGATTCTATTAAATTTTTTTGGAGGGGAGAAGGCAGGGTAATTGGGATTAAGTGACTTGCTCAAGGTCACATGGCTAGTAAGTGTGCATTGTCTACAGCTGTATTTGAACTCAGGTCCTCCTGACTCCAGGGCCAGTTCCCTAGTCACTTCACCAACTATCTGCCCCAATTCTATTCATTTTCTAAGGAAATTTAACCATTATAAAACAATGGGTAGGACAAGGGGACCAAAAGAGCCTAGAAGCTGCTAGAGAAACTTGATCCCATTACTAAGTGGAAATATAGATTGCATGCATTTGTGTGTGTGCATGCATGCATGTATTGTGTGCATGCACACACATGTGGGTGCATGTAGTATATGTAAACACATGTATAAGCATGTAGCTATATGTGCATGTGTGTACATTCATGTATATGTATGTAGGCATGCAGCTATATGCATGTGTATAAATAGTTTTCCATCTAGACCTGTTATTTTTTTAGTATAGAAAATATCTAGTAAGGAAGGTCCATTCATAAAACAGCAGCAAACCAGTAAATTAGGTATAACTTGTTGAAAGTTAAGCAGCCAATATGTGTTAAAGTCATGATATGAATGAACAACTCAGCAGATCTAGTTGGAGTTGCCTCAGTTATATATCATATATTTTTATTTTCAGTCTTTCCTCTAATATACTATTGATTGTAATCTTTTCTAATTCTAAGGCTGTCATGATAAAGAGAGACATTTCTTAAAATTATTATTTCCTAGTTGGCAGTTTTTTTCTTAATATAACTGATCTTTAATATTGCTATCCCATCATTATTTAGTCAAAAAGACTTACTTTTTATCCACCCATTAAGTAGAGACTATAATAATTTCCTAAAATGATAGGAACAATTAACATATGTAAAGCAATCACCACAAAAGGGAAGCCAAAGGGATCTAGAAACTATCATCCAGCAAATACTGAACCTCTTTGTCAACGAGTGGCATGGAGAAGCCAAGGCAAACACTGGTTTAACACATAAACACATTTGTAAAATCTTATGCAGGAAGGTGGCAAATGATTCTAAGAAGTATTGTCTCAAAGAATAATGAGAAGCAGTAAAAGGAAAAACAAATTTCCAGCAAGGCTCACAAAGGACACACATAAGTCAGATCACCCTGAGAACAAATAAGGATGAAAGTAGATGGGTAATGGATGTAAAATGGAGGGGGAAAAATCTGTGAAGATTTATATAACAGACTATTTTCTGCACCAGTGATGGCAATATCACCACATTTAGACTCTTATCATTGTAATCCATGATGTGTTTCATGAAGGAATAGAAATGGTACTAAAGAGTAATGACATGAAATGAGAAGCTAGTCTAAATATAGCATAAACAAGAGACGTTTATACTCTGAGGGGTGGGTTTGTGGCACAATTGTGGGGTCGCTGAAGGGTGATTCTTGAGATATTTGAAAGACAGGAGAGATACAAAAACATACTACCTCTCCAAAAAAAGCTAATTGAGAAAATATCTGTACCTATCAACGCATATGCCTACTGTCTCATATCTATAAAATTTATGAGAATAATTTACACGGATTTCAAGGGCATACTAGGTGAATAAAAGAAAACAAGCAGGTTTGCTTATATTATATAGCACAACACAAGTTTACAATCACAACACTGAATAAAAGGTACACAAAGCAGTAAAAAAAATGTTCTTGATCATAACAAAGAATTTCATTCAGTTCTCCTCAACAGTTTTTTTCATGGTCCTTAAAAGGTTTAACAAAAGAAATAATTTTTTGTAACAACATTCTGATTACTTTTATTAAGTAAGGCATACGTAAAAGAGGGAGACATATTCTAATCAAAAGTTTTTGCTACTATCATGGAGGATGCCCACATGAGAGTCCAAATAGAAATCAACACTTACAATTGGTGAAATAGTCTAGCTGATTTTGTCTGCAAGATGACCTGGTGTTGATAACCATCAAGGCCAAGAAGAGTCTCCCTAAATGACACCCATAACCATGCAAGAATTTAGCCTAATTATCCATATAGTACAAAACCAAGTGGATGAATATCTGTTGTCCAGACCATGACGTTCATTTGGAAGGACAGATGACAATGCCCATCTATTAGCACTCGTGTCCTGGACTCTGTAGATGCACAAAAAAATAAGCCCACAGTAAGAAGAAAAAGAGAAGTCTAGATTGCCTTTGGGAAAATGTAACACTTCCATTGAGCCTAAACTTCTCCATGAAGGTAAGGCCTACCTTTTTAATACTAATATTCTCCTGGTGATGCATTGTAGCTATGAACCATATAATATCAGAGACTCCAAAAAGTTCCAGTTGACGGTCACCCAAAAGGAAATGAAGCATACTTTAGGTATAAGATGTTCGAGCCTATTACCATCAAATTGTGCAATGTAAGTGGTATAAAGGATACCATTGGAAAGATAGATGATAAAAAAAAAGGTACCTCGGTCAAGTAGTGAAAACAAGGAATAACAAATTGATGAACTCATATGCTACGTTGGTAAACATATGCCAAGAGATGTGAAGGAAGGCCCCTCAGTAGAACAAGTGGATATTCTTTGAAGGATTTACAGTAGGATGTGGACAAGAGTAATACAGAATGAAAAAGCAATGGATGGTTTGCAATATTCACTGCTGGAGAATCTACAATGTAAAGGTCACAGATCCACTGAAGTATACTCTATAAATAGAGAAGAGTGATCCAGAATGTAATCAAATAAGGGCAATGAAGAAATTACAAAGGGACTAAAAGTTTTTACTTAATTTTATAGAGAAATTATAGACAGTTAACGCATATTCTTTGGCCAAGACAAACAAACTAAAGGTAGGTAAGATTAAATCTTTTTAAAGAATTTACCAGGGGCGGATAGGTGGCACAGTGAATAGAGCACTGACCCTGAAGTCAGGAGGATGTGAGTTCAAATCTGGCCTCAGACACTTGACACAAAAACTAGCCATGTGACTTTGGGCAAATCACTTAATCCCAATTGCCCTCCAAAAAAAATGAAAAAAGGAAAAAAAAAAGAATTGACCACAAATGGAATAGAAATAGGAGGTTAAATATTAAATGCTATAATGGACATATATGTTTATATATTTTTCTCATTCAAATCTTTAATCAAGGTACTACATTCCAAGTATACTAGAGTGGTTTGGGTACATAGCCCTAAGATTTTTCATCTAGAATACCAGTTTATTTCTTCATATCATGACATGCAAGAATTTCACTATAGTAAAAAACAACTTAAAAGGGAAAAGTATGACCTGACATTTTAAACTCAACATCCAAATTAATACGGCTTGTTTTCCCAACTTTGATATTATATTACAATAAAAATTGCCTTTCCCCAAATGAAAGCAAGCCTATATGTTGTTGAAAGACATCTATGTGAAAGATAAAAACAGAAGGAATCACTTGATCAACAGCCAAGTTAGCATCTCTGATATTCCTTTGGTGAATACTCCATCAGTTTCATCAAACAAGATAAGATGTGTAGATCTTGGGCTCAGTCGGGACGGCTGAAGGCTGGAGGCAGGAGGGCCTACCTGGAAGTATACAAGGAAGGGCAAGGCTGTGAAGCCTCAATAACAATCCCTGTTTCCTTAGATCAGCTGTGAGTTCAGATAAGGTACAGCGCTCCCTACATTTTTACCTCAAAACCTTTGGTAGATTATGTCAGCTTTAGAACTTTTGACTGCCTCATCTACTCGGCTCAATCCCTTGGACACTGGTAGCCTGTTTCCCACCTACTTTTCAAATCTTATTTTATATTACTTGCTTTGATTTACTTTCCATTCTAGTCTCATTCACCTGCTGACAGTTCTCCTAATTCCATATTCCATCTAAACCCTCTGGGCCTCTGCAAAAGAGCCTCATGCACCGACTTCTTGGAGTTTTCAGCTTTCTTTAATAATATGATACAGATTTCCCTTCCTACATGAAGATTTTCTTTTTATTCCCACTCCCCTCAAACATCATATTCCCAAACTAGGATTCCATCTCTGACATATACTTGTTGGGTGTCACTGGACAAATCACTTCACCTCTTCAGTGCTCTAAGAAGTTCCTTAAGGCCACACAGCACATTGCAGAGAAGCCATATCCTTGAAAGGGTAGAAATTGGGAAATCACAGATCAACTCACAATACTCCCATCTCTGTCTCACTTGAAATTACTTGATTGTACCTATCAACTTGTACACATATGGTATCTCCCTCCTAGCACAATTTAAGCTCTTTAATTTTATCATTCAACCAAAACTGCTCTCTCCTAAGTTACCAATGATCTCTGATCTCTTCCAAATCCAAATCCAAAGATCTTTTCTCAGTTCTCATTCTCCTGGATTTCTTCCAGCCTTGGACACTGCTGACCATCCTCTTTTCCTTGATACTGTCTTCTTTTCTATGATTTCAAGATACCAATCTCTCCTGGTTCTATTCTTCCTCACTGTACAGTCTCCAGAATTAGATCCTTCCCCAGATCATACCCAGAACCACAGAGTTCTGTCCTGGGCCCTCTTCTATTCTCCTTCTATTTTTTTTTTCATTTGGTGAACAGCCTGTTTCTCACGGACTTAATTATAATGTCTATATCAATGATTCTCAAATCCATTTATCCAGTCCTCACCTCTCTGTTGACCTCCCATCTATCATCGTCAAATGTTTTCCAGACATCTAAAACTGATGTCTAGTAGACATGCTAAACTCAACATGTCCAAAATGAACTTTACCATTCCCCTAGGCCTCCTCACCCCCTCCAAAATCCTCTGTTACTGTTGAGGGCACCACCATCTTCCCAGTCTCCTAGGACTGCAAGTTAAGTATCATTTTTTACTCCTCACTACATCTCACACACTACCCTGTCACATCCAATTGGTTACTGGGGCCTGTCAATTACACCCAATTATGCCCACCTCTTTAAAAAAAATTATTTATTTTTAGTTTTCAACATTCACTTCCATAAATTTTAAATTTTGTCCCCCTTCCTCCTTTCCCTCTCCCTCCCCAAGATAGCATGCAATATGACATGGCTCTACACATACATTCCTATTAAACATATTTTTATATTAGTCATGCTGCACAGAAGAATTAAAATGAATGAGACCATGAGAAAGAAAAACAAAAATGAAGAGAATCTGTCTCGTTCTGCATTCCAACTCTATAGTTCTTTCTGGATGACTTTTACCATAAGGAGTCCTTTGGAAATGTTTTAAATCCTTGCATTTCTGGGAAGGGCTAAGTCTATCAAAATCAGTCATCACACACTGCAGCTGTTTCTGTGAACAATGTTCTCCTGGTTCTGCTCACTTCATTCAGCATCGGTTCATATAAGTCTTTCCAGGATTTTCCAAAATCAACTCGTTCATCATGCCTTCCCCTTTTTCTTTTGATACATCCACCACTTTAGTACAGGCCTTCATTTCTTCAAGCCTAAACCACTGCAATAGCTTGCAGGTGGGTCTCCTGCCACAAATCTCTTCCTGCTGTCATCTATCCTACATGCAGTCAACAAAGTGATTTCCTGAAAGCACTAATCCAACCATGTTAACCCTTTAATAAATTGTCGTGGTTCCTTATCACCTCTAGTATAAAATACAAAATCATCTGTTTCATATTTAAAGCCCTTCATAATCTAGCACCTTAGCCCTCCCTCCTGCTCCCTGCCTTCAATCCAGTGACACTAACCTTCTTGCTGTTATTCCCTTAGCAAGCCACTACATCTCATTTCTGGGCATTTATTTTTTTCTGGCTGTCCCCATATCTAGAATGTTCTTCGTCCCTTACCTCTTCCTCTATTATTCCATGGCATGCCTTCAAGTTTCAGTTAAAAATCTCACTTTCTACAGGAAGCATCTCCCAATCCTGCTGGTGAAGTCATTTTTTTAAACCATTATTATAAGCTTTATTACAAAATAAATTTTGCAGTAAAGAGGCATGAAAAGAATGTTTTGATTATTAGACTATTTTAAGAAACTGTCCTGCCTTAGCTACTATAAGAAATAACAATTTACTAGCAATTTCAATGTAAGTAAAGGATAAATACTGATAATGTGCTCTAGTGAAGTAATCTGTTTAAGAATATAAATTTTGAAGAGGAATAAGAGTCAATGATTTGGATTTTTTTTTAATTTGGAAAAGAAAAAAAAATTAAGACATTGCTTTATTTCTACTATCCAGTAGAAAGGAGACCTGTGTGTTTTATAATAAAATTATGTGTATTCCATTCATAACAATATCTTAAAAGTATAAAATTGGAGGCTTGTTCTTCACAATTATTTTCATCATAAAACATGCTTCTTTATTTTATTCATGCTTACAAATAAGGTTTTCTAGCTAAAAATACATAGTAAAATACATGCAATTACAAAGGAAGTCAAAGGACAGCAAGACAACTTTGTTTTTACCCATTCAAGTACAAGGACTGAAATCTATCCATGAAAACCTATGGGGATGATGAGACTCAGAATAAGAACTCCTGCTCTGTATTTTCTCACTTGTTAAGCTCATAAGCTCTCATGAATTCAATGATCATCTCTGGGAATTACCACTCCCAGATCTATCTATCCAGCCCTATTTTCTCACATGAGCTCCAGTTCCACATCACTAAACACCTTTTGAACATATCAAAATAAATAACTCCTACATTTCAAACTCAACATGTCCAAAAAAGAAATCACTATTTTCTCCCACAAACCCTCTCTTCTTTTAGACTTTTTAAAAACCACCAAGAACTCCATCAATCTTCACAGTCACACAAATGTGCAACTTGGGTTTAACATCCTTGACTACTCACTCTCTCACTGTTTGTTACCACATCTCGTCATTCCTACCCTCCCAATATTTTTCCTATACATCTCTTCTCCACTCACACAGTCACTACCCTTGTTCAAGCCTTTATCACCTTTCACCTGGACAATTTTTTCTTCCTTAGGCATTAGAAAATGATGTCTTTTACTGTAGAATAGAAGGTACATATAATTTAATATAAAAATCAAATACTTAACGAAGAATTTAATTGTAGTTTCTTTTCCTATGCCTCAAATCATATGCACATGGTATGGGTATGAGTGTGCTCATATAACCCCATTATCTTGGGGGCAGCTGTATGGGGATATCCTGAAAGTGATTCCCCAGAATTTTGGATCATAGCTGGGAGAAGCTCATTAACTTGGCTTCATATTTTTCCTTTCTGTTTTAAGTGTACAAAAAAAGGTCACTGCATTTGATGGTCAGCTTAGAATGAGGAAGTCACAGTCTCCATGAATAAGAATCAAAGTTCTTGCACATAAATACAAATTTCTATTTCAAATTTTAATATGTTTGGTGATTTTTAAAACAACTAGAGGAAGTCTTCCAATGGGTAGATCTTTTGTGGAGGATTTATGGGAAAGCCAGGAAAAGAACTATATACACAGCATTTTACATTGGTGGTGGGAATATCCGAAAGGATGAAATCACAGATTTATCCAAGTACTGAAATAAAAGTATCCCTGAGGGACTGATCTCTATTGTCTACCTCAGTATAGTTCTCCTATATGTCAAAGGGTACAGGAAGGAACAGCTCTGCTCAGTTTAAATGCATACCTATAGCTTACACTACGTGACGTATTTTTAAGCAGCTTGCCTTCTGACAATGAATATGGGAAAGCTTTTGCTATCAAGTTTACTTCTTTCATTCTGAGTTAGGAATACTTTCAATTTTCTTTTTTTTACACCCACGGAGAAATGCCTACATGCTTTTCCCACATCATTTGTTGGTATTTTTAAACGCATTTAAATACTAAGATAAATCAAAATAGAATAAAAGTATGTTTTCTGCCAAGCAACTTTTCTAATAGATTTTGGCATGTCTTATTATTAGGAATCAGATGACAAAATAATCAAATGAAAAACTGCATTGTGGTTTTACAATAAAAACAGAAATAGTGTTTGCGGAAAAGGAGTCCAGCATGTACTGAGTTTGGGAAGTGATGGGGAAATAATCCTTAAACCTGTTTTTTCAGTAGAAAATAGGAAAGTCTTTTCTTTATAAAGTGGTTATATAAGAATCTTGTTGTTAGACAAAGAATGAAAATTCCAAAGGCACAAGGAATTTGTAAAAAAACTGCTGTGGATTAAAATTTCTTACATACACAGATATATTTATACTTGTTAATACTGATAAATAAAATATAATCTAAATGCCAGAACTAAAAGTTCATTTCTAGTGGCCTCATTATTAATAAAGATGCTTTGCTCTGGTCATTTATTTCAACATTATGTACCATGGGCTCACTGTATATACAATAAAGTCTTGACTGAGATGAAGTATTCCTATTTGTTTGCCTTTACAATCAAACAGTCAATCCATCAACATTTATTAAATGCACACCAAGTCCCAGACACTAAGGAAAGTACAGTGGATACAAAAAGAGGCAAAGGACGGTTCCTGGCCTCAAGGAGCTTACATCTAATGGAGGAGCAAAATGCAAACAAATATATACAAAGCAAGCTATGTACACATAAATAGGAAATAATTTATCTGAGGGAAGGCATTAGAATTAAGAGGGTTTGGGTAAAGTTCCCAAGAAGTTGGGATTTTAGTTGAGACAGGTAGCTGGGGAGGTCAACAGTGGGAGCAGAGAGGAAGAGTGCTCTAGGTATGGAGGACAGCCAGAGAGAACACCCTGGAGTCAAGAGATGGAGTGTAGTGGTGAGACAGTGAGGAGGCCAATGTCACTGATCAAAGAGTACTTGTCAGGAAGGAAGATAGAAGAAAACTGAAAAGGTAGGAGGGGGCTGGGTTATGAAGGGCTTTGAATGTCAAATGAGTATTTTGTATTTGTTTCTGGAGGCAATAGGGAATCACTGGATATTACTGAGTTTGGGAAGGAGAAGAGGGTGACATGATTAGACCAGCACTTTAGGAAAATCACTTTAGCGGCCAAACGGAAGATGGACTGAAGTGGGGAAAGAAATGAAGCAGGCAGTCCTACCAGGACATTATTGCAATAACTCTGCACTAGGGTGGTAGCAGTGTCAGGAGAGAGAAGAGGGTGCACAGGAGAGATACTGCAAAGGTGAAATCAACAGGTGTTAGTAACAGCTTGGATACCAGGGTGAGAGATGCTGAGCAATTCAGGATATCTCCTAGTTTATGAGCCTGAGGGACTGCAAAATGGTGTTGCCCTCTATACTAATAGAGAAGGAAGAAGGGGAAGAGAATAGAGGGAAAGATAAATTATTTTGGACATACTGAGTTTAGGATGTCTACAGGACATTCAGCTGGAGATGTCTGAAAAGCAGCTGGAGATGTGAGATTGGAGGTCAGCAGAGAGTTTGGGGCAGGATAGGTAGATCTGAGAATCCTCAGCACAGAGACTGTAATTAAATCCTTGAGAGCTGATGAGATCACTTAAGTGAAGCAAGGAGAAGGGAAGCAAGCCCAAGACAAAACCCTGAGGGACACTTATGGCATAAATGATATGTCTTCATGAAATGATAATTGTAAATGTGTAGATTGCTGGAAAATTATCAAATTCTATGAGACTTCCCCCACCCCAATTCCAGAAAAATCATGTTGCTTACTTATCTACCAGTTAACACATTAAGAAGATTCTATCAGGAGAGGCACCTGTGGCTTAAATAAAAATCAAAGGATATACCACCACCTATACGCTACTTCAATATGTTATCTTAAGTAATACTGGCCACTGCATAATATAGCAATTAACTATGTTTTCTTTTCCGGCATTAATATTTGGCTGCTGAGTATACTTCTGATCACTCTTTGACAACTTCCTCTCCCAATTATCACTGCCCCACTATCAGGCTTCAATATGCTGTGGGAGCATTAGCTCTAGGTCTCTTTGATACCGTCACGATTTTTAAGAGCAACAAAAAATTACCCAAAGATCCTCGAAGACCATAGCATTTGTTCCTTTAATAAATGGAGAGCAAATTTTACATGATGCTTCAATGCTTTGTTCCTTGCTTCCTGACTGGATAATGACCCTAAAATTTCATTTTAGCCCAAAGACTTTGGGAGTCCTTCTTATGACTAATCTGAATAGCACAACCAAAGTACAAAAGACAGATGACCAAGGGGTGGGGGTTACCTTAGGAGCAGCAGAACAATCACTTAGTAATGTAGTCCTTACTGAATGAATCCAAGCTCACATACAATAAAGGGACCACTCATTAGCAGCAGTTTTTACTTCAAGGACAGTGTTGAAAGTTTCAAATGCCATACACAAAAGAGTGAGTGAGATTTTTCAGAAATAGCGATCAAAACATGTTTAAAAAATTCACATAGTATTTATGAAGGGACGCAGTGAAAAGAGCAAAGGATTTAGGTCCGAAGGCCTGGGTTCAGATCCTGACCAGAGATGGTTTACCTGCATGACCCTGGGTAAGTCATTTATCTTCTTTGGGGCTCAGTTTCTTTCTTTTTTTCCAGCTTATTAATACAGCATTTCTTTGTCTTCCCTCTGTCAAACCCTGAGCCCATGGCTTTTCCCAGGGCTGCCTGGTAAGATGGAGGTAGAGATATACAATAGGCTGGAAGAGACATGGAAAGACCAGGAGGATGATGAGGAACATTCAGAAATGTAGGGGGATAGAAATGGCTCCATCACATGGCAAAGAGGATGGGGAAGGTCAAGATCAGGCAAAAGAGCCCCATGGCCTCAGATAGGGCAAAATCCCTATCTGAGGAAAAAAGCTGCTGCTCCAGGGAAGGGTTCTTGGCATAACCAATGATGAGACTTTCAAACACAGTTCCAATCCTAGCTCCAGAGCTGGCCACCCCCACAGTGGCAGCCCCAACCCCAGTAAACTTGGCTGCTGTGTCAATGTCCCTTGAGACGGCACTAGTTTGGATTCCACATCTGGGGATGAGAGGTCAAGGGACCTGATGCTGCCAAAATGGTGAGGTTCTCATCTGTCCAAACCTCTGGCCATTTTAGCATCACTGCAGAGAACGGTCTACTCAGCAGCTGAAAGCTGCTCCTCACAAGGGCAGAGGTAGAGATGAACTTGGTGCAGACATATAAACTCAGGGGGTGAGGGGCAAAGCTGAAGAGCTGCCAGCAGAGCAGAGGAGACAAAGAGGGGGAGGGGCTCAGCTTCTTCATCTATAAAGTAAGGGAAACGCATACTAGCTGGCCTCCACAGTTCCAGCTTTATATCTGTAATCCTATCCTCCTAAAACATAGAGAAATTTAAAAGTATTCTCAGAAAGGTTTAAAAAAAAGTGTTTTTTTATAGTCAGTTCATAAAGGAATTTCTGAATTTTAGTCCCTTTATTTGTATATTGAAAATGCTAATTTTTGTGAATTCTATAGCAACCTCATAGCTATTGTTCAGTTGTTTCAGTTGTGTCTGACTTTGTGATCCCATTTGGGGTTTTCTTAGCAAAAGACACTGGACTGTTTTGCCATTTCCTTCTTCAGCTCATTTTACAGATGAGTAAACTGAGGCAAATAGGGTGAAATGATCTGCCCAAGGTCACACCCAGCTAGTAAGTGTCTGAGGCCAGATTTGAATTTAGGAAGATGAGTCTTCTTAATCCAAGGCCTGGCACTCTACCCATTGTGTCACCTAGCTGCTCAGGAGCCTCATTATCGCAGTGCTATTAGGTAGGATTCAGATCTAGAGGTAGTGTATGTTCTAAATGAAGCTGATAAACAAGGTCTTTTTTTACACTGGAAATCAGTAACATTATATTACGTATAATACAGAGTTGCCTTATACCAAATTCTTTAACTTGCTAGGTTACATTTAGTAAAGGTTTGGTGGATATAAAAGGTGTTCATTACATAACACTTTCTATCATCTTGGGTCAGAATAGAAAAAGTGAGAGCTGAATGACCTAGTTTCCAGTTCCAGGTCTGCTGCTACCTGTTGGACTTTTTGGCAAGCCTTTCTGGGTCTCAGACTTTCTCATCTGCAAATGAGGGTGTCATACTATATGACTGCCAAGGTCCCTTACAGCTTCAAATCTACTGCCTCTGATCTCACAAGAAAGTGAATAATTTTACCCATAGTATTAAGGTAAAATCTCTGGCAATGGAAGTAGTTATTCACATCTGTATGAGGTTTTGAAGTTTACATAGAGTTTTCCTCAAAGGAACTCTCTGAGGTATGTAATGTAAACATCTCTGGCTATAGCTTCTAGATGAGCACACAGAAGCCCTGAGTGGTGAAGAGACTGGATCAGGATCACATGACTAGTAAATGCCACAGCCAGGAATGGAACACCCAGTCTCTTAATTCCCAAGTCCAATACTCTTTCAACTATATCTGAATTCTTCCATTAAGGCTATATAATGAATTACATCATAATATCAAACCCAAAGATATTCTATCTTCTCTAACTTTTCAAAAGTTAACCTAAAACTATAACCCTCCATTTATTTTCTTTGACAGGGCTTTATATGTGTCCATAATAATTTATGTGGTACTCCATGGAGGAATTACAACAATAATGTTGGTATTTTACAACAGCAACACAATGGAATCCCCTAGAGGTCACAGATTGTTTTGTTCTGTCTTTTTATCCGGAGTATCAAATATCTTTTATATAGTAGACCCATAATAAGTCCATATTGAATTGAACTATTAAAATGCTTTTAAACAGCTGAGCTAAAAAGGGAACTTTTTAAGCTCCAAGAGAAACATAATATTCATTCCAAATCAATTGCTCAACAATGATTAAAATAGTAATATGGTTTTTGAAACAGGGGAAAAGAAGCTGTGAGACTGAACCATTTTCCAAGCAAACCAACTGTTCAGTTGTTAACTTTGTAACAATAATAGTAAACAGGTTATACAGTTATATCAGCAAAAGATTTACACTCCTATATGAAAACAACAATGAAAAACATATTTCTAAATGTGATCCATATTCCAACCTTGGAACAATTCAAAATTCCATACTAAAATCACCTTGGAAAACTAAAACTTTCAAAGACAAAACACAAAAGCTGGAGAGCTACATAAAGAACCAGGGGGATCAGAGGAGAAGCTCATCAACAACAGAAATACTGTCAAAGGATATTGGAAAATCAAAGTTATCAAGATTCTAAGTGGCATTGAAAAGGCACGGTATCTACATACCAAAATTGCCTTAATATGGGATCAAACAACAGGAAAATATGTTCCACTATTTTTTTGATGGGCTTTAATGTCAGCCCATGACATCTCATGTTCCATATCCCATGAGTGGGTTAAAGTCATGTAGGAATGCCCATTTTCCTCTCTATATTTTCAATTCAATCCAACAAAAATTCATTATGTACCTACTTACTACATGCAAAGCACTGAAGCTATAGGACAAAAATAAGGCAGTTCCAGATCTTGCACCAAGGGGTATAAATCTATATATGAGTGGGCCTCTCATTTGATAAGAGCTACATTGACTTCTGAAGAGAAAGCTTCACAAAGGCAGTAGCACAAGAGCCCCAACCGAACGAAAGCAAGGCACTGGAAAGGCAAGGCTGAGGATAGAGTGAATTCCTAGGCTTGGGGGACAGGAAAACAACTGTACAAATCTGGAGGCAAAAGATGACATGCTAGGCATGAAGAATAGTTAGAAGGTGAGTTCTGCAGCAAAACTGAAGGCAGGAAGAGAAGTCATATGAACTAGGCCAGATAAAGAAGCACCTTAAACAACAGGCTAAAGAGTTTATATTGGAGCCTAGAGGCAGTAAGAAGTCACTGAAGGGTTTTGTGTAAGGAGGTGCCTTAGGAACACTGTTTTGGTGGTTGTATGGAGGACAGATTGGAGGGAAAAAAAGGGACTGGAAGTAGAAGGAACAATTAAGAGGCTATTAAAATATTTTAAGGATAGTGACAAGAGCCCAAATGAGAGGGGAGAGAAGAAAATGTATGTAAGAGATATGAGGACAGAATCACCAAGATTTGCCAATTGTCTGGATATGGTGGGAGAGGAACAAGACAAAATCAAGGATGGCATTAAGGTTATGATACTGGAGAACTAGGAAGACTGTAGTCACCTTGATATAAGCAGTACAGACTGGAGGAAGAGCAGTTTTAAGGAAAAGATAATGAGTTATGCTTCTGATCTATTGACTCTGTAATGCCATCTGAGATGGAGATGCCCAGCAGGCAACTGGTAACCAAAAGATGATTAGGGCTAGATATACACATTTGAGAATTATCTTCATAAAGAAAGAAAGAAATTAGACTGGGCGCATATATTTGGGAGTGCGGAGAAAACAAGAGTGCCTAAATGCACACACATATGGGATTAGCAGAGAGTTGAGCAGGGAGGCAGACAGATAAGTAGAGTGACTGAGGTAATAGAGGGAAAGAAATGTACTCGGCAGCACCGGAGAGCACTTTCATTGGCCAGGGCTTGGTGTGACTGTTTTGATCCTGGTGATCAATTGTTGATCAGATATACTACTGAGTGACTGAATTTAAACTTCTAGAAATAAGACTAAGGAATGGGTCAAGTCTTTGTAACAGGATTGGATAACAATAAAAGCAACAACACAATTCATCTAGAAGAACAAGAGGTCCAGAATATCAAGGGAAATAATGAAAAAAATGCAAGGGAAAGTGGCCTGGCTATACCACATCTTAAAACTGTATCATCAAGCAGCACTCATCGAACCTAGTTGGTACTGGTTATGAAAGAGAGTGGCAGATCAATGGAAGAGGTTAGGTACACAAGACACAATAGTCAATGAGTAGAGTAACCTACTACTTGATAAGTCCAAGGACTCTAGCATCTGGGTTAAGAACTCACTATTTAACAAAAACTGCTGGAAAAATGGAAAACAGTATGGCAGAAACTAGACATAGATCAACATCTTAATCTTATACCAAGATAAAGACAAAATGAGTGCATAAATTTAGATATAAAGACTCTTACTATAAGCATTCTAGAAGAGCAAGGAATAGTTTACTGTCAGATCTATGGAGAAGGGAGGAACTGCGATCAAATAAGAGATAGAGAACATTATGAAATGCAAAATAGATGACTTTGATTACATTAAATTGTTTTTGCATAAACAAAGCCAATGCAACCAAGATTAGGAGGAAAGAAGGAAGCTGGGAAACAATTTTTACAGTGAGTATCTCTGATAAAGATTTCATTTCTAAAATGTATACAGAACTGAGTTGAATTTATAAGAATACAAGTCATTCCCCAACTGATAAATGGTGAAAGAATATGAACAGGTAGTTTTTCAGAGGAAGAGATTAAAGCTATCTACGGTCAAATGAAAAAATGCTCTAAATCACTATTGATTAGAGAAATGCAAAGCAAAATAACTCTGAGCTACCACACCACACTTATCAGTTTGGCTAATATGACAAAATAGGAAAATGATAAATGTTGGAGAAGATGTGGGAAAATTAGAACACCAATGCATTGTTGGTAGAGTTGTGAACTGATCCAACCATTCTGGAGAGCAATTTGGAACTATGCCCAAAGTGCTATAAAAATATGCATACTGAATTCTAAAGAAATCATAAAAAGAGGAAAAGGAGCCACATGTACAAAAATATTTATACCAGCTCTTTTTGTAGTGGCCAAGAATTGGAAACTGAGGGGATGCCCATCAATTCCGGAATGGCTGAACAACTTGTGGTATATGAATTTAATGGAATACTATTGTGCTATAAGAAATGATGAGCAAGTGGACTTCGGAAAAAACTCGAAAGATTTATATGAACTTATGCTGAGTGAAGTGAGCAGAACCAGAACATTGTACACAGTAACAGCAACATTGTGTGATAACTGACTTTGATAGACTCTAAGACAACTCCATAAGACTCATGATGTGAAATGCTTTCCACATACAGAGAAAGAAATTTCAAGTCTGAATGCAGATGGAAACATACTATTCATTCTCCTTTGCTTCTGTTGCTGTTTCTGCTTTCTCATGATTCCTCCCTTTAGTTCTAATTCTTCTTTACATCACTACTAAATGTGAGAATATGCTTAATATGAATGTAGAGCCTATATCAGATTGCACACTTTCTTCAGGAGGGGTAAGGGGAGAAAATTTAAATCTCAAAATCTTATGGAAGTGAATGTTGAAAACTAAAAATAAATTAATTAGTTATTAAAAAAAGAGAATGGATTGTTGTTCTCGTATGGGTAGTTAAAGAGCGTCTCATTTTATCTGAATAGTCTGTGGTTCTGTAAAATCTACCTCCCTCTATTCACAGAATCACATGATGTCACTGGTACAAGCACTAGTACACGTCATCTATTCTCACCTATGCTTGACTAGGCATTCCCTCTGCTGCATTCTTATCATGGGGTCATCCTACCTCATCAGGCTTGAAGGTAGTCCAGAGAAGGGAAATTACTGAAGCTCAAAGAAACATTTGGACAGCTTTAATTACTAAGAAGTTATTCCTTCTATCAAACTGAAATCAGTCAATGCAAATACCATGCAAAGGTCCTAGTTCTCTGCCTCATGGGGCCAATGGGCATGATAAGCTTAATTCCTTTTCTTTTTCAAATTTTAAAAACATTTTTAAAGTTTTGACTTCCAAATTCTATTCTTCCCCCCTTCCCCTTCCCTGAGACACTAAACAATCAGATATAAGGTCATACATGTGCAATTATGTAAAACATTTCCATACTAGTCTTCTTGTATGAAAAGACTTGAATAAAAGAAGAAAATGAAAGAAAGTGAAAAACAACATGCTTCAGTCTGTATTCAAACTTCATCCCTTTTCTACATGCCAGCCCTTCAAACACATGAAGACAGCTCTGATATCTCTCCTAAGTCTTTTCTCCTCCAAGCTGAACAAATGACATTGTTTCTAGTCTCCTCACCATTCTGGCTCCCCTCATTCAGATGTGCTCCAGCTTGCACAGGTCCTTCTTCAAATGTGCCTCTCAGGACTGAACACAATATACTACAGATTGATCTGGCTAGAAAAACAAGCAGTAGGACTGTCAATTCCTCCACCCATGAGTTCATTATGAGGCTATTACCTTTTATTTTATTTTACTTTAAATTTATGGATTAAAACAAACATTTCCTTAACACAGAATAATGAAAAAGATGGTTGTACATGAAACTGCAAATCTACTATTTACAACTTGCTATTCCTTTTAAATATATAATAAAGTTACTATGTAAATCTTCCCTTTTTTGACTATTACTTTTCACATAATTATCTGAAGATGCTTTTGCCCTCTTTCCTCTCTTAAAGCTCCTATTCATGAAGTTTGGAGGTGAATTCCCTTTGAAAGTAGTGCTGGGAAAAAATGGGTAAAATCTGAAAATTCCAACATATTCTTTAGCATTTCTGAATGTAACCAACTCTAGAAAAGACAAGAGAAACAGAGATGCTTAAAGGCAACGTGTCACAGTGAGAAGAGAATCGCATCCAGAATTGGGAAAACTGGATTACTATCTAGGCTCTATTGCACAGTAAAGCACTATGCAAACATCAAATTGGAGTTTGACATTTACTGCCCACTCTCCTTCGGGACTCGGATCTGTGCCTTATTGTATTGCCTCTAGTGCCCACTAAAGTATCTTACAATGTTCATTTGAACCCATTCATGCTTAAGAATTGCCAAGAATTTTGCTGGGGCTCTATAATAAAACACAAACTCTTCGGGGAGACCTATGAGACCTTTGAAAATGTAGCTCCTAGACTTTTTAATCTTTTCGTACTTGCTTGCCTAGCTCAATCCGACCCACACTGGCAGCATGTCGATCACAGACTTGCTCAGCGCAGAGGACATTAAGAAGGCGCTGGCTGCCTTTGCAGCTGCTGGGTCCTTCAACCACAAGAAGTTCTTCGAGATGGTGGGTTTGAAGAAGAAGAGCAAACAGGATGTGGAGAAGGTGTTCCACATCCTAGATAAGGACAAGAGTGGCTTCATTGAGGAAGATGAGCTCAAATTCATCCTGAAGGGCTTTGTATCCTATGGCCGAGACCTGTCAGACAAGGAAACCAAGGCCCTCCTGGCTGCTGGGGATAAGGACGGTGATGGCAAAATTGGGGCTGAAGAATTCACAGCTATGGTGGCTGAATCATAAACGGCTCTGACCACCCCAGGCCCTTCAACTGCCCCTGAAAGACCGGATTCCACTCGCATCCTGCTGACCTCCTTGGTTTCTCTCCTTTTTATTTATGCTATTTTTTACTCCAACTGTTCCCTGCAGCCCTGTAACTCTAACACTACTCTGGAAAACGCTGGTAGAAACAATAAAGGTCAAATCCACCTAAAAAAAAAAAAAAAGAAAATGTAGCTCCTACCTATCTTTCTAGCATCATTTCATGTTACTCTCCTTCATGTACACTATGTTTCAGGCCACCTAGACTACCTTTTTCCTCCCAAGTTAGTGTTTCACTATCACCCTCAACCTACCCAAGGAGTAATTTCAGAAACTGTCCCTCACATCCCCAATAGACACCTTCCTCATCTGCACTTCTCAGAATCTTTGCCATCTATCAAGGCTTAGCTCTTCATCCTCTATGATGCCTGCCTCGCCCCCATTCCCACCACCTACCCCACCCAGGTTGTTATTATGTTCTTCTTCCTCCAATTACATCGCATTGTGGATATTTTGTATACTTTGTAAACAATGTAAGCTGAAAGAGCAGAAAGTATTTCATTTTTGTCTTTTGTACAACGGCTAGCAGACAAGACTAACTTAGCAATTGATTAATTGAATTTTTCTCTTCATTTGTAAAGATCGAGGGCTAAATTTTTTTTCTTTTAGATAGTATGATCTAATTTTGAAAAACATAATTCAGGTAAGTAGTTATCTACTTGGAAACAGAAGCAGAAGACATAAAATGTATAAACACAGAACTGTGCATGCTCAAATCAGGGACTCCTAAGAGACAGAAGGACCTTAGGCATCACAAATTTATATAATAGCTTATGTTATGAAATATTTTATTAAATGTGAGACCCCACCTGTCTCACAAAACTTTGCACTTTTTTTATACATGGCATTTTTTAAAAAAACAACAAAAACTTCAGTCATTTTTCCTTGTTAACTGAGTACATTTTATAGCTATTTAAATACTTGCTAGTGTCCCAGTATCTTTAGTAACTGTATGTTTACATAACAGGCATGCTTTGTCTACCACAGCATATTTTTTTTAAAGCTAAAATACTTAGAAAAGCACTATTAGGTATTCAACAATTTGAATTCCCCAGCTAGTAAGATGAGGCCAAATAGTATCATACTTTTTTTTTTTGTAACTATTCATGGCAGAACTTCAACTACTTTCCTGTTAATGTGGTGTTCTGAGCAGTTACTTTTTCTTTCCATGTCGATCTTAGAAAGATGGATTTTTTGAAAATTAAAAACATGTGACAACAATAATTTCAGTACATATTGCCAGGAACAAAATGCTGATTTTACAATGAACAACATCAATTAATTTATGTGTATATTTTGGTAAATAAAATAGAATTACTAAGAAGGGAAGGTTTACTCCTGTTTTTAATTTTCCTAACCTCTTTTACTATATGAATTTCAAACTTAAATTAAAGGTACTGTCAATAACCTTAAAGGTTTTAAGACTGAGAGGTGGAAGGGATCCTCTGAGGCCATTTAGTCTAATCCCTTTATTTTCCACAGGGGGAAACTGAGGCCCAAGAAGTTAAGTGCTTTGCCTAAAATCACAAAAGTAAGTGACCAAAGCAGGACCTGAACCCAAGTCCTCTAGACTTGAAATACAGTGCCCGTTCCATGCTGCTCTCTCTACTTATTATGTAATATGAAAGAGAGTATTGATCCTCTGGGAAGTTAGAAATATGGTAGAGATGTTTGAATAGCACAGTATTTTGAATTTATTGACCTATTAAATTTCCCTCAAAAGACTAAAATATTCCAAATAAAAATAAGTACAAGATTGCTTTTCCTGTCAGCATTTTAGCTAAGAAAATCTTTGAAATAATTGAAGTACTTTATGGAAAACAATAATTCATACTGTAAGATGTTTTCCATTTCCAAATACGTTAGATCAGAGAAGTTTAAAAATGCCATAAATTATGGTAATCTTCCCATTTGTTGAGTATACCTAAATGAAAATCATGTATGATATCTCAAAATCAAAATATGGATACTGGCATAAAGTCTACAATTTAATTTCATGCATGTATTTTCCCTCCTCAGAATGAAGT
The DNA here is from genome assembly GCA_028646575.1 of Pseudocheirus occidentalis. Lineage (NCBI taxonomy): Eukaryota > Metazoa > Chordata > Mammalia > Diprotodontia > Pseudocheiridae > Pseudocheirus > Pseudocheirus occidentalis. The sequence continues at coordinate 309,139,776 of CM053594.1, forward strand.
GAAGGGACAAGATGCTCATTTCTAATATATCACATTCAGTTCTGTATCATAAGACATGGAATGTTAACAACCTGAATTCAGGGAAAAAAAAATGTTGGCGAGCTTGGCAGTCGTGGCACCTGGGGGAAATTTCCATCTTTAGATAAAGTAAAGGAAAGAGAGCACAGGATGAAAGGAACAAAGGCAGACAGAGAATGATGAGGAAATAGAAACTATGGCTTTATTAAACAAAGAATTCCAATTGATCTAAATTCTTCCTTGCAGAAGTGACTTTTTTCTTTCTGATAAAAGTATATTGTTCTAGTTACTTAGTATCGATGGATGGAGAAGACATCTGTATGATACGCACAACAACTTATTCTGGAAAACATTTCAGACTAAAATGACTCGACTAAAATTTTATCGAAGCCTTGGGGTAACTATGGATTGTTTTGGTTTTGGTTTTTCCTCTTGCCACATTTTTTTTAAATGAAAAGAAAAAATGTGGGGGTGGAAGCAGGAAGAAGTACATTGTATCTGTTCCCTTATGTTGAAGGCTCCACTCTTGGAATTCATTGTTATTGACACAGATGCTGAGCCTTACCTTCATGCCCTGAAATAGTCATTGCAAGTTATTAACAGTTAAGACAACTTGGAGCAGCAGATGATTTTATGTAGATAGGCCAGAGGACAAGTTGACTTTTGTTAATTGGGCCCTGAAAGTTTTCCATACCACCTTGGGCAGTTTACTATTCAGCTTGCCAAACTTTAAAGTTATGATAACTAGGTTCATGCACATGCCAGACAAAACAGACAAGGGATTAATTGGAATGATCACAAATGCATTCCTTCTGAATAAATTAAAGGATTTTGGCTTGAGCCAAGTGACATTTAAAATAGAAAACTTGAAACTAATCAATCAAAACAAGTTTAAGGCTTTTTGATGTTATATTTGGGAGACAGTTCAATTCTATAAATAATAGAGAAAGTATCAAGGGAGAAAAAAAAGCTTGACAATACTGAGCAGGAATTTTGAGACTGGTAAAAAAAATACCTAAAGAAATTATTTTTTTTTACCTAATGAATTTTTTTCATATGTGATAAGAGTTAAAAGCCTCAAGAAGAAAAGTGAAGACTCCAACTATTGGCTCAGAATGGAAATTAAAACATTGGACAAATCAAAGTCAAAGTATAAAGTCCAGAACAATACTAAGAGATGAGAGCTTTGGTCAGATTTTAGACAGACTATCCAAACAGCTGGAAAATATGTTGATTCTCCTTGGGAAATTTGTAATGTATTTGACTCATGTTTTCATGGAGCTGTGTACTGTCCTATGGGGCTTGAGAGGAGTAATTGCCAAGAACTTTATCTGGAAAATGATAGTATTTTACCAGTTTTCCAATTAGACAACAAAAGAACCTAAAGAACTACAAAAATATTTAGAAATTATGAATGATCTCTTCATATTAATAATATTTAGCATCTATTCCCCAGGAACTTTCTTCTTATAATTCTATGATTCAAGTACATGCAAATATTTCTTGAAACACATTCACACACACACACATACACAATATGGAGTGTTAAAAATAGATCTGTTACTTAAGTTGGATAATATGTTAAATTCAATATTCAGTACGCTCACACGCTATTCTAATGAATACAGTACCAAATTTCCTTATGCCTTTTTTGGCAAATCTACAGCTAGTGTGGGATGCAGAGGGGCCAGACGTGGAAGACACAGTAATTGAATTCTTGCTGATGTAATGCAATTTTTGTTTCCAAAATAACCCTTTGCATAGGCACTGTATTAAGTTTTTTTTTTAATTCACTGTTTATCAGCAATGACAATAGCCATCTATTAAGCCAACTTTTCCAGAAAGGTTAAGAATTATCAACTTAATATTGATAAAATAATAATGATAATGATAATGATGATAATAATAATACTTTGTATTGGTTCTTTCTATACTTTCTAATGCCCTTGGGATTAATTTGATGATAGTGATTTAAATAATAACAAAGAAATAGTGCCTCTGTTTATGTGATGGTTTTCATAATTCTTTGATCAAGGCAGTGTGACAAAGTAAAGAGAGCACCAGAAGATTCTAATTCTGGCTTTGCCATGTATTAGCTGTATGACTATGGACAAGTCACTAAATCTTTCTGATTCACAATTTTTTCACCTTCAAAATGGGGCTAGTTCACTTTACCTACTTGTAGGCATGTTATCTACTTGGGTCAGTAGGTGATATAGTGAATAGAGCTTAGCGCCTGGAGTCAGGAAGACCAAAGTTCAAATCCTGCCTCAGGAACTTGCTAGCTCTGTGATGCTAGGAAGTCATTTATCCTGTTTGCCCCTATTTCCTCACCTGTAAAAACAGAGGATGACATTAGGACCAATTTCCTATAGTTGCTGTAAGGATAAAATGAGAAAATAATCATAAAATGCTTAGCACCATCCCCGGCCCATACTAACTCTTATATAACTACTAGTGTTTGTTGTTATTAATAATACAAATATCATTGTTACAGGTTTGGTTTGAGGTTCCAATACAGTATCTGATAATACTTTAAAAATTGTCAAACTTACATAAATTATTATTTCTTCTGATTATCAAGGCCAACACAGATTTGGCTTCATTATGGATGAAAGGATTTGCCCTTTGGCCTATCTAACTGAAAACTTGTTCTTTACAGTACAATATGTGATAAGGACATTATTTCTCATACTTGAGTAAGAACACCTCCTGGAAATTTGGTAAGGGGGCGAGGTTCTAATATAGAGAAGAGGAAATAAGAGCAGAAATTAACTGGAGTTTCATGTTGTTTTCTACTATGATTGGTTTCTTTGATGGTTTATATGACCTATTTTTCTTCTAACTACCATATCTGTAGCTGTCCAAAGATATCTGAGGCAAAATTTCTGCAGATAGTAATGGTTTATTTTGCCGTATTCATCTGGTTTGTGGGATTCTGTTACTTGGGAAAACAGCTGTAGAGAGAGCATGTGGGCAGTAAATAAATATTATTTGCTGGTGATGAAAATGACAGTGATGTCGGAGTGATGGTCACTTGCAAGCACAGTTGAACAGAACAAATGGTCCAGAAAATAAATATAGGAACATTATGAACTGGATGTTGCTTTTGTAAATTTTAGCAGGAAACTAGTAACTTAAAGAATTAATTAAAGGAAAAAATAGTTCTCCTATGGTTTTTTTTTGTTTAGGGATTAAAATGAAATGACAGTACATATATAACACTTATTTCTAGTTACTGTTCTATGTTGTGGTCAAATGACAAAATTTTCATAAAACATTATTTCCAATTTTGCTAAACCAAGATAAAAATATTGTTAAAAAATCTTTTAAAATTTCCCTACAATCTACAATACTACAATCTAATTGGATATTTTTTTTAAAAAGACCAATATAAATCTAAGGTTAAACGGTAAACACTTCCACTGCTCCAGAAAATATTCCATTAGGGAATTATTAATCTAAAATGGAAAATAAGCAGGGTTTAAAGGATATGGCTAGCAATCAAAGTCTGAGCATAACCCTGTCCAATTTTTAATAGCAAATGCAATATTCTGATAATTCCAAAGCTACTGAAGCAAGACACAAACTATTGCTAAAAAGATTACAAAACTAATAGCAATAAGGTTCTTATGAAATGTTCACATTCTGAATATATTATCATTATTCTCTATAAAAGTACTCTATATCATGCAGTCTGGACTGCAAAGATCTTCCATTTTTATCTAAAAATTTTAATTAGTGAAAAAATATTTTAAAAATGATCAAGTTTCCAGAATCAAGTAAATGTCTGTAATTTAATTATTTTTTTTACATCTTGAAATTAACTCTCTTAAGCAACTTAACCCTTTGCACTCCGCTGTCCCCTCTCAGGGGACATTGGAATTCTAGCATATCACTCGGATGTCCCCTCTCAAGCACTAAAACAGTTGCATACAGAAAGAATAATACTACGCTTCTTGCGTGGAAAGATAAAAGAATTATTACCATGCTCACCAATTATTATAACACAAACCTACAATCTACCCAGAGAACATTA
>CM053594.1:309144332-309194947 GCA_028646575.1 Pseudocheirus occidentalis
ATGTTCTCAGGCAAACAATTTCACTTCTGGTACCTTCATGTTTCCTCAAATTTAAGAGAGGATTAATACTTACAACAATTATCTATAGTTATTCCGTCCACATTGCAACCTTCCCCATCATAGTTTCATGGGTTGGCATAAGAAATTAAATGGGGGGCGACTAGGTGGTGCAGTGAATAAAGCACCTGCCTTGAAGTCACTACTGATCCAGTCATTTGATACAACAAGTAACCTGTGATATCCATGTTGACTGCGTGGATGACTAAAACCCATTAAGAGCCACCATTGTTGTTCAATGTCTATTGGTTTCATTAAAAACTAATCAGCACTGAGTGCCCAGTGGGTCTGAGACAGCAATGTTACTTCCCATGGAGTTCGCAGGATATCAATCGAATGTACTACTTAAGCCCAACATGTTTAAACTTTGTTTGGAATTACCAAACCACACACTCATTTATTTTCCCAACTACAAATTACCCTCCTTTCAATGGAAGATTCCAAAACACATAATACATATATTTTAGGACATGCTTTTAGATAACTTCTGTTCCCCAACTGTTTCAAGTGACTCTTTTCCAAAAGTCTGTGCTTGCCCTTTTTTTTTTTCATTCTGTCTCTTGGTAATCTCACTTATTTCCAGAGTTTCATACACTACTTCTGCACAGATGATTTTCAGTACTGACCTTGCTTTTGAGGCTTTTGAATGCTATTTCTAACTTTCTATAGACTTATCTCCATTCAGATGTCACAATGGCACCTCAAATTCAACATGTCCAAATTAATGCTTGATTTGTCTTTTCCTCAAACCTGCTTCACTTTCAAACTTAATTATTTTTTGTGTGGCACTTCCATTCACCCATACTCCTACATTCAAAATCTTGGATTTATCACTTACTCTTCTTATTTCACATGCCTAATCACTTACTAAATTTCATTGACTCCACTTCTACAATATCTCTTTCATTCATCTCTTCCTTTCTATTCCCCCTGGTATCACTCTTGTATGGAACTTTCTTACCAGTCACTCATCATTAGAAACATTCAAGTAGAAGAAAAATGTCGAAAATACAGTAGAAAGTGTTACTACCTCATGGGGAGGGAGGAAGTCTGAACCATATAGCCTTTATGATCCCTCCCAGTTCTGCCTCATGATGCAAGCTCTCTCAGAAATGTTTTGTTCATCTTCTATTGCCCAGGATAATGCCATACTTATAGAAGATACTAAAAAATATTTGTTGAATGAATGCACGCATTATAAGATTCCATAAGATATAAATTAAGTATTAAGAAAAGAGCCTTTATCAAAGCAAGAGTAGCAAAGTAGCTGATGCTCTCGGCCTGAAAATTTTTCCAATATTATCAGTCATCTACATGGTTCCTACCCTGGTAACTATGAATGCTCCTGGTACTCTTCCAAAAAAGTAAAGCAAAAGGATAAGGGTTTTTCTCTAAGATCCTATCAAGAATCCTTGGAACATGTCCAGTCACATGAGAAGAGAATAAATTCAATCACTTTCATGCAGATTTTTGATCCATTTTTCTTAAAGGCTCTGCCAATAATAAAGGACCTACTTTGATATCTATCCATTCCAGCTTTTATGGAAATGATATCTATGATTCTACAAACTAGCTTTGCATCTCCCCAAATTGTATACCCTAAACATCAATGATTTTCAATGGGTTGTAATGGATAAACATTTGTAAAACATAAATGACCATATTTACTATAGGATTGGCCTATTTCCTCTCCTAGTATTTCTCCCTCTAAACTTGGATTTTGATTAAAAAAAGAAAAGAAAATCATGTCTTATTATAGTGTGTGATAACCATGAAGCCTCTGAGAGAAAAGAGCAAGCCCTGGCAGGTTACCCACCCCACCTCACCTCCAGCCAAGCTGCAGAGGCTTCGAGTGTGGGCCCAGGTAGGAGCAGCTTGTGTCTGTCACGGCTAAGCTGTCTGAGGATGAGCTTAGCTAAGTTAAGAACAACTCAACACCAGAAAGTTGGGCACTGGGTGACAGGTTTTGTTTGTTTGTTTGTTTGTTTTGCTATAGTAACTCACTAAAAAGTAGAGGGAATGAACTTATAACTGTGGAGAGTGTACACACACCACAGAAATTGTGGATCATTGAAATATTCTTATTCCCACTACTTTTAAATAAGTATGTGAATGAACCTACTATGTGCCAGACACTGTGCAAAGTGTTGGAAAATTACCTCTGCTCCCAGCAAAGGTCCTCCAGATAAGATACAATTAACAATTCCCATGAGGCATATATCAAAGGCATGGATAACAGAGAACTATACAGAAGGCAGATCTCTTTCTGTTAAATGACTTTCATCCCCTTTTCCCACTCCCTTCTCTAAACCTTGTCTGTCTACCTTGGGCTAATATGATAGAGATGATGATTCTTCAATACACCTCCAACAATCCAAGGAGGAATATCAAACCATTCACAAAGGATGAAACAATTTCTATTACTACTGTCTCTAAGTCAAAAGTGCTAAAAATCCCAAATCTTGGAAGGAAAGAAAATCCCAAGCAGATCCAAGTTAATAGTCAATCAATGAATATGCATTTATTAAACATCTATTGCTTCAGGCACTGGGGATACAAAACCAAAGCAATCAATTAACATGCATTTATCACAAGCTTACTATATGCAAAGCAGAGTGCTAGGTGCTGGTGATACAAATAAAACAGGAGAAAACTTACATTTTAATGATACATACACATTTCAGTATATACAAGGAAGGTACAAACTCAATGTAAAGTAACCTTACAAGGGAAAGAACTAGCATCCTGGGGGACTCAAAAACACCTCCAGCAAAAAGTGGCACTTAGTATAAGTACAGAAGGAAGCCAGAGATTCTAAGGAGAAGAGAATAAGAACATTTCAGTTGGATCCATTTTTGGAGGGAGAGGGGGGAAAGAGAGGAGAAACAGACTAGAGGGAGAGTATAACAGCAAGCAGACAAGAAACACAAAGTGAGCAGAAAAGAGGAATGTGTAAGAAGGATGAAAAGATAAGAAGCAGACAAGTTGTAAAGAGCTTTAAATGCCAAAGGGAGTACTTTGTATTTTTGTTTCCCAGATGTACTAGGGAACGGCTGGGGCTTACCGAGTAGGGAGGGTGGAATAGTCAGACCTATGCTTTAGAAAAATAACTTTGTCACTTTTATAATATATTTAAAAGGAATAGTGAATTGTACAGAATAGATTTGCAGTTTCATGTGCAATCAGCTGTTTTTTTCCCTCTTCTATTCTACTATGTTATGGAGATGCTTGTTTTATTTCTAAGTTCAGAATAAAATAAATAAAATTTTAAAAATTTAAAAAGTAGAAATATAATGTTGGCAGCTACACAGAGGATGGACTAGAGAGCAGACAGACATGATACAGACCAATTAGGAAGCTACTGTAAGAGTCCAGGGGAAAAGTGATACAGACTTGAAATGGAGAAGTGGCCACATGAGTGGAGAGAAGGCAACACACACAAGAAATAGTGTGGAGTTGTAACCCGGCAAGTGATTGGATATGTGGTCTAAAAGAGAGTGAGGAGAGAAGGACGACACCCAGGCCATGAACCTGGCTGAGTGGAGGATTGTGGCACCTTGGACAGTAACTTCTGACAGGTAAGTACAGAAGAGGCACGGGTTTGAGGGGAAGAGAATGTGTTCTGTTTGGAACATGCAGACTCTGAGATGGCTATGTGTAATGGCGATGGGAATATCATGGTGGTGCTACACTATGGGGTTATCCAGTTTCAAATTTCTAACAGATGTGGGATTACAGTTTCAGAGAAAAAAAAATCAAAGATGTATAAGGATGATTGAACTGCTGAAGTGTGTGATGTCACCAAACGAGAGAATATGAAAAGAAGAGAGAAGGGGCCAGAAGCTAAACTAGAAATATATCTAGAATTAGTGGGCATGGAATGAAGCTCAGCAAAGGAGAATGAGAAGGAGCAATAAAGACAGTGGAGGGAAGAAAAAGAGGTCATATGAACTCAGAGAGGAGAGAGTATTCAGGAGAAGAAGGTGGTCAACAGTGCCAAATACTGGAGGCCATCATATTAGCCAATTTAAAAAAAAAATCACTGGTAACTGGTGAGAAGAGCTCAAAGTGAATTAGGAAATCAGAAGTCACTTTAAACTGGGGGTTTAAAAGAGGGTGAGAAGAGAGGAGGTCAAGGCACTGAGCATGGTTCACTTGGGAATTAACTAAGAAAAGGAGTAATGAAATAGAGTTAAAGATGGCTAATACAGGTGGTATGATCAATTGATAAATTTTTGAGGATAAGGGAAATAAACATAATTGTGTACAACAGGAAAGAATAAGTAGATTGGGAGAGATTAAAGATGAGACAGAGACAGACAGAAAGGGAGGTGGGGGGAAGAAAGGGAGAGAAAGGAGAAGGAGAGAGCGAGTGTATGAGAACGGGGACAATCTGATGGAGGAATTGAAAGGGAATAGGATCAATGGTAGATGTATAGGGGCTAGCATTGACAAGAAGGGCCATTTCTTTAATAGAAACTAGTAAAGGAAGAAAACATGGGGGTTAACATCAGTTGTATATAATCAAGACAAGAGAAGAAAGAACTTGTAAGAAGAGGGAAAACTATTCAAGGAATGAGAGATGATGGGACTAGAGGAGAGAATAGTGTAGGGACTGTATGAAGGCATCAAGAATGGGAAATGATGACAGTGTAGCCAGCAAAGGGATGATGGGGGATGGGATAGGAGGTCATCATGAAGAAAAAGATTAGGAATAGTAAGGAATAGGGAAGGAAGAATGAGAAAATATGGGCAGATAATAGAATCATTGAGTTCTTGAGCTTAGAAGTGGAATAGTTGTGGATGATGATCAAATGAAGGGTATGACTATCCCTGTGTGTTGCTGAGGTAAAGTGAAAGTGTAGGAGTAGTTTGTGGTAATTTAGCAGATTGAGGAACTAGGAAATTAAGGTATTTGAGCAAAAATTAATGTTTATTTTGGACTCCCCTAGTATCAGGGCAGGAGTTGGAGTGGAGAGGGAGACTGAGGAAGGAATAGAACTTGCTAAATAAGGAGAGAGAAGATCTTGATGGTTGGTAGGCAGTTCCCACTAAGATCTGGATTGAGTGATAAAATTGGATAGTGTGAAAGAGAACTGAAGTTGCTGAGTGACAGCAGTAGAGAGAAAGTCTGGAAGTGGCAAAGGGAAGCAAGCCCTTTTTTCTGACTCCTCTACCATGGTCAATGAGTCAGGAAGTATGAGAAAAGGCATAATCAGTACCAGCCAGTACTGGTAAAGATGGGCAGAGATACAATGTCATTTGTGGGAAGAAAGGTGTTGCTAAGGACCAAAAAAATGGAAGACACAGGAGAAGGGCTCTAAAACTAAAAGACATTACTATCACTTGTGCCATTCACCTACTTTTTCCTTCATATTTCACAGATACATACTAAGGCTTCTCTGAGAATTCTGTCTTACCCTATTCAGAAATATATTACTGAACTAAAAGAATTATGTTGAATCCTTGGTTCTAAGGAAGTCTGCCACCAATTGATCAACTCTAGGTGATTATTGAAGATATGATTTTTAAGGATGTTTTTTTAAAAAGGTTACTAAAGAAAACAGTGGACTGATACCTAAATACTCATATAATTTCTTCTTAATCTTGTATTTCATGGAGAAAATCAGAGAAAAATAAGGGAAATGTGATTAATAAATATGGCATAACAGGCAGAAAAATTATAACTGAAGCCTTTACAAAATAATTCAGTTCTATGGTTTCTTCAGTGTAGCATTTGTTAGTTAATTAGAAAGTACCAGACTTTTCTCAATATCAGACATAATTATCTAATTCAAGAATATTAAATAAATACCTATTGTGTGCAAAATACTCATTGCTAGATAGGTACAATGATCCAACTGTTCCAAGTTTCTAAAACTCTGACCAGAGCTATATTTTAAAAATACACTGTCAGAGTAAACAATTATTGTTTACTGAAAGCCTCAGTTACAGATGAAACAGAGCCCTCTGTATATTACTGAATTCTAGGAACAGATAATAGTGGTACAAGAATGACTTGGGATATAATGATGACTTGGCAATCATTTTGATATGATTTCATTTTGTGAAAGTAATGGTCATGCAGGTGTGTTTTCACTCTTCAAGCTGACTCTGAACATCTGACCTTGGCCAGATGAAACCAAATTACACTACCACACACACATTTCATTGCCCTCGTTAGCTGTGGGTTTTTTTTTTTAATTCTGTGATTTTTAAGAATGGATATGACTTCAAGTAAATTTGCAAAACCTTGGGATAAATATATTGTGATACTGAGAAGCAGAATTATTCTAGAATCACAGAAATTCTCAAATGGAGATGGAATATGATAACATGGCCCTGACACATTTCAAATGCCATGAAAGGTTAAGGAATTTATCTAAGAGACTGAGTTAAATATAATTCAATGGTATGGGAAATCACCTGATTTAAATCTCATTGAATTTATGGGAGATAAGTAAAGTTAGACTTGGACAAAGGGACTGTTCAAAGGTATGCTTTATGTCCCATTTGGTAAAAATGTGATTTCATGATGAAGAATTAAAGAATGTGTCAAAAGCTTCTGAACTAAAATACCAAATCATGTTTGTTTATTTTCAAAAAGGAGAAACAGGTCATATTTATTTTTAAAATTATGGTTCATTATGCAAATTAATAAAGCCAATTATTTAACTGACCCAACTGAATCATATACCACTGTAGATGGTATAATTTATTATGAAATAACATACATTTGACATCCAGATTTGCAACTACATTATACTTCATAAAAGAGAGGCTGTGCATCTCAAAGTATTCCAGATCCTGGATGTCAATGTCTATATCTGACCAAATCTAAACTAGAGAAAGCAGAAGAAGGAAGGTATGATCACAACTACACGTGATCATTATCACTCTGATTAAGTGTCAAAGTGACTGACAGTACTAAAATGAGATAAATTCAAATAATAAAGAGATCAACGTGGAGCAAAATTGTTAGAGAAACCTTTTTGGAAAATATCAGGGTAGACCTATATAGGTCTTGATGAAGGAGAATGATCTGGCTAGGAGAAGGGGAAGCCAAGCAAAGTAAATGGTGGGAGTAAAGGCTTCTAATAAGCAATGAACACTGGACCAACAGACACTGGTTTGGCTGGACCAGAAAGTTCAAGCTAGGAACCTGGGTGGACTGGACAGACATCTCAGGATCAAATGATCAGGACAAATGATGGAGAAATTTTAATGCCAAGTCCCAGAAGTTTAGATTTTTATCTTGTAGGCAGAAAAGAGCCATTAGAGGTGTGTTGAGTTGGGGAGAATGAGATGATGAAGACACTGTTTCAAGAAAATTAAATTGGCAACACCACAGAGACCAGGTAGGAAGGAATGAGGGTGTGGACCAGGGTGGGGTCAGTGGGAAGGGAAAGGAAGAGATAGATGTGAGGGACATTTCCAAGAACAAAATCAGCAGGATCTGGTGACTAACTATACAAAAGGAATAAAGAACAAGGCAAGATTTGATGCATATTCAAATTCAACTAATATTTACTGTACCTGTACTCTACTGGAGCAGATCATTGTTAAAACTTCTTCTGGGAAGTGTTAATTTTAATTAAAGATGTGGTCTCTGCTTTCATGGTGGAGCTCATTTCCTGGTGCATATTCCAGTTAAGTGCTTTCCAAAACAAAGAGTAATGGAGGCAAAAATTAGCACCAATGGAGGAGAGTCATCCATCATTCTCAATATTGCCTTACTTCCAAGATCCCCAAGATTTCTAGTCACTTTGGGAACAAATGGGAAGTGGAAAGCATTGTAGTTTACTGAGGCATAACTACATGAAGGTTGCTTAGAAGGCATTTACACATAGGATACAGGGTAAGCCAACTATACACTAATTCAGAACTGTCTTATGTGACCAGGAAATTAACTGATCAAATAAACCTCAATTAAGTTTTTAAATACATTAGGAATAAGCAGCTAGGTAGCTCAATGGAAAGAGTGCTAGGTCTGGAGTCAGGAAGACTGGGTTCAAATCTGGTCTCAGACACTCACTAAGTGTTCGACTCTGGGCAAGTCACTTAACCTCTCTTTGCCTTAATCCACTGAAAAAGGAATTGGCAAACCACTCTGATACCTATGCCAAGAAAACTCCATATGGGGTCACAAAGAGTTGGATGTGACTGGAAAGACTGAACAAAAAAAATGTGCTAGACACCAAACTCAGGGGAGGTAATATAAGGAAAGTCAAAAAGAAATCCTCCTTAAAAAGGTTACATTCTAATGGGGGAGAGAAACATATAAATAAAGATACATGAAATAAAAATATATACGTATATAGGCATATGTGTACATATAATATGTATACGTATGTGTATATATGGATATGGATATATGTGCTTTGTGTGTGTATATAGAGAGAGATAGAGATAGAGATAGAGATAGAGATAGAGAAATAGAGGGGGAGGCTCTAGTAACTATGGTTAGAAGGAAAGGAAGGTGGCACATGGATTGACTCTTAAAGGAAGTTAAGAGGTCTAAGATGTAGGTGAAGAGAACAGGCATTCCAGTCAAGTCAGACAGCTATGTAAAAGCTGGGCAGAAGGAATATCATGAGAACGAGGGACAGCAAGTTGCCCAATGTGGCCAAATGATAAGAGTGCATGGAAGAGATGAGGGGAAAGGTTGGAGAGGGTTAGGTTGTGAGAAACTTTTAAGAGCCAAAGATCTTTATATTTGATCTAATAGGTAAGTTTATTGAATAGAGAGAAGACATGGTCAGACCTACACTTTAAGAAAACAAGTTTGGCTGTCCATAGAGGATATATTATTGTAGGGAGAGATAGGATACTGGGAGACCAATAAGAATGCTAGGATTATTAGTCTAGGAAAGAGGTCATAAGACCCTGAACTACAGTGGTAGCTTTGTGAGCTTAGAGAAGAAGACACATACAAGAAATGTTGTTGAGTTCTGACAACTAGATATGTAGTATGAGTGAGAGAAAGAAGTTGAGAATGACACCAAGGTTGTGAATCTAGGTGACCAGGAGGAATGTAGTGCCTTGGACAGTAACAGTTAAGTCTAGAAGAGGGATGGGTTTGGGGGAAAGATGAGTTCTTTTTTGGGGAGGGGACATGTAGAGTTTGAAGTAGCATTACTAAGAATTTGAGATTTCTAATTAGACTTTCCAGGCATAAAACACCCTATTTCATAATTTTTTCTTTGTAAACTATGAGTTATCAAATTACTATGAAGTAATCAAATCCTATGAAGTATTTGTAAACTATGAAGTATCAACTGTTTGCATGGTTTTGCAATCACTTTTAGAAATGCTGCAAAGCATGAATATATTCTTAGTAACAGAGTATTTGTTGATCCTGGAAATTAATTTTTAAAATTATTTGTAGAAATTCATTGTTATTTTCTATATTCTAACCTTACTCTAGGAACATACAAAGTAACTTACAATGCAGTGCAGCTATGACAGTGTTAGGCTGGATATGAAGATATCTTTTTAAAACTGATGATTAATGACCTCAATTCATTCACATCTTATGGGAATACAAGGATCTCAGTGTCAAGATCAAGATCCAAATTTGTGTCATGGATTTTTTTTTTTTTTACTTTTTAAATCTGAAATTTTCACTTCAGGGACTCCAGTCTCAATAGCAGGTGAAGGAAAAATCCTCAAATCACAAATTCTCAGAGAATTCCAAATATTCCATTTTAGGGGACCCTTTTCTTTAAAACAAGGACAACACATTGCTAGAGAAATCACACCCTTCATCTCCCTGCTACTTACGACTTTCATGGCTCTTTCTTTGCAATTACTCAATTTTGTTTCTACAATTTGTGTTTTATTTCAGAGCTCAACAACTGGAAGTGAAAAGAAACCAAATTTCTTTTCATCTTAAGTTAGTAGCATTTCATTTTTAATGGCATTTAATTTCATTTTTAATGAGATATCTGCATTCAGCAATGACTCAACTGTGTATTGCCCCAGGCTAGGGTGGATGAATCATAGAAAATAAACGGAAGAGACCCATTAGGTAATTTCACCCAGTGCCCTGCCAAGTCAAGGATTATTCCTACAATAAAATTTCTAGTACTTAGTTCAGCCTACTTTTATTTGCCTCAAAGGATGGAGCTTCCAATATTTCCCCTGTAGATTGCTCTATAATTTGTAGAGCCCACACTCAAGCAATTTTCCCTGCTGTTTTATTTCCATATCTGTTATCCTCATTCTGCCCCATTTCATAGCACATGGCTTCTACCTATCATCTAATTTTCAGTATATCACCTCACTTAGGCTCTAGAACTAGAGTTCTAGCCTAAGTTCTAGTTCTAGAGCCTAAGTTCTAGTTCTAGTTCTTGGAACTAGAAGTCTCTTCTAGTTCAAAAGGGGGAGGGGATCAAACTACATCAATCAAACCCTCTTAAAACTCTTCAACTCTTTGGCCCTTGCTAAAAAAATCAGAAACGGAAAAGACCCTGATCACTGCCTTCAACTTTCAAACACAAGTGCCTCTCATTTACATTCTGGTTTGTTATCCAGTCTAATTCTTTTCTCATTGCTTTCCTCTGAACTCCCTCCAACTGTTCCACATCTGGAATGAAGTTGCCCATAACTGGACACACACTGTCCTCGGTGTGGTCCCACTTGTCATGGTTGCTGTCTGATGCTGTCCCCTAGCTCCTAGCTGCTCACTCCCTTACCATATGCCTGTATACTTGACACTGCATTTTGAAGAAACCCATGAACAACAAATTCACTGGAGCTCTAGTATACAGGGAGTAGGACACTGATCTCACCATTACATTTTTTTTTTTTGGAGAGAGTAAGGTAGGGCAGTTGGGGTTAAGTGATTTACCCAAGGTCACATGGCTAGTCTTAGGTTAAGTATGTGAGGTCATATTTAAACTCAGGTTCTCCCGACTCTGGGGCCAATGTTCTATTCACTGTGCCACCTAGCCGCTCCACACCATTACACTCTAATGCCTTTTTCCTTTCCTATTTGAAGTCAATACATTTTGGTGCCTTTTATGAAGACTGCTTTGCTCTTTTGATGTTGAAATTAAGAAAAAGTTTTCCGTAAAATATTTACCAAAGTATGATAGGGTATTTATAATTTTTAGTTGTTCATTTTCCATGTCCATTTATTAACTGATTTAAATTCATTCCTTTCCTTTTGACCCTCTTCCCCAGTGCATCAAAAAAACAACATCTATAGTTTTATGGTTATTTCACATTACATGAGATACACACACACACACACACACACACACACACACACACACACTCACACACATACCCCCACCCACCACATTTTCTCCTCAGGTCGTCACCCCCCACCAGGGCATACTGGCTTAAATAGGGCCTGAGAAATACTAAAATAGTCTCCCTGCATTATTACTAAAGGTATTCCCCAGCAAAACCTTTCCATACATCCCTCACTTCTTCTCCCTCTAGTCACGGTGTATATCAACATCTCCTACCCTATCCTAACTTTCAGTTTCTCTTATGGAACATGAGTAAGGATGAGTAGGAATTTTCCAAAGTGCCCTGAGAGTGACCCTCGGTCTTTGGCTCTCTTTACGACTTGTCCCTTTAACCAAAACTAAGAAAACAGACATCCTCACCAAGCTAGCTAGCCAGGGTTGGATCCTTCATTTAAAAAACTACCAGAGATTTTGAATACGAAGCTGGAGCACTGCTACACTCAGCCCAATTCCAGATTATACACACATCTCTCACATGACTACTTCCCTGAACTGTTTATGCTCCCTTCATTTGCAGATACTTAAAATGGCCAACAAATTTTAATTTACAAATATTCGGAGGCGTTTTTTCTCCTATTAAAAAAGGTACTGCAGAAAGAAAATGTTAAACAATAGTCAAAAAAAGATTGAAATGTACCTTAATAAGTATTCAGGGATGGATTACTGCTTCATATCCTTTCTGTTTTGATAATCTTTTGCCACTTCATTTCTCATTGGTATTTTCAACAAATACAAGCATAAGAAGAGAGGATAAATTAAACTCAAGTCTTCCATAGCTGTTACTGACTCTCATGGCAATCCCATTACCTCAAAACCAACACTTTCTGCTATATTATCAGATGCAAGGAACACAAGCTCTTTATTTGGTTGGTTATTTTTTAAAATTACACATTAATAGCAACATTCAAAAATTCAATTGTTCATTCAAACAATTTCTTATACATTTACCTATTATGTTGTTTATCTTTAAAGTTCAATTCAAATGCCACCTTATTGATAAATCTTCCTGGATGCCATTTAGTAATAACTTTCCTTCTTCCTTCACGTGACTTAGTTTTGTAACTCAATAATGCAATTATTATGTAAAATTTCCCATTGTAGCAATTTTAATTTATGTCTCATCTCTCAAACTCAGAGTTTTAGTCTCAACTGAACTTTTTATTTTTCCCAGCAACTCTACACATGTATTAGGTGAAGAAAGGAATGTATAAGGCACTGTATTTGAAGCTATAAGGGTTATTTAGAGCAATGAATAAGACACAATGACTACCCTCACTGAATTTATAACATAGGAGAAATAAGATGTAAATAAATAATAACAAAATTAGGAAGACTGTAAATGCTAAGTGGCTGGAATGAGCAAAACGTTATGAAAGTTCAAGTGCTCAGACAGTGATCAGGAAAGGCTTAGAGCAATAAGTGAAATTTGAGTTGGGAGCTGAAGAATAAGTAGAATTTAGAAGGCAAAAACGGGAAGGGAGAGGTTATACTCCCATCAGAAGGAAAAGCATGAGAAAATGTACAAAATATCATATGTTCAATATTGTGTTGGTCCTGTGGGGAGATAGAAGAGAAGTAAATAACAGAGCCTAGGACTTAGTAGTGCTGAATAAACATGCTTAATTTGAAAAAGGACTTTTGTGTCAGGGAAAGGATTACAAAACAATAGAAGACTACATCTTCCCCTCCCAGATTTTTTTTTGACTAGGTAACAGAGGCCACTGTTTGCTTCCTTTCTTATCCAGCCACCTCTAGCTGCCCTGATCTGTATCTCACCACTGGACCCTGATGGCTCCGGAGAAAAAAGTGAGGCTGGTGACTTTGCACAGCCTAGCCTCACTTAAATCCAATTCACTTGCATGTCACCGCATCACCTTCCTGATGTCATGATCCTCTTTGAGAATGAGGGGCAAACAGCAACAACAAAACAATAAAAGACTACATAACTAAGTGCTAACTTAAGTAGCAAAGATTGTATTAATTGGGAGGGAAGGAGAAAGTTCTCTTAAAGAAGCAGGGCTTACGTTGAATTTTGGAGGGAAAGTATTTTATATGTTTTGAGAGAAGGGGAAACATAAGGAAACTCCAAGAGCTGAGATAATTGAGTGCCTCTTACATCTCTTGCATGAAAGACCCTGTGGCACATCCTATATGCAACCAGCTGCCAGATAATATCGATTCTCCTTCCTAGAGTTGGTATCTACCTGATAACCTCTCTTCTTCACCCAGACTGCCATCACTAGTTCAGGTCCTTATCACCTCCCACTTGAACTATAACAACTTTGTAACTGGTCTCTTGGCCTCCAGTCAATTCCCTCTCCAAAGGATCCAAGGTCTGTAGAAAAGCTGCCAAGAACTCTTCCTAATGCTAAGGTAATGACCCCATAATTCTTCTGTTCAAAAACTTTTTGCAGCCAGTGCTTCCAAGAACAAAAACAAACTCCTTAGCATGGCATTTCGTGCCTTCCACAGACTGAAGTCTGAACCAAACTTTCCAACTTTATTTCATATGACTTCCATTCAAACTCCCTTCACACAATCCAATTGTTTCCTGATCTTGTCCATCCATTTCCCATCTCTGTGCAGTTAGGCGAGAGGTACCAGTGCCTGCCATAGATCTCTTTTAAAATATTTTTGTAATTCAGTTCAATTCAATTCAAGAAGCATTTCTCTTCCATAAAGTTCATATGCCATCTATATGAAATCTTTCCAGACATAGTCCTTAGCTAAACAGATCTTGTCCACAAATATTCATAGAGCATTCTGTTTGGATTGCTCTTTTGTCCCACCACATTTTACCTTGCAGTACACTTGGTTGCATATGTATCATATAATCCCTAGCAGAACGAAAGTGAAAGAGCTTTTTTTGGGTTTATCTTGGTGTCCCCAGTACCTTGTATAGCCACTTGGACACAGTAAAAATTCAGTAAGTATTGAATCCGAAGTTGCTGAAAGGAGAACTCCAAGGCTTCTATCCTAGGAGTCTGAAAAGATTAGCTGAGAAAAGGAACTTGTTGGGGTGAGGATGGGGGAGACTCAGATAATGAGTTCAGTTTTGTGTACACTGAGTTTGAAGGTGATGACAAGAGATCCAAGTGAGGACATCCTATAAGTAGTTGGAAATAAGGGACTGGAGTACAGTCTAGCGGTCAGGGCTGAAGATGTTGATTTGTGAGTCACTAGCATAGAGGTGATAACTAAAGCCATATGAGTGGATGAAATTTCTAAGAGTAAAAAGAAAGTCAAAGGATTGAAGACGGTACCTTATGAAACACCTATCATCAAGTTTTGGGGGTAGGAGGCAAAAGAGATGCTAAGAAGAGAGAGGAAAGGTTAGGAAAGCAGAAGAAAATAAATGCATTATACTGTTACCAAGAAAAGGGGGAGAGTTTGCTATAAAGCTTCCAACATAATTTACACAAATGTTGATTTCTTCATGTGCAAATCTAGCTCACATCTAAGATTTACAAATTCACATAGCTCAACCTGCAGTTTAGATGGAAATTAAAATAAATATTCAAGCACTTTTTGTTGGGATCTGGGCTTAGATGAAAGCCTTTGCAAATAGCTGAGGCCATACCAAAGGGAGGTGCAGAAGTTCTTGTGGAAGGTTTGGGTAAATAAAAAAAAAAGCATCTCTCTGGGATGAATGAGACATTATAAACAGGTAGACGGTTTCCCTTATAAGTAAGAAAATGAAGAAAAACTGAAAAGGGACTATTAAGCATTAAAGGTAATGCCTAGCTTGTAGCAGGTCTCTAATAAATGATTGTTGAGTGACTTTTTGATCTATTATTTGTTTGTTTAGTTTAAAGTTTCCTTTCGTTATTATTCTTCAGTTGTTTCAGTCCTGTCCAGCTCTTTGCGACCCTATCTGGGGTTTTCTTGGCAGAGATACTGAAGTTTGCCATTTCTTTCTCCAGCTCATTTTACAGATGAGGCAACTGAGGCAAATGGGGGTAAGCGACTTGCCCAGGGTCACACTGCTATTAAGTGTCTAAAGCCTGATTTGAACCCAGGTCTTCCTGACTCCAGACTCTGTGCTCTATGCACTGTACCATCGAGCTGCCCTAAAAATAAAGTGGCTGTTCAGTTGTGTCTGCCCTGTGGGCATAGTGACCATAGAGTTTTCTTGACAAAGACAGTGGAGTGCTTAGTCATTTCCTTCTCCAGTGGATTAAGGGAAACAGAGGTTAAGTGACATAAGTGTCTGAGGCTGGATTTGAACTCAGGTCTTCTTGACTCTTGGTTCAGCACACTATCCACTGAGCCACCTAGCTGCATCCTAGGAATTTTCCCCACAAAATCTCAAATAAGCAAAATATGGCAATACAGACTGAAAGCTGGTAGAACTGCAATGGAAAAAAAATATATATATAAAACTAACAATGGTACATAAATGATAATGGACAACAAAGGTTTGGGCTTTCTAAAGTGTAAAAGTTATAATGTGATTTATGTGAAATTATAAAACAAAAACCACTCCTCCCCCCCACAACAAACAGCTGCTAGGATCTACTGAGAGAAAAAAGAGGTGGCATCTCAGACACAAGGTTCAAGGTTCCTCCTTCCTTACTCAGAAAGGAGAAACAGGGTTAGAACAGAGTCATAAATCTGATTATTTAATACCTGCAAAAGACATACACTTTTAACTTATCCATGACATATATGCATGTAGCATGCCTAAAAAGAACTGGGTACTATCCAAAAAACCTTATACAATAAATGCGAAAAAGAACTGGGTACTATCCAAAAAACTTTATACAATAAATGTATTTTTCAAATATTTTAACAAAATTTTGATGCTGTAAAAGGTGATGTGAACAAGAAACAGGAAAAAGAAAAGAGGAAGGCACAAGAACACAAAAGAACCTACTTTCCCAGCCTTATCTCACATTAAACCGTTATGATTATTTGACACTCAAGTCAAACTGGAATTAATAAATGACCAAGATTTATATTGTAAGCAACCTTTTAAGAGGACATCTATTACCTTGTTTACTGACCATGCCCTTGCTCTGGACACAGTCGTGTGTCTAGAGTGTCGGTACTCTATGGTAGGGACAACAGCTGGCCGCTGCAAGGAGAGACTTAGGGTCAGGCCACAATTCTAACAAAAACTGTTCCTGGGATCCTTGGCAAGTCACTTCCTCTTTCCAGGCCTGTTTAAGTGGTGGGTGGGCTATATGAACATTAAAGTTTGAACAGATAGATATATGGATATATTCAGCTTAAAGGAAATTCCATCATATTGAACTCCAGAGAAATAAAAGACAATGAAAATGATTTAATGAAAATTTAATAGGAAATACACCAGGCAGACTTTTAAAGTTTAAGTTTTTAAGCTCATGGAAAGTCAAGTTGGAAAGAGCAATCTTTGAGAGACAGTGTGAGATAGTCATTTAAACATTACTTAAAATCTCTGAGCATCTTTTTCCTCATTGATAAAGTGGGTGGCATAAGAGCACTAAGATAGGGGCGGCTAGGTGTCGCAGTGAATAGAATATCGGCCCTAGAGTCAGGAGGACCTGAGTTCAAATCCAGCCTCACACACTTAACACTGACTAGCCATGTGACACTGGACAAGTTACTTAACCTCAATTTTCCTGCTTTCTCTCCTCCAAAAAACAAAAACAAAAACAGACTGCATTAAGTCTTTTGGGTCTATCCTGTGGACAATGAGCACTTTAGAGACTTCAAAGTGCTATACAGTAACCATTATTATTATTAACCAATTTAAACAAAAACAATTAAATAATTATCCTCCTTCCAAAAAGGATCAAGAATATATGTAAAAGTTTTAAACTCAGAAAGGCTTTTCGTAGGGAATCCATGAGTCAGATATTGAGACTGACATAGAATATAATTGAGAAAAGATTAAAATAAAAGTGAAAATAGATAGAAAGAGAAAGACAGATAATAGATGTATGTATGTATGTATGTATGTATAAAGAAACTGTGATAAAAACCATAGATACAGTACATCTGGAACACATCCTATGTGTTCCCACCTCTGCACCTCTGCTTATACCAGCAGATAAACCTTGCTTTATACATAATAGTTGTATTTTAGGAAAGATGATTATTAATTAAATATTTTTTAAACAAAATTTAAAATTCATTATTGAAGATTAATTTAAAACTCTGAGAAATATATTTTAATAAGGACATTTTATGACAGGAATAATCAACCCCTTTATTAATTTGTTAGGCAAATTGAAATACATTTTTGCAAAATAAAAACTAACCTTTCAGGATGATATCTATCCCACTAATTGAGGTACACACGTTCTACTCCACTTGGCAAAAAGGACAGGAATTTGGGTAGAGTACTATATGCAAAAGTACTATATGATGTTAGTACTGAGGGCTAACAAAAAAACAAACAAAACTATCTTGGCAACATGGAAATAGACTGCTGAAGGAACCTGGTAGCTATACTATTTTCTGGCAATACTGCTGTGCTGATATCCCAAGCTCTGAGGCAAAGAAGCTTGAGAAATCTGGATTTTTATTTTGCTGTCAGCTGCTACTAGTGTGCTCAAAGTACTTCTGAAAGGATATAGAGGTCCCTGCTTTCTACGATACCCCAATCAAGCAGGGGTGGACAGGACAAAAGGGACCTTGTGTTTTCACTCTAGAGACCTGTACGGTAGGATACACTTCAACTCTATGAGGCTGAGTCATTCGCTGTAACCCAAAGTGCTGACCTGAGACATCACATAAAATCTTGATACTTATTAAACACACACACACACACACACACACACTGCTGAAATTTACACTTCATATGTGCAAAATACACTGTCTCTCTACAGAGGTATTTCTATTTGAAATAATCCATAGATCTTTAAGGCAATATATTTCTGATAGTCCCCAGATTCATGTTTAATAAGTAACTGATAGAGTCTGTCTAGTCCAACTCATAAATTAAAGGAATCTGTATTAAAACATAGTTGAAAAGAATGCTAGGTTATATTTCACCTTTATTTCAATCTTACTTTTATGGATATTTATTTAGATAGCATGACCCTGACCTTTTGAATTCCTACTTAGGTCTTAAAAGCCCAAGTCAAAAGTTACCTCTTCCAAAAAGCCTCCCAAGATCCAGTTGGTTAAGTACTTCTAACTCAAGATCTTAGCTGGGGGCTTTTGTGTAAGACTTAAATACAATTATCATTCAGGCAAACAAGTTCACAGATCTCAACTGTAAGTCCCTCAAAGTTCTCCCAGCTGCTATCTTAGCCTCCTAATAGTATGTAAGCACCTTAAGGGCAAGGACTCACAACTCATCTAAACCTAGTATCTCGCTATTTGCACAGCATATGCATACATCAAGTATCTAAAAAATACTTGCTAATTGATTGTTGGAGAGCAATTTAACTTGAACCACAAGATGAGAGAAAGGCAACAATCTTCCCAAATGACACCTGGAATTTTATGTTATATGTAGATGGTGTGATATTTGTGGTTGCTGTCTTTCATGCTCAAAGATGACCAAAATGACATTACTATAGTAGGGTCAAGGTACATTGTGTCCACCTGTGGCAATCAGACAAAGAGGAGCTCAGAAAGTCAGAAGTTTCTACCAAAGGTCAGGCACGAACAGTCCATATGATATTTGGAATGGAGATCTCTTTAAATTTGTGCATCTGGTGCTTCTTTTGAGCACTGCAATTCTGCTTTGCTCATAGACAACAACAGTGCCTTCTCTAATGCAGGCACTGTTGGGCAGTCCTGTGCCAGTGTCTTCCATGTCTCACAATCCATACTAAAGTTCTTCAGAGAGACTTTGTGTCTTTGTAATGCTTCTTTTGACTTCTGTGTGAACACTGGCCTTGTGTGAGTTCTCTGTAAAATAGGTTTTTAGGCAAAGGTATGTTTGGCATTGAAACGTGGCCAGCCCATTCAAGCTGCACTCTCTGCAGCAGAATCTGAATGGCTGGTAGTTCAGCTCAAGAAAGGATACCAATGTCTGGTACCTTAGCTTACCAGGTTATCTTCAGAATCTTCGTTAAACAATTCAATGGAAGCAATTCAACTTCCTAGCATACTGCTGGTATACTGTCCAGGTTTCATAAACATACAACAATGAGGTCAGCACAATTGTTCTGTAGACCTTTAGTCTGGGAAGTAGTCATTAGGTTGTTCCCTCTCCCACACTTTCCTTTGGAGCCTCTCAAATACTCAGCTAACTCTGGCAATGCAGGCATCAATCTCATCATCTAAGTGTACATCCTTGGAAAGTATACTGCCAAAGTAAGTGAAATCATCCACAGCAAAGAATTTCTCCATTTGTTATAACCAATGGTTCCACATATGGATGTTCTGTTCTCTTGGTGCTGATTGTCAAGCCAAATTAGCACAAAGCAGTAGAGGACTGAATCATACTCTGTTGCATCTCAGCCTCAGAGACTGCATTGAGTACACAATGATCTATTAACAAAAAGTCATATGCCAACTCTTCCTCCACTTTAATCTTGGCTTGTAGCCTTTTCAAATTAAATAATTTGTTGTCAGTGCAGTCACTACCCACCTTGGTGTCCTTTTTATCCTTGTTGAACATGGCTACAAACATTATGCTAAAAAGCAAGCACACAGCCCTGCTTCACTCTCCAAGTGAATGGGGAAAGTATGAGACTATCATCCATTATCCAGAAGTATCCATGCAAGAATGTGTCATGGAACTGGTATGCAATACTGATGAACTTCTCCAGGAAACCAAATTTTTGCCATGATCTTCCATCTGATACTTAGAATGTCATTGCATAAGGTCAAAAATCAATTTACAAAAAGTACTGACATATAGCCAGAAGTAGATAAGATATCATGCTATGCATTGGTTCAATAGGAAAGCCATAGATTATTATTACATGTCTTGTTATGACTGCTAATAGCACTCTCTTCCAGAAAATACAAGCATAATTTGAGGACACACTGAAATCTTCCTGCTTCTTTTTCTTTCAAAACCAAACCTTTATTCTTTCTTAATTCTTCTTTTAAACAATGTGCCTTATTACTGTAGTTTAGTTGTTTTTCAGTCATGCCGTACTCTTCAAGAACCCATTTCCAGCTTTCTGAGCAAATACGGGAGTGGTTTGCCATTTCCTTCTCCAGTTCATTTTACAGATAAGAAACTGAGGGAAACAAGATTAAATGACTCA
The DNA here is from genome assembly GCA_028646575.1 of Pseudocheirus occidentalis. Lineage (NCBI taxonomy): Eukaryota > Metazoa > Chordata > Mammalia > Diprotodontia > Pseudocheiridae > Pseudocheirus > Pseudocheirus occidentalis. Next base: position 309,164,815 of record CM053594.1, read on the forward strand.
TCCAGGGTCACTTAGCATATCAGGCCAGGTATTCTATCAATTGCATCACCTCGCTGTCCCTACATGATGTCCTTACATTTCTATTTACCTTCCACATAACCTGTTGCAATTTCCAAATACCTCAGATACTTTCAAATTCTTAAATCCCATGGAATAGATTAGTGACTTTCAAATGTTTAAGTCTGAGACTCTTTTTAAATACTAATAAAGTTCAGGGATCCTTAAATGAAGTAGATGTAATATTGGTGTTTGTACACTGAAAAAAAAAATGCAACTGGAGGTGGCTCACTTGAAATAATCCCTAGGGTCCAAAGCTCATGGTTGGAGACCAGTGAACTCAATAACAGAAATCTTTCATCTGTGTCATATCATTTCTTAATTAACTTCCTCTTCCTATTAAGGAGTCATCGACTGGACATTTTAAAAGTTTGTTTTCTCAGTCTGGTTTTAAGTACCACTAAACTCTGACCTCTTTGGCATGTTCATTCTATTCTGCTATCATCTGCCTCATTATTTTGACTGTCTATCCCCTATATTTCATTTTTCAGCTTTAATAACTGCTTCTCTGTGGCTTTCTAAGCACCTCCTTCATAATTCTGGGCAATCACAAACCCATCAAACAAAAAACCTAATTACCCTCAGGTGAAAGAATCAGCCATTATAATTAGTTCAAGTTAGGATCTGGTTAAATTCAGGATTAGCAATGAGTACATTTACTCAGTACCAGTGAAGCAAACAAACCCAAACAGCATGAAGTTACAGAAAATGCCATTCAATTATGTTAAGTGTGGCATTCTTTTAATCAACAAGACACAGCAGTAGCGTGTTACCGGCATGGGTTAAAAACAACACATTTCTAGTGGCAATGTGCCCAGTCTCAAGAATTTTGTGGTTCAATGAAACAAGACAGTGAAGAGATCCCAATACTATCTGGTGGGGGCAACAGCAATGTGCTGATTGAGGATGAATCAGAAGAACCCAAGTAAGGGGTCACCATAATTTAACCACAGTCATTTAAATTTCAATACATCTCCACCAAGGCAACCTTGAAGTCAAAGTAAGGAGAAGGAACTACTTTAGGTCTCCCTACAATTTCCTTCAACCAAATGGACCTACTGTTGATTAGTCTTCTATAGCACGCACATTTTAGTTCACATAATGAATTTGGGGGGGACAGGACCCTAGAAGTCTTTTGCATTGCCAAGTTCATTTAGAAAGTTAGGCTTCTGACTAATGCAATGATGCAATGTAACAATACCAAATTCTTTCATAATATTTAGGAGTAAGTGATTACTTGTGGAAACTGTAATGTTTCCTAACAAACCAAGTGTTTCAGGGACAGACCACCCAAATGTATTATTATATAAAGATGTCAGTTACATAATTACATGAGAAAACAACACATTTTACTTTTTTTGTTTTTTAACAAAAATTATCCTCTCTAGGGATCACAAGCTGAATTAGCTTCCCAGCAAAGTACCTCCTAAGGCTCCAATTATCTTAGAAGCATTTTAACTTGAACCTTGATAATGTACATTTAACATGAGGAAAATGAAAATACTCTTTCCTCTCATCTCCCCCTCCCCTCATGTCTGTTCTGGCTTTGTTGAGACCACCAACAGTGACAACTCATTTCCAAAATTCAAGTCAAATTTAAATGTAGACCATACTAGCGGTTTTACTGTTAATTTTTAAATTTAATTTTTAACAGTTGTTTTAGAGATAAGGGCATTATTGGATCTACCTAAATGAAAATCCTACAACATTTTCATAACAAATGATAAATGATGCTTACAACATGATCAGACATATTTTAGACATTTATGCATATGGTTGTATCAGTTGCATTTAGATCAAATTATAAACATTTATATACACAAGGTACATGCATGATAAAAAAAATCTCTAATAAATTATTATTCTTCTTACTCATGGAGAAAACACTGAAGTAAATGTTTATTTTAAACACTGTATGCCTCACTACATGTGTTTTTCCAGTGTTTTGAAATATTCACACCCACCAAGTACCAGAGAAAAGTGTTTTGGTAGAACTGTCCAAATTTGACAAATAGCTCAGATACGAAGAACCTACACTCAAGTGCTCAGTAGATCAGACAGAGCCCAGACACAGAGGAATGTAGGCAAGGTTGGAAAAATTTTACCTGAGAAATACCCTTAAAAAAAAAAAGAGGCCTTCAGTCAGAAAATTGAACAGGAAATTAGAGTGGTATTTTTTTAAAAAAAGTATTAGATAGGAAGCTTTAAAAAAAATCTTTCTTTAAAAGTTAGTTAATATCTCAGCCTATCCAATACTCCATGCTTTTTTTTCTTCCGTTGTTCATCATACATAGGAAGATATTCCTTCCCATGCTCCATTTTGAAATCTTTTCCTTTCTTAAAACTCACCATTTCTTCCATAAGCCCATTTCTCATCTCTCCCAACTCTCTCCTTGATTTTTCCATAGAATTACATATGGCTATACCCCTTGTACTATTTCTGGGTCCAGATCTGTGATTTCATTGGTGCAGGAACCAGCCAAGACAATGTTTCTCCTACCGATTTAGATGGTTTGCAACTTAATTGTCTTAGAAAGTCAACTGGAGCACTGAGAACTGCCTGGGGTCACATGGTCAATGTATGTCAGGCTTGAGATTTGAACTGTTAGGCAAGAATTATATTCACAACGTCATACTTTCCGTGATAATCTAGCCGTATTCTTACCATAGTCTATGATACATAATAGTTATTTGTGTAAATATCTTACCTTCTTCAACCCCTGTTCCCTATATATTAAGTTAAGCTCTGAGAGGGTAGAATGAGAATGTGTTGTTGTACTTTGCCTTTGTATACTCAATACTTGGTAGAAGCAGTATAAGTGCTTGTTTAAACACTGGGCTGAATCTACCAAGATGAAATTTTAAAAGTATACATTATTTTAGATGGGGAGTAAAAATACTCAGCTTCCTAAGTAAAAGAGGAAGACAGTGTGGCTAGTAAACAGATCTTCTGAAAAAGATGCTAGGGTTTTAATGACCTGCAAATTTAAGATGAATCAATAATGAGAGCTTAAGCTAAGAAGGTTAATGCAAACTTAAGCTTCATTGAAAGGCATAATGTCCTGGATTAGGGTGATGAAAGTCTTAATGTATGTACTTTGACCAGGTTGTGTACCATGTCTGGAATACTGTGGCATGATTTAGATACCTGGGAATTGAAGAATCTTAGTGGTGGGAGAGACTTTAGAATTTATCCAATCCAATTCATTCTTTATCAGGAGTCTCCCCTATAGCATCCCTGGTACTACCTGAAGATATCTAGTAATGAGAAAGTCAGGACTTTGTGAATTGGCACAATTTGCTTTTGGCTACCTCCATCTGTTAGAAAGGTTTTCCTAAAATCTGCCTCTCTGCCAATTTCTAACCACTATTCCTTGTTCTGTCATTTTGAGTCACACAGAATCAATTTAATCCCTTCCTGACACCATCCTTTCTACAGGACAACTCTTCAAATACTTTTAAGACAAGTACTATACCCCAGGGGGGAAAATATTTTCTTAAGGTTAAACAAGCTCAGTTCCTTCAATTAATCCAACATAAGGCATGATTTCCAGTTGGTTATTCATTCAGCAACGTGATCTACTCAATACTTAAAAAGGTTAAAGGAAATATTGCCCAATCCTAAAGAAAATCTAAGCTTCCTTCTCTCTCTATTAATTTTCCAGTCAAGATTATTTATTGTTTTCTTTATAGCAGGTTACCATTCTAATATTAATATCTTGTGTGTGTGTGTGTGTGTGTGTGTGTGTGTGTGTGTGTGTGTGTGTGAGAGAGAGAGAGAGAGAGAGAGAGAGAGAGAGAGAGAGAGAGAGAGAGAGAGAGAGAGATTCTAGGTCACTCTCAGGACCAGGGAAGAACAAGGTCTAGGAGTGTTCCACCACATTGTATCTCTATCCCTTGCTGACTCCTACTTCTGAAGCCCATTCCACCCTACCCCCAGCCGAAACTAGGAGCTTGGCATGGCTCAAGATTTGTTCCATCCCTCCACGGTGACCGTAAGTTCACATTATCCCAGCTTTCATATGGGCCCAGGAGCTCCTTAAGTAGGGTGAGGGTGGTATCTCTACTCTACCACTTCAGTTCTCCAGCTATCTCTTCCTATCTCTATGTGATGTGTGGGTCTCAATTTCCTCATCTGTAAAATGATGGGGGTGAATTTGAGGACTGGAAGAGTCTCTTACAGTGCTCAAGAGCTATGAGCCAATGATGCTCCCAGTGAAACCAGTTTTCTTTTCCTCAGGAAAGTTTTACAGCTCTTAGAATGAAAAAGCCTGGGCCAATGTGCTTCTGAACTATTTAAAACAGCTCCAGATCTTTTACAGGTCATCCCCAAAGCATTATTTAACTGGTACTATCTCCTGAAGGCCAACTCCCTTTACCGTTTTTAACCTAATTCCCTAGGTCCCCATCCTTAGCTGATTTAGGAAGAATGGATTCCATGATGTCTTTACTGCCCCAGAGTGAGATGGAGGCCAAGTGCTGCCCACATGCTCGGCACCTCCTGCTCTGGCTTTTTAAGAGCGGAGAAAAATCCAATTACTCCTTTACATTTGCTTCTTCAAGCCCTATCATCCACCTCCAGTGACTAGCACCAGGCCTCACAAATTGCTGCTGAAGGCCCAGAAAAGCCTTAAGATAACACTAGGAACACTAAAAGGCTTCTGGCAACCGCAAATGCTCACCTCCTTATTACACAAATGTGCTCTTAGCTTCCATTTTCCACTGTCCACCTCCACTTCTACTGTAAACTCCCATGTAAGCTTCTAATTTCAGCCTCTATCCTCTAGTCTTTCTTCACTATAACACTAGTATCATGATTAAAAATATGAAAATTGTCAAAACAGTATCTTACCACTGCTACCCTTCTGAATAAAGTCTAGATTTCATCATCTCAAAAATTCCCATTCTGTCCCTCTAATTTGAACAAAGCTACATTTTTCTGTAATTTTCCAGGAGGCAACAAACTTTGCTGCAGCAGAGAATTCAGAAATACACACACGTAGAACAGAAGGGCCCTTGGAGACCATATAATCCAACCATGCTCGCTGCCCTGCCTTCTGCGAAAACCAAGAAGAACACAAGATAAATACCTATGATCATATACATATACATACAAAGTCACATGCATATATGTGCATCTATACATATAAGCAAACATACAACTTTAGAAATGGAAATGCCGTTACAATGTTTCTAGCATATCTCCTCTTATTTTATTAAGACACCAAAAACCTAGGGAGAAGAGATTTCCCCCCCCATTATTATGTAGTAAGAAAGGGAAGTAGTTAGAACTGCTATGCCTCCTAATATGCAGTTTACCGTTACACCACACTGCCTGATAAGATGGGAAAGAAGGGAAAAAATTTCAGATCCATGTTAACTGGATTAATCCATCCGACTTAACTGCGGTGTCTCTAGTGTCTCTAATCAGAAGACTTGCATTCAAATCCTCCAGATTTTACTACTTGCTGTCTATGTGACACTTTTAGGCAAGTCTTCTTGTTGCTGTTCAGCTTTTCCGTTGTGTCTGAATCTCCATGATTCCGTTTGGGGTTTTCTTCGTAAAGATACTAGAGTTGTTTGCCATTTCCTTCTCCAGCTCATTTTATAGATGAAGAGACTGAAGGAAACAGGGTTCAGAGACTTGCTCAGAGTCACACAGCTATTAAGTACCCGAGGTTGGATTTGAACTCAGGAAGATGATTCTTGTGGATTTCAAGCTTGTCGCTCTATCCACTGCACCACATAGTTGTCCTGATGAAGCAAGTCACCTAATCTATTGCTGAGCTTCAGCTTCTTCATGTGTAAAATAGGGCAGCTGAACTAGACGAACTTTAAGATACCTTTGGATTCTAGATCCTACGATATCATAGGCAGATTCTCTAAAAGGGAAGAGGCATTTTAAATGTTCAGTCAATTGCAACTTTGGTCCCTAGGGAAAGAGCATGTGAAAAAGTGGAAAGAATATGGAACTAGGTTCTTCTCTGGGTTCTAGTTTTGGTGCTGTATTACCCTGGGCAATTCATTAGGCCTCAATTCCTTCATCCATTAAATAAGGTAAGTTCCAGCTCTAACGTTAGGTTTGACACATCTATGAATAGGCCTGCATTTATTATTTGCAAGCTAGGGCCATCTTTTTTTTTACCCTATCCCTCTCAAGCTATTAAGATGCCATGTCTTTCCATAAGAGGAAGAATCTAAAGATACCCACAAGAGCAGGCAAACTTTCACTAAATTTAGCACAAAAACAGTATTTATAGGGAGGATGGCCGGTCTCAGTTATACAATTTCTCTTTTTATCTTTTGACTGCTTTTCTCTCTTGTCCCTCTCATATCTCTTCCTTTTTTTAAACCTCTGTTCTATTCATTTATACTCCCACTTATACTAATTGTGAGAGTACAAGATGTTTATTTTAGGGTTAGAGAAATTTTATTTAATGCAATTATTTGGTCATGTATGTTTGAGAGATGCTACATCCATATGGAGATTCCTTCACAGAACAGCCACCCTATAGGAAGGAAAAAAAGACTGTACAGGACAGAGAAGAAAATAAAGGAATCTTCCTTTAGCTTTATTTGCTCTAATACAGTTTTCTTTAATTTTCCCTGCACATATCCTTTCCTGATGAACTAATCAATGGGAAAAAGGCAAATTCCAAATTTTTTTTTTTGGTCAAATTGCTTCATTGAAAATAAAATAATTTCCAAGTCCTTCTCCTTGGTCCATCCTTTTCTGGCAACATCTAACCAACATAACTATTGGCAAATTTTTTTTGGAGGGGGAAGACAAGGCAATTGGGGTTAAGTGACTTGTCCAAGGTCACACAGCTAGTGAGTGTGTCAAGTGTCTGAGGACACATTTGAACTCAGGTCCTCCTGACTCCAGGGCCAGTACTCTATTCACTGCACCACCTAGCTGCTCCATAACTATTGTTAGAAAAGTTTTAGAAGATAGAACTAATAACTGGAGTGGAACCAATAAACCTTACCAGTTAAAACTCCTCTCTCAACTACATTATAGAACCATGTGTGTAATAGGCATCTAAAATCATTACAACTGCCAGTAAATTTTCTACCCATGGGGCTTCTTTTGCTGAACACCATTCAGGTAAATGGAAACTTCTCCCTTCCATTCAAACCATGTATCTCCTGACCATTAATATTCTTAAAAAAACCAAGTCTATATCCATCTATTCTTCCCCAGCAAAATGAAAGATGCACCTCAGTGTTGAGCTACATTTAATTTTATTATGATTGTGTTCCATTCTCCAAACCTAAACTGTATACTTGCAAGCACTTACATAGCAGTTACTTCAGGGCCATCAAATCTGCATAAGGAAGGCAAACACTGCAACTCAATAGATTAAAATGTAATTGGGAAATGTTTAACAAAATAAAAGCACAACACAACAAAGATAATGTTGGTTTGTGGTCTTCTAAGTCAACATGTTTCCCAGGACAGGGATCTTTGTGCCTGAGTTACTCAATAAAATATTATTCATAGGTTGATAGAAAAAAAAGTAGCTCATAAATATATAGCACTTACAGTTTCCTGAAGACTATGTGAGAAAGCAGTGCATTATTCAGTCCATTTTACAGAGGAGGACATTGAGGCTATGGAAGATTAAATAATATGGCCAAAGACATACACCTAGTTGACCTGGCTTTGAGATGAGCAACTACATCTTCTTGAAGGAAGCTAACATTTCTCTACTACATTTCTCTACTAAAGAGGCAAACAACTATATTATTTGCTATACTTTTTAGTGAAATCAAATAATGAAATTATTTTGGTTATGTTCTTTGTTTCCTTTTTCTTTTAAAGAGATTTTAGGGTTTTTTTTTTAACTTTTTAAACTGGCAGGGTGCTAGATTTCCTTCTAAAGGTTCCTCTTCCCTACCCCATGCTGGATATTACTCCATAACTAAAATTAACAAATGGTTCCCAAAAAGAACTCCACAGAGCTTTTTTCTCAGAGGGAACGAGTGGGCCACCAGCCTCTGGCAACTCAGGAGTAAATTACTCAGTTCAAATTTCACACTCAGATTCCTAGCATTGTTACACCTTGTTCTACTGGTAGATCATCAGACTGGCCCATTTAAAGCTCATTTAAAATCACTCAGAAAGAATATGATTTATTTCCCATGAGACAAATCATAACATTTAATTTAATCAGAGCTCAAAACTTAAGGGCACAGAAAACTATGCCATTGTTTAGCTAGCGTTATGATAAGATAAATTGTCTATTGGTTGGAAAATAATGATTAGATCTTTTAGGATTGCAAATAATTTTTGGTTCAACATTTTGGGGTTTTGGGAGAGGGGGAAGAACGTGTCCCAAAGTGCTCTTCTTTCTGATTTCAATATTTTTTTAAGTAGTTCCACCATTCATTCATCTAGTCTCCCATCTTTATAGGAACTGTCTCGGTCTTGATATTTTGGACTCTTCTTTCTTTTTACATTGCTCACATCTAATTAGTTGTCAGTTTCTATCAATTCCAATTTTGTGCATATTCAATTCCTACTCTATTTCTACCACTACTACCCTATTAAAGGGCCTCGTTTTCAACTACCTGGACTATTTCAATATCCACCTAACTTGTCTTTCTTCACTTTAAATCATCCTTCTTACTGTTCCAAGGCTGATATTTCTTTTACATAACTCTAATCAATGAAAAGATGGTCCCACAGAGAGAGAAGATTCAGAAGCTCTCATCTCCCTGCCAATCCCATGCCCACCAAGCCCAATGACTGAACAATGTTTCCTACTACAGGTACCATTTCAAGGTAACTATCATTTTCATTCCTGAGACTTCTCTTCTTCAGACTAAACATCCGCGAATTCTCATATACCATGTTTTAAATTCCTTTGTCATTATAGTAAATACTCCTGAAAACAGTACTTCAGTTGTGGCCTGATTAGGGAAGACTCTCAATCTCAATGTAGTTTAAAACAGACTTAGTTTTTCTGATTGTCAAGGCACACAGTTGACTCTCACAAGCTAAAGACTTAGGCTATGCAAGTCAATGAAGACCCAAATAAAGAATTAAGACAGTCCTTATTCTCAAGGAGTTTCCAGCCTACAATATATATCAGGAAGAAGCATACAAGGAAAGGAGCTTTAGTCTGAGTGGAGTGGAGTCATTTAGTCTATAATAGACTGTTACCCCCCTGTTACTGTGGCAATGGCAAAATTGATTTGTTTATTACTTCTAAAGCAAGAGGTGCAAAAGGATAGGGGAGTGTTATACAAGTGACCACAGAACAGATATCATGATTCCTAGGTGCTGGATGGAACAAAGGAATTGTCTGGGTGCCAATGACCTATAAAAGGTGAAGGTGAAGGCTGGTTCTCTCAACCGTTTATCCAGGCAGCAACATTGAGGATAAAGCCAAAACCAAATGGATCATTTCAAGGTGAGGGGCAGGATCTCTGGGGATCTGGATCCAGACCATTGTTTCTGGTTGAAAAAACTAGCCCACAAACCACCACTGTATCCAGAAGACAAATGTTAGAATTTGTGTCAAATGCCTTGCCAAAAGTCAGGTATATTTTTTGTTAGTCTAATAATTCTGTCCAAAAAAGAAATGAGGTTCATAGAAGATGACTTATTCTTGATCGACCCCATGCTGGCTCTTGGCACTCACTACTTGTCTTTTTGAATACTCACAAACCATTCATTTAATAAATACTTTGCACTATTTTGACAGAAATCAAAGTCAGTCTCACTGGTATGTCATTTTTTTGAGTCTGAATGTTTTCCATGAAGATGCCCTCCCTCCACCTAAATCTTACTCAAATCTTCAGTATAAATGCCACCTCCGGCTTCATGACTAGGCAGTAATGATATTTTGTCCTGTAGACCTTGCAGATGTAGAATATTCTTAACACTTTCCTATGCATTCATCTTAATAGTTATTTACATATGCACATATCTAGTATTTTATTATGAATGACCATATTGCAAGTTTCCTGCTGGTAGGAATTGTGTCTTATCAAAACATTACATCTCCCCCAGAACCTAATAAAAGCATGCTGCAAGTAATAGATACTTGATAAATGGCTGCAGAATTTGGGCTGGAAAAAGACTAAGAAAAGAATAGGGAGGAGGGGCTTAGCATACCTATCCACAACAAAATTCCCCCTAAAATGGACATCTAATAAAAAGATTAAATAAGTCCTTTGTGATACGAACAGAACTGGATGATGGCAAAGCAAAAGGAGAGGGGTAGGAAGAGGAAGGAGGCACTGCTAGAAGCAATGGAGAATCAATAATAGAAATTGGGTCTTGGTTAAGCTTATTTGGGGAATAACTAGCTCAGTTACAATTTTTTGATTAGTTTGTTTAATAGAAGAAGCTGTTGATGCTTAACATTAGTTGTAATAACCTAAGAAGGGACCAAATGTACACAGTGTTGAGATATTTTAGGCAGTGCAATTGAGACCTGGGAAGCATACTTTATTCACACTGTGACTAAACTGAAAATACTGCCAAAAAATAGGATTTGGAACAAGTTTTGGAATAAAAACTATTCATCTGTTTTGCAAAAAAAGAAATCAGAAGCACATCAGCGTAATCAGTAATTTTAAACTTGCCTATTAAGTCAAGACACTGATGGCTAACAGATGCATTTATTTGCAAATTGCTTCAACAAAGTTTACAAGCTATGCATTACAGGGTTGTTTTTTGTTGCTGTTGCCTTAAAATATATGTTTTTGAATGCCTAAAAATGTACTCATTACAAATAATTCTTAGTGTCTCCAGTAAATCTAGTCTACTACAAACCTTATCAGAAATACCAAAGGCAGTTCAAAAATCATATCTAGATAAGCTATCCCCTTCCCCATACAAACAACAACAGCAACAAAGTTAAGAGTCAGAAAAGACATATTAAAAAAAAAAATCACCTTTCCATAGCATGCATTTTAAGGTAACAAAATCATTTTCTCACAATGACCCTGGGAATCAAGTAGTGAAAATATGTTTTACAGAAGAAGAAACCATCTCAGAGAGGCTAAGAGGCTTGTACAAAGGCACACAGCAAAAGACAATGAGGATGTGAACTGAATCCAAACCCAGTGCCAGTTAACAACTACCAGTGAACTCAGTGGAAAACACTACCTTATTGGCTGTCAATCAGAGAATAACTACCTACTACCGAAAGGTGTTCTTTAGAAGGCTCTGACTCCAAAGATTCATAGATTTCACCACATCCTGGATTCATACCTGAAGAACTTGGGAAGCAGGCACAGTTTTTATGTAGCTTTCTACAGTCTAATGATACCTTGCAGAGAGAGGCTTTATGGGTAACCAGGACTACAACTCATTTAGCAGTTTTTTGTGAGAGTTTCCACCACTGGGCATTGTTAAAACAAAAGAGATAGATAAAAATTTTATTTTGACAACTGTTATTAAGTGTAATTGTGAGCAGGGAAAAAAATACATATATACATACAGTTATAAAAGAAACAGACCCTATTCAGTCATTGCAAGAACCACACTAATAGGTAGGAACTACGCACCTACAAAGGATAAGGAGAGGAAGTCACAGCAATTTTAAAAACAACACCACTCCAAGGACCTCCTGAATTTCCAGCTGGTAACATTTCAAAGCAAAGTACTGTATTTCCAAGTCAGAAATTTCTTTCATTTTTGGCTTATCAAAGGCACTATCAAAAGAAAAGTACACATGAAGAATTTGCCTTGTGCAGACCACATACCGTATGAGAAATGCTAAAACTCTCATTAAATTGAAGCAGTTTTCCTCAAATAAAAGCCACAATACCAAAGCTTTGGAAAAGTTTTAAGCTGCTAAAGAATTCACCTGAGATGCTTTCATTCTGTATTAAAGACCTCAAGACGTCAGTCAGAGTTATCCTATAGCTTTCACACCAAAGTCACTGATGCTGACTTTTTGGCTAGGAGCTAAACTTTAGAATTTTAGAAGCATCTTTTAAAGGTGTTTTCTATATCCAGAACTGAAGAGGGTATGTAATGTTAAAACAAATCAGCAACAATACCAAGTTTATGATCGGATGACTCTGAATACAACTGACAGACAAACTTCCTGACTCAAATGCAAAAGAATTACATCAAAACAAACCATAAACAGCATATCACAGGGGTCAACAAAAATCTGGTCACCTACCTTCAAGAGTAAGCACATTTCTGAGCCCTGTTTTCTGCTGCAATAGGCAAAAAGAACATCTGTTCTTAAAATGGAAGGAAGCTCTGAATGGGGTGGAAACTGTGAGTAACAAAACTAGTTTACAAATAAGAAACAACTAGATTTTTAGGGAATCCCCAGCACACATTTAGATGGGGGAACTGCTCCCATTTTAGTTCGCATCTCGAATCCTACTTTGCTTTTATTTGTATAGGAAACCCTTAGCTCCATGTTTTGGAGACATCTGGAGTGGATTACTGTAATTCACCCCTATTAAGGCCAATTGGGAACTTCAGCAGATGTAAAATGAGGTAGCAGCCCACACTCAACAGGATGGGAAGCTACATACCATAAAATATCCTACAATGGTCACAAGTACACAACGTCAGTACTGCAGAAGACGGCTACTAAAAAATCAAAATCGAAAGTCATGATGGCATAGACCACAGGGAGAAGAGGTCTTAAACCACTTTTCAGGAAGAAGAAATCATTGAATTTAGCACCAGAACGGGCCTAAGAGATCACTTATTACAACTCATTCATTTTACAGAGGAGGAAGCTGAGACAGAGGTTAAATGATCTGCTCAAGGTCATACAGATAGTAAGTAACAGTAAGGATTGGAGACCCGATCTGCTCCCAGGGTCTTTGACTCCACATTGAGTACTCCTTGTCCTTCCTGCTCACTGTTGCTGCCTGGGTGCTTGTGCCACCCAATTGAAATATCATTTCAGTTCTGGGTTCTGGTTACATTTGGTTCTTAATAGAAAGACCTCGTAATATGAGTTTTGTCATTTTTATTCCAAACTCTGCACTAACCTATAATTAGCAGCTGCACAACTCTGGTATTTGATTTTTATCTCATTTTTTTGAAGCCCTGCTTAAAACTCATTTCCATTAATGTTTTCCTTAGGAAACTCAAATCAAATGAGTGTTCTTTGCAGTCTTCAGAACTTCAATACTCCATTGTCAGAATTTCACATGCAATTTTTGGAGACTGTGTGTGTGTTTTTTTTAATGAGTATGCTCTGTTTTCACAATTAGAATTTAAAGTCTTTGAGGGGGAATTTCCATATTTTAATGTTAACTTTACATTCCTATCTCCAAATATTTAACTACAGTGGTGCCACTGGGCACCTGAAAAACAACACTGACTGATTACCAGTCTCTGTGTTCATACTACATTTTACATATAAAAGCTTTAAAATAACTTCCTTCTTTTGTGACAAGATAACATTCTAAGAATTATCATCTCCCCTATAATTCATTCACTTTTTAGAGAATATGAGAGCCACTAAAAAGTCTCCAAGTCATTGTTCTTGACAGATTAGTTTTCAAGGGGCCAACCAATGGTGCAAATGCCAGAGAGCCTCTTGACAGGGGTCTACCGCCCTACCCTGCCCATCACTTTCACAGTTCACATTTCATTCTTGATAGCTGACCCATTTACAACCCCCACAACCCAAACGGTCATAAGTTAGCAAGAACACAACAGGAGACATACCCTTCTGTACCTTACATGACAGAAAGCAGAGAAGGGAACCTTAGTGTTCTTTTCAAAAGGCTGCTAGCAACTAGACTGAAGTACAAAACAGAAAGCACAGATATAAATATGATTTATTTCAATTCATATGAACACTGAAGCAGTAGGCACAAGGGAAAGTTCCTGTAATCCATGAGCTACCTGAAGAATTAATTAGTTTTGGTCCCTCAGATCATTAGCCTGGATATGCAAGTGTTTTCTCTTTTCTTTAGAACCACTATTACTTGATTATATTAACAATGTTAATTTTAAAAGTGTTATTTTTAGGGATGTTTATTTGTCAAATATGAAGACTGCTGATCTTATGGCACAGAATGAGGCTATTTATGCTACAGAATTAACACAACCAAAAAGACTTAGTCAGAAAGATTGATACCAGTTTTCAGATCAGGGATATGAGCTAATAATGTGGGATGATGACGATCATGATCATATAATGATACTAATTATGATGCTGGTATAATATATGTAATATAATAATAATAATAATATTGTTATGTACTAATAATACAGTTATCACTTCTGCATCATGACATTCCCCACAGCAGTTTCAATATATTATAGGTTAGCATAAAAAATTAAATAGGAATTTGGGGGGACTTTCACGGAAACTGCAAACAACAGATGAGGGACAGTAAATGACACGGAAAAAGTTTAGAAACCTAGAAATGCATATATGTATAGAGTGTATAATATCAACACATTTTAACTTTTAATTCCATAAGAATTCAGATTTCTTCTCTGGTACAAAGGGAAGGCCAAAAATTTTAATGGGATTTTCAAGATTGTGGGGAAGCCATGCCCTTAATTCCTGCCTTGTGGAAGGGATAACTGTATGTTATCACCATGTTGCTGTTCAATCACTTCAGTCATTGTTGACTCTTTTGGGAATTTCTTGGAAAAGATACTGGAGTGTTTGTCATTTCTTTCTTCAGTTCATTTTTCAGGTAAAGAAACTGAGGCAAACAAGGTTAAGTGACTTGCCCAGGGTCACGCAGTAAATGTCTGAGGTTGGATTAGAATTCTAGTCTTCCTGACTCCAGGGCAGGCACTTTGTCCACTGTGCCACCTAGCTGCCCTGCAATTATATAACATTAAAGTAATAACAACAATAATAGACAATATTTGTAGATATCCTCAAGGTTTGCAAAGCACTTAATAACAGCTAACAATCATATATTGCTTGCTATGTGCAAGTCACTGTGCTCAGTGTTTTTCAATTATTATCTCATTTGATACAGCAACCCTGGGAGACAGGGAACATTATCATTGTTTTACAGGTGACAGAATGGGAAAAGAGCTGTTAAGTGACTTGCCAATGCTCATGCAGCTAGTTAGTTTGGGATGATAAATTGGAATTCAAATCCTCCTGACTCCAGGTCCAGTTTTTAATATTTTACTGTGGACTATATGCTCAGTGTTAAGACCATAAATATATGACAAATTCATGCAGAGAATCCATAAAAGCAGAATAATAGGAATCTTGAAAGGAAACAGTTCACTTACTTCATTTCCTATATCATCTCTAAAGTAATTATAACCTTATTTTATACTGAAAAGCACATAAAGGAGATTCTAGAATCTTTCCCACCCCCTTCAATAATACATTCTAGTATATAACAAAGCTCAAGATTAGAAAACTCTTTCATAATCCCAAATTTCCTTGAAAGAAGTTGAAGTTCCCCCTATCTTATTGAATCATTGATAAAGACAAGCCAACAGACTACTATCCTCCATAAAAACCTTATTAATTTACTTTTCAGTCTTTTCTTTTCAAGGAAGAATAATACCAACTCTCTATGATACGTGAGGAACTACTCCTTCAGCAGAGTGATGTATTAAAAGGTTACCAAGTTTAATACATTATTCAGAAAGCATCAGAGCACTCATATTGTATTCAATGAGCATTAGTCAAACATCAGTAAAGAAAGAAAGGCCTAAAAAGAATGCAAGGTATAAACTTATAATAGAAATCTTCATTTTGTCTTTAGACATACAGAATCTGAATGTACAATGATAGATCACAGGGACTGGTGCAAGACTGACTTTCAGAGTTCCTCCCTGAAATGTTCTCAACTAGGCTAGTGAAGCTCCCAGACTTCCTACTAGGGGGAAGCAAGAGCTAACAGAAAGTCCAAAAAATCCTCCTGCACAGAAGCAGCTCAGATCCAAAAGACACCCCTATCAGACAAACAAGGAAGGCACAGAGTTTAAGGCACAAAGGGCTCTTCATCTGGCTTCTGCTGATGAGGCTTTTATTTCTTTAAACCTAGAAATTTATGGGTAGCCCACAAGGAGATACTTTGTGATTCTCCTTGTGAAACTTCTCACAGCAAAACAAACCCTAAGTGGAGATCAGAACACAAAAATACAATATCCTAGAACAGTGGTTCTCAACCTGTGGGTTGCGACCCCTTTGGCGGTCGAACTACTCTTTCACAGGGGTGACAGGGGTCGCCTAATAGCATTGGAAAACACACATTTCTGATGGTCTTAGGAACGGGGACACCCCTCCTCTGTTGTCTCCATGCGGGTCCACCCATATGTAGACACGTCCACATACAAGTATTAAAGGGTCTCAGCATTAGGTAGGTTGAGAATCACCACACCGTCCTAGAAGGTGTTTGACCAATGCTAAATTCAAAAGCATTAACAACAGCCCTTACAACAGCCACAGGACTAGCTAATTCTTTGAAAGCATAATCCTACATTATCTTGGTAAATGTTGGGTTTCATTTCATTGTTTTTAGTCTACAAGATGCTATTGATAGTTCATGGTATCCATTTTAACATTAAATCATTTTCTATTTCTACAGACTTTTCTCAGCTTCTCTTTTTATAGTTCTGATTTCCACTCTAGGTATAGTTTATATTCCTTCCTTCTGATCCTATTTTCAATATATCAATGAATCATTGAATTTGGACCTTGTCTCTCAAGGTACAGAATAACATAGTATCTTAATTTGAGATGAAACATGGAAAAGAGAACTAACTTTAAATCCTGGAAGACTTGGGTTTGAATCTTGCCTCTGACATATAGAAACTATGTAAACATGGGTAAATCACTAAAGCTCTTAGTGCTCTGTGGCCAGAGGTGTTAAACTCATACAGCCTGGGCCCCAAGTAGCCTATAAAATTATAAGGAGGTTGAACCAGATTAAAATCTAATGGGGAAATGCTTAACAAAACAAATAAAAATATAGTATGGCATAGATAATGTTAATTTGTGGTTTTCTAAGTCAATATGTGGTCAAGAGGGATCTTTTTCTATTTGAGTTTGATACCAATGGTCTAGGCAACTCTCTAAGATTATAAATTGCAGAGAAGGTGCCAATTTGCATTGGTAGGGAGAGTTTTCTAATCTTAAAGTTCTCTATAGAAATATAATTACAGATCTAGCCTTTATTCATACTCATTTCAGCTAAGTACTATAATCTCACTTATCTATAAAGTCAATGAACATGTTCTTTGGTCCTTTATGCTAGTAAATGATCAAAAGGCTTGTCATTACTAGGCTTTGGGACCCAAATGACATCCCATTGATAACTACTGATGAATGATGATTAATTTTGAAATTAATCAGTGACCAGTTTGGTAGTTAACTATTCTACAACACACTTGTAAAATTTACTGATGAATACTGTGTGAGACAAAATCAAAAGCCTTCGTAAAATAAAAATTCCCTGCCATTTTTTTAAAAAGGAGAGAGGAGGAAAGGAATGAGAACATTTGGAACTCAATTTTTAAAAATGAATTTAAAAATATTTAAAAATGTAATTGGAATATATTTAACAAAATAAAAATATATTTTAAAATTTTTAAAGGAGGAAAAAACACCATGATGCTTGCAAGTTAGAACTCTTCTGGATGTTTTCTTGTTGGTTTTCTATTAACATTAATAATAACTAGCTTTTTACATATCACTTTAAGGTTTGCAAGGCACTTACATACATTATCTCATTTGGATCCCTTCAATAACCCTGGAAGATAAGGGACTATTATCTCCATTTTAGAGATGAAGAAACTGGAGACCTGGCAAGGTTAATTGACTTGCCTGGGGTCACAACAGCTAGTTAAGTGTCTGAGGCAGGATTCAAACTAAGAGCTTCTTGAAACCAATTTCATCACTTTACCTACCTACCTACCTGCCTTAAGATGATTCCTTTAGCCACACAAATTAAGTTCAAAGGTCTGTATGTTTGCTTCCAGGACTATGGCTTTCTCTTCTGAAAATATTGGCCTTAATAGATTTCTGTTTCAGTCTTTAGATGACTCCAAATCCTCTCCCAGTTCACAAAATTGGAAAGCAGTAGTTTTGAAATATCATCGAACAATTCTTTCAGTAGCCTGGAATAGAAACATTCTGGATTTGTAGATTTAAATAGTTTTATCTTATTCAAATAGTCTTTCAGTAATTTTCTCCCTACTCCAGCTAAGTTTTTCAGCCTTATTAAAATGCTTACACATTCCTATTTTCAGAATATTGTTTTTAAAAAATGGAAGTAAGACAAACTTTAAAGTCTGTATTTTCTGCCACCACATAAATTATATTTTTCTTCCATGTTTAATAAAAGGAGCAACATTTCCTAAAATGCTTCTTTTGGCTTCTGCTACATTAAAAGGGTATTTCCAAACTTTCTTTCATGTCATTTGAAAAGATGCATCTCATTTCTATCCTGCCTGATACTATACATTTACTCTTTAGAAAGAACAGAAATCAGGAGATTTTATTCTATTAGTATGGAAGCCAAGTATTGTATCATGAATATAGTGGCTTCAAAGTATATAATCTTTTTGAGAGGCAGAGTGCTTTGAGATGGAAATGGAAAGGTTCAACATAAATGAGAAGGATTCTACTATCTTGTCCCTAATCCAAAAGAAAGTCCCTAGGGAAGGTGGCTTTGATCCTACTCTGGCTTTTGCAATTGAGAAAGCTGGCATACTCTGGAATAATATCGCTCTCTAGAGAAGGAGGGCTAACCCTTGCACGGGACTTAGTACATTCCTGAGTCATGGAAATGTGTGGAGATTGGCTGATGTTTCACTCTTGCTTTCTCTAAAAGCAACTATATTTGACTTACTTGCAGTTGATGGAGCTTATACGTTGTGTCAGAGGAACTAAATAAATTTTGTAACTCAGAAACAGTTTTTTTTCCCCCCAAACACTGAGAAATTTGTTCTGGTGCCAAAAGATCTCTGGGCCCATGTACAAAATTTTAAAACATTTCACATGAGAGCAAGGAGAGAAAAGTACCACCCTTAAAACAGGAATATTCAAGAGAAAAGGAGTCTTCCATAAAATATCAGAAGGTTAGGAAACTTTATGCATGTAACGAATTTTTTAGAAATTCACGGATAATGGTCATTACTAAATTGCTAAGACTGACTAGGTCTTAAACAACACCTATGGCTCACACTCCTCTGTCCATAGGACTTTGCTACATAATGCAAAATTTAAAAAACAGAAAACAAACCACCCATCATAATAACAGCTCCCTCAGACTTTTGACCTCTCATTTTGGCATCACACAGACTTTGAGCTTGTTTGGGGAGAAAAGGGGCCTCTGCTATCTAACCAGGGCTTTCTTTTTATGCTGTTTTGTTTACTCGTTTTTTCTCCAAATCCAATGATAGTCCCTCTCTAGCTACTGCAACATTTCTACCAGATGCTACAAATCACAGGGGTATATTACGACTGAAATTTTGTCCCGTGAACAAGAGAAACAGTGAAACCTTTTACCAGTCCCCATGCTTCATCTTTGTTTTTCACATTCTTTACAAACTTTAAAAAGCTACGTCCAGAATCCTTTCTTAAAATCTTATTCTTATCTAAGATCAGAAATTTTAAAGTTTACATTAATGAAATGTGGTTGTTGATTGTAAATTGCCATACAAATGTTAAGTTGTTAACTCTCAGATTCTCAGTTTCACTGTATATCATCATATTGCCTTTTGAGTACTGTGTTTGTTTGGAGGGCAGATGAAGGAAAGTTTCTTTTACGATGACGGAATAGAACACCACAACTAATACTTAAAACAATGTGTTATGAAAATGGGGTTATAAATCTGATCGGTCTAACAAGTGAGCCAGAACTTGAGGCAGTAATATAAACAAAAATGTAAAATTCAGAACTTGGGACACATAAATCATAAAGATGATGGCTCTCCCTAATCTCAGGTCGGCTAACTAAGTGCTCTTTCATAGTAGCTAAAATGTGCTATGAGGTCTTCATAGAAAGATTGTGAACTGGCCTTTTAGTGGTTGAAAGGTAGCTTTGTATTATCTCTGAACTATGCTTACCTTCCCACTGACAACATGTTGCTTCATCACAGGATCAAGGAGTCAGCTTCAACTATTTTATAAGAGGATTCAGAGAGTCTTCTCTGTAAGCAATGAACCATGGTCACAGGAAGCCACAAAATAGTCTGGAGACGTCATCCATTTCCCCCTCCCGCCCCACCATGATAAACCAATTCAAAATTCCCAATCATGAGTTGAGATCTGACAAATGGAAATTTTTTATTATGATTTCATGTACCTTTCCAACAAAATATTTGCATATAACCCAACATTATAATACAAATACATTTTTGTAAGATTTAATTTAAAAATCTCCCCTAATATTTACTAAACTGTTGGTTCTAAAATGCCACTCATTTTGAAGAAACTATTGCTTATAGATTAGTATTTTACTTTTGTGTTTATGGTCAAATCAGATATAAATGAATGGTCCATGTTACTAGATGCCCTACTTAAGAATGCATGCCTACATCTTATTTTTATAAACTAGCTGATCACTTTATTATATTCAGGTCATCAATGCACTGAGCTGAACATAATGTGGTAGGGACATGAACTGGTTTAATGTCAAGATCTGGTAAGTTTAATATTAAAATTCAGTTGACTAGAAATGATTCCTAAATACAGAGGTTTAACATTAATCTACTTTGCTAATAGATTCAATCATCAATTATAATGGAAGGCAGTAAGAATGCCTCAAATACTTTTAACAATCAAAAGTTTTTATTTTTTGTTTTTGCTTCTTAGAAAGGGTCAAGCTTTGAGATTTCTTTGTATTTCTTATTTACCTCCTAATGGAAATCAATAGAAAGATGTTGAGAGGAAATTTAGAAAAGAAAAAACAGGAGTTAAAAGGAATTATATAGCTGATTTTTGGAGTGTGGAAATTACCACAGTGCATATTAAAGAGAAGAGAAGTGAATAATTCATAAGCCAGTAATCAACCCACACATAGTAATATCATCCTGTCTGTACAGTTTGTTGTTGAGCCATTTTTCAGTCATGTCTGACGCTTCATGACCCCATTTAGGATTTTCTTGACAAAGATACTGGAGTGGTTTCCATTCCTTTCTCCAGCTCAAGGAAACTGAGGCAAACTGATTTTTTTTTTTGGCCAGGGTCACATAGCTAGCAAGTGTCTGAGGCAAGATTTGAACTTAAGAGAAATGAGTCTTCATAAGTCTATCCATTGTGCCACCTAGTTGCCCTTCTGTAGAATGTGTAATGTGTCTCAAAGCTACTGAATACACAAGGTGTGATTCTAAAATGAGAAAGCACCCTTTACTCCCACATGTATTACTACTGTTCACAGCAATAACCTTAGACAAGGATCCACATATTCCAATGATGTGACCATCATTTGAAATATTTTGGGAATTCCTCTTCTGGAACTGGTTTAAAAGCCAGATAGCAAGGCTTAAATCAAAACCAATCTCACTACTTTATTAATTCCGGATAAATGTAAATCATATATTATTTAGCTTGGTCACCCATTTCACTCACCAAGCCTGAGTAATATCTTGCTGTTTCTAAATATCAAATGCACCTTTCAAAGTGCAAATACTTGCTACCCTTTGGAATATGAAATAAGACTGAAACTGACAATTATCTTGTTCGTTACTAGATTTGATCTCTGTTACAAGGCAACATGGTTCAGTAAAAAGAGTAGTGGATTTTGGGTCTAAAAATTTGTTTGAATTCTGATTACATCACCTATTTACTACTTATGTGACCTCTGCCCTCTTAGTTCAATTTTGGCCTCCATTTCTCATTTGTAAAATGTGGGAGATAGATTAGATCTCCTCTAAGTTTCTTTCCAAAATCCATATATAAATCTATAACCCTATAAGGCTACGCTATCAGTAAAGTAGGTAAGAGCTGTAAAGAAGTTGTTTGCGCATTTAAAAGAACTTGTAGTAACAGGTAGGGTGGGAGTATTGTTCTTCTAAGTTATGTGTATTTCACATTGATCTGTCCAAATGAAGCTAATGGGGAAGCCTTCCCATCTTTTTTCAGAAGGATATTTTGATTCCTGCTTCTAGGAGAGCAAGATAAAGGATGAGGTTGACTACCCTACTATCCTCAGGGAGAGGATACATAACTAAAATATTTATCTTTCACCTCTAAACACTATATGCATGATTTCTTTCTTTGGTTCAAGGTGCTTTCTTAGCCTCTGTTCCTTGGTGAGTGCCTTAAACTTGCACTAGAAGACTTGAGCCCTTCTTATAAAATGCTAAAAATGCAAAAGACCATCACAAATAGGGAATATCAGGTTAAAAAACAAATTATAGAAGTTATGTAGATTAGAATATATCAAACAATGCAAAGAGTGACTAAGCTCTCACTCCTATTGGGAGTGAGATATTTCAGTTTAAATGATAAGTACACTGAAATTTCTACAGAGGCAAGCTGGGATTTAGGAACAAATTCTGTTCTCTTTCTCTCTGGATTTATCTTCAAAGATAACTGAGTGTGTCCTCTCTAATCAGAAAGGAAGAAGACTGACTCTCATGACCCAAACTCTTGTGCCAACTCCATCTCCTATGCAATCATGCATTGCTAGGTCAACATTTTCTCCACAAATAAGAAAAGTATTATGCAAATGCTCCAGGCTTGAACCCAGGATTACAAATATATTAGAAGTGATTTCTAAAATTAAAAAAAAAAAAGAACAATGGAGTGGCATATCTGACATTAAACCCCTCAAATATTTCCTAAAAATAATTAACTAGTACCTTAAATTATTAGGTGACAGGCATTAATACCTGCTCATTAGATCTTTATATTTTACTACCTTTTCTATGTTTAGTTATGTTTCATGGGAATATATCTTGACCCATATGATAATAACCATCATAGACTCAGGGTAATTTTGGAATTGAAAGAGGACTCAGAGGTGATCTACTCCAAAATGTTCTGTCATTAAAGTAATCACCCCAGGTGAAACACTTCTAGTGACATGCTTTTAAGAGCACATTTCACTTCCAGCAGTCTTATGTCTTTACTTTCAGTGACTTATGCTCAGAAGACAACTCTTCTCAATTTCTAAACAACTCTCATCATTGAAAAGGTCTTCCTTGCATTTAGCCATGATTTGGTTCCCTGTAATTTTACCCACTGGCATGACACCTGGAGCTATCAAGAAATAAGCTAAACTATGTTCTACATAATATTTCGAATATTTGAATAAAGCCATTGTGTATTCCTTAAACTTTCTCTTTTCCAGGCTAAAAATGCCTAGTTCTTCATATGACATATTTTCAAGATCTTTCACCATCCTGAATGCACTCCAGTTTGTCAATAGCCAGCAATAATATCTGGAATAGTACTTTATATTCTAAATGTAGTCTAACAGATACAGAGTACAGTGGAACTATCCCCAATCTTGTTTCTTTTTAATGCATCCTAACACTGTGTTAGTGGTTTTTTTTGGCACTCGACGTTGTTGGTTCATTTGTAATTTCTACCAAACTAAAATCCACATGAACTTCTGCTAGACTGTCTTCTTCATTCTTACCCTTCTGCAATCAGATTTGTCTAAATGCACACTTCATGTTTATGCCTATTAAATTGTATTTTGCTACTCTGTTCCCAGCTCTCCTTGACTCTTAACTATTCAAATTTCCTTTAATGAATATTCAATAAATGTCTGCTGATGGGTAGTGGGAAATACAGAGATTAAAGACTCTGTTTCTATTCTCAAGGAACTTATTATAATCATGCAGGGGAATAGGACATGTGCTGGACTTTAATAAAATGTGGAATATAAGATTAGAGAGGACATACAGAAAAGGATGGAAGATCAGGGAGGGATCAATTCTAGTTTGGGGAAAAAGTGATTAGGTACGGCAACATGGAATATATTTCACCTGCAATGAATCTTGAAGGAAGAGAAAAAATTTTCCAGGAAGAGATGTGGAAGAAGGCCAGTCCAGACATGGGATGAGGTTGAAGGCAGGGATGGGGTATTTGATTTGCAAAAATACAAAAGTTGGTGAGAAGAAAACATGGTTTGTTGAGGTCTAGTATAGGCCACGACCTGATTGATGTCATCCACAGATTTGTTAGACATACTTTCTTCACTTCTATGAAAGCCACTGCTTTTTGTTTTGTTGTTTTTGAAAATGTTAAAAGATGACAAGAAAGTACTCTAGAATCCTCTAGAGACCTTGCAGACTGATATCAATCCTTCAATCAACAGTCTTTGGATATGGTCTTTCAAGCAGCTAAGAATAATTTACTATTATCCAGCCCACATTTCTCCATGTTGTCCTTGAGGATATACTGAGCACAGAACATTTGTTGAATGCTTTGATGAAATCCAGATATACTCTGCAGCATTCTCCTGATGTGCCAGTTTGGGGCTCTCCTGGGAGTCCTTTCTTGAAACATGTTCACTCAGTATTGCTTCCTGGGACTCAGAGTATTACTTCAACATAAGACAGGTCTCATTCTATTGCTGATCTCATTCTCCCATTGCTCACTTGCTATCTGTTTTGTAAACACCTTCAATCTGTATTCATCATGTGGAACATTCTACCTTCCTTATTTGCCAAGTCAAGGAGTCTCTTCAAGTCCCTTCTCAAAAACTTTATAAAGTTTTTTCTTTGACCTTGATTTAAAAAAAAAAACCACACAATTTTCACAGAATAAAGAACATGATGACATAATTGAAAAAGCAAACCAAAAATCTAACCTTAGTTCAAATGAAAAGTGGGGGGAAAGCCCAGCAACAAATGTTGAGAGCATTTCAATCATATTAAACCCCTTATCTTCATTTAACATTTTTGGTCATATTTCCCTGGGTGACATCTTCTTTCTCTCTTATGTACTATAAAACAACCTGCCCTCTGGCATGAAACAAAACAACATTAAGGATGATAATGAATTATGGAATTTTCATCAATAGATGTGACCTTCGAATTCCATTCAAATACACAAAGGAGAGCTTATGCTGGAAACATTTTTCCAAAATGCTTTTTTCTGTGTCTGAGCAGCATTTTTTGTAACTTCAAATGAACTCAAATGAAACAGAACTCAATGTTGCTTTGCTTCATTTATATAAATTTAATAGTTTTCTTCAACTAGGTTCTCTTCCTGAGAGGCTGTGATTACATACAACTATTTCACTTCAAGGCTCAAAGAACAACTCCTCACTGCCATCTGGGAGCAGTCAAGTAAGTATATTCCATTCCATTATCACCTAACTACCAGCCAACTCTGTCATTACTTGTGTTTCCATCCTGGTTCCTCATTTCCACCTTATCACCCAGGAGGAACAAGTTGTGTCAGATTTTAAGGGCAGTTACTTACTACCACCGTTAAATGAAGCCTGTGAAGAATGGCCAGAAAATGGGCTCAAAGCAGTAACTGGGGGCCTTTGAAACTATTTTTTTTTTAAGAAGGAGGGGAGGAGGCTCTTTTTCCTTCTCTTTCCATCTGTTCTCTAACCCTTCCATTAACCCCACAGAGTCTCTTGTTCTTGCTCCCTTCCCCAGAACTTAAGCAACAGAACAAAGAACATCCCTACTCCCTTACAAATCAAGAAACGTGGAATAGGTCTGAGTATCTGTAAGGGAAAACTAAGAAGAAAAGTCAGTCACATGAAGTATATAGAATAAAACTGTGAAAAATCACAATTTTCACTGAAATTTAAAAGAACAGGAAGTACAAACAATTCTATATCTAATAAATTTTGAAGGGGCCAATCAGCCCAAACAGAAATTAAGCCGGTCACCTACTCAGTTAAACTGAAGAAACACATTGTTTTAATTTCAGTTTCCAGATTCACAAATTCCAATTGTGCCATTAATATTACCTGGCTTCATGGGTAATGAAATGCTTTCTTTCTTCAGCTGCTCAAATGCTCCAATGTTTCTCTCACCCCCCCCCCCAGTTTCACTTTAGAAGTGTAGCTGACTGTTTTATAATTTGTCACCTTTTGTCTTTTTTCAGCAGTATGTCATTAAGTCTTTAATTTGGCGTTTCCTGTAGTCTGCAGTAGGATATATGCTATTTTAAATCGAAAGGATTGCAGACATAGATGGTGGGTAAAAATCTGTGAACCATAAGTAAATTCTTATAGGGAACATACAAAAAAGATTGTTCTTCAGTCAGACTTAAGCCATTACTTTCTTCAAAAGAAGAAAAGGCACAAGTTTAGAAAAAGGCACCGTCAAAGACCTTCTGCCCAAATGTGCATCTCCATGAAGTTTCCTGCTGAGTGCATATGAATGCACTGCGATCTGGGAAAAGGATCCAAATAGGATTTCAAACATCCAAAAATTTTAACTCAAACATTTAGGTATTTCACCATGCTGCTATTCATTCATTCACTGATTTTTTTTTTTGTCTTAGTTTAAAGAGATGCTAAACCAAAGGAGACGAGCTCTACATGTATTTACATTCCAAAACTAAGCTCCCCTCACCATCCCCCTAGTCTGTCATCCCTTCACAGCTAAACAAACCGTAAAGTCTAGCCCTATGTTCTCCAAGTGAAGTAACAAACATGGTACGCAAAGGTTCCTCTTTTCTTAAAAAGAAAGAGGAGGAAAAATGAGAAAACCAAAGTGGTTTTAAGATATTACAGTTTGCAGTGTTGTTTTGTCTATGAATTGCTGACTTCCAGATAATGCGGACAGACTAAACTAGTTGAGGAAAGGGATCATTTTCGTGACTATTTTGGCTCTACTGGCTTCTTTGTTCTTTGACGACTTTTAGTCATCACAAACAACTGGCATTTTCATCACAGACATTTATATCAAACAAATTTTTTAAAACATATTTTTATAAACTTTGAAATGTTTGAATAATAAAAAAGGAAACACTTAATAGAGATAACCTCCTAAAATAAACATTTTAATTTACAAGCCATGGTCCAGCTTCTAATTCAGAAGTCATACAGCCTTATCATCTTACAGTTAAGGTGCTTGGAAGTGATTTTATTTATGACATATCCACATATACCTGCCGTAACTCTTTAAAGGTAAGCAAAGTAGGTTTTGTTTAAATTGAATCAAATTTACTTATACGCAGGTCTTGCTTGGGTAATCCCTTTGGTATGCCATATTCTTAAGAAGCTATGACATATTACTCTGGAAAGTTTTATCTTGTAAATGGTTAGAAAGCCTTGATAGCCATTAAAAGGTCAAGTTTAGTGAGTTTGAGAAGATTGTAAATATATGTAGGTGTGTGTGTGTGTGTGTGTGTTTGTATCTTACCAGAATTTTTAAATGCATATTTTGAAGAATATTTTAACTGATAGCATATTATACAATATCTTGCTACCTTAACAGCCATAGAAAACTGACCTAAATCTCTAAACATTTCTTGTGTTTACAGATATTAAAGTTTCAAATTTAGATATTAGGCTAGAAAGATAATAAAGCCTTTCCTCAATCTAGAAAAGATATGTAAACATTAGAATTTGACATTCTATTGAATATCTTCACACAGTCTTCCACAAACACAAACACTTCCATCAAAATCTGGAAAAAGCAATATTCCTAGACCTATTGGCATGAACTTAAGTAATAAGAACCTGAGTACTGCTTACTTCCATGAAAAAGTCAACTCACTTATGATTTCACTCTCACTTTTTCACAAAATACCTAGAAAAGCATTAGCCCTCTCATCTGCAGAACACTTCATAATTATTCTATTCTCACGTTTGAAAAGCAAATTAGCAGTTCTCAAATAATACCTGCTACACCAGCCAAAAATTTAAGATTGTGTGTTAAAACTAGTCTGACAAAAACTAAATATATACTGATCTACAGTTCTGAAAGAGATATATTCAAGGATGTGCAAAGGAAGAGAAGGAAATCTCAGAATTAACTATATGATAACCTACTATAAAAATCAATCCAAAATGCCAAAATGATTTATAGTAAACATATGAAAAATAAATAACAATAACATATATGAAGAGCAGTGTGAAACCTTCATGTACAAGGGAAACTGCATAATTATAATGTAGAATTTATCCTACATTCTATTATACTACATTCAAAGTTTCTTTGAAAACTAGTCATCTGTCTATGGTATTACTCTGAGCTAATCAGAAGGGCCAATTAGCCAGAATACCTTGTACCCTAGTAATTTTGATAAAAAGCAGTTTATTATATCATGGGCAAATTATTACCTATAAACTATCTAATATGGAATCCCAAAGATTTAATAATTAAGTAGTCCATTGAAAGAATTTCAAAAGACATTCATTATGCCTTTCCTATATTTGCTGGCAAAATGGAGGTCTGAGGTTATTTGTAATGGTCTAATATGCTAATATCATAATATCAATTTAACACAAATAATATGAAGTATATAGTGGGAAAGGGCACAGAAAAAAGAAAAAATTTCACATGATATTTCAGCTGATTATATTTGCAAAAATACTACAGCTGAACTTAAAGCCAATATTCAAAAGGAAAATAATCACAAGGATGCTTTGTTATAATAAACAAAGGCAGCATTACTTCAAATTCTCCAAAAGGAAAGACCCTTTGGATGAAGCAATTGTCACTTTAG
Source organism: Pseudocheirus occidentalis (assembly GCA_028646575.1). Classification (NCBI taxonomy): domain Eukaryota; kingdom Metazoa; phylum Chordata; class Mammalia; order Diprotodontia; family Pseudocheiridae; genus Pseudocheirus; species Pseudocheirus occidentalis. The sequence goes on from CM053594.1 coordinate 309,193,416, forward strand.
GAAGCAACAGAAAGGATAATAAATGTTAGATAGTTTTGGATATCTAGAGTATAATGGCCTTGCAAAGAAAACAAAGAACATTTCATTGAAATAAGCACTGGCAACCTCACATTTATCATACCAAAAACTATGAGCCTGATTTTATGGTTTATAAAAAGCAATAAGAGGAATTCGATGTCATATCTTTAATTAGAGTCTTGCAAACAAAAAAAGCAAGTGTTGAAGGGAATTTCCAAGGTGTGAACACATTTTTATGTACAAGTATAACTACAAGAAAGCACAAGCAAAATGTCATAAATCTCTTAAAGAGACACATAACGCCAAAAAAAATTTGCCTGAAATTATTTTATCATTTTGATGTGAATGGTACTAGAGCATGTGAACAGATACCCATTCCAGCTCATCCACACAAACACAAAGCTTAGATTATCAGGATATAACTTGGGAAAGTTTAGTTCCTGTGTAACAGAAACGACCCTAGACTTTCCACCAAGCAACTGATTTTAGGATCTGTGACTCATCAAATGAGGAAATTCCTAATGTAGGGTTAAGAATATCTGTTCTAGAGATACCTTTCAGAGACTATGATATAATCACTTTGCAAGAGGAAAACCAAAATTCACCCGTTAAAAGTATGCTTAAGTTTACTCCTATAAAGAGCTATTGCAGAGTTTTTGGATTCATGATCCATGGACATCATTTTCAAGAAACTCAAGAAAAAAATCCAATACCAATTGTGTAATAGTTTGTTTCACCTTGTTTATGGCTTCTATGTTACCATATAAAACTTAGCTATGCCAATCAACCAATCAAAGCATTTATTAAGCACCAACGATGGGCCAGGCATTGTTCTAGGCACTGATATAAAAATAAAATTCAACAGCCATGGCCCACAGGGGGAGACATCATTTGTGGAAAATATAGGGATAAGGACTGGACCTGGGGAGGGATTTTAATCAAAGAGGGGGTTCCAAATGAGTAAATTCCTACTGCCATTGTAGGGTAGTATCTTCTCTGTATGTTTTTCTGGTATGTATCTGACAGAACTTGAATACAGGCCTTACCCACTGAGGCAACTCTCTATCCACTATCCTAATGCTGCCTCTAATATTTAACATACACCTGTCCCCCTCTGCCCCACAAAAAGTAAGGTAATTTGGGAGAGGAGAATGCTAGCAGTGGAGGGGAATGACAATCTGTAAATCCTTCATGTGGAAGATGGTATTTCATATGAATTTTAAAGAAAACAAGGGATTTGTAGAGGTGAAGGTGAGGTGTGAGGGTACAACAGGCATGGGGTTGATTCATCGCAAAAACAGAAATGGAAGATACAGAATTGTGTGGGAGGAACAAAAAGAAGTCTGGTCCAACGGAAACACCACACATAGGAAGAGAAGCAATATATAATGTCCAAAAGGCAGACTGAGGCTAGATAGTGAATGACTTTAAAGTACAACAAATTTTGATCCTACAGTAAATAAATAGCTATTGGAGTCCACTGAGAAGGAAAGTGATATTGTTAGATGTGTACT
>CM053594.1:309195047-309258942 GCA_028646575.1 Pseudocheirus occidentalis
GAGAGAGAGAGAGAGAGAGAGAGAGAGAGAGAGAGAGAGAGAGAGAGAGAGAGAGAGAGAGGAGTAGAGGACAATGGTGAAGTTGTGAACCTCAATCAATGAAAGGATGTTAGTGACCTCAACAGACAAAGGAAATCAATGAGATGTACCCCCATAAGCCCGTGGTTATTCCCAACGTTCCATACTTTTTCAAGGAGAGGAGGAGGGCCAGTAGAGGTCTGACAATACTATAAAGGTTACCTATTATACCATCTTCAGCATCTTCCAAGCCCATTTTGGGAAAGAAGTCAAAACAACCATGTCCTAAAGAGAAAGTTGGTGAGGATTCAAATGACAGACAATATATGGAATATTAATGTGTGTATTATCATTAAGCAAATAAGAAAAAGTCCCAGTCATTTCTCAGACATCACTGTCAATGAAAACCCTAGAAAGTTTAGGCACCTTCTGACCTACATTCAAGAAGGACAGATTTATCCAACCACTGTATATAAAGAATGTTTTTATATATAAAAACAAAACAAAAAATCATATTCTGGTATGAGCAAAAATGATATTGAACTTCAGAATATCTCTATATCTACATGAGATTAATTTACTAATAACTGAAAAAAGAGCTTTTGTTCCTCCTTATTGATTCCTCATTTAAAATCAGACTAAAATTCTTAATCTGCTAGACTTTCTTATTTTTTTATTGCACTAAGCTTTGAGTGGGCAAGACTGGAAAAAGAAACATGTCATTCATTATTTACAGAAAGTATCACATTGACAGTCAATATGACCAAATATCTAACCCACCAAAAAAAAAAAAATAAAGCAATAAAGCTGTGGTTATAGAGTTTTTTTTTTTTGAAAGTGCAACTCATCTTGTCTTAACCAGTCTAAGGCAACTATGAATGGTAAGATTCCTCTGCATATTACTTAAACTTCCTTAATGAAATTCAGGTGCAATCCCTGAGGCTCTATAATGCAGTACATTGAACTCAATTGCAGAATATGACATTAGACAAAGAGGGATTAATTATGTTTAGACATATCTACTATGAATACCAACAAAGTCTGAAGTCACTATATATTATAAAGTACAAAAATAACTGTTGAATAAAAAAATTTAAGTCATACAAGAGTGGATTCCCGGTCAACTCTAACAATCATGTCTCAGTACTTTTTGAGAGACTATACTTTCATTCTTGTTGTTAGCATTTCAATCATCACTTGTCCCAAACTACTATGATCTTCTCTCTTACAGAGGAAGATCAAAGTATAATTTTAGCAACCAATTCAAGTACTAAGGCCTAACAAACACAAGTCTCACAATTCAATCTAATTCTAAATATTCACATTCTTATTCTCATTTTGTCTCTGCTTCTCTCCCTCCTCTCCCTGCCCCACTCCCCCACTCCCCAGCTTGACTACAGATCCAGTTTCCTTATCCCTGCCAAAAACATGGAAGGGATCTTTCCTGGGTCCTTTGCATTTTTCCCAGTAAGTACTTTTCCTGGGGAATTTTCTATGTTCTCTGTCTTCAAGTGATATGGGATATTACTACACTGTTTTAATATAGTTTTCAACTTAACTTCACTTTTTTCCTCTGGAACATTATCATCTCCTTTGAACAACTGATAAAAGGATTTTTTGTAAATTGTCAAAGTACTACCATTTCTCCTTCAACAATATTGTCATACTATTTATATAGTCATGACCAGACTACTCTAATTTTTTTACATGACCTCCTGCCTCTAGCCTCTTTCTCTAGCTCAGAAAGTTCATAAAATTACTGTTAGAAATAGTCTTGTCTTACCAGCTGTGTGACCAACTGCCTCCCCCCCCAAAAAAGCCCCCAAAGAAACAGTCTTGTTATATAATTTACATGGGAAACATTTCTCTCTAATTACCCATATCAATATCCCATAATAGCTCTTTATCAATGATTATTTTCAATTTGACAATTATGTGATTCTTTTCAACTTATGCGATTCTTTTCAACTTCTGAGTCACAGTTTTATCACCTTAATATAGCAGTGGATGTTGGAATATTTGTTCTCTGAGGTTATTTCTAACTTTAAATTATTACAATCTAAACATTTACAATGATCCTATGTAGTATGTATAATAATAAGGGACATTATTATTCCCTGTCCTTATGGCATTTACACTAGAAGAAAATCTAAAAGCACTGAGTATCAATTTCACACTAAGGTTGAAATTAGAAAAAAAAATAAGAATAACACACATATTTACAGCAATTTAGTAAAAGCTAGTTTATCCAATATTCTAACAAGAAATATCTATTAATATGTACTCCTAGGACTCATCATTACAAAGACAATTCAACTTCAAGAATGCAAACTTGAACACTGCTAGATCTTGAAAAGACCTATGGAACCACAAAGATTAAATTGTGTTCAGTACACTTTAACTGTAAAGAGGCAGAGTATATGTATAGAGAAGTCCTGAGTTCATGATCTGTCTATATATTAAATACTCTAGTATCTAGATAGCACTATTAGATATATAATTGTAGTAAATATATGTGTATATATATATATATGTGCATACATGTGTGTGCGTGTGTGTATACACACATACATACATATGGTGAGAGACAGAGAGACAGAAAGAGAGATAGAGACAGAGAGACAAAGAGCAAGAGCAAGCAAGAGAGAGAGAGAGAGCAAGCACTTCTGACCAGTTTACACGCTCTGGACCTCTTATTTCTCAAACGGAGGTCCGATCTTCCAACATTATTTTCAACATTCTTTCCTGTGGCTTCCTTCACATTGGAGTAATTGAGTATAAAAGTATATATTCATAGGGGGAATGAAGGGCATATGAAGAGATGTTTATCAAGTTCTTCAGAGAACTTCTTTCTATCATTTACAAAATATAATGACATCTATTTTAATGCTGTTTGTGCCAGGGGAGGGAAGAAAAGGGTTGGGTTATGCTTATTGTGAACACAGCCAGAATGAATACTGGTAATTAATAGTATTAATATCTAGCATTTCTATAGCATGATAAGGTTTATAAAGCACTTTAAATATGTTAACAAATCTGACCCTCACTACAACCATGTGAAGTGGGTGCTTGCTACTATTATACTAACTCACAAATGAGAAAATTGACACTGACAGAAGTTACTTGTTCATTGCTGCACACCTAGTGTTTGAGAAAGGACTGAAACTCAGCTGTTCCTGACTTCAAATCTAGCATTTTGTCCCCTCTTTAATCCACGTTTACCACCATTAACTGGGACATAGAGCCAGTATGTACTGGTGCACTAGGACTGAAAGAACGGGTATGGAAATCCACCTGGCAATAGTCCTGATCCAAATACTGCATAGGGTACAGATTTACTCAGTAATTGTAAAGTAAATTCCTGGTGTAAAGTGGCTGAGGCAGCTTTATATTATAGCCCTTGAAGTATGCCTACCAACAAAAGGGGAAAAGGGTCAGAGAATGACAGAGGAATAGAAAGGGAAAGGCTAAAACTAAAAAAGACTTCAAGGAGAAGAAAATTTAATTTAAAATCTAGGCACAATCTGATAAACTAATAGAGAAGAAACTAAAATTAGAAGGAGCAATGCATACTAATGACTAAAGAAAAATATAAACTTTAATATATACAAGAAAAAATTCAACAAATGCCTGATGAAATACAGAACCCTCTGAAATCCCAAGAGAGCTTGGAGCCACAATGAGATATTCCAGCATGGTCCCAAAGAGAAACGTAAAGCCCAAGAGGAGTTAGAAGGGGAAAAAAGTCAGGATTCATGTCCTGTATGATTAGACCGAAAAAGCTGATCCTACAACGGCCACCCCCTTCGAAGAAGCAAAGGAAAGAACAACAGACAAAATAGAGATAGATGCCCAGAAGTAAAGGAGAATCTGGAGGAAGAAAAGCAAAAAGCAACAGCACTAAAAAAAGAATACAGTTTCTATACAAGTGTAATAGCAGTTCTTTGGTACCAACAACCAGGACACCAGGTATGTTACATTTCACACCCCCTACCCCAGGTTCCCTGGGATCCTTATGATGTTGAGGAGGGGGGAGCTGTCTAATCTCTGCCATTAGTGCAGGCCCTAAAGGATTTTCTTCACCAATTTTAAAGAATATAAGCACCCAATTACATTATAAACTTATAATAATAAGATTAGGTTTTACAAAGGAGTATTTACTTCAAATGTATAAAGAGAATAAACAAAAATATTTCCTTAAACATCTCAAAGGTAAAATATCCCTGCTCCCAATCCCACAACTCTACCACCTTGGTCTCTGGGGAGGGGAAGGAGATTAGGGTAACAGTTTAAAATGAAGTTCCATCAAAGCATTTGTCCTACAAAGTTTGAGGTGCAAAGGGCTGGCTTCACAGAACCTAGGCTTCTCAGGATTGCCCTATTCATATGCCAACAAAATCTAGTCTGGACTCTTGGACTCTAATGTCCCAGTGTCCCAAGCTCCCAAGTTCGGGGCTACTCTCCCTGCTCCTAAAAATGAGAAGGAGAAATAATATAAAGTCATAAGGTCCTTTCTTAGGGCAACAGCGTCTAAGGGAAGGGTCATGGAGCCCCTCTGGTTCTTGGCTTTGTGAAAATAATAAAAATGATTATTAATAACCAATATCTTTTTTCTTTGGATGGGAGAAGAGCTCTTCTCCCCCCCCCCCCATTTTCTTCCAAAGTCCTGATTTAAAGTTCAGTTTTTCTTCAGAAGGTCATTACTGATAAGATTGCATAGACTCTCCTTACACTAGTTAGACCCCACCCAAGCTCACAAAGAATTTAATCTAAAGTGGGGAAGCTCACTATGTTTTACTGAAGAGACATCTCTAGGGTGACAGATTCTTTTGTCTAGACAGTCCAAGGCTGGGAGTGCTCTGGTATAGAAATATTTGCTCTATCCAGAAGTGAAATGATAGAGTGATATCATACCCTTTGGAAAGGTATATAAAAACTGTGTAGCCTAGCCCCAAAAGGGGCTCCATTCTGACTGCAGCTCCCATGCATTCATATGCATGCCTATCTGCCTGATTTGAAAGAAAGAAACATTCATACAGCCTAATTCTGTTTGTCTTTCTTAGACCAATCTCTGGAGGCATACACACTAATTCTGCTTGTCTTTCTTAGATTGAAAGTTTGGAGGATGACACCTTTTACTACATGATGTTCATGTAGTAACTGCGCTGAATGAATGCATCCTTCATCCTTGGGTGTTACGACAAAAAAGGAAGATTATTTCTTAGGTAGAATGAAAGACACAGTTCTGTCTATGCAGCTTATGAAAAAAAGTTGTTCCCAACAATGTGGTAGGGGCATACAGGATATCCACGCATGCAATAGGTCTGTGGTTTCTGAAAAGCAGGTCACTGAACTCTCCCACAAGAGTGCCTTGACTTTAGGTGGTCTGGGAATATGCCAAACCCCTGTAACGCAAGTGAAACAGAAAACTAATAAATATAGAGAAAACTTTAGGATCAGAGTCCTTCTAGAAGAATAAGACAAAATGGAAAGCTGATAATAGAAGAAAACTGTCCAGAACTTCTGTATGTGAATAAAATTAACTTCTCTCCCCCACCCATACCCCAAAACAAAGCAAAACCAAAATACATCAATAGAAAAAAAAATCATCAAATAGACTGGGGGTAGGGGTGGGGAAGTGTAATGAGAATGGGAATTTGAAGATCTTCCCTGCCCCTTAGTGGACAGAACTCTCAAGGGGGGAGTTTGAAGACCTCTGCTGCATTGAAAGTAAACTCTGCCCCCTAATAGGCTGAATGTAATCACATGGAGTCTGTGGTGGGAGGAGTCTGCTGAAGGGAAGCAGAGCCCACAGCAAGCTGGTCAGAACTAGAGAGACAGTAAGGGAGAGAGGACACTCAGAAGGAGTCAGATAGGCTCATGAGTAGATATTGATCTTGTATTGGTTTGTGGGAAGGCTGAAGGATGCTGTGGCTCTCTGTTATTATGACTTCTGAATATCTTTGGTACTATGATGGAATCAGCTTGCTGGTTTTGGAATTCAGTTTCCTGGTATCTAAATAAATGCTTCAGTTCTATCCTCTATCTGGAGAGTTTGCTATATTTTGAAATCAAATATTGCATTGGCACTACAAGAAGGTATACCACTGAAATGCAAAAATAAATATTCACAACATAAATAGAAGTGAATGAGGAAATTACAAAACATTTAAATGAAAAAGGCAAAAAAATCAGTATCAATATTAAACTTGCATGCTTCTGTTATAGAATCTGAATTCATAAAGTTAAAAAAAATGAACTGATGGTTTTATAGATTAAATTATAAAAATTTCCTTAATGAAAAAAAGTACAAATTAAATCACAGTAGAGATATTCAATACTAACAGGAGGGCTATTGGCTTTCTTTTCTATTTTTTAACCAATATCAAAAAGATTTTATGATTGCTAAATATAATATGATTTGAGATCTAGAATCTATTCCTAATCATTCCTATTTTCTTCATGATTTCCCCTGACATTCCAGATCTTTTGTCATTCAAATGAATTTGTTATTGTTTTATCAAGAACTATGATTATCTCTTTTATTTGATCTAAAAATCTAAAATGCAAACAATAAGGAGGAAAAAAATGAAAATGACATATTTGATCTAAGATCAAGTATAGATCTACAAATGTTAATAACAAGAAAACAAGAAAAAAATTAAACGCATAAAGATAGGAAAAGAGAAGACAAAATTATTTTTGTTGGTAGCGCTATGGCTTTCTTAGTAAATCTTAGCAAAGAAACTGATAATGACTGTTATTAGCTACAGCAAAGTTTCAACTTTCAAAATAAATCCACATAAATCAATAGTAATTCAATATAATTATAAAGAAATCCAGTGGGCAACAATATAAAAAGGAAGTTCTTTTCAAGCTGAGTACAAATAAATAAACAAACAAAAAAATCAGATAACATAAATAATTACTAAGGAAAGAACTCTTTATTTAATAAGATCTGCTTGGAAAACTGTAAGGCAGTCTGGTACAAATTAGTCTTAGACTAACACCTTATTCAACAATAAATTCAAAATGAAAATATATGAATACTAAAGATGAAACCATCAAAAATAAAAGATTACATACCCTTTACAATTATGAGTAGGAAATGAATTTTTAATCAATGACAAAAGTTTAGCAATTTTAAATGATGAAACAGATAATTTTGATTACATGAAATTGAGACACTTTTGCACAGGCCAAAGCATTTAGGGTGTGATGACAAGTAGTTGAGAAAAAATAATGGCAAAAAATTTATCTGCTAGTATGATTTGGTATCCAAGTTTTATACATAACAAAAAATATATAAGAACAAGACCCATTCCCCAAAAGGAAAGTAGTCAAAGGAAACAATAACAACGAAACAGTTCTCAAAGGAAGAATAGCAAACTATTAAAAAATAATATGAAAGACTGCACCAGATCATTAATAGTAAGAGAAATGAGAAATGTAAACAATACTAAGGTTTCACCTCATAGCCAACAAATTGACACACCTGAAAAAGATGGTCATAGTCAATACTGGAGGGGTTGTGAGAAGATAGACACAGCTAAGAAAAACAGTGTTGTGAATTAAAACAATAATTCTGAAAACTATGTTACATTAAAAATTATTAAACTTTATATCCTTTGATTATAAAATTCTTTTGTTGGGTATATATCTGAAGGAGGTCACTGAGGTGAGAAAGAATGAAGGAAGGGAGAGAGGGAAGGAGGGAGAAAGGAAAAGAGGAAGGAAGGAAGGAAGGAAGGAAGGAAGGAAGGAAGGAAGGAAGGAATAGGAGGTGTGGAGGAAGGGAGAAGCCCTATATACATATACACTAAAATATTCAGAGCTGCATTTCTCATGCTAACAAAGAACTAGAAATAAAGTAGATGCCCACTGATTGGTGTACAACTAAATAAATTATGATATAAGAATGTCATGAAATATCAGCACCCTATAATTGGTGATGAATACAGAGATTAGAAAGATAGAGTGGAAAAAAATAAAAACAAAACCAGATTCAGAGCCATGAAAACAACCAAGGCTGTTGATGATTTGGTGATTATTAAGACATCCCAAGGTGTTTACTAGGAGGAGAAGGCTGAAATAAGACAGGATGATGATGATGTATGTGTGTGCTTGCAAGTGTGTATGCATGTGTGTATTAGCGATATGGAAAGGTTATGTGGGTAGCTTTTCAAAAATAAAACTAAATCTCTGCAAAAAGAGCACATAAGCTAATATTATTCTGGAGAAATAATGCTGAAAATAAAACAAATCCAGAATCTATTAAAAAAAAAAAAAGGTGGGCCCACTGACAGTGGGTCTTTCATTCTAAATTGCTCCTAAAAATTATTCTTTGTTGCTGCACAAAAATAGCTGACAAAAAAGTCTCTAACCCAAAACATTTTATCTTGTTATCCCTAAATAGATACAACTTGAGGAATCTTTCATTGACAAATGATAAAGAAATTTTTTCTGCATGTAAAATTCAAGTTCTGCAAAGTCAAGGAATAACAGTGTATACATACACAAATACATACATGAACACAATGAGCTACAAGTATAGACTAATATTCTTTAAAAATTTTAAAAAGTAAAAAACAAAGATTTCCTTACTTTGAGGTCAGAGACACGAACATATTTAACATGTTACCTGACATATAACAACTGGTTTTTATAGCTTTACAAAATTAACCTACTGTTTAGCTAAAGTAACAGTGACCAAGCAAGAGAACCCCAGACTAGCAGATGTGCTGGGAAATAACATATCTTTTAAGAAAAACATAGAGACAAAATAAACAAATTCCCATGCAACATTAATGGAGTACTCATAAGTCAAAGGATGATTCATTTTATTCCTAAATTAATTAGAAAAATCTTGATTATTTTAAAATGAAATACACTTCTGAGGTAATGGCAAGATTATTTAAATATGACCATAATGAACCTTATCACTAGAAATACTATAAGAGAAATAAAAAATTTGATAAAGTGTATGCCTGGTTCACGGTAAGGTAAGACCAAGGAAGTACAATCTACATGACTATAATTATTCTGCTAAAATAAGAATATATTCATTAATTACATTTCTGTGAGTAAACTGGTAAGCCTTTGGGATTAACTGAAGGTTACAGCCCTCATAATAGATATGTCAAAAACATAATGAGGAATATTTGAAAAGAAAACTCCATGGAGAAAACTGAAAATTAGAATAAAGATACTTCATCTGTTCAAATTTAGGTTACCTAAATTTAGACTCATTCACTACTGTCTTTTGTCAATATCAATAATTTAAAGTTGAGTGTAATATTTAAAGCACTATTGTTTAGTAAGATAATATTCAAGATAATTTGGATTTTTTTTTAGTAAAGAGAATATATGATCTACTATATGTTATTATCTCCGAAACATATGTTGAAGTTAATCCATTCTCCTCTAATAGGACAATGTGGTTCAGATAAAACACTATGATTTCCAACTTATCATATTCAATATAAACATAAACATTTAAAATTATATGTTTAAACATGTCTACAAATGAAATACAAAGTTTATCACTTTAAAAAGAGTATTTATGCTTTGTAAGCTATTAAGTCCCGTTTTTGGCACTAACATAGGAGCCAAAAAAAAACCATTTTACTCATAGAATTTTGGGAGACTGATTTCAATTTAAATTGTCAAGCCCCATTAACAGCAGAACAATGATGAAATTTAATAAAATGCTTTCTATTCTATTCATTTAGATGGGGCTAAGAACTTGTACGGTAAGTTAAATGAAAGAATTTCCTATCAATGTTGCATTCAGGTAGAAAAGGCATGTAATGATGAATTCTACTTTCTAGATTATTGGTTACGTTAGCTAATTATTTAAAATAGAGATAATACAGTACAGCTGAAGGAGACTGAGTCAGGAAAACCAACGTCTGAGAAGGGTCTCTGTCACATTTTGTTTGAATGACCTGGGCCTTTCATTTTTAACTTTTCAGTGCTTCTGGCAATTCTAAGAATTCTGTAAGGAGAAGGATAGGTGCTAATTTGTATTTGTAGATGGAATTCATTGCAAACATTCCTTTTAAAAATGAAATTACAAGTCTCATCAAACTAACAAGCAAAAAAAAAAGCTCATGATTACTATTTTGAAAAAAATCCATAGAAAAGTGTAACTAAATTTCCCCTAAATTTTTGGTCAGGATCAACAATTAAATTAATTCAGTGGTTAACTATCATTTACAATTTGATTTCAAAATAGAGTTCAGTGATTTCAAAATAGAGTTTAGTTGGAAACTTGAAAATACATAATTATGCCACACAAGTTAAAACTATAGTACTGTAAAATAGAAACCTAATTGAAGTAAAAAGAACCCAAAATAAAAAAGAATGGGGTTATTCTTAGCTCAAATTTATAAAGGATTCATAATATATACATATATGTGTATGTATATATCCCCTAATATAAACTAGTACAGCAAGTTTGAAAATAGATCCATCCCAACCTATAAAACATTATATACAAATCCCACATATAGCTCCATGCATAGGAGAAGTGAAGCTTATAGCTAGATAATTTTTTTCTTTACTTTAAAGTCTTAAGAAGCATAAACTTCAAAGTTTGTTTTATTAATTAATTTCATGATCTTACATGTAAAATCCTTTGACAAGTAGTAGTACTGTATTTTTTGTGAACATGAACTATTTCAATGGCCTTGTGTTTGTGAGAATTCAGTCTCCTTTCAGGTTATCCAAATTATCTCTGCATCTTGAATAAAATTAGACTATTACTAGGCATTAAGAAAAAATAATTATGTATCTTTGAAGATGTCTTACATTTGTTTGAAAGTTCTCAAATAATAATTTAAATATTACAATCAAAACTCTTTAAGTAACAAATATACTGCTAAAAGAATTACAGTAAAGTTAATTTTAAAAATAATTTTCAATGAGAGTAGTAATTTCCACCAAATTTTTTGTCATGGGTCATTTGCAGCATATTATTCTTCCAATAGAAATTAGAAAATACTATAATTTAAAGTTCCTCCAGAATTAGAAAAAAGTTTATACACTGTTCCCCTGAGGAAGTATAAAGTTAAAGGAAGAGGCATTTGCTAAATACTCACTTAATGGTTTAGTGTAAAGGAAATATCTCATTTTTACTCACACAAATTAAATAGGCTGTTCTGTTTCTGGACACTAAAAACTGACCACTCAACTCCCAAAGCAACAGCCAGAAATAGTCTACATGTTTGCCAATGACTCCACCCTAATTAGAGTTAGATGGATCAAGTAGAACAATTTTATCTGGAAAATGGAAATAAAATACATTTCAGATGTGTCTGGGATTTCAGTATATTCTACATGGAAATGTTCATAATCATTGGATACTTTTTTTTAGGAGTTACTTAAAAATATGATGCTTATGTGGAACTCAACACTTACACTTACATCAACCTCAAATTTTAACCAAGTTGAAAATGTTATATTAGCAACTCTTGGGATGCCTTAGTGTTCACTAAAATAGTCCTTTTAATAAACATTCATATTTACTTTTCAGCAAAACATCTCCACACTTTACTGGAGCTCCTCAAAAGTTTAGATCTTTAATCAAGGGTCCGAGTTATGCATTCTAATCCTGGAACTCTTCCATGTCCTAGATAGAGTGTGAAAATATTATATGGCTTTTTATTCAGCAGTAAAAAGTGCATTTGAATTTTCATATAGAAAACAAATCAGACACAATTTAGGACCCAAGTAACATTTTAATAACTATAATTTAAAACACAGGAATTAAGATACCTGATTCCCATGTATCTGGATGTTTTGACAAGGGAGAGGTATATGCAAGATACTGTTTTTTGTTAAATCTTTAGTATGGGATGGTATCTCTCAACTTCTGTCTAGGGAGAGAATCTGCTTGTATATACCTTGCTTAAGGCTATCTGGAAAACTATAGTTTATTCAAATACTACAAGCTGCAATAACGGTGTAATTCAAACACGACACTGTCTTGGCATAACTCTAACCCACTGCAGAACTGGTCTTGATGGCATTTAAGCAGTCTGGTCAAATATACACAGAAGTTCGTTTGAAAATATATCTCCACAAATGTCCCTGCATGAGCTTAGTACAATGTATTAAAACGGAAGAGCTATGTGCGCAAATGTTCTGGACCTACCATGAACTAGGTTTATATGAATTAAATGATAAACTGTTAAAAACAATCCACAAAACTCCTGACAGAAATTTTCCAGAAATGGAAAAGAATCAAGTTCCATAAAAATCTACTCTAATTTTCAAATCCAGTACTTTTATATTTTGCTTGAAAAAGCTCCTTTCTGTGATCAAGGAAAAACAAAGGAAATAGATTCCAGGTAATCAATGAACAGTTTTGAACACTGTAGTACTTGTGTGTAAACCATAACATGCTTAATGTATGTTTCATTTGGGAAGTACTCGAAAGAGTGGCTCCCGAAGCCACCTTATCCTGTCCTGTCTTAGTGTACGGATGTTGACAAGAAGCCTCAGTGGCTGCACTATCAAACAATACCTACAAAGAGGAGATTCAGCAAAAGAAGAGACCAGTTCCAGTCTTATGGAAAAGTATATAGTCAAAGGAGATAGTCAAGGCATAGCTCTAAATAAGGGAACCAATGCTAACGTGGCTCCAAGAATCATTCTCATCGTTAATTTACTGAGTCCTGTTCCTTTCTCACTGACTTCAGCACAAAATATTCTTTAAGTCACTCATCAAGCACCAAAACATTGACTCTACGTTTCTATATTCACAGTATGTAATTTTGAAAGTTTCTGAATCTTCATCTCAGGAAGTATATTTCCTTCCACTGAAGTGCTGAGATCATGGTGAATGAGTGGGATAGGTTGCGGTGGGAAGGGGAGGGGCTGTGGTAATCAATTATGAAGCAGGTACTGTGTGCCAGGCAGTGGGCTAGGTGGTATGCTGGGTGGGCACTGCAGTGGAGTCCAGGACTGGAGTAGTGAAGGTGAAGTGCTGTTGCCATATTTGTCCCTTTCCCCTCTGAAGAATCTTGGCAAATGCTGGGGATGGGGAGGAAGGTGGGAGGGTGAGTGATGGCAATCCTCTCAAAGAGCCATCAGGCGAAGCTTCATGAGCTCTTGGCTGGTCTTGTCAGACTGGTGAAGGGTTCCTACTTCCTAGGAAATCTTTAGAGAAATAACCGAAGACCAACCCAATGTCAATACTTTTGGGAAATAACAGCAAGAGCTATCAATAAATGCTTATATAGGCAAATAAAACAAAGTTGCTCCGGATGACATTCTTTCATAATAACATCATTAAGATAAAACTCTACACTAAGTTTTCCAACTACGTAGTAATAAGACTCATATAAGTCTGTATGTAGGCTCTGCTCCCTTCATCTCTGTTGCCATGAAACTTACTGTCCTCAGTAACATCTAACCTACTGTGATGTGTACAGATAAATGTGGGACTATTAATGACATTTGGTGAAGCATTTTTGTAGGTCATCTTGTAAGGCAAGCTATTGACTCTTTTTAATGCTCTTTCAAATTTTTGTGGTCAGGACTAGAGACCCCTGTGGAATACGCTGTGTTATTATACATATAGGGGAAAAAAAACTTAGGCACTTCAGGAAACCTGAATATAAAATAAAATAAAGCAGACATCTGGCCTATCATTTGAACCATAGGATACGAATTAAACATAAAGATGCTATTCATGTCTGCCATCTAACACAAGCAGAGGTAGCCACTGTATAATAAACATATGCTGCACATAGTGAATTATCAGAGCACAATGTTGATGTTAAAACCCATTTATACTAAGCTAAAACTGGAACCTAGAATATTTAAGATTATAGTTCTGTTCATTTTGGCAAAGCAACAGTTCTAGGCCTCTGTGTATTTACTTGTAAGAGTAAAGAGTAAGAACAGTTTTGACAAAATTCTAATTTTTATTTTTTCAGTATTCCCTGTCTATAAATTTTGCTGTGCATTAAAATCTTATTTAGACTTGTCTGACACCAATGTTACATTCTTCTTGGTAATGGGGTCACAGAGAAATAAATCACTTAAAAATGGCCAAGAGGGGTGGGTAGGTGGTTCAGTGAATACAGCACCAGCCCTGGAGTCTGAAGGACCTGAATTCAAATCCAGCCTCGGACACTTAACACTTACTAGCCATGTGACCTTCAGCAAGTCACTTAACCCCAATTGCCCTGCTCTGTCCCCTCCAAAAAAAAAAAGTGGTCAAGCATATATCAGTAATACTTTATCTCAATTAAAAAAAAAAACTTCCTACTATATGAGAAGTTAGAAGCACCTAAGTTCCAGTGAGATAAGGAATCCAAAAATCAAATATATCAAAACATGAGTCACAAGAGCATCTCCAAAAGCAACTATAATTTTCAGACAATATTCACTATTGTTTTTTGTCAGAGAATCATATTTCTCTTCAGTTTTATGCAAAAATAACTACAGTTCAAAGCTTGGATTCTATGCCTTGTTCCAACAAAGTATGAGCAAAACATGAAAAACAGTTACATTCAATAAGGCTCTGATCATAGCAGGGCTTGTAACTCTATCTAAAAATTTTGGTTGTTTGGTTCTTTTAACTTTCAGGAGCCACGCATAGTTTACAGCCATATGTAACACGGCCACAGTAGTATAATTACTGTTTAATAATTGCTTGGGTGAATGTAGGGGAAAGCGTCTTCGGAGAGTTTTTGGTTACTATGGTGAAAAAAAAATTATACTGTCTATAACATGTCAGGGAATTATTCTACAGCAATTTTTACAAACAGTATTAGAACATGCTTGTCAAGTGCTGCTCAGTTCCCCACATGAAGAAGGACTAACAGCAGAAATCTGTTTGTTTTTACTTTGTAACTCCTCATGTTAGGGCCAGAGTCTCCTTAGGATCTCATTTTATTCCCATGACTGCAATACCACTGCCAGTTAGCGAAGAGCAGACTTGGTCACTCTTTTGCTGAAGTAAGCCAAGAAAATATTCTGTTGGAGTAACATACGCCTTACTGATTTCAGAGCCAAAGGAAAAAATGAGAAACATACAAGACAATGATACGCAAACCAATTAACCCAACCCCTCAAGAAAATCATCTCCCCTCTCACCTTCAAGCAGGGCAGTATCTGGCAGCATAAATTTACGAGCTATTTATAGATTAGTTAGGTTAAATTTCTTATTGCTAAAAAAGAAGTATCAAGGATTACAGAATGCTCAAGAAATTATTATTTGAAAGAAATTGTTAACCTATTAAAGACACAGATTGATTTTATTGATTTTTTTTCTCTTGTCCTGAAAAAAAGGAGGTATGATAATGTGATGACTCTGTGACCTTGTGTTTCAAGGACAAGGCCACTCACACATTTAACACCCAAAATAAAGAGGGAAGAAAATGACACCCCCTGCCCAATTTTTAAAAAGAAGGAAAATGAGGTTAAATAACTTGAACTTTTAGGGACAGCTTTCATGGACAGCACATTCAATGAGTCAAAGGTAGCACAGTAGAATGAAAACAAAACTATGTAATCACCCATGATATTAGTCAACCAGACAAGAAGCATTTATTAAAGCACTTATATGCCAGGCAAAAGTATAGTAACTAGGGCAAAGTAAGAAGCATTAATATACTATGCACCAGTTATACAACACTTTTATATTGTGCATAATTCTAAAGACCCCATTTCAAGAAGCATATTTACAAACTAGTGAATACCCAGGGAACAGTGATCAAGATGGTAAAAGGTCCTGGAAAAAAAAATAAGGAATTGTACAAACTGAAGATATTATACCTAGAAACAAAGATATAGTTGAGGAGGAGGGGAAAGAGAGAGGGATGGAATGAAGAAGTTGTCTTTAAGTAGTTGAAAAGAAGGCATTTATTAAAAAAAAAAAAAGGAGATTTTACTTCTTGGAATTTTCTTCTTGAGGAAAGAATCTCATCCAATGGGTAGATGACCCTTGGGAGACAGATTTCAGCTCAGTATAAGGAAAAACTTTAACAATCAGAGATGCTAATGGGAGAGAATGTCACAGAAGGGTCATGTAAGACTTGAAAGTGTTCAAGTGAAATGGATAGTCAATTGTAAGGTATCCTGTAGTAGAGATTCCTGCACTGGGAGGGAACTTGGAATAAGAGAACTTTGTTTGTTGCCAATTTTAAGAATCTATATTTCTATGACTGTGAGAAAGCTAGCGATGGAGCTAAAACTATAACTTAAAACAGTTATTTCAATTCATTTCTTTTTTCACTGCCATTGATGATTTTGAACCTCTGTTCCATGAAAACCAATGATTCTGTGGGATGAAAACCCAAGTTGTACAATAATAATAACTAAAGTTTTTGCTATATTTTTAAAGGAAATTATTTAAAGTATCTCAAAAATGTTTAAAAGTTGGACAGGGAGACCTATAATTTTTTTTAAAAATATCCTTTGATAGCGAAGGAATTTAAATTAGGTATGCCAGTGCTGGACAAAGCTGGAAGGCATTTTCAAAACTTTCCACAGTTTTGAATAGTTTGAAAATTTATTCTTTTTCTTATATGATGATAAGGTTAGGCTGCCATTCCTGGACAATTTCTTCATGGGCTTCCTTTACACTAGTTTTATTAATTATGGCACTTTCAATCACTCTTAAATGTTCTATACTGCAAAAATAGTGATGCATTTTGATTAAGTAACCCTTTATATTTCCAGTTCAAAGGGACATTAATTATGCCTCAGTTTGCAAGACAAGTCTGTATATATTCCCTAAATTATTGCTTAACTCTCTACTTAATTATGTAATATGATGTGTACCTATATTTCTTGTCAAAATTCCTTAAACACTGCTCTATAATAAGTTTCTGTGAAAATCTACCAGTAAACACTCAAATGGAATTGTGATTTCATCAATTAAAGGGTCCCCTCCATTGCTGCAATTTACATCTCTCATCTCGGTTCTCCCCTAAGTATGTACTTGGGTTTGGTGCCCTGCCACCCAACATGCTGGGTTTTGCAGTGGGAGAGGCTTTCTTTACTTTCTCCTGACACTGGGAAGGTACCAGAATTTTTTTTTCTTTATTTTTGTTATGGCAACCCCATGAAACAAAGAAAAAAAAGAATAATAAAAATTAGTTCATTATTCCCTAGGACACAGCTATCATGAGATTGCAAAAAATAAACAAAAAAGCCAAGCACATCTTTATAAAAAAAGTTATATTTTAACAGTTGATACAAAAAATTATATTTAAAATTGGTATATAATGAACTAATCTTGATTTTTTTCAAAGAAAATAAAGTCAAAGGTATGAATTAACATTTCCCTCACTAATCTCTATTATTGATCACTGCTCAATGTTATAGCAATCCCTCCTCTAGATTTAACCCAGGGAAACTTCCATAATGGTGGGCAATCAGTTGTAGTAGATATCTGTCTGTTTAACATCTTGCTCATATCAATACACAGATTTTTGAAAGCATCTTTATAGTCATGTCCAACAAGTCTTGAAAAATTTGGCATAGTCATAAGAAAACTTTTCTGAGCAAAGCCTTCAAGACCACATTTACTCTTACTAAGTTACTTTCTTGAGTTAAATGTAGTGGTAAATATATATACATATACATAAACACATACATATACATATGCATATACACATACACATACATATACATATTTGTGTGACTATAAAGATGTGATGCTTTGTTTTACAAACTTAATTTGACTTTGTTTCAACAGATATTAAGTGACTATTAAATGTAAAGCATTGTATTTGGTAATATGGGAGAGAAGTCTAGATAACATCTGGTCTCTACCCTAAAAGACTAAGAATTTAGAAGGAGGATAAGATATATTCAAAGACAACTGAAGTACACAAAATATAATTTTCCCATGTTTTCACTGAAAATGTTGTCAATGTATATATAGACCATTCTCTTTAAGAGTTTTATACAGATGAGAAAGCAAAATTGGAGGTGATCTTTTCAACTAAAATTTTCAAACATTTCTTTCTGGATCATTAATCTAGAATTAAAAGGGACCTTGGGGTCCATCTAATCTAACACCCTTGTGTTATAATTGAAACTAAAGTCCAGGGAGGCTAAAATGATACTTAAATCTTCCTTTAACCTTTATCAGTTTCATTCACATGTCATACATGTAGATGAGCACATGGTTCATCTTCCCATTAACTGTAATCTTCTTTAGCACAAAGACTATTGGTTGTAGTTTCCATTTTTTCCCACTGTATTAGGAATTCAACAATAATTGAGTCAGACATAAGACATTTATAATCGTTAACATCATCTTAATTGTTTTTCCCCATTAAATGTCTATTTACAGATGACACCATGAAATTTCAATGAATGGCACAATACTACAAAACTTCCCATGATTCCAATAATAAAAAAGAGAAACATTCTGCCCTGTTAAAAGAGAGCATCTTAGCATCTTATTCACCTACATAACCTAAACCGCTGGGCCTCCCCATCTGCCCTATTCCTATACCACTCTGACTTTCCATTTACACCCCAGCTAAACTCTCATTTATCTGTTTTATTCTCCCCAATTATACAGTGAACTCTTTAAGAGTACATACAGTCTTAACATAGAGGCAGCTTCGTGACACCAGGGATTTGAAGGATTGAATGCTGGGTCTGGAGTCAGGAAGATTGAAATTCAAATCTGGCCTCAGACACTAGACCTGTGAGACCCTGGGAAAGTCACTTGGGTTCTCTCAGCCTTGGTTTCCTCAAGTGTAAAGTGAGGATAATAATAGCATCGACCTTTCAGGGTTGTTGTGAGGACCAAAGAAAGTACTTAGCACATATAGTGCCTGATACAAAACAGGTACCTTAATAAACGTTGGTTTCTTTCTTCCTATTCTTCCTCCTTATATCTATCCTCAGTACTTAGCAAGCAGTAAGTGCTTAATAGATGCTTTTTAAATTCTTTGATTCATTCATTTGATCCTACAACCTTCATTTCACATCCTTGAGGATCTTACTCCATAATACACTCATTCATTTCCCTCCTCTCTTCCTTCTTTTCAATGGTTCATTTCCATCTTCTTTCCAACATTCTCAGGTCTACCCAGAGCTGAAAAAATAAAAGCATTTCCTTTACATTTCTACCTCATCCAGTTATTATCACATTTCTCTCTTTCTCAATGCTACAAGCACTAACAGCTGAAAAGACTTCAATAGATTTCTACTTGAATTAATTTGTAAAGGAAATTTAGTATTTGAAGAAAAAGAGTGAAAGAAGCAATATTTTCCTAGCATAGGGGAAAGTCTGTAAAAGGGAGTGGAAAGGAGGAAAAAAAAACCATTGGCATGTTAACAACAAGATAGCCAGTCTGGTTCAACCAAAAACAATGGGAAAGAGAATTCAAGGAATTATTCTTTGGATGGCCTTCCTTAGGAGTCTGCTAGAGAAGTATTATTCTATGAAGATTTCAACTCAGTAGCTCAAAAGAAACATGAAATGCACAAGTTTAGTTGTAAATATTTATAAGGGGCTATTTTGTGCACAACCTGTGGAAGAGCCTGATGAGCACATATTGATCTGATGATCTCTGAGTCATAGACACACTGTACCTTGACCCTGATAATCATGATGTCACTTTTGGTCCTCTTTGAGTATGAAGGAAAACAACTACCATATTATTCCATGAAGGTTTCAAGTCAATAAGCTGCTCTTTATTCTAGGTGGCAGGAAAAGGAAAAGATAAGAAAATAATATAAAATCTCTACTCCAAAAATGTAAAAACACCCATGATTTTTTTCCAATCATGTAGTGTTAGAAGAGGAAGGAACCTTAGGGATTTATCTAATCTAACCTTATTTTGTAAATAAAGAAATTGTGACTCAGAAGACTCACATGAATTAGCCAATATAACATAACTTTCAACTGGCAAACAAATGATTAAAAAAAAAGTTTTCAGTGTCAATGTTCTCTCATAGTGACAGAAATGACTGGCTTTCTATAACACACTTAAGGAAGAACTCTCATGTTCCTTTCCCCCCCCCCCACAGTAAGAATGAATAACTCTCTGCAAAAATTAAAATAACTTTTAATATTTAAGTGATGTTAGCAATTCCCTAACAACTTGAAAAATTTATAAGTAACTTCAAGCAGCCAGGGAAAGAACCTCAGAAAATATTCCTACAAAATTGTGTAGTTTCCTAACCAAACATTTTCGAATAACTTTAAACACTATTTCTTAAAATAGACATTAAACTTAACTCTAGATAAATATACAGATAAGTGTATTTAATTTTTCATTCCTACATTGGTATACCATCATATGCAGTGATTATCCTTAATTTCATTCTTTATATAACAAACTGATCCAGTTTCCAGTTCCAATTTATTTTACTCTTAAATACCTTTGAATATGATCACTGATAAAGTTGTATCAAAAATCTCAATGAAATTATAAGGAAAATAATTCTAATAAATGCACACACCACATGATAGGAATGGCATTACTTTACCTATAAAAACTTTCAAAATTTACTACATTAAATGCTTTAAATATCTTATTGTTTTAACAAAGACTTAGGCTCTAGAGGTCCAGTTTAATAATCAGGTTTCAAGGAAGACTTTTTGAATCCACCAGCTATCACAAAATATCTCACAATATCAAATGTCTATTTTTTAAATTAGGAAATTTATTTTAAACAATGTCTTGGTCAACTAGCATTCAATAAGTGTCTAGCATGTGCCAGGCCCTGTGCTGAGAGCTTAGTTAATAGATATAAAACTGTTTAAACCATTTGGTATTGCCTTTTGAGGTTCTTTTACTTTTGTTTATTTTACTACACCTCTTTGACTAAGGCTTCAGCAAGTCTATTTTCAGACTGACTAAATTTGTATAATTTAACTATCAAAAACTCAGACAAATTACAGTGGAACCAATGATAACCCAAATCTCTATTCCCAAGATTTGGTTACACAACAAGTGAAATCAAGTTGACCGAAACAAAACTTCCATGAAATGTTGAAAGAGTGATAGAACAAAGTATAAGACAATGTTTTAGGCCTTTGCCCCAACATGAACGTTTGAGAGTAGTTTTACTATATTCATGCTACAGGACATAAAAACTGACCAAAGAATCAAAAGACCTGAGTTGAAGTTCTTTATCTGGTTAGATGACCTGGTTTCCCCAAAATCACTTAACTTTTCAGTGTTCTAGGCACAGAGAAGGTACAGACCTGCATGGATAGTGGGAGTTTCTTCTTCAAAGGAGTTCCTAGTATCAATGAAATAAAAATTCTAGTCACTCTCCCTAACACAAGAAACATATTTTGAGGTAGTGTGCCTCCTCTGCTCGGTAAGTAACTTGAAAAACTGTAAAGTTGGATTGGAGGCACCTTCAGGGTAGGAAACATTTCTCTCCGTAGTTTTCATCTCTAGCTACCTAGCTCAAATATCATCCCTATCATTCACATCTGTTGATAATGATGACATACATGCCCATTTTGTCAAATGCAGACAACCTGAGGTGACAAACGTCAACATATTTTCTTGGATGGTAAACTGTTTTCTATAATAAAGAGGGAACAATCAATTTTGAATATGGTATCTGAGATTAAATAAACAGTTCAAAAAAGGAAAACACTTAAGGCAGATAATACAAAAAGGTTGGCTTTTAATTTTTAAATTCAACACAGCAACTATACGTTTATATGTGTGTATGCGTGTGTACATATATATGTATATGTTTATACATCCATGCATGCGTGTGTATGTGTGTGTGTATATATATATACACTCATAAATATGCACATATGTATATAGGCATATGTATATTCTAAATTACTGGGCTCCCATACAAAAGCTATCAAGCTCATTTCTACCTCTTCCTATTATTAAATATGTATAATAATGGACAGGAGTCACCATTTCTCTGAGTGTTTCTCACAATGAAAGACCTGATATAATTGGAAAGCACTAAGAGCTTTTTAAAAAGGGGTTAAAAAAGAATAAATAGGGCAACCACTTTCTAGGCCACTTTTGCAGTTCTCTCTGTCTTACTAGATTTATGTTTTTCTTAGTAAACATGACTATTTGCTTTCTCTTACAAGGGAGCGGATTCTGTCTCATGATACATACACATGTATGCATGTATATCCCTTTCTGTCTGTGTATGCATGCATATATATATATGGGAGTTGATTCTGTCTCATGATATATACACATGTATGCATGTATATATCTTTCTGTCTATGTATGTATGCATGTATATATATACATACATATACACACACACACACACACACATACACACATACTAATCTGTCTATCTGCCCCTCATGATGAAGAAAGGTGAGAGATGTTCAGTTACAAAACAAAAGGATTCTAAACCATGGGTGACTTTTGTTATTCACGTGGGGAAGGAAGATTATCTCCTAAATGAAAGTACTTCTCAATTACTTTCTATGTATAAGGCACTGTACTTGATGGCAAAGCCTATAGGAAGAGGATCTTCAATTCAATGAGGTTTAAATAGAGCTATTTATGTAACATAAATATGTGAAAACTCAAGTAATGATATAATGTTTGAATAAAATTTCAATAGCCCCTCCTGGACCACTGCCTCATCATAGCAGAAGGGCTTACATAGAGCTCTGCTGTGAAGAATGATGGACAGATGTACATGTTATACAGGACACCACAGCAAAAAACATCCCAAATGCCCATCAAGTGGGGAATGGCTAAACAATGTGAAGTATATGAATGGAATGGAATACTATTATGCTGTAAGAAAGGAGGCGCAGACAGACTTAATTATAACCTGAAGAGACTTATATAAACTGATGCTGAGTGAGGTGAGAAGAACCAGGAGAACATTGTACACAATTACAGACACACTGTATCTGTGGTGACTGACTTTGATAGACTGGGCTCCTCTCAGCAATGCAAGGCTATAAGACAATTCCAAAGGACTTAAAATTGAAAAGGCTATCCACATCCAGAGAAAGAATTATGGAGTCTGAATGCAGATCGAAGCAAACTACTTACTCTCTTTTTCATTTTGTTTTGTTTCTTCTTTCTCATTATTCATTCTATTGGTTATAATTCTTCTTTACAACTTGACTAATGATTAATGTGAAGGTATATGTAGAACCTATATTGGATGGCATACCTCCATGGGGGAGGAGAGAGGGGGAAGACGCAAGGGGAGGAGAAAATTTGGAACTCAAAAACTTACAACTGAATGTTGTAAACTAATAGTAAATAATTTTTTTTAAATTAAAAAACAAAAATAAAAATATCCCAAAGAAAAAGAAGAGTAAGAAAGCAAAATAGCTGTTTGATTAGGCTTTACAAATAGCTGAAGAAACAAGGAAAGTGGAAAGTATAAAGGAGAAAGGGAAAGATATACACAATTGAATGCATAATTCCAGAGAATAGCAAAGGAAGATAAGAAAGTTTCTTAAATAAGCAATGTAAAGAAATAGAAGAAAACAATAGACTAGCAAGAGGTCTCTTCAGAAATTGAGGCTATAGAGGGAAAAAATGAGCAAGATAAAAGACAAAAATGGTAGGAACTTAACAGAAAAAGAAGGATTAAGAAAGAGGGTGGCAAGATACAAAAAAGATCTTAATAACAATGGTGTGGCCACAGATCTAGAGTCAGATGTCCTGGAGAATGATGTCAAATAGGCCTTTGGCAAGCAATGCATCACAATAAGGCTAATGGAGACAACAGAATTCCACAAATCCTAAAAGATGCTGCTGTAATGATGATGCACTTGACATGCCAGCAGATTTGAAAAATTCAAGTGACCACTGGATTGGAAAAGATAAGTTTACATCCCAATCCTAAAGAAGGGCAATGCCAAAGAATGTTCAAATTACTGAACAACTGCACTCATTCCACACGCCAGGAAGCCTAAGATTCTGCAAAGCAACACGCGAACCAAGAATTACCAGAAGTGCAGGCTGGTTTTTGAAGAGGCAGAGGAACTGGAAACCAAATTGACAACATTCTCTGGATTACTGAGAAAGCAAGGGAGTTCCAGTAAAAACATCTATTTCTGCTTCATTGATTACACTAATTCCTTTGACCCTGTGGAGTGCAACAAAATGCAGCAAGTCCTCAAAGAGGACTTACTTGTCTCCCAAAGAATCTGTACGTGGATCAAGAAGCAACAGTCAGAACTCAACATGCAAGAGCTGATTGGTTTGAGACTGGAAAAGGAGTATGACAAGGCTTTATATCAAAACTTTATTTATTTAACTTGCATGCAGAGAGTCCAGCATGTGAAATGCCAGAATTGATGAATCAAAAGCTGGAATTAAGGTTGCTGGGAGAAAGATCAACAATCTCAGATATGCAGACTCTACCACTCTGAGAGCAAAAAATGAAGAAGAATTAAGAAGCCTCTTGCTGAAGATAAAAAGAAAAGAGTATAAAAGCTGCCTTGAAGCTTAACATAAAAAAACAAAAACCTAAGATTATAGCAATGGGTCCCCATCACTTCCTGGTAAATAGGGAAAGAAGAAATGGAACCAATGTCAGATTTTATATTTTTGGTCTCAAAGATCACTGCAGATGGCAACTGCAGATATGGAATTAAAAATGCTTGCTCCTTGGAAGGAACGCTATGGAAAACCTGGGCAACATAATAAAGAAGCAGAGACATCACTTTGCCAGCAAAGGTCCAAATAATCAAAGCAAAGGTTTTTCCACTAACAATGTTGGGCAGTGAGAGTTGAATTATGAGGAAAGCTGAGCTCTACCGAACTGATGCTTTCAAATTGTGGCACTGGAGAAAACTTTTGAGAGTTTGTTGGACAGCAAGGAGATCAAATCAGTCAATACTTAACGAAATTTATACACGCTATTCACTGGCAGGTCAAATACTAAAGCGAAGGCTTAAATATTTTGCCACATAATGAGAAGACAGGAAAAGAGCCTGATATTGGAAAAGTTTAAAGGCAAAAAGAGAAAAGGACAGCAGAGGATGAAATTGATAGATAGTATCATGGAAGCAATGAACGTGAGCTTGGACAGACTCCAGAAGATAGTGGAAGATAGAGGGGTCTGGTATGCTATGGTCTATGAGTTCATAAAGCGTAAGACATGGTGGAACAAATGAATAATAACAAAAATGTTCAAGATAACTGCAGGGTGATATATAATCAGTTCCCAAATTAACAGTAGTTTTATAGATGTTCAAAGAAGACAGAGATTATTTCAAGAGGTGAGAGTCAGATAAAATTTTTTTTATGGAGGGAGATGGGATTTGAGCTTTTTTTCTGGGAGAATCACAGAATCTGGACCAATCAGAATGATGCAAGGGCACAGTGGGAGCAAAAACACAGAAAGAGGGGAAAAAGTGCAAAGGATGTTCAGAGGATAGTAAATACGATATTTTACCCATAATAGTTTGTAGAATAGATGAACTGGGGAGAGTTAGAAAGGCAAGTTGGGTCACCTAGTGGAAGACCTTAAATGCCATGGAAAAGAATTTTGACCTCATTCTTAGATAATGGAGACGCTGAAGTTTCTTGAATAGGGGTGTGCCATGGTCAAAACAATGTTTTAAAATGAGTAATCTAGTGGTTATGTAGAAGATGACTTGTAATCATAACAGAGAAGAAGAAGCCAAAATACCTAAGACACAAAAGCTAGAGTGGTAAAATATTAGAGATGGCATGGATTATATGCTGAAAATGATCCTTAACCCTGTAATAATCCATCATGTATAGTTGAGCTTTTGTTTTTTTCTTTGTAAAGCAAATAAAAGCAGCTATTAAAAATTCCATTATTAATACCTGATGTCCAACTTTACCCTTTTACTTTCAAGATTTTAATGACTTATTTTTTTTTGAAAACAGATTTTAAGCTATCTTTTGTTTTATATCACTAGATTTCAGTGTATGACTTCACCTCTAACAGGGAGACATCTTCTACAACAAAGAATAAAAAAGAGGAGGAAAAAAACCAGGTTAGCCAAATCAAAACATTTAAAAAATATATGATATTATATGTAGCATTCTATATCTATAATGTCCCATTTCTGCAAAAACAATGAAGAGGCTATCTTCTTATTCATGGCTCTTTGTTGAGGCCAAGTTTGTGCATTATAATTTCAGAGAATTCAGTTTCCATTGTTTTGCTGTTATTCTTGATACATAATTTAAACCATTGTATGTATATATTTATGGTTCTGCTGTTTTCACTTTTCATCTGTTCATATGTCTTTTGTATGTTTTCTCTATTTACTACTTTCACTGATGCTTACAGCAGAAAAACATTCCATGGTATTCATGTACCACAGCCATTTCCCTAACCAAGAGGTCTCTGGTTTTTTAAATTAAATACTTCAGAAAACATTTCAGTAGGGGCCCTCATTTTATATTTCATACTGCTCATATATAACTTTTCTGGGCTCCCTAATACTTCTTACTTTTAAAAACTTCTCAAAGAAATCATTCTTAATTGTGGCATAGCTGACATGCTTTTCTAACTCTTGTCATCACTGCTTTAACAACCAGGGATTCTAATGTTTAACATTAAGTTACTATGAACATTAGTCTCTTCATTCGGAACTTACCTCCCTCTAGAGAGGTAAGACTTTGATAATATATATAAGACTTATAAACCTTAAAGTGTTAGGTAAAAATCAGTGAACTCTTATTATGATTATGCTTCTGAAGGAACATCCTCAACAAAGAAGCAACTCTCTCCATTTTCCTTTATATTTTTTCCTATATATCTCCTATATTTCCTCCATTTTCCTCTCCATAAGCCTATATAACACCCAGACTAAAATTGATTTATTTAACAAAGTAGTTACACACACACACACACACACACACGTATGTATAGTGTATGACTTCACCTCTCTCTTCCAGGGAATCATCCTTTATAAAAAAGACAAGAAAAAAACCCAGCTTAGCCAGACTAACCAACACATTTAAAAAATATATGACATTATATATAGCGTCCCAAACCTCTAATGCCCCACTTCTACAAAAGCAGGGGAAGGGTGGCTTTACATGGTGTTTTGTTCTGGTGAACAATTTATTTCCAATCAGGAAGAGCAGGCAAGTTGATGAAAGTGCTTACTGGAACAGACCCCAGCATATTCAGACAGTATTGTGCTATCCTTCCCCCTCCCCCATGACCCCCTAGCCATGTGCAGGTAATTTTCTCCTTTTGTTGGTTAACACTTCTTCCTCATCTGGATTGACTTCAACTATGTGACAACAAAGAACTCAAACACAAAAATAGCAGCAGCTACATATCCTCTGCATGACAGTGTAATTTCTTCTGCCTTAAGGCAGTGTCTAGCACAGAAATCATAGCCTGTTTACTTGGATCTGGTGCTACATTACACTGGAAGCGACTTAACTCTTAGTTATAAATCCAAACAAGGATTAATCTATTTGCACTGTTTTGTTGACAATTAGAGATGAAATAGTGTAGTTCTTTTTGCAGCCAAAGAAATCACACAATCGAGGTGGAATATTATCTTTCAACTTTATGAGATAAAAATGTTCCCCACTGTACCATTGGCAGAAACTTTGGTGTCAGAATGAGACAGGGGAGCAATCTCTAAGGGATCACTTTTTAAACTACATTAATTTTCTTGCTTCTATTCAAACTACCCCCAGAAACTGGTATTCTTCAAAGCATATTCTCTTACAGGACAAATACATTCAATCAACCCTAGTTCACCAAGTTTTTACATTTTAAACAAAGGCTACATGTGATACTCATAGACCTCACCCTCTAGATGGTTAGCAATGAATAATTAATACAGCAGAAAGAAAAATTATAATTAGAAAGAAATTTATAGCTTCATAAAACAAAGGCTGGAAATCATCAATGAAGGGAAATTAACTCTAGAGCAAAGTGATTTATAGTAAGACAGGAAGGTGTTATAGAGCCAAAGTGGAAATAGTACCATTAATATATATTTGCAAAATAATGTAGAATCTTTTCAAATAAAAGGTACTTTATGAATGCAAATTACTCTCCGATTTCTCCAAACCTTGCTTGCCTTTAAAGACATTTTTGTATATAACAATCTAACAAAACTGGAATACATCCTAAACAACAACAATGACAACATCTATGTTATCATAAGTCTTTAAAGCTTCTCAGCATTGCTTCGCTTCAGAAATAAAAAACCTTAAGGCTAGCAACTTAAACAGAGGTGATGAAGCAAAAGATGCTAACTCAGAATCATACCATTTATTTTGAAAGGAGTCATACTTTATCAGAGTATTTTTACTAGCCATTTAATTTGTGTAATTTTCTACCATTAGAAAAGGAGCTGATGAAATTTTAATTTCCCACTAAAAAGGAGTTACTTTGCACAGTGTAATGTAAAGAATGATGTATAAATCACCTTACAATTTTTTTAATACTACTTATGGATAATATTAACACTAAAGACTGCAGAATGAAATTTATCAATTTACCATTACTTTACATTCTGTACCTGCCATTCTAAGTTATTTTTAAAAATAATAGCTGACATGTCTATAGCACTTTCGTTATAGCAGCCCTGTGGTATAAATAATGTATTATTCCTGTATTTTACAGAAGAGGAAATTGAGGCCCAGAGAATTAAAGTGACTTCCCGAAGGTCATTTGTTTAGTACATGGCAGCAGGAGGACTTAAAAACCCAAGCATCTTGGCTCTTGGTTCACAATGTACTATAAGATGCCATCTCCTACAAGTCTCCACACTTCATCCTCAATCTCTCACTTCTAGTTTTTTGGGTTTTTTTTTTTTTTTAGTTTTTACCCTGGTTGTTCGACTGGAAATTACTCAATTATCTCCTTCCCACCCCCCAACAGCTCCCTGCCTTAAATCACATTTCTAGGACCACTTACCTTCTATCTCATCAAGGAAGTTTCCTCAGTAGAGTCCAACTAAGACGGAATTCATCCAATCTTCTGCCACTATGCATGCTTACAGTTACCACATTATAGGTTATGGATGCTCCCTTTATTGACTCATCAGGAACAAGACAGCAGAAAGAAGCACCTAAGAGTCTTCCCCACCTATGTGTTCTCTAATTCGACCTCAAGGATTTTCTATTCAAATAGGGAAAGACAACACATATTGAGGAGCAAGGGTTGGAAAGTTAGTGGAAGGGAGAGGAGAGTACATGGCAAGGTAGTCTGGCATGGAGATGGCCAGAAAGTAGTAAAGTGGCATACTTTACTGCTTTTTGGACACAACATAAAAACTAGCAATTATGCCAAGGTTTCCTCAATAAACAATTATAATCTGTAACCAAGCTATAAGTCTATTCTCAATGTGACAAAACATGAGGTGTTTTATTAAGTCAGCTATCTTTAGAAAATGCACCCCTCAGCCTCTCTCCCCATTTACTCCCCTGCTCCCTACAGTGTATAGAGATTAAACATGTATAAGATCTGAATGAGTCACAAATTCAGAAAAAAGGTAGAGAGAACAACCTGCAGATGACATAGTCTTGTCTATTTTTGTCCCAATATTGCTATGAAACAGAACACTACAGACCTCAGAACTGCTGCTAGATTTTATTATAACTGATTTTGAGTCCTACACAATCATTGCAAAACATGGCTTTTACCTTTATGATATACTGGAATTTTAAAATAATAACCCATTAAATGTGATTTTTAAAAAAAGTTACGAATGTCATTTCATGATTTTCCTAGATCTGTAAGTAATGTGATCCACGTAAATCTGGTTTATTAGATACCTATTAACTTGTGTTAATAAAGTTCATGGAGCACTTATTTACATACTATAAATAGGATTCAAGCAGCCATTAGAGGTGACTGAAGTGTAATATTCTAAACAGGTTTTGCAGGAATATTTACTTTATTGTTTCATGAAGGGAGTGATATTTATGCTACTAGCTTTTGAAAAAGTTGATACCCATGAGCCAACATAAGCCTTCCAATTGAAGGCTTACATGGCATAAAGGTAATGCTTTTTTTTTTCCCTAAGACACAGTCCAGCCCCTGCCATGGGACCCTTCCAGTTCTATAATCCTACTTCTGTGACAGGCCTATGTCAGGGGGAGTTATTTGGATACTAGCATGGATCACAGCTGACATTTAAAAGACTCAGGTATTTTACAGAGATTAAGGCACAAACAAGAAGTGAAGAGCTAGGAAGTCAAATGGACACTTTGGGAACAAGAGCTCTGAGATTAACTGGTGATAGGTAGTTCATCAAAGGGTTGGAGAAGGCCCTCTGCTCTTCTACAGGATTATCTCCATTGGTGACCTTATCAGTTTCCATGGGTTCAATTATCATCTCTATGCAGATGACTTTTTTTCCTTTTTTTGTTTTGCTTTTTGGAGGGCAGTTGGGGTTAAGTGACTTGCCCAAGGTCACACGGTTAGTTTTTTTGTGTTAAGTGTTTGAGGCCAGATTTGAACTCAGGTCCTCCTATGCAGATGACTCTCAAATTTATGTATCCACCCCTGGTACCTCTCCTGCCCTCTCTTCCCAGTTTGCCAGCACCATATTAGACATTTCCAACTTGATGAACCATAAACTCCTCAAACTCAATGTGTCCAAAATTAAATTCATCTTCTGGGATTCTCCCCAACCCAACCCCACTCCACCCCACCCAACATCACTTTCAGACCTCTTTATTTCTGGATAGTGCAATAACATCTTTCTAGTAATCCAAGTTCACAACCAGATAATCACCAATTTCTCACATTTTCTCAAGATACATCTAATCTGTTGTAAAGTCTTGTCACCTCTGCCTCCCTAACAGCTCTTACATCTGTCTCATTCTCTTTGTTTAGGTATCTACCACCATAGTTTAGAGTCCAAGGATGGGAAACCTGTGGCCTTGAGGTCA
The DNA here is from genome assembly GCA_028646575.1 of Pseudocheirus occidentalis. Taxonomy (NCBI): domain Eukaryota; kingdom Metazoa; phylum Chordata; class Mammalia; order Diprotodontia; family Pseudocheiridae; genus Pseudocheirus; species Pseudocheirus occidentalis. The sequence continues at coordinate 309,225,896 of CM053594.1, forward strand.
CATGTGGTCTTCTAGATCCTTAAGTGTGATCTTTTGATGGAATAAAATTTGAACTATCAAAAAGCCACACTTAAGGATCTAGAAAGTCATATTTGGCCTCAAGGTCACAGCTTCCCCACCCCTGGTAGATCCTCATACAAGGCATCTATCTTGTACCTGATCTTTTTGCCTCAAGTCTTCCCCATTCCAATCCAGTAAACTCATAGAAGCCCTTCTCAGTCACATTTCCAAGTCACCCTGCCTGCATTTTAATCCTCTCCCACCAGAGTTTATATTCCCACTCCTGGAAAACTGGGCTCTACTAAGCTATAACCTTATCTTACCCGATGGTATTGGTAACACCAGACACATTTCCAAGCCATATTGCTTGTACTCTGGTCATCTCTTCCTGGACTTCTCCCTAGGCCCTGAGTTCTCATTGGTCAGCCATCACTTTATCATGCCAACTGATTAAGCCCCAAACTCCACTGCCCAGGTATCTCTAAGCCAATCCATCTCACATGTCCTCTACATCCTCCTTCCTTATTCTCCTGACTTTCAAACTCCTGCTCCCCTATAAATGTTGTCCTCCCCTCTAAAAATATAAACTCCTTTAGGGGAAAGACTATGTCTTGCTTACTGGTATCCCCAGTACTTAGCAGAGTACCTTGGACACAGCAAGTGCTTTAAAAAAAATGCCTTTTTCTTTCTTTCATGCAGGACTGACCATGTCACTACTCAGCTCAAACTGCAGTGACTCCCTAAAAATTTAGGATAAAATATAAACCCCTGCCTGGCATTTAAAATCCTTAGCAACTTTACTCATATATACCTTTACATGTTCATACTATGAGGTAGTTTTTGAAATTTGGTCTTCCTGACAACAGTCTCAGCACTGTATCTACTATGCCCCCTACCTGCTTTAGCTATGAGCTCTATAAATTTATGATCCTAAGAAATATATTTTGATTTAAAAAGAAAAAGAAGCATAAAGGGAATGGTTTTCAACCTTTCGAATGCCATGACCCTTTAATACAGTTCCTCATGTTGTGGTGACCCCCAACCATAAAATTATTTTTGTAACTACTTCATAACTGTAATTTTGCTACTGTTGGGAATCATAATGTAAATATCTGACATGCAGGATGTATTTTCATTGTTACAAATTGAACGTAACCTACAGGTTGAGAACTGCTGCGTTAAGGTGAGTAAAACTAAGCTTTTTGAAATTTCTCCTACATGACATTTCATCTTCATTCTCTGGGTCTGTGCACAGGCTATCCACCATGTCTAATACAAACCCTCTATCCTCACCTCATCACGCCTCCATCTTTTTCAAAATCTAGTCAAACACCATCTCTCACATTACTTTATATCTACTTGGCACACCTCACACAACTAAATACTGTCACTTTCACTTAAATTTAAGTTTCTTGAGGGCAAGGATTTTTTTCCTCTGTATCTTCAGCACTTACAATAAGTGCTTATTGATTGCTACTGACTAAAGCAGGGATTTATATGATCAGCAATTGACAAGAAATGAAACTTAATGGAAACAGATCTAAGATCTTCCTGGCATGAGTATTTTCTCTACTAATACAAATTACAACCCATTCAAACTTTCTTATCATATGCAAATTCTGCCTCCTTATAAGTTCTCCAAAGTTTTTTTTTAATATTAGAATAATTTCTTGATATACACTTAACCCACTCTTACCCACATTCTGAATCCTCCCTTGTAGTAAAAATAAAGGGTCAAAGAAAACCACCCAAACCAGGGAAAGGCTTTCCTTCCTCTTATTCTTTCCACGTTTCACGAATGACAGTGTAGCCCTCTGGCTGCATCTCTTTGTACTCCTTACACATATTAGGAGACCGGTCTGCCTTATTTTCTGGTCAGACATTTTCTTTCTACAACCAATCTCCTGTACTCTTTTCACACACGTGCCAGGATAATATGCTTCAGTCTACCTATACCCACCAAACATCTTTATCATAGGTTTTAGTGCTTAAAAAAAAAAAAAAAAGAGCATGGAGATCACGGGTAGACCTAATTAAGGTCAATTACCTTTAATTTGGATTAGATATTGGAATGAAATGGAATGGCCATAGAGAACCAAAAAAAAAAAAAAAGGTTTCCTCACCTATAGCCTATAGAATACAGCAGAATTTAAGTAGATACAACTTTCTCCTCACCTCTGTTCAGAAACATACCTGATCATTATGCCATCTATGGATATCTGCCAAGTCTGAGAGACCCTGACTTCACAGGGGTGGAGCTTTTTAGGTCCTGATGTAACTAAGAGGTCATATTAATATGGCTGGAGGCCACAAAGAAACTCAGTCAATGGAGATATGACTTGAGCCTTTGTTCCATGAACCAATTAAGACTTGGGGACACCTTCCTCATCATTTAGGAAAAGAATTAGCCTTCTGGGGATAAAGGGAGGACCCTGAATACTGATCCTATCACAGAAATCATCAGTTCCAATGTTCTCATTTTACAGATAACAAAACTGAAGCCCAGGAAAGGAAAGAGATTTGCCCAAGGTTACACAAATAACGTGTCACAGAAGAAATCTGAATTTATTGTCCTCTAACTACAGGGTCAATATTCTTTCCACTATATCACACAGCCTTATGGTATTCAATTGGCAGCCACACAGTACCATTAGGTAAATACTGATTTTGAATTGAGAATTAAAACACTTAAAACATAAAAGTATTTTCATTTTCTCTTTTAATATTTAAATTGTTGCACAATCTTATTTTCTTAACACTTATAATAGTCCTAAAATATTAGGACCATATAATTACAATTGTCCAAAAATGGAATGTGCTCTTTTTGGAGGTAGTGGACTATTCCTTCATTAGGAATTTTCAAGTGAAGGTTGGATGCATTTGTTTCAAATATTACAAATTATTATTATAGATATTATTAACATTAGGATATTACTCAGACATGGTTGAATGAGGTAACCTTGAAGACACCTTCCAATGCTGGGATTCTGTCACACACACAAACACACACACACACACACGTGTCACAATAAATGTCTATAATACTGAAGTAAATGTATTCATTCTTCTAATTCGTATGAATATCACAAAATTTCAGGATCAGAAGGTGTCTTAGAGGCCACCGAGTGTGTGTGTGTGTGTGTGTGTGTGTATATGTGTGTGTGTGTGTATGTGTGTGTGTGTGTGTGTGTGTAAATCCTATCTCGGTATCCTCCATAAGCTCTGCATTCTAGCTAAATAGGACTTCACGGAGCATCCTGTACAAGTTTCATCCTTTCTGTCTCCATGGCTTTGCTAAAATTATTTCTCAAACATGGAATGCCCACTCCTTCTTTTTCCACCTACTGAAATAATGCCTGTCCTTCAATAGCCAAGCTAAATGCCTACTGCTCAATGAAACCTTCTCTTATCCCAGACACTGACCCCCACTGCCACCCACTGTCAGTGGTTGACAATGAACTTTTCTTTCCTGGCTACAGAGAATTCTGCATCTCATGTACTTAAGTTATGCTCTGTAATATAATTATTTTGGTTCATGAATTTTCTCATGTAGGAAACTCCAAGTTTTTTAAAGGCATGGACCATGAAGTTCCTTGCTCTCTGCCTCCCTTCCTGTACCATGTTACCCAGGGAGCAGATGTTTAATAAATGTTTACTGCTATCGATTTAAGGAACTCACATTTTATGAAGATTAAACTAGGGGAACATGAAGTTAAGTAATGTGCCTAGGTACATAGTCAATTAATTGCCATATTAGGCCGAGGTTTCAGATATTTTAGCTGAGTTTCAGACTCATACAGAAATATGGCACACAGTAAAGATTTGCCCAGACTGTCAACAAATCATGATATTTCTCCAGAAAGTAGTCTACAAAATCTGACAACCAATTTCATGATGTTATAAAGCTGTGTGTGGACATCAATACCTGATGAAAAAGGAGATTTTTTTTTTAGTACATTCTGTTTTCTAAACTACAAAATGAGCCCAAACAAAGTAAGGTATCATCTCCATTTCTCCAACCATCCTGTGGCTGAACATCTGTCCTGTCATGCCTGCCTGAAGAGTTCTTAGACTGGCTTGAGGCAGCAAAACCAAAGAAGAAATAGAGGCAGGCCCCTGGATTCAAAACCTGGTTATGATACCTTGTGTATCGACTTTCTAACCTGCTAAATGAGAAGCTTTGATTTGTCTCCCAGTGTCTCAGCTCATGAAAGAAGACAGAAAAAACCCCTGCTTGTTAAGTTCCTGCTATGTGCCAGGCACCATGCTAAGTGTTTTTTGAAAATACAGTAATTCTGGAAGGGGAATGCTAAAATTAGTATTATTTTTTAATAGTTGACTTCTTTTTCTTAACACATATATGTTTACTTGTCTTCTGGTTTGTTGGAGCAGTAGGTTAGACAACACTTGCCATAATAAAGCCTGTCTATATGGCTAGACACAGGCACCACATTGTGCAGAGAACACTCTTCAAAGGCAGCTAATCTTGTCAGTCTCACCAACTGCATAGTTCTTCAGAACAGCCAACGTAACTCTCCTCTTATGTTTCTTCTTTTGGGGAGTGGTCTAACGCTTTCTTTTTCTTCTTGGCACCACCACGAAGCCTTAGAAGAAATTGAAGGGTAGACTCCTTCTAAATGCTGTAATGAGACAAAGTATATCCATCTTCCAGTTGCTTGCTCCCCCCAAAAAATCAATCTTTCTTCATCAAGGGGAATATCTTCCTTATCTTGTATATTGGCCTTGACATTTTCAATGGTGTTGGACAGTTTTAATCTCAAGGGTGATGGTCTTCTCCATCAAAGACTTCACAAAAATCTACATCACAGCACTGGGTCCACCAGATGATGGCAGATGCCAAAGAGAGCATGTACTATGATTACTGTCATTTTGCAGTTGAGGAAACTGAGGCAAAAATGAGGCCCAGGGTCAGAGTCTGAGGTGGAATTTGAACTCTGGTCGTCTTGACAACAGTGTCAGCACTGTATCCACTGTACCACCTAGCTGCTTTAGCTATGAGTTCAATGAATTTATGATCCTAAGGAATATATTTGTATTTAAAAAGAAAAAATACAGACATTAAGGTGAGGCATGTCTTCCTAACACCAGGAACAAGCATATCTACAAAAGTATAAATCTAATTATGGCTACATTATATTAACGCCTCTATAATCAAAATTATAAAGATTAAGGTAAACTACATCAAATTCCCTCCCCTCCTCAATTACTCTGATAAGTTGACTTAAATAACATTTTCCCCTTAATAAGGGATTGTCTGAAACTTCTTATTTTTTCTCATTTAATTCTGGAGACTGGACTAACACAAATTACCACAAATTATCACGTCTTGCACTTTTAATTTAAAAATAAAGCTAAGCTGGGAAGTGTTTGAAGCCTTATTAATTTCAACAACCATTAGAAGTGGCTATGATGTTAACAGGTCTATTTTTAAAATTAAAAATTCTCTTCCCAATACTGTTGCTGTGGCTACAGATTTCACCCTATGACCATGGCATCCTTAGCACTTATTGTGAAAAGTAATGCTTGACCAAAAGTTCATTACAAAAGAAGATTTTTGTACTTTTGTCAAAAACCTACTTCCTTTTTTATGCTTCTCCATCTATCCCTCTCCATCCACATGCCTCTGGAAATTTTCTTCAAAGCATCAGAAGCAACAATTTCTCCTTACAAGTACTTAGGTCAGATGAAATGTCTAAGCACAAAACATTTTCCCAAGTGAAGTCCTCCTACTCCATCCAGACTGGACAACACATGGGATGACTAAAAACAAGTTAACAGAATGCCAGGATAAAAATGGTTCACAGACCAATTCCACAGCAAAGAGATCCAAAGGACATGTTCTCTTGAGCAAGAGGGTGCCAAAAGTTTTCTGTGGAGTGGAGCTACAAAGAGAAACCAAATATGAGTTAAGGCCATCCCAATGGAAGCTGAGTTCTCAACACTGCTAAAGAAATCAGCTCATCATGACCAAAATGAGACGTTGCAATAATAAAATAAAGGGGAACAGTATCCATGAAAGACATAATGATTATAATGGAAGAAATCAAAATTTTAGTAAACTTCAGGATTTAGAATTTCAGAAATGTAAATATTTTTCAATTTTTTTTTAATCCTGCTAAGGTAATAGATTGATTTGGGGAAGTTAGGCCTCAATATTCCAGAAGTGACCATCACCATAAATACAACTACATCATGGATCATACTGGTCACTGACGTTCACATATTCATCTAGTGGTGTTTTTTTAATCTTTCTATACAATACATAAAACACTTATAAAAGTTTTTTAAAATCCTATTTCTATAAAATGACATAAAATATATAAATAAAAGGGACAATCCCTTTATCATAAACTCCACAGCCCTTTTAATTCATACTACATGGGACCTTCCACTAGTTTCACCATTACTAAATTCTTAATCATCTCTTATTTGTAAAGTATAATCAACATTCAAGTGACAATGAATATAGCTTCTACTTCATTGCCTGTCTAAATAGTTTTTCTTTAAAAAAAAAAAACAAAAAACGTATTTCTACCAGGACTTGGGAAAGAGGCCAAAGAGAAGCAGAAAAGAATTTTTTCTGCATCTTGTTTCTTTGAAATGAAATGAAATTCCTAAGAACAATGAACAATACAGAATAGCCACCACATAAGTATACAAATCCCTCTGCCTTTTAGCTTTTGGGGGGATTTGGGGAAGAAGCAGGGAGACTTACTAATATAATAATCACTTCCATTCCCAAATTCCTAGATTTGCTCCAAACAGACTTTTATTCTGAAAGTCCACTTGAAATCTTTCAATGATTCAGAGAGTGAAGCCCTAACTATGGGTCTTCCATAAGTAAGTGTGAACTGAGTTGATTGATGCATTATCTAATAGTAAACTTTTAACCATGGGATTTCATTTTGTCAAACATCACAATATTTTCTTCACTTCTGAACAAAGAAGATGTTACGGATGGCATTATTACAGAAACTGACAATTTAAGTGTGCTGTTATTTACACTGAGGACCTGAAGGGAAAGTAGGGAAGGGAAGAAATTACTTGTGAAACATTCTTTGTTACCTACATCAGTTTATCATCTTTGTGATGAAAAGGAGAAGAAAAAAAATCTGCATATGGTACAAATTCTATTAAAAAAACATTAACTGAATGAAATAAACTACTTTCAGTAACAGATTATCTGACTAAAATTACCATAAAAATAGATATATTTACTCTGCCAAGAAGCATGAATGAAAATGCATCCACAAACTATTCCTATCTTTCTCAATTCAATCACCTACAACAAAACAGAGTGTGGAATTAAAAAAGCAGCCTGTTACCATTTTTAAGGAATCTATTAAAATGCTAAATGGCACTTTCAAATTATAGAAGGTTGAAATCTTTTAAAAATTGTCATGGTAACATATATCAATTGACCATAATGCAGGCAACTAGCTTCTTAATCACCAAGCTATTTGTGCTCTTTAGTCATCCTGGAAATTAATTTAAATTCATTTTATGGTTACTTATGTGTAAGCATGTTGTTCCACCCAAGTAGAAAGTAAACTCCTTGAGGGCATTTTTATCGTTTATCCTCAGAACCTAGTACAGTACCTGGTACATGGTAGGTCCTATTAAAGAGTCCATTCAATTAATGACCATTCCATTTTTCCCTTCAAAGAAACAAATAATTGGACCTTATGTAGTCAGAAAATCTACTTATAAGAATTTACATGAAACTTATAAAGTCCTTTTCTCTCACTGCAGATAATTCTACTGATGATCCCATAAGGATTTTTCCTTGGGAAGAACTTATACTCTTTTACCTAGTAAACTTTTTAAGCATTCATGCACTAAGACCAAAGTTATAGGATCTATAATGCCTTTCTCTCATGCTTTTTTTTTTTTAAATTTCTCACACTGGCTACTACAAACTCTTCCACTGCATATTCTGAGTTCTGTACCTTTGTCATTTAATCTTATTGCCAAAACTAATTCTCCATAGTTCATTTTAATTTTTACAATGTCTACAGTGGTTAATCAGGAACTATATCAATATATCTATAATCTGTTTAAATTCTATGTGCGCTTACATTTTCCTTCTAATTATTTACATGCCTTTATATATACCCAACAGCTCCTACACTGGAAAAATCCTTCTCATTTATATGTGCAAGCTGATATGTCTTACAGAGAAAATTTGTTAGTGTCCGAAAATGGTTTTTATTTGATTAGCTACTATGTGCCACACTTTCGAAATGTTTACTGTAACAATTTCAAAAGACCAAGAAAGTAGTCCAATTTGGAATTATGCAAGAGAAAGAAAAAAAATTCCCCAAGACTAATTTATCTATACTCTTCTACCCAATGAGCCCATATCTGGGAATATACCCCAAGAATATCAAAAACAGAAAGGTGCAATAAACATCCAATATTCATAGTAGCACATTTTGTGGAAAGAATATGGATGTTCATTAATAAAGGAATGGCAGAAACTTGTTTTCTATTCTGTAATATTCTTCTTTTTGCTAGTTTTTTTTTTTACTTCAACTTATTTTGGTAAGACCGACATGAAGTTTCAAAGAAAAAGAGAATTTTGGAGGAAATCCTAAAAAAGTCCTAAAAAGATGAAAAAAACTGAGCTCTAAGCCTTGTGATAGAGGAAGTAGTCATAGTATGGAGAGACAGAAGGGAAAAGAAAAGTAGAGAAGACAAAAGTAAATTTTACAATTCAATGAGAAGTCTTACAAGTTTAATTATTTTAGAAAGGTGCTTATAAGGTTACAATATTTTACTAGATAAAAGATGTGACTATAAATAAAAGAGTTAAGACTTATTTTCACAAGCCCCAAATGGAAATCACCTCATATATATGCCCTTACTTGACGGTTCTACTTCCTTCAGGGCAAGAATACAGTCTATTTAGAGGGTTTAAAATAATTTGATTGGCACAGTGGCTACAGCCCTGAGCCTGGAGTCAGGAAGACTCATCTTCTTGAGTTCAAATCCAGCCTCAGAAGCTTACTATGTCTATGACCCCAGGCAAGTCACTTAACCCTGTTTGCCTCAGTTTCTTCTTCTGTAAAATGAGCTGGAGAAGAAATAGACAATCACTCCCTTATCTTAGCCAAGAAAATCCCAAATAGGGTCACAAAGAGTTGTATTTAATGGGAAAATGAACAACAACAAACCTAAATCTGCTTCTGCAACTTCCAGGCTTAGCCTCTAATTCTGCCCTTTGAGATAAATGGCAGAAGCCTACGGCAAAATATACTTTATGTTAATAGCTAATAATTTCCACTTTGAGATGAGGTATTCTCTGTGGAAGCACCTCACCTTCTAAATGTCATACAGTCTAGCCGACTCTATCTAGTACGCAGTAGTCTAAAAATGTGTAGTTTAGTTACCAGGTGGGGAACTTGCAGCTTCGAGGCCATGTGTGGCCTTCTAGGTCCTCAAGTGCAATCCTTTGACAGAATCCAAGCTTCTGGGAAGGCCCCATGTGGCCTCGAGGCTGCAGGTTCCCCACTCCGGTGGTATTCTTTTTTTAAATCAGACCTATGATTTCACTGGTATAGAGATCACCCAAGGAGGAAACTACACAGACAGATAGATACCTGCTCTGTAACTTAAAAGTCTTAGAAATTTGCTTGGGGGCACAGAGAAGGTAAGAAACTCATCTAGTAGCTCGAAGTCAGAAAATCAAAGAATTCAAACTAGGTTTTGTTTTTTTTTCATTGTGAGGCCAGTTCTTCATTCTTTATTAGAGACTACCAGTCTCAATGTTTGGGGGAGGAGGGAAGAGGGGATGTATAAAAATATAAAAAAACAAATTTCAGTTGCAAACTTCAGTTATATAAGGTTTATATAACTCAAAAAACATGTTATAATGAAAACATATCTGTATAAGGAATAGCATAAGATAGTCTTTAAAATTATTCAAGGCATTTTAAATTCATTACTGCTCAGTCATTTCAGTCATGTCCAACTCTTTTGGATCCCATTTGGGGTTTTCTTGGCAAAGATACTGGAGTAGTTTGCTACTTCCTTCTCCAGTTCATTTTCCATAAGAGGAAACTGAGGCAAACAGGATTAAGTTATTTGCCCAGGGTCACACTGCCAGTGTCTGAAGCCAGAGTGGAAATCAAGAAGATGAGTCTTTTTGACTCCAGGCTTGGAACTCTATCCATTAAGTCAACAAGAATTGTAAATTGCTTAACCCTATTGTAATTGCCTATGAGTTATAATAGTACATTTTGATAGTCAAAATATTTTTATCTTAATTTTAATGCCCCCATTTCTTGTTAGTTTTTAGTACCACCAATGCAAGTTACACAGAAGCAACTACAAAATAAAATCTCCAGGAGAATCTCATTTAGGTCTTTTCCTGTGGAAAAAGAGCAAGAAAACCATACCAACACATATATTTGGGGAAAGTCTTGAGAAAGAAATGAAAAGGATCACTGGGAAAAAAAATCTCCTTCCTCCATATGATAAAGAAATACCATAATGCTACATTTGGCACCTTGTTTCAGATGACCACTCTCCAGCTGAAGAAGCTCAAAGAATAATTGATTTATCTTTTTAATAGCAATATTCTCTTAGAGATGCGAGTCAAGGAATATCATATCATCAAAATAACAAATGCTGGTGACCAACAAGACAATGAAAGGACATATGGTGAGTACAAGTCTACAGACTAGAAGAACATTGAGGGAAAGCATCATAGAATTGAAATCAAAAAGTAATAATTTCCCAAGTCCAAAGGGAAAGCAATATTTAATTACCTGAGAGGCATGTAGTACAGTTTAGGTAAAATATACATTCTTCAATCACCCTGATTTTCCCAGTCTCTAGCACAGTGCCTTGAATTCTGTAAGTAACTGATTGTCAGTTGAACTGAATTACTATATGGATACATAAAATGATCTTTTTTGAATTACTATGGTTGTCATTGAGAAGGTCTTCCATACAGAATCCTAGAGAATCAAGTAAAAAACTATTTGAAATAATAAACAACTTTAGCAGAGTGGCAAGATATAAAATAAACCCACATAAGTCACTGGCATTTCTATATAACACTAACAAAGCCCAACAGCAAGAGATAGAAAGAGAAATTTCATTTAAAATGACTGCAGACACTATAAAATATTTGGGAGTCTACCTGCCAAAACAAACCTAGGAACCATATGAACAAAATTATAAAACACTTTTCACACAAATAAAGTCAGATCTAAATAATTGGAAAAACATCAGTTGCTCATGGATAGGCCAAGTTAATATAATAAAAATGACAAGTCTCCCTAAATTAAACCACTTATTCAGTGCCATACCAATCAAAATACCAAAAAATTATTTTATAGAACTAGGAAAAATAATAACAAAATTCATCTGGAAGAACAAAAGGTGCAGAATCTCAAGGGAATTAACGAAAAGAAATGCTAGGGAAGGTGGCCTAGCCATACCAGATCTTAAATTGTATTATAAAGCAGCAATCATGAAAACTACTTGGTAATGGCTGAGAAATAGCGTGGCAGATCAGTGGACAGGTGAAGTACAAAAAACACAGTCAACAATAACTATGTAATCTACTTTTTGAAAAACTCAAAGATGTCAGCTTCTGGGATAAGAACTCACAATTTGACAAAACTGCTTGGAAAACTAGAAAACAGTACAGAAGAAACTGGGCATAGACCAATATCTTACACCGTATACCAAAATAAAGTCAAAATAGGTACACAATTTAGATGTAACAGCTGATACTGTAAGCAAAGTAAGAGAGCAAGGAATAGTTTACCTGTCAGATTTATGAAGAATGGAAGAATTTGACCAAACAAGAGATAGAGTACATTATAAAATACAAAAGAGATCATTTTGATTACATTAAATTGAAAAAGAAAAGATTTATACAAACAAAGCCAATGCAACCAAGATTAGGAGGGAAGCAGAAAACTGGGAAAGAAATTTTTACAACCAGTGTCTCTGATAAAGGCCTTATGTCTAAAATATAGAGAACTGGGTGAAATTGATAAGAATATAAGTCATTCCCCAATTGATAATTGGTCAAAGGATATGAACAGGCAGTTTTCAGAGGAAGAAATTATAGTCCTATGAAAAAATGCTCTAAATCTCTATTGATTAGAAAAACGCAAATCAAAACAACTCTGAGGTACCACATTACATCTACCAGGGTTGCTACATGACAGAACAGGAAAATAATAAATTATGGAGAGGATGTGGGTAAATTGGGACACTAATACACTGTTGCTGGAGTTGTGAACTAATCCAGCCATTCTGGAGAGCAATTTGGACCTAGGCCCAAAGGGCTATAAAACTATGCATAGCCTTTGACCTAGAAATACCACTTCTAGATCTGTATCCAAAAGACAAAGGGACCCACATGTACAAAAATGTTTATACCAGCCCTTTCAGTGGTGGCCACAAAAGGCAAATTGAAGGGATACCCAGCAGTTGGGATATGACTGAACAAGTTGTGGTACATGAATGTAAGGTAATACTATTGTGTTAAAGGAAATAATGAGCAGGCAGGCTTCAGAAAAACCTGGGAAGATTTGAATGAACTGATTCTGAGTGACGTGAGCAGAACCAGGACAATATTATACACAGTAATACCTACAATGTGGGATGACTAACTTTGACAGACTTATCTCGTCTCAGCAATCAAAGACCGGGATCCAAGACAACTACAAAGAAGTCTTGATGGAAAATGCTGTTCAAATTCAGAAAAAAAAAAAAATGGAGTCTGAATGCAGATTGAAGCATATTATTTTCTCTCTTTTTTTCTTTTTCTGTTTGTTCCTTCTTTCTTGTGATTTCTCCCATTGGCTTTAGTTCTTTGTTGCAACATGACTAATATAAAAATAGTTTTAATATGAATGTATATATGGAGCCTATATCAAATTACATGCCATCTTAGAGTAGGGGGAGGAGAGACGTGAAGAAAATTTAGAACTCAAAATATTTTTTTGTGAAGTGAATGTAGAAAACTAAAAAATTTTTTTAAAAGGGCCTTCCGATATTTTAGGTATGATATAATCAGCCCAATGTAATCTGCAAACAGATGCATTAATGCTTGAATGCCTCTAACACAAAGAATCATTGTTCATATTTGGTCAGGTTTACCCACACTTCTGAATTTTATCTTCTTTCAAGAATCACTACCCAGGCAGTTGGGAAGAGAGCATATTAGATGGCACATCAATCAATATATCTTAGAAAAGAATGACAACAAAGAACTGGTTTCAGAACTAAATCGGAGATGGGATAAAATTCCATATAGAAAATTGTGTAGTATTTTCAGTAATTCCAACTTGCTTACACAGTCACACAAAAAGTGTATCATTTTAATACCAATATTCTCTTAGTAATGTTTTATAGCTACAAGTCATGGAATATGATATCAGAAAAATTACAATTGCAGATGACTAACAGGGCAACAAAAAGACATGTGGTGAGTACAAGGCTACACAGAATATTGCCAATGATGACCTGCATGGATCTCCATGTTTATCCCTCTTTGCTTCATTATTAAAGGAGCTTACTGGGGTGTTTTAGATCCAGTTTTGTCATGTAATGCATTATCTCTCTCTCCCAAATTTATGTCATCAATGTCATCAACTCAATCTACAGATAGTTTTCAAACCCATTTTATTTCTGTTTTGTCATTTTTCAGTTGTGTGTAGCTCTTTGTGACCCTATTTCAGGGTTTTGTTTTTTTTTTTTTGGCAAATATACTGAAATGGTTTGCCATTTTCTTCTCCATCTCACTTTCAAAATGAAGAACTGAGGAAAACAGAGATAGTGACTCAGGCTGGATCACACTAAGTATGTGAGGCCAGATTTGAACTCAAGAAGATGAGTCTTCCTGATTCCAGGCCCAGAGCTTTATCCAATGCACCACCCAGCTGCCCATATATTCAAATTAATATAGGCACATAAGAATAGTATTTGGATGAAATGACCCAAATTATTCATAATCAAGGAAACAGGAAAAAGACAGTGTCCCTGTAGCCTTCCACTAGATAAGTCCTCAAAGTTGACACTGATGCAATAATCAAGTCTTTGAGGGTAACTGGTTAGCCAGTTATAAACTCCCCTGAGGATACTATCAGGCAGTCCACTGACTATCTTCTCCGCAGGCACAGTGTAAGATTATTAAATGTTTTGCTGAGGGGAAAAAGATACTCCATGTTGAAAGCATTCCTCTCAGCTAATAAACTTAAATAAATCTATGTTATTTATATTTATATTTATATCAAGAACAATCCTTCCTCTACTAACCTAATACTAAAGGGAAAAAAAAGGAAATGAGATTAAATGTGGCTTACTGCTTACAAACACTATAGAAGAATGATTACTTTTCATGAAAAATAACATGTAACAAATAGGTTTATAGTAATCAAATCTTTCTGCTCTTATTACAAAATAGACCTTGGGTAATTCATACTGTAACTTTATTCAGAATCTCTGAATCTCTGTCTAGTTAACTAAAGTCATAATTTGCAGAACCCATTTTTCTTTTCTTTTTTTTTTAAATCAAAACAAGTTTGCCGGCCTACAAATCTTTAAGTTTATTAAAGTCCCTGAGTTCTTTTCAGAAAAGCCACTTGCTCAATTCCTATTCACCATATGTCTCAAATGTTATCAGCAACAGTTCAATCATTATATCCCCAAGAATTTTTAATACTCTGAGAAGCAGGCCCAGGTGAGTTGAACTCAGTAAGGGCAGCTCAGAGATCTCTTACTGCCTCCCCTTTTATTTTGCATTATAACTCCCTGGAAGCCGTTTTGTTCTAAACCCTCCTCCAATCTGAAGAACATCTACACTGGAAAGAAGAATGAGTGGTTCTGAGTAGTTCTGCCCATTCACCCCAACTATGTTCTTAACTTTTTTTTTAAATCTTTCTTTTGATAAGCAACATAGCTAAAAATAAATTTTAAAAATTTAAATGATTTTCCTTTTGTCTTCAGCAGTAACCACAAGCCTCTGCTCATCGTCAGTTTTAGCCTTCATAGCAGCATTTTTGGAGGCTCACGCCATTCTTTCATATTACTTTTTACTTCTATCTTATGTATTTCTTTATAAAATCTGGGTGTCAGTGAATTACCTCTACAGACTAGCCTGGCTAGGTCTCTTACTCTTTCCTTTTCATTAGAATAGCTTTTTACTGACTTGTCAGAATTCCATTTTTGAGGGTCTCTCATTTTTTCTCAGACAACCTAACCTCTGTTATTCAGACCAATTCACCGCTGAACTTTTGGAAATCCACTTTTTAAAAGTATATTAGAATCAGTATTAATTCTAATCAATCACTGGTCTTCAGGCCCAGAAGGGAATAGAAAATTCTACATGCCTAATGATAGAGCAGCAGTTCTCAATCTGTGGGTTATGTTCAATTTAAATACATCCTGCTTATCAGATATTTACATTACGATTCATAACAGCAGCAAAATTACAGTTATGAAGTAGCAACAAAAAAATAATTTTATGGTTGTGAGTCACCACAACATAAAGGGTCACAGCATTAGGAAGGTTGAGAACCACTGTGATAGAGAATGCCAGGGGAAAAAAACCTGTAAAAATAAGCAATAGCAACGTGATTCCTCAGTTGTACCTTTACCCTATAGAGAGAACTAGTCGTTGACTGAATCAAAAAGAATGACCAGCTATATATAGGAGACCCAGATATCCGAAATTTGAAAAAAGGAGCTAAACATCACTCTTCCCTCTGGGTGCACTTGCACGCGTGCACACACACACACGCACAGTAAAAGGTAACACAGGGAGCAAAGGAATCATAGTTCAGCCCACAGTCTCTGAGCAGAGTCCCTAGAATTTCTACAGTGTGTCAGGGATTTTTGGCACCAAAGTCCACCATATACCGTTGAACTATGTCAGTGAATTCAGATCAAATCATCAAACTCAAGGATTAGTAACTGTTAGCATAAAAATATATACTTTTCCCAAAATAAATTTCTATAAAAGATACCTAAAATTTCTCTGACATTGAGAACCCCTCTTTGCTTTGATGTATGACAACAGGGCATTTCTTTGGAATCACACTACTAAAGAAAAATGTTTGTATTTCATGAGTAACAATAGATAACAAAAAAGTTCCCCATCATCAGTCCTGCCATCTGTCTTCCTGGTTTCTCCCCGCATATGGGCTTGGTTGAACAGATTTTAGACTGACCAAGGTCACTGCACAGCCAGCCTTCACAGATGGGGACAGTGTGAAAACCTTAATTGCAGCTGTGGACAAACACAAATGATGACACACATGGTTGATAAGCATCCCTGGTCTAGACAGGATGGTAGTTTGGTGACACCGCATACAAAAAGCAATGTTGTTGTTGCAAGGGACCACCCTACCTCCCTCACTGCAAGGATACTGCAAGGGGTAATACAAGAATCAGAGATGCAAAAGTTACGAGGTCTGAATTTCTTCAAAACCTCTAAACATCAAGCAATGGCAACAAAGGAAAGACTTTCCCCTGTTGTTTATATTTGTCTTACAGACTTCCCTAGATGAAATGCTTTTCTTGACCAGGCAGACATAGGCTGGCAATTAGGCCAGTACAAAAAAAAAAAAAAAACAAACCCAAAAAAACCAAAAACTTACGCATGTTCAGAAAAATGGCTCTTACCTAGCACAAGAGGGGTGGAGTTGGTGATGGAATAGGCATGCCTCATTTCCATATGTTTATTTAATCTATATCAAAATGTCCTTTTTCCATTTCTTTTCCAAGCCAAATGACCTGGGTAGAAAACTATACTACTTCCCCTACTCCCCCAACAGTATTTGTTTATTTACATATTCCCTTTTCTATCTCAACTCCCAGGAAACTCAACAAACTGGAATTATGTAAACTTTTGCGCTTTTAGGTTCTCTCCTAGAAAAAAACATTACATATGTACACTACACACACATATGTATATCTATTATATATGTATGTGTATGTATGTATGCACACATACACATATATGTAGTATCCACAGAAATTGGATTGCCAATGTTTTTCTAGACAAACATTCTAGTCACTTGGCCTTAATAAAAACAAAAAATGAGAATTTTAACAGAATGTTTTTACTATTTTAAATAATTTATCAAGTCAGTGCTATTTCAAAAGATTGTTGATAAAAAAGAACATTTAACTGTAACAATACTGAACAGACAGTTGATTATAGAAAGACATGTCAGTGCACATATGGCAGCCGGATAAATTATGCACATCTGGATTACTTTTGGCAAGAACCACAGCTAAGTGTCTAAAGCCAAGTTTAGCAATCTGTCACTAACAATATGTACATTTATTTTAAAATGTCAAGAGCTCAAAGTCATATTTTCTATTTCTTCATAAACTTTCCAGATCTTCCTAAGACAGCAAACAGGTGACAAAACACATTGCTCAAACTGCCAAAGGCTGTATAAATAGGGATGATTTTGAATTTCTCAGCATATATACAATAGTGCTCAAAATTGAAGACCAACTTAACTACTATATATATACATATATATATACATATATATTAGTATGATACTTAGAAACATAGTTTTAAAAATAAGCATTTTATAATTGCTGAAACTTAACCTCCCCAAAAAGTTCATGAAAAAATACAAACATAACAGTCAGTAAATGCTAAATTATTCTAATAAAATCACACTCATTAAGTTTTGATGTAATACATTAAGCAAAGAAAAATTACCATTATTACAAAGGTAATAAATCTACTTTTTTCAAAATTGTGCTCATTATTACTGACGTTATTTAAACATATAGGGAAAGTTCTCCAAGGTCTATTCCCTTGGTTAAAAGAGAAGTGAGAAGAGCCAACTGAAGTCCAGACTAACAATATCCAGAAGTTTCTGATGGGTAGGGGTGGAGCAGGGTGGGGTAGAGTCAGGGAGGGGAGTACTATATTTCACTCTCACCAAGGTGGGAATGAAGTAATAACAGTTCATTAGCTAGATTTAAAAGTGCCAGCTGTGCCCCATTGTATCCATTTTAAAATGACAAGGGCTTTCGTGCATTTGTTTTCAAATATCTTCAGCAAAAAGAAAAAAAGGGGAGGAGGATAAGACAACACAGAGGATTAATGGTCTTCATTTAAACATTACAGCATTGCAGGACAGTTCTGTCTGTTATGATGACATTTTTAAAAGCTTCTGCTGAAAATATCCATTGTTGACCTAGTGATTCTCTATTTATGGATACTGATGCCCTTTGTTCTCATTTCTTTCTCTGCTTATCAATGTGACCATTTTGCCAAACAACAACATCTAAAAGGTAAATTTCCCAAATTCAGAAATTGAGTTCAATCTAGCTAGTATATTTGACACTGTCAAAACAATGTCATGGACCAAAGAAGACATTTAATAGATAAATGAACAATAACAATGGCAGAAGAGAAAAAGTAATAAGGAGAAATACAATGAAAAAAATGCTTTTAAAATCCAAACATATCAACTTTTCACTTACATTTGCTTCCATAAAGCTTAATGGATAAGAACAATCAATCACATAACTGGAGAGCTGGAAGGGACCTCAAAGGCCACCTAATCCAATGCATACACAAAACAAATCCCCATTCTAACATACCTGATAAGTGATTATCTACCCTCTGCTACAGGGCCTCCAAGGAGGAGGAACAAGCCCTTCTACTTTTACAGGAAAGTTTTCCAGACATCAAATCTCAACTGGTCTCCTTTGCAACTTCTACCCTCTGGGGTCAAACAGAACACATCCAATCCATCTTCCACAAAGGAACCACTTAAACACTTGAACAAAGCTATCACGTCCCCCACCCCAAGTCTTCTCATGTCCAGGCTAAACACACCCAATTTCTTCAACTGATCTTCAAATGCCAGACTCAAAGCTCTTTGTCAGCCTCCTTGCCATCTGCTGGCCACCCTCTTGCCTTTCAAGGTCCTTTTTGGCCAGACTCCTCCTTAATAGACTGGTCCTTCATCTGGAAGATGGTCATCACCATGAGAACCAGTGTGGGTTTAGAAAGGACAAAGGAATGGTTGATGCAGTGTTTGCTGCCCATCAACTCCAAGAAAAATGTCAGTAGCAGAACAGAGGTCTGTATACATTTGTTGATCTGACCAAGGCATATCATACTATCAGCTGTAAGGGGTTGTGGAAAAAATTATGGCAAAAAAATGGAGAAGTTTATCACTATCATACTTCAGTTTCGTGATGGCATGCTTGCTCAGGTTCTGAAAATGGACAATACTCTTGTGCTTTCTTGGTCACCATACCATAAATTCTCTGCTTAGTCCTGTGCCATAATGTTTTTAGTGATATTATCAGACTCTTTCAAAGAGGACAAAAACGGCATCAAAGTCAGCTACTGCACTGATTGCAAATTATTTAACTTGAATAGGCTACAAGCCAAGACACTAAAGTAGAGGGAGAGTTGGTGCATGAGTTTTTATTCACAGATGATTGTGCAATCAACACTAATTTTGGCCTCAAAGCACCAAAAAAAAAACACAGGTCCTTCACCACCCAGCACCACACCATCCATACATGAAAACACTGATTATAACAAATGGAGGAATATTGAATGCTATGGATAAGTTCTCACTTACCTTAGCAGTATACTTTCCAAGCCAGTCCACTTAAATGATGCATGCATTGCCAGGCCAGCTCTGTTTCTGGGAGGCTCCGAAGAGAAGCTGAGAGAGCAGAGGTATTAAAGTACCTACAAACTGAAGATCTATGTGGTAGTTGTGCTGACCTCATTTTTGTATGCCTATGAAATCTGGACAGTATACAAACACCATGACAGAAAACTGAACTGCTTCCATTTGAATTGTCTTAGTAAGATTCTGAAGATCACCTGGAAGGATATGCTACCCGACACTGAGGTCCCTTCTCAAACTACGCATTCAAACTCTACTGCAAGTAGAGCTCCTCTGATGGGCTGGCCACGTGATTCAAATGCCAAATGTACATTTTCCTAAAATAATATTTTAGAGAACTCACACAAGGTAAGCACTCACATGGACGTCAGAAAAAGCAATATAAAGACACTGACAAAGGACTGCCCAACATGGCATGCCAGCATCAAAGAAGGCACTGTGCTTTATGAGTGAAGTAGGACTGCAATAACTCTAAAGAAACATGAGATGTGCAAATTTAGAACCATTTCCCCTACAAGTGTTCATGTGGACTATATGTGGCTGAACTATGTGTGGTAGACCATTCCAAGCTCATATTGGTCTGATCAGCCACAGTTGGACACACTATACCTTGACTCCAACAGAGTGATGCCATTTTGGTCCTCTCTGAGAAAGGTCACCAACCTACCAATCAACCAACCAATCTACTAATCTGTGGTACTCGGAACTGAACACAATACTCCACCTGAGGTCTGATCAGCACAGACTACAGGCAATTTTTCTAGCTTACCCCCTGTTGAATTCCATCTTGTTAAATGTATCCCAATGCTCTACTATATTTATCAACACCTTTTGGGATCCTGATTCTCTCACTCATTATATTAGCCACCCCTCCCAGCTTTGTGTCACCTATAAATTTGATGAGTAAGTCATCTACGCCTTTTCTACGTCTTTGACAAAAAATGGCACAGGACTAAGCAGAGAGTTTATTGAAGGAGAATTGGGAAGGGGTGGAGGGGTATGAGAGGGGAAATCTGAGAGATTTACTGGGTCGAGAGTGTGATATGAGAGAACAGATAGCGAAGGCAAGGAGAAGCTTCATTAAGAGAGGAAAACTATCCAGGACCAGGGAAGTTAAAGTCATGTTTTACTTTGACATGATCGGATAACTTTTAAAGTACGACATTTAGTTCAGGTCACTTTATTTAGGCTCTTAAGGTTACACATTTCTTTATAAAGATAAAGTTCATTTCATATTAGGGCCATTTGAAGGAACTAAAGATATTTAGTTTAGAGGGGGAAAAAAAGACTCAAGGCGGACATGACAGCTGTTTTTAACTACTTAAAGATCTTTTCTGTGAAAGAGACATTATACATGTTCTCCTTTACTCCAGAGAGCAGAATTGGAAACAATGGACAGAAATAACAAAGAGTTTCACTTAGGTTTGATGTTTATCTGCTGGACTGCTGAGAGAAGTAGTTGGTTCCCTCTCACTAGAGTTCTTCAAGAAAATGCTAGATGAGCAATTATTAGCTATTTGAGAAAAGAGTTCTTATTAAGGGATAAATTCAACCAGATGACCAACTCCAAAATCACTTCCAGTTCTCACATTCTGGAAGCATTGCACAAATTAAACATTATCTTGTTCAAAGCAATTCAGTTGCTATTACTTCAATACACATGAAAATTCATCAATACAGGTACTACTTTTAATGGTATTAACCAAACTTTCTTATCCTAAATGACTTTTGTCTATGTCTTTCCACATCTTCCATAGGAAATCCACCCATGTAGTTGGGAACCTTTCTCTAGAGCATTCAAAGTTCACGGGTAAGTGAATTGAGGATATTGGTTATCGAGATTATTCTCTAGTCTCACTACATAACTATGTTACCTTTTTTCACTTGACTGCTCACATATTTTCTTGTCACTACCTAATCACTTTTATTTAATAAAACCATGGAAAAACCCTACTGACAAAGATATAGTCACTGGGTTGGTCAGACTCCACTGGGTCCTCAGAGAAGTTCTGAAATTGATAATATCATTTCCATATCCCTAATGATCAGTTCTGGGGTTTCTCTGGGTTCATCTTCAATCACTGAAGAAATGATACAAAAATTGTCAAGATATACAGAATCACAGCCCACAATTATGGATGACACTTTACTTTTACACAGTCATTTATTGATTTCAAATCATTTTCACATAAATTATCTCATTTAATCCTTATAAAAATTCTATTTGTCAGATATATTTATAGCTGTAGAATTCAAGAGTAAGAAAGAGGAGTTATATGATTTGTATAGAATCCCCTAGTTAGTAAATGATAAAAATAAGGCAGTAAAATAAATAAATCAGACAGTACTCACCATAAAGGAGAAAGCTTCCTCTTCAAAAATATCCCAAATTATTATTACTTGCCTTTAAAGGCTCATGAACCACTGACCTCCATTGTCTGACTCGATGTACTTTCAATGGCTGTCCCCTAAGTGTCGAATTTTCTTTCCTCCTCACCATCACTTGCTGTCTTCCCTCAAATCTCAGCTAAAGTTCTATCTTCTGCAAGAAATTCTTTCTGGTCCCCCTTAATGCTAATCACTTCTCTCTAAGATTATTTCTGCTTTATCTTGTGTATATGTGTGTGTTCATGTGTATGAACATCCACACGTGTGCATCTTGTTGGAACATAGTTGGTTCTATGTTGTCTACCTCAATTAGACTGTGAGCTCCTTGAGGGAAGAGACTATTTCTGCATTTTTTTTTCTATCCACAATGTATAGCACATGCCTGAAATACTGGAGGCACTTAATAAATGCCTGATGACTTTTTTTGATCCGTGATCCTTAAGGGAGTCAACACTTACCAGTTAACTTTGTAATACCATTATCTGTGTGGTTTTGGGTGTTCCAAATGTTTCTAGATTCCATATGTGTCTGTGTATTATTACTCACTGCATAAATGAGCATCAATATTAATGGAACAAAAAAATGCACGATTAGAATTTCTGCATAAATGTGAAAAACACAAAAAACATGATACTACTAGTACTTCTGATGAGCCAATAACTCTAAAAAATTAGACTTTCATTCACAAAGAAATCTGATATGGCACTCATGGGAACAGGAAATTTCTGCTTATTTTAAAAGGATTAAATTTTCTATTTTTGATATTATTTCTTCCTTTGGAAAATGTAAATAGGAAGAAGGGCACATTTCATTCCAATGGAATCAGAGCAAAACCCCCCCACAAATTAGTCAAGATGTTTTATCTTTTGCTCTTTTAAAATTTAAGAAATTCCCCAAACCTCAAGGATTTCATCTGTTTTAATAACCAATTATTTTTCCAAATATCTACAGACTAACTTTTTTGAAAACATTTTAAAATAAACACTAGAATATCAGTCTGAGGTACAAGAAGAATGAGAACACTTTGGACTCTTTAAATGAACACAATACATAAAAGTACTTATCTTTTACAATTCATTACAGCTCTTCTGCATTACTCTTCACAAGAAGGCAATCCAAAGAACAAATATTTACCCCCAGTCCCTAAATCTAACACAAATGTTAACTGAGCAAGGGGCCTCGCCAACATTACTATAAACCTGTATTTAGAAAAAAGTTGTTGAAAATTTGGAACTTTGAAATCATATTTCCTGATATTCTTATAATAACAAAACTTCAGGGGAAAAAAAGGCAAGAAATGGAGAACTTATTTTATTTCCCATTATTTATGTTAAGATTATCTTAAGAAAAGTTATTCATATATATAATTTATACAATAATCTATTATGTATTTATTTATACAAGGTATGTGTGTATTCATATCAGTGATTTGCAAAGGTTTTATAGAAAAAAAATAACATTTTAAGATAATGAAATGAATGACCAAATTCTGGAAAGGGAGGGGAGGAGAAATAGAAAGATTGTGGCCTTAAGACAATAAACAATACAGCATGCTACTGAGCTAGAAAATGAAGAAATGAGAAATGGAAGATGTGAAAGATTGATAATAAGAAAGAAAATAAGAAAACAAGTTGAATAGGCCCAATTTGGGTAAAACATACTGTTTTCCCTTTCTGATGAACAAGTAACATCTTTGAGAAATGTGAAAAGAACATACCATGGCTGTCAAGGGGAAGAGAATTAATAAGACTTTCATGACAGGCACCTATAAATGCAATGTATATTTGTAAATGTCAGCCTCCAATGGAAAGCCATTTTCCTAATATCTTTTCTTCTAGTTTTCTGCATTCTTGGCTAGATGTACTTTGCTTCCTATATCTCCAGTCTCGCTCCTTCACATCCCACTTTAGTCTATCACTGTCCTCAGTAAGTCTACAAAAACTGATGTAAAGGTCCACAAGCAATTTCTTTCAGTAATATTCACTGACTGAATCTCTGAAGCAGCCCAAGAAATCAAACCAGTCTGCTAAAAGAAGCCTTTTCAATCTAAGAGTTAATCCTATTGTCAGCAAACTTTGAAATACAGTGTTTTAGTTCATTTGCTCATGCTCATATAAATCCCATGAGATTGCTAATTAAATACTTTAAGAGGGAAGTTACTGATATGGATGGTAGGCCAATGGATAGTTAAAATGAATGATGCATAAACACGGTGAATATTTTGTTTAGTAATTCTATCTTTACTGCACTATGAACTTTCTAGAGAAAACAGCAATGCCAACGACTTTAAAATGAAGAGAAGAAATAAGGGATAAGTTTGGTTTGCCCCACTTCAAGACAATGCTGATCATTTATTTCCATTCATTTCTTTGGGTTCCTCAGATTCTAGTTTATTTGGACTTTGAAAAAAAAGGGGGGAATAAGTGAGGTTTTTGAGGTCTTGGTTTTTCAAACTTGAGTTTAAACAAGGCCATGTTTAGTGCTCTCCGTAATAGGTAGCTTGGCTTCTAGAAGAATGAACATGTAGAAATTATGTGAAAATAGCACAGTACATATAGTCGCTAGGAAGCAATTCACAACATTTTTTTTGCCAGAATGAAGCATGAACACATCCCATTAGACTGTCCATTACATTCTTCAGAGGTCAGTTGCATAAAAGAGCTAATGGCAAATGGTTGCAATACCTCCAAAAAAGTGAGCTTAGGAAGCTGTATTGTAACTGAACAGAACATGTATGACCATGTAAATAAATAGGTAACAGGAAAACAAACCCACCACCAGGGAACAGGGCATGAACTATTATAAAAAGCCAACTGAATTTATTGAAATGTTCTAGGTCAGATGTTATATGAGAAACTGATGCTCATTACTTGAGAGAAAAGGTCATGCACTTGTACTAAATGTTCTTCTGGGGTACTTGATCCTTAATTAACATGCATTAATAAAGTCCCAAGCTTGTAGAGGATAGCTAGTGGGTCTCATAATACGGATGTGGCCTAAGTACCCTCACTTAAATTCAAAATGTTTTGCAATAATTTCCCAATAGCACATCATGGCACAGAATCTTCTTTTACTTCCGTACAGGTCAGGGGCCTAGCCACTTAGTAATGATCTGAGCGTAATGGACTGGACCAGCAAGCACGGGGAGGTCTGGTATTATAAGCTCATATTTTACACATATTCCAAAAACATTTTACAATGCATTAGTGACTAAATGCCTTAAAGCATTTTGGGAGTCCAAAAAACTCCTCCCCCTCTGAATGATTTAATTCATAAATCATTATGACTGAATTTTCTTAAATTACGCTAATTTTATTATAATGTCAATTTCAGTAATTCCTAAACTAATTACTGTCATGGAACAATAGCTTTACCAGAATTTAAATTAAGCCACCATATGATCCTTTGATTTTCATGTGCTTTGTCTCTTTTCTTGAATACTCTGTTGAAATTAGTTATAAAAAATAAAGCAAATACATTATTTTCATTGCCTCTGACGACACCGTTGCTGGGTTTTCTTCTAGCAACTTGGCACAGACCTAAAATCCCTCCTTGGGTTTGCTTCTTTCTCATCAGCATCCACAAAGTTCCAAATGGCAAAAGAAACTCAGTACTCTTTTTGAGTTATATGTAAAAAAAAAAAAAATATATATATATATATATATATATATATATCAATCACTCCTCACCCCCCACATGTACGTTCACACACACACACACGCACACACACACCTTCTTCAACTAACTAGAAAACAGAAGAAACTTAGAATTTATGCCAACTAACATAGCAACATACCCTGAATACCTACCATACATGGTCTTAAGCAAGGAGGATTTACTAAGAGCAAATTAAGAGTAATTGTTAAAAGATTTGAGAGAAAAGTGATTAGTTCTCTTCAAATTATATGCTAATTCCTAATGAAAGTACAATTTTTACAAAAATGACCTGCACATCCCATCATGTAAGATATGGAATCAATAACCTAGGGTCAATGCTGAGATGTGAAATTTTCTTCAAAAGAAATGCACTTAAGAGAAATTATCATTCAAGACACAGTAAGAAGGAACATGTATGTCTAAGAAAATTAGCAGCTTCAACTGAGAAACAGGACCAGGTTTGTGGGAACTATAAAAATAATCATAAAACCACAGAGATGGGAGAGACCCAGAGGTCAACAATTCCAATACCTGAATAAGTATTTCCCCTACAGCACACCTGCAAGTGGTTGTCTATCTTTTACTGGAAGACTTTTACTGAGGAGGAAATCACAGATCCAGGACAACAGGGACCCAACCTGGAGTCTGAAACTTGTGTTTTCATTCTAATATTTTTACAATTGTACTTCGCTATAACTGGCTTCCTTGGTAATCCTATGTATTTTACTTTATTCATTTAAAAACATTATTCTGGGAAGAAATTCATACATAGGCTTTACAAGACTGCCAAAAAGGCTCCAGTACACAAAAAAGGGTCAAGAATTCCAGATTCAAGCAAGAAAAGTTCTTAAGAAATCATTAAAACCTACCTACCTTCTCATTTTACAGATGAGGAAACTGAGACCCAAAAGTTAGATGATTTGATCTAGAAAGGAAGATACAAGCTATGATACTTAATTTAGGAGAATTTGGTAATGCCTGAACTTCTCTTTAGGTACTACTCTTTAGATAAAAAAGAGAATGAAATATTTTCTTAAATAATAAAAGGTTACTGATAGCTTACATAATTCAAACACTCTCATTTCTGATGTTTAACACTAAGGTGATCAAGTTTTATGAACTCACTTATAAAAAAGTATAGTACAGCATTCAAAGTTTTCACTTTACAACAATGTCTCTAGTTTAAAAAAAAATCAATCATTTAGAAGATAGAAAATAATCCAGATAAAGTTAGACACTGGAGCATCCAAACATGGATCAATGAATATACCATGCCATTAACATTACTCGCTGAAAATAAGTTGGCTTTTTGTCATCTCCTCACTTCACTATGATTTCACTGCATAATAATGCATTGAAGTTCATTACTCAAAAGGTCCATTGTTAAATAGTACCAAAACCACCCAACCCAATAACCACAGAATAAAGAGTTGAAAGGAAATAGAATCTTACATGGGCACTAAAAGGAAATCCTACCACATGCAAACATTATAAAATTCCATGGACTCCCAAATAAACGCTAATGCAAAATCCTACCACATTCAAGTCACCCAACACCCAAGCACTAACTTTCATAATATCAACATATTCTTATTTACATGTTCAAAATCAACTCTTGAAAAAACAGACAGCTCAAGAAAAATGACATCAAGAAACATTTAAAACCCATAATAACAAGAGTCACCTTTTACCTACCAGTCCCTCTTCCTAGCCCTGCTAGGTTTTTTGCTCGTGTGTCTCAAAGTTTTGTCTACAGCAGCCATTCTCAACTCCAAGTACCTCCAATTATCTCCATCAGAAAATCACTGAAGCAAAATGAATTTATACAGTCGTGGCATGGACTTAACATGTACAAAGGACTACTATATAGCCTGAACATGGAAAACAAGTTTTAGAAGGATGCCACCAAATTTAGAATTATCTATGATTTAGCAGATAATTCCAAGTGAGTTGCCTGAGGAACATAAAAGTGAAGTGCCTCATCTAAGATTACACAACATATATGTATCAGAGGAAGGATTTAAATGTACATCTTTCTGACTCCAATCTAACAGTTTATACAGTATAATAAAGCTGCCTAGAAAAAATAATAAGGAAATCACAAGAAATTTGGCAATCATTCATTGGCTATGATACTCCATCAGAAATCAAGGAAGGGCTAGGGAATTGAGAATCAGAACATAAGTCACTCTTTCTTTGTATGAATTTACTTAGTGATATTCTCTACCACATTACAAGTTTCAGATACTCATTCAGTTTAGTTATCTTGATTTGCCATCTACATTTATTTTACCTCAAAAATGTCTCTTTGGAACAATTAGCACCCTCAGTCTAAATAGTTTTCTGACCGAGAACGAACAGAAACATATGTGTCTCCTGTAACAGAATTTCAGACAACTAAAAAGATGGCTATAGAGCTAATTTCAGTTAAACCATTTTCCAATTGTCTTAACAGTGAAAAATTGTAGATGTGTTGCCCAAAGAAAGTTTGAATCCTAAGAATAAGTTTAAAAACAAAACTGTATTTAAGAATTCAGCAAACCCTTTGACAATTCACATTTAAACAAATATGAAGAACACCCACAGTAAGACATGAATTTACAAAGAATCTATTTCTATGGGGTTAAATCAATTGAGAAGATGTATCCCAGAAGATTTCCCTGTTATTTAGAGCGTACTAAGCAGAGGAAGAGAATTATTATAATAATCAATCCACAAGCACTTATTAAGTTAACCTACTATGTACCAAACACTGTGTTAAACAGATGGCACATAAAAATAAAAATGAAACAGCCCCTACCCTCAAGGACCTGGAGGAAGTACAATCTGAGTTCAAACCCAGTCTCATATAGTTACCGGCTATTCCTAGAAAAAACACTTAACTTCTATTTAGCTACCCATCTACCTACCTAGATATTTAGCTATGTAGAGGTAGCTATGTAGGCAGCAAGGTGGTAGAATACATACAACTCCAGGCCTAGAGTCAAAAGGCCCGAGTTTAAATCTAATCTCAGACATGTACTAGCTGTGTGACCATGAGTAAGTCACTTAACCTCAGTTTGCCTTAGTTTCTTCATCTGTAAAATGGGAATAACAAAAACCCTACTTCCTAGGGTTGTTGTGTGGATCAAAGGAGATAACTGTAAAGTACTAAAGCACAGTGCCTGGCACATTACCAGCTATTACTATTATATTGTAATATAGTGATAATAGCAGCCTTGATCTCGCAGAGCTGTTGTCCCATTTATTTATGTATTTATAGTATGTAAATTGAAAGTATTATGTTCATATTTAAGTATGTTATGTATCATATTTAAGGATTAGATAAATGTATATTATATAAAGTATTATATAGATGCCAACAATTATGATTGCAGTTGCTAGTCTGGGGTGAGAATCTCAAAGATTATTGTAGGTTGTGTAGGGCTCTTCACACAAATCCTGCCCCCATATATCCCTGGATCATAAAGGGAACACTTGAAGTGCTAGCTGAAAGCAGTGTCTGGCAGTTTCTACCAAGCTGGAAAATCTTATAACATACAGACCTAAAGACTGTCTGCTGCCTGAGGACAACCTGGGCTACTTCAGGAGAAACTCATTATCAAGAAGCAATTAATTCTTTGTCTTAGTGGTCCATGAAACCGATGAAAATACCAAAGAGCCCTTATTCCTCAGAAGCCCCTTTCTGTTTTTCTTTTCTTTTCTCTTTTTTTGTGACTACAACAGGGTCAGGGTGGGGGATGGAGGTGGTAATGAGTCTTATTGTGGAATGAGAATCAAAGAGTATTTGAAAGGTCATCATGATTACAAAATATTTGATTCAGTAGAGCCAAACACAGCCGTAAGGGCTCTCCTCCAAGTAAGATGTCTCCCTTACGTAGCATGTACTAAAATCATAAGAGAATCTTTGATAAAAGCCACCAGCTGTACCTGGGTTCAGTGATCCTTTGAAGGTTAACATTAAGCAAATCATAAAATAGGGAGATAAACCATTACCAAACTGCTTCCAGTGTCATGGAGAACATCCAAATAGAAGGATTATCTAGAGATGGTGAAGTTGTCCAGATGCTGTTACTGACCCTGGACACTGTGCTTATGACATGGAGCCCCAGAACACCACAAGTCCTCCTCAAGAAGATCTGCTTTGTTAACATCAATATTCTCCCCAAGGCAGGAAGTCACTGCAAATAGTTGAACTAAGGTGATTCTTCCAAAACCATGGTATTTCCCAGTTCAAAGCTATGCAGGGCTTTCTAGAAAGCTTGGGGCTCAAGGACAGGTGCTATGCTCTACCCTAGAGCTGTATTACTGCCAAAAGGGGGGTGGGGGGGAAAAGACAATCATAATCCTTCAGATTTGTTTCGGAAGTATTTCAGTAGTACAGATGAAAAAACAAATCCCCTAGAGTCATATAAATGTACAGTCATAAAGGCGTAGGAGAAGAGTGGTAAAAGAGGAGCAACCATTCCTCCCGGGGCTTCAGAGTGCCATCCTCACAAATAGTTCTGGGGCTCATCACTCCCTCTTCTCTTCTGTAGCTTCAGTAGACTATCAGTCACTGAAAGAAAAGTAAAATGGGGAGGCTGGACATTGTCTGGGGGTCAGAGTCTGAATGTTCTGAATTTCACCAGACAAACAGATGGAGCCAACACTGCCTGCCAGCCAAAGGTACAGGACAAATCTCTGGCAAAGGAGGAGTGATAGGATCTTACTCTTGAGCAATGACTTAAAAGTATAATGTGAATTTAAAACCTCATTTTTGGTTACTAAAAGGTAAATGACCTTTTAAGATGATTATTCTAGAAAGGCCACATTTAAAGCACCTATGGGAAGACTACCTTGTGGTTAATGGGTTTATGTAGGAGTATAGAGAAGTCAATGTTAATAATACCTCAATAAAATTTGCAACTATAATTCATGGAAAATGGAGAATAACTCTCAACTTTGAATAAGGTTGAATTCATTCATTTTAGAAGGACTGAAACAACACTGCTGTCTTGTCTTCTTAAGCTAGATCATGAACACAAAAATCTTATGGTCTACACAGTGACTAACATGCTGTTGGAGCTCAATAAATGCTATGGACTAATCACAGAAATGAAATGTTTAGAAGGTAAAATGAGTTTAATTTCATAGGACTTTGGAAGATATAATCATAGGCAATCTCAATTTTTCAGCTATGAAGGTTAATTTTTATGCCTGAATATATAATTAAGGTATCCAAAAGTGGCAATCGATATACATATCTACATAAAAATACATAAAAACTTAGACATATATACATATCTCTCTGGTTATGTGGTATACAGACCATGGAGTAAGAAAGACCTGAGTTCAAATCCAGCTTCACTTCCCAGTTGTGTGACCCTGGACAAAAAAAACAGAACTCTACCTGCCTCAGTTTCCTCAACTGTAAAATATCTCAAACAGTTGTTATGGGAATCAAATGAGATAATAACTGGGAAAAGTACTAAGCACAATATGTAGCACATAGTACAAGCTGTATAAATGCTTGTTATTCCCTTCTTTCATTCTCTTTCCCTTCCCTAATTAGAAATTCTGAGACTGCCCTTGAAATTCACCCACTGAACCCTGGGCTCTTTTCAGGAGAAAGGAAGGGGGATCATGGGAGATGAAGGAAAGTTCAGTGTCAGAAGCTTCCTGGACTCTCCAGAAGAGCAAGAATAGCTACAGCGCCTAGTTAACTGGAAAGTACTAGAATATAGGAGCTCAAAACTGGTTAAAAATACTCCTCTTCTGACATTGGCCAAGGCCTTCCACTGAGGGCAATCTCCTAAGCTCTGACCCTGACATTCCTGAAGGCCCCTAAGGGGAAGGACAGCTCATCAGTGAAATAAGCTGCGCCCCTGCTGCCATGCCAAAGGGGGCGGGCCCAAACGACTCAGAAGGGTGGAATTACCACCTCACCAGAGGAGCAGCACAGTCTCTAGCTCAGGCATACCAGCGTCACTGCTTGGAGTCACAAAATGACAGAATCATCAGAGTTGGGTAACAACCCAGACAGCATCAAATCTAACCCATACTAGAAGACGAATCCCCTAGAGAACATTCAAATAAACATAATATTGAATATTAATATGAGCTAAACCTTAGCAGTAAAAACATGGATTTAAATTAATTTATTTCAATACATAAAAGGTTTTCCATTAATCCATCAGAATTCTTTGCTCATTCATTAATTTTGCTTTTTCTCTTAATGATCAGAGCTAATATGTTCTCCATTCTTCTTGATCTGCTTATTTATTTGGTTGGTTATGTATTTATTCATTTCACTTCATAAAAGACTTTCTAGATTTCTCTGTATTCCTCATACTGGCTCATTTTGGTGGCACTGAGGTATCCCATAATAACATAGAAGTGTTTATCCAATATTATCTTAATGTTCAGTACTTAGGCTGCTTCAACTTTGAAGCAATATAATGCTGCAATGAAAATATATAAACAATTATTTTTTTTCTTTTTGATATCATTGTCAACATATATTACATACCTCCACACTGCTCACTGGGATCTAATTCTAACAGGACTGCCTTTCTGTCCTTCTATAGGGAAGTTACCAACCACCGTAACTTTTTTTCCCTTCCCATTACATAATGGGGTGATTTTTTTTTCTAAACCTGGTCACATGTAGTAATGGTAATGGGAATTTGAAGAACTTCCCTGCCTCTTATTAGGCAAAATGTAATCACATAGAGCGTGGGGGGCGGGAAAGGAAAGAGGAGCTTACTGAAAGGGTGGAACAGGAAGGGTGGAGTAGGAAGAAGCAGGAGAGAGAACCAGAACAGCTGGAAGCAAGCAGAGCAGCTGGCATGAGTGAGAGAGGGGCATTTTTGCTTAAGGGGGCCCATTTTGTTTTGAAGACCTGATGGAGGGAAGGCTTGGGAATGTAGGAGCTTGTTGAACTGGTTATGTGTACCAACTTCTTGGTTGCTATGATGAATTTGGCTTTCTGGTTTGGGGATTTGGCTTTCTGGTGTTGAATAAATGTTTTGGTTCTATCTTCCACATGGAAACTCTGTTACATTTTATAATTCACAACTACACCAGCATATTCATAACCACTGTGGGTACTGTCAATATTGCACTGGCAATATACACGTAAAGATCTTTATCATCATTCCTTGGGTCACCAGAAGAGGCTTCCTACTCAGAAGGAAGGTCTTGTTCCACCTTCTAAAGGAAAAATTTTAAACCTATTACATAGTCCCAAAGAAACAAAAATCTTCCTTCCTTTCTTCTCTAATGCATTATTCTACTTTCTAACTCTCTTACCTGTGTTCTTTTAACCTTACCTCTCTGTAA